>OY747124.1:103039951-104239951 GCA_963556465.1 Berberis vulgaris | reverse complement strand
GATAAATTAGGACAAGACGCTCATAGGACCCCTCTTTTGAAACTTGAAAGTTTAAAGTAGTCAAGTGAAGGAACATATCCAATCTTGGAATAGTTCTGAAACTGGCATTACACTTTAAGCTGAAGGTAGAAAAGGAGGTAGGATCAATTAGATTTCAGGATATTTTTTATGCTGGGAAACTCCGTGCTCTCTCCCGCGGATAGGCTAATTAAAATGGATTTCATCCCTTGATTAGTAACAAACATAGGTAATAAAAATGAGTGCTTGTAGGGAATACCAGACGTTACAGCCTCTACCTAGTAAATTAGTTTCTCACGAGATTAATTTGCTTTGTAGAAACCTCGACTTTTCATGGGGCTATAACTATCAGCTGCGCAGTATCCGAAGGCAATCTGAATGATTGTATTGTCAGGTACTTATCTAGGGTCGTTTGCCATTCATCTTGTTTGCGCATCATATAGGTCCTGATTAGGTTTTCCCATTTTTATTTTTTTAGAGTTAGGTCATCTTCATATAGAGGTTAGGCTTGCATAAAAAAATAAAAAAATAAAAAATAAAAAATAAAAAATAATATAAAAAATAATATAAAAAATAACAAAATTGAAGTCTATTTAGGAGTGTTGACTTTGAACCTTCACTATCCATTAGTTTATGCATACCTGGGTGTGTGATTCTCAGAGTAGACTTGTCCGACAAGAATTCGAAGAGTTCTTTGAAGTCCCCATTACCTATTTAGGTTCATCATCCTTGTCCACTGAGATGACTGAGGGAAAGGCCTTTAAGGATTACTTCGCCCCTCTTCCTAGTAGTGTTCCATCTTGCATTATCTTACCTGAGACAAGTGCAAACAGTTTCGAACTCAAACCATCTATTATTCATCTCTTGCCCACTTTTTATGGTATTGAGAAAAATGACCCTTATCTTCATGTCAAAGAATTTCTTGACATTTGCGCTACCCTGAAGTACCAAAAATTTTCTGATGATTCGGTCCGTCTTAGGTTATTTCCCTTTTCTCTGAAAGACAAGGCGAAGTCGTGGTTAAGTGCATTAGAGATAGGATCCATCATATCATAGGATGCGTTGTCAAGAAAGTTCTTGACAAAATACTTCCCCGTTCATAAAACAAATGCCCTCCGATGAGATTTATCTAATTTTCAACAAAAAGAGGGTGAACATTTCTATGAATGTTGGGAAATGTTCAATGAGCTCATTGTCAGGTGTCCCCATCACGGATTCGAGAAGTGGCGGCTAGTTCAATACTTCCAAGACGGTTTAACCCCCCAAAACCGTCGTATGATTGATGCCACTAGTGGTGGGTCATTAATGAAAATGAGTATCAGTGAAATTTGTGAATTTTTGAGACGCTTTTCGAAAATTCTCAGCAATGGGATTATTCGAGAAAGGAGTCTGATAAGCGTAATAAGGGTGATATATATGAAGTTAGAGACACATCTGTTCAACCCTCTTCTGGCTCAAAGTTAGAGACGGTTGTTATGACCATGACTCAAAAGATAGATGCACTCTTGAATTTGACTCAACCTGCACTTCCTGCAAACGCTTCATCTGAAGTATGTGCTGCATGTTCGAGTCCTGGTCATTCAATAGCTAATTGTGACTTGCAAAACGATTATCCTGCATACTATGCTGAGCAAGTCAATGCTTTTAATGCGATACGGCGACCTGGAAATAATCTGCAACCTAACTATTACCATTCAGGGTTCGCCAAACATCCAAGTCTCTCCTGGGCCCATGGCTCACACCAAGGGGGACCTGTTGTTGTCTCCCAGGCTCCTCAAGCCTCTAGCCCTGTTAGGCCCCACCATAACCAAGTTCTTCTATCCAACACATCAAGTTTAGAGGAAACGATTAATCAGTTTTTGCAGCGCTCAGCAAGTATAATTGAGCAGAATTCTAAGGACATATCTGAGTTGAAAGCCACGACTCAAAGACTTGAGATAGTTGTAAGTAAGATTACTCAGTCTTCTTCTGAGAAAGAGCCAGGGAGATTTCCTAGTCAACCTGTTCCAAACCCAAAGGGTCAATTCGCAGTTGGTAGTACATCTGAGTCCTACAATGAAGATGTCAAATCTATTACTATCCTTAGGAGTGGAAAACAGGTTGACAATCGAATACAAGTGCCCGATTTGAGTGTCAGTGCATCCATGTCTAAGCAAAGCAGGTTGCATCTCCTTCTGACAAGAAAGCTGATAAAGCCTCACCTTCTACAGATGCTCATGTTGACTCTGACCCCACTCAGGCATCTTACTTGCCTAGAGCCCCGTTTTCGTCACGGTTAGCTCCGACAAAAAATGGAACAAATGTAAACGATGTAATGGAAACTTTTAGACAAGTCCACATAAATATCCCATTACTTGATGCTATCAAGCAAGTTCCTAGCTACGCCAAGTTTTTGAAGGATTTTTGCACACAGAAGCGGAAGCTATATGTGCAAAAGAGGGCCTTCCTCACCGAGCAAGTGAGCTCAATTATTCAACACAGAACCCCGCCTAAGTATAGGGATCCTAGTTGCCCGACTATTTCTTGTATTATCGGTGACCATATGATAGATAAGGCATTATTGGATTTAGGGGCGAGTGTTAATTTGTTGCCATATTCTGTTTATGAGCAATTAGGTCTCGGTGAGTTAAAACCGACTAGAGTAACACTGCAATTGGCAGATAGGTCTGTCAGAGTCCCCCGTGGTGTTATAGAGGATGTGATTATCAAGATTGAAAAATTATATTACCCTGTGGACTTTATAGTTCTTGATACACGACCTGTTCACAATCCCTCGAGTCACATCCCAGTCATTTTGGCAACATCCAATGCCATTATTAACTGCAGGAATGGAATTATGAAATTTTCATTTGGCAACATGACTGTCGAACTCAACGTTTTTAATGTTAGTCAACAACCCCCAGAGTCTGAAGATATCCATGAGGTTGACATGATTGAGAGTTTGGTGAAAAATTCCTTTCCGCTGTCCGCCTTAGATGATCCCTTAACGGTTTGTTTGACTCATTCTGGTTTAGACTTCGATATTAATAATTCCATTAGGGAAATGAATGTTTTGCTTGATGCATCCCCTAGTATGGTTATTGGTTATTCATGGAGGTCTAAAGTTGAACCCCTTCCACTTAGTGAGTCAAAACCCATCCCTTCGGTTCAGAAGCCACTCAAGCTTGACCTTAAACCATTACCTGACACCCTCAAGTATAAGTTTTTAGGTTCTGATGATATTTTACCTGTTATTATTTCATCGACATTGATTGTTGAACAGAAAAGTAAATTGCTAAACGTTCTGAAAGAACATAAGGCATCACTTGGGTGGATTATAGCGGATATTAAAGGAATAAGTCCAACTGTTTGCATGCATCATATTCATATGGAAGATAATGCCAAAACTTCACGTGAAATGCAACGTAGACTTAATCCTAATCTTAAGGAGGTTGTCCGAGCCGAAATGTTCAAATTGTTGGATGCTGGTATTATTTACCCCATTTCGGATAGCTCTTGGGTCAGTCCAGTTCAGGTTGTTCCCAAGAAATCAGGGGTAACTGTAGTCACAAATGATAAGAATGAGTTAGTGCCTACCCGCATGACCACTGGATGGCGAGTTTGTATTGACTACTGTAAGTTGAACTCAGGCACGAGGAAAGATCATTTTCCTCTCCCTTTTATCGATCAGATGCTTGAGAGGTTAGCCGGACATGATTACTAATGTTTTCTTGATGGATATTCCGGTTATAAACAAATCCCCATTGCACCCGAGGATCAAGAGAAAACTACATTCACTTTCCCTTTTGGGGACTTTTGCTTATCAGAGAATGCCTTTTGGGTTGTGTAACGCACCCGCCACCTTTCAGAGGTGTATGCTTAGTATTTTCTCGGATATGGTTGAAAGGTTTCTTGAGGTGTTCATGGATGACTTCTCCGTGTTTGGGGATTCATTTGATGAGTGTTTGCATTATTTAACCCTAGTGTTAAAGAGGTGTGAAGAGAAAAGTCTTGTCTTGAATTGGAAGAAATGTCATTTTATGGTTAGGCAAGGTATTAGGCAAGGTATAGTTCTTGGGCACATAATTTCTAACAAGGGCATTGAAGTTGACAAAGCAAAAATTGATTTAATCTTGAGTCTTCCACCACCGAAGACGGTGAAAGACATTAGATCTTTTCTAGGCCATGCTGGTTTTTACCGTAAGTTCATTAAGGATTTTAGCAAGGCTACTCGTCCTTTATGAAATTTACTTGCTAAGGACTCTGCCTTCGTCTTTGATGAAGACTGTTTGAAAGCCTTTGAAAAACTTAAACAATTATTGACTTCAGCTCCAATCATCCAACCTCCTAATTGGAATTTACTTTTTGAGCTTATGTGTGATGCTTCTGATTTTGCGGTTGGAGCTGTCTAAGGACAACGGGTGGACAAAAAGCCCTATGTTATCTATTATGCCAGTAGAACTCTACAAGATGCGCAACTTAATTACTCCACCACGGAGAAGGAGTTACTCGCTATTGTCTTTGCATTGGACAAATTTAGGTCATACCTTATAGGATCCAAAGTTATCATTTTTACTGATCATGCAGCGCTGAAGTACCTTTTTTCTAAAAATGATGATAAGCCACGCTTGATTCGTTGGGTCATATTGTTACAGGAGTTTGATATTGAGATTCAGGACAATAAGGGTTTCGAAAATGTTATAGCTGACCATTTGTCTATACTTCTTGTAGAATCATCCACTGCATATGTGCCCTTGAATGAATCCTTTCCTGATGAGCAATTACTTGCTATCTCCCAGTTACCTTGGTATGTAGATATTGTGAATTACCTTGTTACAGGTCAACTCCCTTCTAATTGGTCTAAACAAGATAAGACTAAATTTCTTGCTGAGGTCAGACATTTCTTCTGGGACGATCCTTATTTATTTAAGTATTGTCCCGATCAGGTCATTAGGAGATGTGTTCCAGAGAGGGAATTTCATAGTATCATTTCCTTTTGTCATGATCAGGCATGTGGAGGTCACTTTAGTTCTAAAAAGACAGCTGCAAAGATTTTGCAGTGTGGCTTTTATTGGCCGACTATTTTTCGGGACACCCATGCATATTGTGCTACATGTGATAGATGCCAACGAATGGGTTCCATTTCTCGTAGGAATATGATGCCTCTCACTAACATTCTCATTGTGGAGATTTTTTATGTTTGGGGTAATGATTTCATGAGACCTTTCCCTCCATCGTTTGGCTATCTTTACATTCTTTTAGCTGTTGATGATGTTTCCAAATGGGTAGAGGCGGTACCTTGTAAAACGAATGACCACAAGGTTGTGGTCAAATTTCGAAAAGATAACATCTTCTCTCGTTTTGGTACTCCGCGTGCTGTTATAAGTGATGGTGGTTCTCATTTTTGTAATAGACCGTTTGAACTGCTAGTTAAGAAATACTCCATCACTCATAAAGTAGGTACTCCATATCATCCACAAACAAGTGGGCAAGTTGAAATATCCAATCGGGAAATTAAACATATTTTGGAGAAAACTGTTCGACCAGGCCGTAAGGATTGGTCACAACGGCTTAATGACGCTTGGGCTTATAGGACAGCGTTTAAGACCCCGCTTGGAATGTCTCCATATAGACTTGTTTTTGGTAAGGCATGTCATTTGCCTGTAGAATTAGAACATCGTGCTTACTGGGCTATCAAGACCTTTAATTTTGATATAGGTGAGGCTGGATCACATCGTAAGCTCCAACTTAATGAGTTATAAGAGATTAGGAATGATGCTTACCAAAGTGTTAAAATCTACAAAGAACGAACGAAGGTGTTTCATGATAAATTCATTCTTCGCAAGTCCTTTGAACCTTTCCAAAAGGTTTTGTTATTTAACTCTCGGTTGCATCTATTTCCTGGCAAGTTGCGATCTCGATGGTCTGGACCTTACACGGTGAAAACAGTGTTTCCACATGGAGCTATAGAGATTGTTGATCCTAAAGATGGTCGTGCTTTTAAAGTCAATGGTCAGCGTCTTAAACAATTTTTAGAGTTGCCTACATCAGAAGTCGAGGTTGATGTGTTGTTATTAGAGGATCCTGTGTACTCAGATTGAGGAAACATATATGTCGGGCTGACGACGTTAAACCAAGCGCTCCTAGGAGGCAGCCTACCTTCAGTTGTGTCATTATGGTTAGTCTGGATTGATTTTCGAGTTCTTTCTAGTTGCATTTCACTCATACTCGTTAGCTCCGTAACAATTTTGACTTACAACTGATACATGTAAAAAAAATTTAATTTTTAATTTTTTTGTTTTTTTTCATTTGTGTCCTGTATTTTTTTTATCAATTTATCATGATGAGCCCACAGTTCTTATGTCTCTGAGCGTTCATTGGTGGAAGATTTCATCGAAATTGGTAAAAACTTTCCCATGGTAATATCACTCTAACTCTCATCTTTTCTTTTTCCTGCATTTGTCATGATCATCATTTTATACATTAAGGACAATGTTTGATTTAGGTTTGGGGGTGAGGTTTATGAGTTTTTTCTGCATTTTTCAAGAAATTTTGAACTAAAATTTATTTCACAATTTAATATTGTATTCTACTCAATCTCCATTGAATACATAGTTAATTATGACTGTGTGCATTCAAAATCTAAGTTTCTTTCCAATGAAGAGGATGTGCTTTCAAGTATGCCTTTAAATTTGAGGAATACATGCTTTCACTTGTCACTTTTATATATCAATAGGAAAATATATGGTTTGATATAATCCTTAAGTTAAGTCTATTTCATGAGATTTTTTTCAACTCGATTACTTTTTGCACTATAAGCCATATTAGCATGATTTGAAGTTGATGAGTGAGATATGAGCTAGAAAACCTTAGAATAATAGTGGGGACTTAACCCGTTAAAGTTTTGAGCCATTCTTTTCTTTCTGAATATACTCTAATTTTTCTCGAGTTCGCATTAAGTCATTGATGATCTTATTATTCTCATTTTTCTTATCAATTGCTTTGAGAATGACATTAAAAATTAAATTATTGCACTAGAACTTTTTAGTTTATTTAGTTGAGATGTCATAATACCAACCTGAACTTAAGAAATGACGTAGGCAAGTTTTTCTTAAACCTTTTCTAGCCTTTTTACTTACCCACTCATTAGTTCCCTTTGGAAGCCCCTTGAGCCGTTGATAGCCTTTTTATTTGTTAACCCCTTATCAATACCCAATTTATCTAAGAATGTATATGGATGAATGTTAGTTGGAAATGAGCAATTAGAAATAGCAGAGTCAAATATACCATGAGTCCTCAGTGTTGAAACATTCTATTGAGTAGAAGAGGAAAAGCATGTAGTAGAAAGAAAAAAAAAAAAAAAAAAAAAAAAAAAAAACCCATGTCAATGAAAAAAAAAATTGAAAAAAAAACAAAAAAATGAAGAAAGTAATTGATGGTTAGAACATTGATTTACTCTTCATAGCCCTTGTGTTAGTTTAATGGGTGTATACATTCTTAGAAATTTTTCGTATACTTCTTTCCATTCTTTGTTAGCCATTACCTAAGCCCCATTACAACCTATTAAAGTCCTAGTTGACCTTAAGAGATGGTTAGTTTTGTAAATGTGGAGATTAAATAAATAAGAACTATGGTGTATGATTTAACATTCTCAAAAGTAATTGATATTCCTGTCCATGAGATCATGTTCATTCCATTCTTGAAAAGTCCGTTCTTCATATTATTATATATGAGATGATTGTTTTCCATTATTTACTTTTTCCTCACATATAAACTGAGTGAAATACCAAATCTCTTAGTGTGTTATTATGAGTGACATTAGAGGTTTGAAGTCAAAACAAACTTTCTACAAGAGATTTAGTAATTGTTTTACTCTGAAATGAAAAGTTATGTTGATAAGACAATGCACACACACACTTCAATTGGGAATAATTGATGAAATTTATTTAACCTTTGGGTATTATTAAATTGTTGTGAGACTCATTGATATATTAATGTGAAACTGTTAGCTGTTTTCAAAAAAATTTGGCAATTAGATTCTTACTCTGAGGATAATAGATCGAGTTACCATGTTTTGGAAATTTATTGAGTCATAATGTTTGTGGGTAACATTTATGGAAACCCTCACGAGACTATAACTCGTCCACTAGAGGTAATCTAGGGGTTTAAAGCCTTGTTGCACGTTTAAGGTAAGTGCAATCGATGATTCCTGCGAAAATGAGTTAGAATTTTATTTCTATCGTTTTGCTCGAGGACTACCAAAATATAGGTTTGGGGGTATTTGATATTCACCTAATTATTACACAATACCACCTAATTTATATTTGTTATTCACTTTGACAATCTATTTTATATTAATTACTTAAATTTTGTATTTTTCAGGATTCAGAGCGTTAACGGATTAATGCGGAGTTCGAGGTGATAATAAGCAATTTGGTATTGACGAACGGAGACGGGGGTGCAGTTAACCCAACACAATTACCCTAATTTTCTATAAAACCCAATAACCCTGATCTCTCTAGGGTCTCTTTCTCTCTTCTCTTCCACGTTCTTTCTCCCCTCTTCTATTTTCCAGCCACCACCATCACCGCCGCGAAACAGAGCTCGCGACAGAGCATCGTCCCTACTCTTCTCCTCTCTGTCCTCTATTCTTCTCTTTTTTTCTTCCCCTCTCTGGGGGCTCTTCCATCCACCACGCCAATCCACCCTACCAGCAATCGTCGCTCGATAGGAGAGTCAGCAGCGCGATAATCCCGCCATCACCACCTCCTCCTCGTCCTCCACCATCAACCGCCACCTCCTCACCCTGTTTCGCACACCCACATCCGCCACCATCTACCATCCCTCTCTCTGTTCCATCATCCACACCGCCACCATCAGACGCACCACCACCGCTACAGGAGCAGAAACAGGGAGCACCGCCCCTGTTTCTCTCCCTCCTTTCTGTTCTTTGTCGCTCGTTTCTCTCGACCCTCCTTTCTGTTTTCTTCTCTTCTCCACGGTCTCTCCCTCCTCCACCTCTCTCTCTCTGCTCCTTCATCACTACCAGACCACGCAACCATCGCCATCACCGCCGCGAAACAGAGCTCGCAAGAGCACTGCCCCCTTTTTTTCTCTCTGTCTGTTTCCCTATCTCGTTGTTTCCTCACTTTCTCTCTGTCTTCTTGCAGGTACCGGAGCCGGTCGGGAGGAGAGGACGCTCGCGAGGAGCGAAGCAGCAGCGGCGGAACAGGGCGCTGCTCGCTGGAGACGAAGCGCAGAGGAGTGCAATTTTTGGACCCCAAGATTCTGTAAGAGCCACCACAGTGCATTTGCAGCTTTTTCTCGGGATTCGTGTTCATGCAGAGATGAGTTGCGGCGTACCACACCACGAGAAGATGACCACCGCTACCATGGAGAGCTAAACCCTTCGCCAAGGCTAAGATGAAACCAATTGGGTTTCAAGAGTTTGTTCTAGTTTGACTTTTTATTTTATTATGTGCTTAACTGCAAAATACATTTAATTTCTAAATATTAGTAAATTACTTTCACCGATTATATTGGATTTGATCTAGACTAGTCGGTAGTTAGAGTTTTCTTTACTAATATTTAAAGCATCAGTTTTAATTGGTTAAGTTAGACTTATGATTCAGTGTGTCGTAATAAGACACTCAATGCTAGGAGTTGAAACTTAATAAATTAGACTTGTGATTGAGTGTGTCGTAACAAGACACTCAATGCTAGGAGTCTATAATTTATGAAGTTTCAACTCCTAGCATTAAGTGTCTTATTACGGCACACTCAATCACAAGTCTAACTTAACCAATTAAAACTGATGTTTTAAATATTAGTAAAGAAAACTTTAACTACCGACTAATCTAGATCAAATTCGATATAATTGGTGAAAGTAATTTACTAATACCTAGAAATTAAATGTATTTTGCAGTTAAGCACATAATAAAATAAAAAGTCAAACTAGAACAAACTCTTGAAACCCAATTGGTTTCATCTTAGCCTTGGCGAAGGGTTTAGCTTTCCATGGTAGCGGTGGTCATCTCCTCGTGGTGTGGTACGCCGCAACTCATCTCTGCACGAACACGAATCCCGAGAAAAAGCTGCAAATGCATTGTGGTGGCTCTTACAGAATCTCGGGGTGCAAATAACCAACTGTTTGTTCCCGCCAAAAATCGCACTCCTCTGCGCTTCGTCTCCAGCGAGCAGCGCCCTGTTCCGTCGCTGCTGCTTCGCTCCTTGCGAGCGTCCTCTCCTCCCGACCGGCTCCGGTATCTGCAAGAAGACAGAGAGAATGTGAGGAAACAACGAGATAGCGAAACAGACAGAGAGATAAAAGCAGGGGCGGTGTTCTTGCGAGCTCTGTTTCGCGGCAGTGGTTGCGTGGTCTGGTTGTGATGAAGGAGCAGAGAGAGAGAGGTGGAGGAGGGAGAGACCGTGGAGAATAGAGGAAAACAGGAAGGAGGGTCGAGAGAGACGAGCGGCAGATAACAGAAAGGAGGGAGAGAAACAGGGGCGGTGCTCCCTGTTTCTGCTCCTGTCGCGGTGGTGGTGCGTCTGATGGTGGGTGGCGGCGGTGTGGATGATGGAACAGAGAGAGGGATGGTAGATGGTGGCGGCTGTGGGTGTGCGAAACAGGGTGAGGAGGTGGCGGCTGATGGTGGAGGACGAAGAGGAGGTGGTGATGGCGGGATTATCGCGCTGTCGGCTCTCCTATCGAGGGAGGATTGCCGGCAGGGTGGATTAGCGTGGTGGCTGGAAGAGCCCCCAGAAAGGGGAAGAAACGAGATAAGAAGAGAGGAGAATAGCAGGGACGGTGCTCTGTCGCGAGCTCTATTTCGTGGCGGTGATGGTCGTGGCTGGAAAAAAGAGGAGGGGAGAAAGAACGTGGAAGAGAAGAGAGAAAGAGACCCTAGAGAGATTAGGGTTATTGGGTTTTATAGAAAATTAGGGTAATTGTGTTGGGTTAACCCCCCTCCCCCCCCCCCCCCCCCCGTCTCCGCTCGTCAATACCAAATTGCTTATTATCACCTCGAACTCCGCATTAATCCGTTAACGCTCTGAATCCTGAAAAATACAAAATTTAAGTAATTAATATAAAATAGATTGTCAAAGTGAATAACAAATATAAATTAGGTGGTATTCTGTGTAATAATTAGGTGAATGTCATGCCTACCTCAGATATAAAGTGTGAGGTTAAAACTTGAAAAAAGCTTCACTATAGATTGGTGCATTATTGAACTGTCCTACACAATAAGGACATGGATAAATAATGAGCTAAGTTTGTCCACTAATCAATGCTCTTTAACTTATTGTATTACCTTTCTCCTTCTTCCATGTTAAATCTGTTCATAACTTGTCTCGTTGTTTCTATATTATAGCATCTAAGCTATCTCGATTATGTTAACTAAGATGTTCCCAAAATCCTGATTCAAAAATCTGAGAAATACTGCATTTGCTGAGTTTCAAGCCAGATGAAGGCTAGTTCACTGATTGCTCCTCTAATCAGAAGGTCAGTTTAATCGTCTTCAAAACTCTTCATGTATTTCATTGATCATTGAAACATATCAGACCCATTAATTTAATTGTGACAGGTTAGAAGGTAAGGTGGCACTGATAACTGGGGGTGCAAGTGGAATCGGAGCAAGCACAGCAAGATTGTTCAATGATTATGGTGCCAAAGTTGTCATTGCTGATGTCCAAGATAAGTTAGGCCAGTCAGTTTGTAAAGACATTAATTCTGAAGATGATCAAACCATCACTTACACCCATTGTGATGTAACTAATGATTCTGACATCAAGAATGCCGTAGACACCACCATGTCAATGTATGGTAAGCTTGATATCATGTTCAATAATGCAGCCTTGAAAGGCAACTTTGGGGCAGATATCCTAAACTCTGATAATGAAGATTTCAAGAGGATTTTGGAGGTTAATGTGTATGGTCAGTTCCTGGGTGCCAAACATGCTGCAAGGGTGATGATCCCAGCAAAGAAAGGTAGCATAATATTCACGTCTAGTGTTGCTTCGGTTATCAATGGAGATACAGCGCACGCTTATGCAACGTCCAAGCATGCTGTGGTAGGCTTGATGAAGAACTTGTGTGTGGATCTTGGGCGGTATGGGATCAGAGTGAACTGTATTTCTCCCTTTGGGGTTGCATCACCTATGTTGATGGATGCTTTAGGATTAGATGAAAAGGAGACAGAGGAAGTGGTTTATCATTCTGCCAACTTGAAAGAGGCAGTGCCGAAGGCAGAGGATGTAGCAGAGGCGGCGGTGTATTTGGGGAGTGACGAATCTAAGTATGTGAGTGGATTGAACCTTGTTGTTGATGGTGGTTATAGCACCACCACCCCTGCTTTCAACATGGCTCTGAAAGCCTATATGTCTAAGTAAATTATAAACTACAAACAGTTATGTCTTTCTGCTAATACTTGTGTTGTTTTATGCTTCATTTAGATTGAATCAAGAACCCGTTTCGTTTCTTCTTGTACTACTCCAAATTGTTCAAAAAAACTCAAAAGGCCAAATGTTACACATCCACCGCGTTTCAATAGCTTAACTTGACATGATCTCAAACTGTCAATTCAATATTATCATTAGTTTGGTGTTTAATCACAGGCAGTAAAGAGAATGCATCCTTGTTGAACATGTTTTCAACTGGTTATCAAAGAATGAATTTGAAATAGGATCCATGGAAGATATTCTTTTGTGATACAAACAAAGGATAATAGTAAAACTTGTGGAGCCATTTGATTTTGTAACAGGATCCAAGATTCTATTGGATGAATGCAGAAAGTTGCAGGACGAGGCATCTTAGATTCGTAGTCAAAGAATTATAAAGTGTGTGTTTGCTAATTATTAGTTTTTAGCCTGAGCAGTGACCATAACATTTAGATTCGTCGAACAAATGATTGATCCATTGCAAAGGCCATCATTCTAGAGTCACGGATTATGTTAGCTTTACCCAAGGCTAATTATTAGTTTTTAGCCTGAGCAGTGACCATAACATTTAGATTCGTCGAACAAATGATTGATCCATTGCAAAGGCCATCATTCTAGAGTCACGGATTATGTTAGCTTTACCCAAGGATTGTGATTTTGTTTTTTGAGGTAATTTTAGTAAGTTGATTTTAAGAAATATTTTGTTGTGTATAGAAAAAACGTAAAAATTTCAATTATAATTTTGAAGTTATCAATATAATTTAAGCATTTTAAACTGTTACATATTATATAAACTATAAAGAGTACCACAAGACTCATAATGATAATGTCATACAAACCAAGGATTGTGATTTCGCGAATTTACATGAAATTTCATCGAAAATTTTGTTTTCTTGAAATTACAAAAAGAAAAAAGGTGAAAGAAAAAAATACATTTTTAAGGGTTTTTTTTGAAAATTTTCGAGGTTTTATCGTAAATTTTTGGATTTTTTTTTCGTAAATTTCAGTTTTTCGTAAAAATTAGTGTTCTAAAAAACGACCTGGGCGGTTGTCTAATTGGACAGAAGCCTAAGCGGATTCTGGGCAGAGACTAGGCGGGTCTGGGCAAATTTTTTTGCAAAAAAATATATAGTAGCATTTAACTTTCTCTCCTCTCGTGCTATTTCTCGTCACAATTAGGTTAGGGTTGCAGAAGAAAAAAAATAATTGGATGAGAAATCGCCTAGGCTGATATACATTGGATGTAAATAATAATAAAATAGAAAATCGCCTAGGCGTCTAGGCGCTAGTCCCCTGCTCGTCGCTCGTCTAGCGTTTTTTAGAATATTGGTAAAAATACAAAAAAAAAAAAAAAAAACCACTAAAAATTACAATTTTTCGAAGATTTTTTTTTCAAAAAATTTTGGAGATTTTTTCGCAAATTTTGAGCCTTTTCTAATTATCATTTATTCTAATTATTTATTAATTTTTGAAACCACCCCTAATTTTAAGTATTACTTCTTCTACTTATATATTGATTTTTGAAACTTCCCCCTGATTTTCTAATTATAGGTATTTTGGTTTCATTTAATGTGTTTAATTGCATCTTATATTTTTTACATATTTAATATACTTTCAAAATTCATTATATTCATTTCATGTATCTTCAAAACTTTTACGTTTTTTTTTTACACACCGAAACATTTTTTGAAATATTTCTTAAGATCAGGATACCGAAATTAACTCGAAAAATAAATCACAATCTTTGATACAAACTACATATTGCATAAAAATCACTTAATTAAATTGTAATACTAAACTAAAGTTATAATGGGTTAAAATTATGGCTGGGCAGGTCTGGTTAACCGACTCGATTTGTCAAAATCGAGGACCGAACCAGAGTTTCAACAATTGAATTTCTAGAGACCGAGCCCGGATCGGTTAACTGGGGTTCCAGGTAATCGAAAATTCGGGCCGATTCTTGGGCTTGAGTGGTGGCGAGGAAGTAACTCAAAGTCTCAAACGTCTCTTTCTTTAATCCCATCCATCATGACCATGATGTATGTTTGTGAAGTATGAACACAACACACTCCTATCCAAAACCAAAACCATTGTTGGTTTCATAATGAGTCCTTGGTTTTGTTTTGCAAATAATGATCTCAACCCCTCTCTCTATTGTTTGAGTGAGTGTAATGGGTGGGACCCACAAATTGTGTCAATGTTACATGGGGAGCTGTGATCGAATAAGTTGGGTTTTAGAGGTAGGTTTAGGTTGTAGGCATAGTTTCGGTTGAGCTTTTGATATTAGAGGGGTAAGTTTGGGTTGGGTTTTGACGTTGGTGGGGATAGTTTGGGTTGGACTTTGGAACAAATTGGTACTCTATTTAAACATTCGGATCGGGCTCAGTTAACCGACTGTTTAGGATTGCTGGAATTGAGAATCGGATCGAAATTTTTGGGTCGGGCCTAAAAACCAAACCGAAGATTAAAAATCTATTATAAAACTGAATCGATCGGGTCGGTTCCCAGTTCGATTTGGTTTTTCAATCTATATTGCCCAGCTATAGTTAAAATGTACGGGAATTAAGATTGGCCTAATGTATTAAAAAAAAAAAAAAAATACCTTAGATTTCGAAAAAAAAATTAGTAACTCAAAAAAATAAAAATAAAAATATTTTATAAATTTTTGACATTTTTCGAGAAATCTCGTTCGTTGGCTTTACCATAGAGTATGCCTCCTCCCTCGCTCCAAGTCTAACAATGGCCACTCGAACATTTCTAACCAGCCGCTCGACTATTGCTACTGCTGCATCTCAATCTCTTCTGCCTATCACAACAGCCATCAATTCTCTTCTCCAAACCCTCACTCACCAAAGCCAAAACTCTCTAAACCAATTCTCCCAAAACCTAACCCCCGATTTAGTAATCCAAGTAATCAAATCTCAAACAAACCCTCAAACGGCTCTCTTCTTCTTCAACTGGGCTTCAAACCCTAACCCTAACCCTAAAAACTACTCCCACACTCAACGATGCTACTCTACAATCGTCCATCTTCTCATCTCTCACAGTCTCTTCACTACTGCTGCAAATCTCCTCCAATCTTCCAACCAATTATCTGACTTTTTCATAAGTAAGTTCATCAAAGCTTGTGGAGATCTTGGCGATATCAGAGGAGCTATTTACTGGTTCAATCGCGCCTACTCTATTGAATCTGGACGTTGTTTCTACTCTTACAATGCAGTATTGAGCGTTCTTGTCAGGTCGAATCGCATAACTTTAGCTACAGCTTTCTTTAATCAAATTGTTAGAGAGGGTGTGGTAAAACCTGATGTATCTACCTACACTATTATGATTAGAGGTTATTGCAAATTGGGTATGATTCAAGATGCAAAGAAGGTGTTTGATGAAATGCATTGTCGCCCTAATTTGATTACGTACAATACTATTATAGCTGGCTTTTGTAGAAAGGGGGATGTTAAGAATGCAAGAGAAATTTTGGACCAAATGCATTGTTCCCCTGATACGATAACATTCACGACTTTAATAGATGGATACTGTAAACAGAATAAACTGGAGGAGGCAGAGAAATGCTTGGAAGAAATGGTTCAAAGGAAATGCGAGCCGAATGTATTGACTTACAATTCATTGATCAATGGGTTGTGTTTAAATGGTAAGATTGAAGATGGGAAGAGAATGATGACGAAAATGAGGTTAAATGGTTTGAAAGACGACGTAGCAACACATACAAGTCTCTTAAAAGGTCTGTGCATTGTGGGAAAAGGCAACGATGCAGCCAAGCATTTGAAGGAAATGATTAGCCTTGGGCTGAATCCTGATGAGAAAGCATATGCTGTGGTAGTGACTGAATTTTGTAAAATGAGTAGGCCGGCAGAGGCTATGGTCATTCTTGATGAAATGAAGATGAGAGGTATTACTCCGAGCGTGTCTAGTTTCAATGCCTTGTTTAGAGTGTTATGTGAATTGGGTGAGCTTGATAGTGCTATTCGTGTTCTGAAGGAGATGCCTCAGAGGGGTTGTTCTCCAAACTTCTTATCTTACAATAGCATTATTTGTCGCCTTTGTAGTGTTGGAGGTAGGATGAGAGATGTTGAAGACCTTATTGTGGATATGACTCGAAGTAGTCATCGTCCGGATGCCACTATGTACAGTACCATGGTGACAGGTTATTGTGAAGATGGCGATCTTCATATGGCAACAGGAATCTTCCGTGAAATGATGGAAAAAAGTTTTGTGATACATCCTGAGAGCTTTTCAGTGTTAGTTAAAGTATTGTGCGGGAAGGGAAAGGCATCTGAGGCTAAGAGACTCTTCGAGGATATGATCAGGAAATGTCCTGTATCTAACGTAGATGAATACAGGAGTATATTGAATGAGCATCTGTGCAATCTGTGGGCTGATTTACCTGCCCGAGTATATGATTACCAGCTTTGAATGGTTACAAAGCAGATCAACCAGGTCTACATTAGTCTCTTATGTGGATGATAGCTGGACTGAAGTTATAGTTAACGTGTATAATTCTGGAAATTGGTACGTTTTCCTTATTTATTGATATTTATCTTTTTTAAATTTTTTTTTTTTTTTGCCTAATTTCGAAAGTTTTGGTAGATGTCGTTTTGTTTTTCTCCATACCCTCTCTGTTTTTCCATGCACAATATAAGCACTTGAGCGAAAACAAAGAAAGCCACAAGCAATTCACTTGAACATCATACAAGATTTCACAGCCATCTTAAAGGCAGGGTTGGTGGTGCTATAACCCCCATCAACAACGAGGTACATCCCACTCACATACCTAGCCTCATCACTCCCCAAATATACCACTGCCTCTGCCACATCCTCTGCCTTCACCACCGCCCTTTCAGGTTCGCCGACTCATAAACTATCCCCTCCATTGTCTTCTGATCCACCCCAAAGGCACCTGTCAGCATTGGCCACGAGACCCCTTAAGGAGCGTGCTTTGATGCTGCATAAGCATGCGTAGTCTCCCCATTAATAACTGAAGCATTGCTGGAGGTGAATATTATCCTCCCTTTCTCTGCAGGGATCATCACCCTTGCAGCATGTCAGCGCCCAAGAACTGACCATACGCATTAACATCAAAAACTCTCCGGGAGTCTTCATTATCAGTGTTTAGAATCTGTTAGCCAGAGGTGCCTCCAATGCCTGCATTGTTGAACATAACATTAAGCTTCCTATACATAGACATGGTAGTGCCTAGTGCATCTTTTATGTGAGCTTATTTGGTTACATCGCATTGGGTGAATGATGAGATAGTTTCATCTGCATTAATATCTTTACAAACCAAGTGGCCTAAGTCGTCTTGGGTATCAGCAATAACCACCTTTGCACCATAACGAGCAAATAGGCTTGCAGTGCTTGCTCCACTTCCGCTTGCACCACCTGTTATGAATGCCACCTTTTCCCTTCGAGCTTGCAAAATCAATCAAATTGGTATGATATGTGTCTGTGTACATTTATAAAGAGTTTTGAATCAAATTGAGCACCAAGATTACTTTCTGGCTAAAGGAGCAAGAACAGAAGCAGCTTTCATCTTCTTACTTGAATCTGAACAAAGAATGTCCTAAGCTTTGTTCGGTTGAGGGGCAAGATATATACAATCTGAGCCACATTGGCATTGAAGCCATAATATAAACCGATTGTTCAAGTTAATAATAGATAAGCTAAAAAGAAATTAAAATTAAGGAAAAACAGTAGTATATGAACTGGACTAGTTCATTTTTTCTAACCTAGGGACACATGTAGATCTTTCTAAAATACATCGATGGTAGTGGACAGGGTTCAGGTTTTTCATTTACATTTTATCAGTTCAGATTTTTTGGTTGGTTCTATTCTAAAATCTAAATCACAAAATGTGAATTCCATACCAATCACATAGTCATCCCTACTTAAAAGTTTTTACAATATAAACAAGGCCGAAATGGTTGGTTTAATGGGAAGGCTAAAGCCACTGCCACCGTGCCCTAACTAGAGGACCGCATAAATTACATCCACTGAGCATTTTATACGACATACCACTTTATATAAAAGTAATTCTAACAGATATATAGGATTGCATCTAATAGTCTTTTTAGCAATATCAATAAATATGTTCCAACAGGTTTTGTACTAGTAATTCAAAAGGGGATAATCATATTTCCTATCGAGTGAGGCTAGGAAATTAGGTTTTGCAAATAGGGATGAGGTTTTTTTACAACCTCGAGATACGCATATACTCTTTGAGGATTTCATCATTCTTTTCAGATCACACCACGTCACCTTGGTTGCAAAACATGGTTACAAAAACTTGATTTTCTAGCATTTTTGTTCCCTACTACAGCATCACGCCAATTTATATACATTTTCACACGGCTATTGTCCGTTTGTTTCATGAAACAACTCATTTTTATTGGTATGTATAACGTTATACAGTGTATTACAATGTCAATACATCATTTACAGATGGGTTTGTAGCCACGAAAAGTTATGGAATATTGTATCTCCATGTTTTCCCCTCATGGTGCGTAAAAAAGTTTGTAGTGGCACCCCATCAACGAACCTTAATTTGACATGGATTAGAGGTCCAGTAATTATACGCGGGTCAAGACATTGATTTCACAAATACTGAAATTTTCAATTCAATATTATAATCAGTTCGATTGCTTAAAGCATTGTTAAAGTATTATCTAGACTCACAGCCTGTAAATAGGGAACATGTTCATGTTTATCCAATTTTAAACTGGTTCTCAAAAAGTCTAACTTTTACATCTAATTCAATGAATGAGAAACTGAGACTCCAATCAAGACCAATCTAAAAACAAGGTCAAGTACTCAATCTGTCAAACTTGGCTGCTATAATTTATCTACATATGGACTAAGTTCCCATTCTCTTCACCACCCCAAACAAAAAGAACAAAGAACGGAGCGATCTTGAGCCAAGAATTTGATCCAACATCGATATCCCTTTCAGAACATGAGTGATCCAATGGCTACTTCATCTGCGAAAAGGTAAAGATTTCCTTTTTTAAGTTTCAACATAGACACTTCGTTGTATGATCATTAGTAGAATGGGAACCTTATATATGCTATTGTTTTGAATTTGATCAGACTGGAAGGGAAGGTGGCCATCATCACAGGAGGAGCAAATGGTATTGGTGAGACGACAGTGCGCCTTTTCTGGACCCATGGGGCGAAAGTGGTGATTGCAGATATACAGGATGATCTAGGCCAAGCTCTAGCTCAAGAGCTTGGTGAAAACTCCATTTATGTGCATTGCGATGTGACAAATGAGGATGATATCCGCAAAGTTGTGGATCTTGCAGTTGAGAAGTTTGGTAAACTTGATATCATGTATAATAACGCAGGAATTTTTGATGAAACAACAAAAAGCATATTGAATATCAACAAGGAAGAGATTGAGAGAGTTGTAAATGTGAACTTAGTTGGAGGGCTACTTGGTGCTAAACATGCAGCAAGGGTCATGGTGCCAGCCCGGAAGGGATGTATACTGTTTACAGGAAGTGCCACTGCCTCTATTGCTTGCACAGCGAGACACGGATATGTTGCATCAAAGCAAGGACTTGTGGGTGTTGTACGTAATGTATCAGCCGAGCTGGGTCAATATGGGATCCGTGTGAATTGTATTTCTCCCTATGCTATAGCAACCAATATGATGATGAAGGCGATGCCAGTTGAGAATACAGAAAAGCTGGAGGGGTTGCTTAGTAGCATGGGTAATCTCAAAGGTGCGATTTTGAGAGCAGATGATATTGCACGAGCTGCACTTTTCCTTGCTAGTGAGGATGCTCAGTATGTGAGTGGGCTCAACCTCGTTGTTGATGGGGGATTTAGTGTCACAAACACGAGCATTGCCGGGGCTATGAGCAAATTTTGATTTGCAAATTGCAGTGTAGCTTGCTTACTTTCTTCAGAATTCCCTGTTGCTTAGCTGAAATTTTTTGTTCTAAGATTGTGCTTTTAGAATAATGTGAACTATGTGCTTAACAACTACATTGTATTGTTTCTTTATTTAAGAAATGAATCGAGTATGACGATTTGTGGCAGAAAAAAAAAAAGAGTTCCCAAAACTGGTCCTTTTTGTTTCCTATACACAAGAATCAAAAGGGTTGGGTAGTCAATACATATATTAGAGATTTCTTTCTCCCCACCTTCCACCCATTTTTTCCCTAGTTTCTCTGAGTCTCCGATTCTATTTGGTATACCTTTTACAATGGGTGGCCGCAGTGCATCCACGCCTATAAGGATTGACCGCCTTTCCTGTTCCGCAACCATAGTAAGAATTACCACGACGCTTGCAAGGAATATTGTTTTTTTTCAATGCATCATAGCTAATAAATTTTGAACCAGCACGTCTTAGCACTCTTCTGGACGCTTCGTCTCCTGTCATAAACTCATGGTCATGATCAAGGCTATCACCAACTAGTCCACCATTACATTTTACACCACTAGCACTGAAATGAGAAACTGCGCGGCCACCAAAATGAAAATCGGTGTTGATCGTCGTTGATTCAACCACCAATGCAAAGGTAACAAGGAGGAGAATGAGAGTGAACCTGCTAAAAGCCATTTTATTCTCTTTCACCTTTCCCCCTGCACTCCAAGGAAGAAGTAGATGGAAGAGAGGAGATGGAGATAGGAAGGGGAGGGAAAATCATGTAATTGGCTCAGGGAGGGAAAGACTTTAAAGGGACGATGTCTGTATGATTCATTCGACGTATAATACAATACATACGCGTGTGGTTTTCTTCTATCCTTTCATCCTCTACATTCATGGAAGACTTCCAGTTTTTTCTTTGGTCCTTGTTTTTCTAGTTAGCCATTTTTAGGGGATTTTCATTAACTAGTAGCAATGTTCAACTGTCATTAACTATATTTGGCTGGGAAGGAAACCAAATTCTAGGACTCCATACTAATAGCTTACCTTGTTTTGTGGCAACTTACCCTCCCCCTGCCTACGCTTACTTGTATCTCCTGATTTCCTGCTGTTAACATTCAACCTATGCCTTCTGTCGGCACAAGTCAATCAATTGTAGCTTAGTTGGTCTGACATCCCCTCTATTTGCAGGTTCAAAACTCAAATGTATATACTCATCCAAGTTTTTAGTTTTTTTATTCTATTTTTTTCCTTAAAACAAAACACTTCCCAAGTCGAAAATATAGTTTTTTTTTCTTTTTCTTTTTCTTTTTCTTTTTCTTTTTAGACTATGTTCTTCGGAAAATTTTAATTAAAACTAAACATTTCCCAAGTGGAAAATCTAGTTTATAGTTTGTAAAGAAACAAACCTTCCCTACATGATAAGGATATATAATCCCGTGAATAAATATATAGAATAATACATTGTCATGAGCAGACTTCAAGTCAACAATAATGCATATCACCTACTATCAGCAAACTTTTTGTCAATTATATTGCCTGTGGATGCTATCTTGATTCTCGACTATTCTCGACTATAAACAAGATACAAGTTCTCTTCTCTTCAACCTCACAAACACAACAGAGAGCACAGCACATCTTAAGCCAATAATTTGCTCCACCATCAGCATCCCCTCTAAAATTATGAGTGATCCAATTGCTGCCCCAACTGCAAGAAGGTAAAATTCTCTTCAAGTTTCAACTTATTTGGTTGTATGATCGCCAATTGAAACAAAATCTAATATAGTAGTAGTGTTTTCTGTTTTGATCAGACTGGAAGGGAAGGTAGCAATCATCACTGGAGGAGCAAGTGGGATCGGCGAGACAACAGTACGCCTTTTCTGGACCCATGGGGCAAAAGTCGTGGTTGCAGATATACAAGATGAATTAGGCCTAGCTCTATGTCAAGAGCTTGATGAGAACGCGGTGTTTGTCCATTGTGATGTTACAAATGAAGAAGATTTATGCAACGTTGTTGATCTCGCTGTTAAGAAGTATGGTAAACTTGACATCATGTACAATAATGCAGGAATCATGGATGACACAACCAAAAGCATATTGGACATCAACAAGGGAGACATAGAGAAAGTCCTTGGTGTGAACTTAGTTGGAGGAATACTAGGTGCAAAACATGCAGCAAGGGTGATGGTACCAGCTCGCAAGGGCTGCATTTTGTTTACGGCAAGTGTCACTGCTTCTATTGCTTGCACATTAAATCACAGTTATGCTGTATCAAAGCAAGGACTTATAGGTGTTGTACGAAACGTATCAGCTGAGTTGGGGCAGTATGGGATACGTGTGAACTGTATTTCTCCCTATGCTGTCGCGACCAATATGATGATGAAGGAAATACCGCTTGAGAACAAAGTGGAGATGGAAGCGTTCTTTAGTAGTGCAGGGAACCTCAAAGGTGCTGTTTTGAAGGCGAATGATGTTGCAAAAGCAGCACTTTATCTTGCCAGTGATGACGCGCAGTATGTGAATGGGCTGAACCTGGTTCTTGATGGGGGATTCAGTGTTGTAAATCCGTTTATTGGTATGGGAGCAGCACAGATTAGCAAATTGCAAAGTTGTTTACAAACAGATGAGTAATGTTTGAATGAGAAGAACCCTTTTGTTTCTAAACTTTCCCTTATCTTCAACAGTTGGGTTTTGGGAGAATGTGGTCTGTAATGGAAAAATGTACTAATCAATAATGCTGTGATGTTTTTAGTTTGAGAATGTGTTAAAATGTTTTCACGGGTATGTTTGGTTAGCCATTTCCCTTGTTATGCAAATCTTTGTTGTTATGGTTATCTATTAATTGGCACAAAATTGATTCTTCATAAGACTATTTGGACTTGCATGAAAACGATTTCAATTTCCATGTTTATTTTCCATATACTGCATTGTAATATAGCGTAGCAAACTAGCAATTGAATCTCATGCTTCCCATTTGGGTAAGGACCCCAAAAAAACTCTGATGAGCAAGGGAACTGAATTATCTTTTGCCTCACTTTTCTCTTTTCTTCTCTTAAATTCCATCGACCCACACAGAAGATTTGTTTTCACATTGGATTCTTAAGGATGCATTAGGTTCCTCAAACTTTGCTTACCTCAAAATTGGTGATGAAGGGTAGGTGCCGAAAATTCTATATCTAGTTACCATTTGTTTTATAGAATTTAGGACTCCCAAGAGACTACTCACGAGATGATGCAGTTAGTCATCAATCTAGGGAATTCAGGGGATAGGATAACTAATAATACATGGGTTTCACCCCACTTTGGCTGCAAAAAAAGGAAAAACACCGCACCACATCTGCTTGTCATGAGGGGTTTGAGTTGGCTATTAGATTAATCATGCAAACCACATGTTCAAGTTAAAAGTCGTCTTTGGCAATAAGCAATCGAGGTAATAAGTTTACGGTATGTTAAATAATTCCAGTGATGAGGTATCAGGAAGAATATAGAATACCAACCAGAGCAACAAAACCCAAGTCCCTCAAGGGCACTGTGGTAGCCAACAAGGGATCTACAGCGTTCAATCTAGAGTTTGGGTTGGAACATTAATCTGTCAACCAAACTTCCTTGCATCATGGTCCAGGGTACCAAAGGTACAGAAATCACAAAGATAACACTGGAAAGAAAATTTACTGAACCCTGATTGTAGGGAGGGAGGGAGAGAGCAAGAGGGTGGGCGGTGTTGGGCTGCCCTCACACCCTAGACTTACTCTTTACTGAAAGACGGATAAAGTAACATAACTTGTCATCGAATGTGACAAAATAGCAAATCACGATCCATAAGTCACGCCGTGCCATTGTTTTATCAAGAGAATACATATAAACAACATAACTTCATATGGAACCTTAAAACCCAGAGATATGGGAAAATCTATTCATCAGGAAGAAGATGAAGATTTACGAGATGGTAAAACACAATAACAAGAAAATTCGTATGAACCAGCTGACCTATATTAAATTATAGATCGTATGAACCAGCTGACCTATATTATATTATAGATCCTATCAAGCAGGCAAGGCATTTCCAAGAATTGTTATCCGATGAAACAAAAACGAGTAGAGCATAGCAGCTATAATAGTATAGAAAGAACCTTACAGTCCCTCATATTCAATACTCTCGAATATGATGGCAGAGTTTGAGAGCAAACGGTAAAGCAACAAATATGATTACCATCAAAAGAAACAGAAAAGGCTGACCAAATAAAATTTACCAACTTAAAAGCCAGACTCTTGATAAGCACCTCTTGTAAAAATCAACTGGTAGAAAATGGACGAAATAAAATTTACCCGAGATAACCACCTTATACTGCTCAACCACTTCCAACAAATAATAGCTCAATCTTCAGCTTACAAATTGTTACCGACTTCGATTTATCAAAAAAGAAGTTACAGACTTCCAGTTGTCAAATGAATCACACCCAATTCAATTCAATCGAATTAATAAAGGGAAAATCAACAAGCAAAATAATTCATTTCTGTGTTTGAATAACAATCAAAAGTTTGATTTATACATCTAAAACAGAAGAACGCATGTTCACCCATCCAAGCAGCAAAAGAACACAATTCTAAGCAATGATCCGAAAATACACTGTCACCATATAAATTTCTACCATAGAGTAAATTGTTGCCTAGGGTCAGCTACTGGAGATTTGAGTTGCTTGAACATATACTACAAATCACTTGAAAACTTTTTTTTGCATGGATAAATCTAACACACAGCGCATATTAATTGAAAAGAGTCAAAGTCACTGAGAAA
The DNA here is from genome assembly GCA_963556465.1 of Berberis vulgaris. Lineage (NCBI taxonomy): Eukaryota > Viridiplantae > Streptophyta > Magnoliopsida > Ranunculales > Berberidaceae > Berberis > Berberis vulgaris. Next base: position 104,214,833 of record OY747124.1, on the reverse strand, counting down.
GTCACAGCCGGGGGAGTACAGAACATGATGAGCAATTACACTGAAAATAAATTATCCTCCACAAATGAACTTTCATGTTTGGGATGACACCCTTTGTTAAACACACAGAAAAAAAAAGTGCTTAGTTCATTTCATGAAATTTATTATTGACATTCAACTAAAAAAATTGAATATCAAATCATATAAATTTGATGAAGTCACTAAGGGGTGTTTGGTTGCACCACTTAAGTGGCCTAGTACTTATAAGTGGTGTTCCATCCTAAAACTGCATTTGTTACTACCACTTATAAATATTCTTTAAGTGCTATAAGTGGATTAATTTTTATAAGTAACAGGGTTATGCTTATAGCCACTTATAAGTGATGCAAACAAACACCCCTAAAAGATGATCTAATCAAGATTGAAAGATTGACTCTTCAAGGGACTCCTAAAAGCCTCCTTAATGCGTATGTGACCATTTTTAAGGAGGATTTGTTATTCTTTGGACACCCACAGCCTCCTTAATCTATGACATTGACATTAAGGAGTGTTTAGGAATGCCTTCTCTTGTGAGGGAGCTCTTTGTTTTTTATTAACTTTTAAACCATGTAAGTCCCACTTTCTATTTTAAAACCACAAATGCCATATATTTTTATTACTTTCGTATTCTCTTTGACCCACATATTAAAAGTAAACAAACAAATATCAATTGCTGAGAGATTTTAAGGAGTTTGTTGCAGAAGGGTTGGAAAATATTTATGTTGGTGTGCAAAAACTACTTAAACAATATATTTCAATGAATAAGAATATTTTTTCAAACCTGCTCCAACAGACTCCTTAAATTCTATCTTGAATCAATATTTTTTTTTACAACTGACATATGAGTTCAAAGAAAATAATAAGAATACAAGGGTTTTGAAATTTGAACTAAAATTGGAAAGCACTACAAAAGATCTAAAAAAAATAGCAATAGAGAATTTTTTACATCTCATGATAAGGCGCATTTAGGTGTTAAACTTGTTATTATGACGAGACCTCAATTTCATTGAGTCTCTTAACGCCTCTCCTGAATCAATTAAACCTTAATTCCCAAAATGTTAATTGTCCGTCATGATGAGCAGTAATAAATACGAGAAAATAGTTCATCATCTTCTGGAATGAAAAAAAAAATTGCAGAGAAAATGAAGATAAAATGTGAAATGGATGCTGAAGTTTGACTCATTTGGCTCTTCCAGCATTTACCGCAAATGAGATATGGGTCCAAGTCTAAAGCTATTCAGGAAAAAGGTAAAGCAGGGGGGAAGGATAATACAAATACAATTGGCAATTCTCATTACACATTACCAAGTTGACTGACATTGCATCGCTTGAATGGCTACACCACCAAAAAGTAGAACTTAAACCATTTACGAATGTCTAAATACCAAAATGCATACTTTTCGGACCACCTGAGCCAAAAACATACTCTAATAGGTGATCTGAAAGTTACATATTGCCTTATGGCACCTCCCAAATGGTATAAATAAATACCATTTTGCTATACCATGGCAGGCAGCTGGTGGGAGGACATATTCCGCCAAATGAACTAAAGGAGGTCATCTGCACTTTAGCCTTTAAAAAACTATGTGATCCAATGGTAGAACTCATGCAAGCTTAGCACAAGGTGAGAGGTAGAACTGAGTGGTCCAGCGGTCTGACCCAGGTTTTTACATAAAACCTGGAAATTGGGAAGCCTACTGGAGTTGCTCCTAAAGGTCATTTTTTGTATTGAAATTTCACATCAATTGAACTAACATTCTTCTATTATTGATTTCATTAAAAAAATCAGACCAATGTACCACAGCAAACCAAACAATTCAAATGACACCAACAGCGTGGACCAAATTAAACTATCCAAAAAACTCGCAATGTCACACAATCAAAGCGCATAGTGCAGAAAGTACCCAGATTCAAGCTTGCAAATTAACAATGTAATTACTACCAAGTACCAAAAGCCCCATCTCTATCCATTCAAACAATTTCACACTCGTGTTCTAAAAATTAAAGCAAATGAAACTCTTATTATCTAACAGTCGCAATGCTACTAAATCAAAACTTCACTCTATCTATTCAAGCAAAAACTAAATTTATCCAAACAGTAATAACATCAAGAAACATCAAAACTAAAGATACTCATTGCTCCAAAAGTCATCATTACTTGCAAAACCTTCAAATCCATCAATTCAAAACAGCTAAACTTCACAAAATTCAAGCAAAAGTAATTATGCCCAAACGAGAAAACCATCAAATCTAAAGTACCCAGTACTCCAAAACAAACTACTAACCCATTAAACGCCTCCTTCAGCTCACTGCCTCGCTCAGTACCTCCTTCCTTGTCCAGCGCCACCGCGTGCGAAAGCAGGGATGGCAGCTGAAGCGGGCTCAGCCTGCTTCACCACACCAGGCAAATCAGCCATCCCAAGGGCAGCAAGCATATCAATAGTCTCTTTATCAACCTCGATGAGATCAGTCTTGATAGCAGACTCCTCAGGCACGAAGTCCATGCGGCGTTCCCTTTCCTCCTCTTGCAGTTTCAGTGAGATCCCACGCACTGGGCCTCTCTGGATCCTCTTCATGAGATGGGTGGAGAATCCAGCGATCTTGTTTCGAAGTCTCTTCGATGGGATGATTGCTACCTCCTCCAAGATCTTCTTGTTGGTGTGGAAGTCCAGAGTCATTCGTGAGTAGTATCGCTCAATCACTTGGCGCGATGACTTCTTCACTGTCTTTGTGCGAACACGACCCATGGTGGCGGCGAAGGGCTGTGAGAGGGGGTTTTGGGTGGTCTTGGTTGTGGAAGAGGAGAGGGTTTTTGGGGGTCTGGAAGAAGAGTGGGCAGGGAAGAAACGAAGGATGCTAGGGTTTCAGTTTTATAGCAAGGGTAACCTTGGGTGAGAGTGGGGAATGTGGATTGGTTCTTTTCCTAAAGCACCCACATTTTGGTTTTGTTCATCCACCTTTCAAAACTCGGTTCTTCGTCGAATAGTGAAAGAAAGATAGACGTCACCCTGGTTGCAAAAACCTAGTTTTTTAGTATTTTCGGTTCTATTATCGTGTTTCCAAATTAAATGATTGTTGAAATCCTCCGGATATTTCTAGCTCAAGCGAATAAGCTTCTAATAAACATTGTCAGATCTCTTATATTAAATGAGGTTCATTGAAGTAATATATTTTTTTTGTATATAAAAGAAATTTATGCATAATAAAAAACTTTTATAAGTTAATAAATTTGTAAAAAAAAAAATCTAGAGAGTTGCTACGTATACTCGACTATTTGGCTCGATTGCACCAACTATTTGTTGCATTGATATTTTGGGATGTTTCGACTTTGTTGAGCCAACCTAAAATATCTAACACAAACTTACATTTTTTAAAAATAAAACAATTTGGTAGTTAAATTTTCTCGTTTGTAAACATTAATTTATTCTTGATGAAAAAAAAAAAAAAATGTTATCGATAAAACTAAACTTCAGTCACGAATTTTTCACTTTCAAATTTACGTATAAACATCAAAGATACACTAACCATCGCCACAAGTTCTACAAAAAATAGCAAACGCTGTGGTAGGTTGTGTAAAAAATATAAAGTGCAAAAGAGTATAATGTGTTCATTAAACACAGAGGGATTGACAAAAATATACGTATTAAAAATAAATAAATACATAAATTAGTAAGTTAGTGCATCAATTTAAAAAAAGTTAGTTGGTATGTGTACTCGACTGTTTGGCTTGATGCCACCAACTTTATTTTCTATATTTAGCTTTTAAAAATTATTTACTATACTCAACCACTTTTTGTTAATCCTCAAATAAAATTACTTGTTGATTTATGACTTTGTACAGATGATTCTTATTGTAAATTTTTGGATGTAGAGTTCTTGGGGTTGAATGCATTCTTTTTAATAGTTGCAATCACTTACATTTCTTATAATATTTTTACTAACGTTCCTAAATGAGAAAATTCATCACCAAAAATGGTTTCCATTTATTAAAAAAAAATAAGTGGGTATTACATCTTTTAGATTGGTGCAACAAAGTCAAAACATTTCAAAATGTCGGTGCAATCGAGCCAAATAATCAAATACACGTAGCTACTCCAAAAAATTATTGTGTTTTGTCAAGTCATATACATAGCGAATCCAATCACAAGATACTACTGACCAATAGTGCAACATTAAGTTATACTACGAATCTAGTCTGATTCACAAATCGTTGTTGATATTCTCAAACAATAAAGCCAAGCCGATTTGGAGATGTTGTGACAATATTGATGTTAACTAGAGAAAAATAGGGTAAATTTATACAAACTAGGTACTCTCACATACAAGGGCGGAGCCAGAATTGCAGACAAAGGGGGGCAAACAGTACATAACTATTTAACTATACAATTATACAAACAGTATACATGGCATGATTAATTCAATCGTAGCTAGCTAATTAAAAGCTTATTTGACTTGGAGAAAAGAGAAGCAGGCATGGTGGTATAAGATGATGAGAGTTGGCAATGAGCAGACCTCCGACTTTCTTTCTGCATTTTGGTTTTGAGGCAGCAGGATGGTATAGTCCAAATACAATGAGTAGTTGCAGCAGTAGCCTAGGTATTGTCTCTTCTCTGGACTGGATGGATTCAAGTGAATTTGTCAGACGACGATTTTATTTTTGGAATCATCCTACCTCTTTTCCTACTGCTTTATCCGTCTGTCTGTCTCTTCTTTTCTCAAACTCACTCGTGAGTCAGAGCCTCCGAGGACAGCACTTACACAACCAACTCGCTCTCTTTTATCTTCTTATTCTATTGTCTGTCTTATTTTGGGCTAGCTCAGGTGAAGTAGACAAACAACAACTTAGTTGAATCGACCTACGACCACCGTATTTTTCCAACCGCCTTAAATCCAAATGATTGCTTTTGATTTTAAGAGATTGAGGAAAAAACAAAGCAAATCAGATCCCAACCCCCAATTAATATAATCTGTTAACTAAAAAAAATATTTAAAAAAAAAGAAGAGAAAAAGATGGAGTGAGACTGGGAGTTGGATTGGGACTGGAATTGGGATTAGTAAGGGAGGGGTTAAATAAAAATAGTTGTTTTAATTTTTAGTGGAGTCAGAAGTCAAGATTGCATGCAAAGGGGGGCAACATAAAATATTAAAGGGGGGCAATATAAAAAAGTAAGGAGTTTGGCTAGCTGTCGAGGAAACCAGCGAGGGATGGAGGGTCCTCCCTCCCTCACTGTTTTCCTCGCTGGTTTCCTCGACAATTAGAATTCCCGAAAAGTAAGAGTAACTAGTGGGATATTTTAAAAAGGTAAGGGGACATTTAACCCCCTTACTTGACACATAGATCCGCCCCTGACTCACATATATAACCAAGCTGTAGATTTCATTGCTAAGTTGAACAATGGGGACATGCTGACTTCCACTCGTCTGAGCAAGAAAATGAATACAATTATTGATTAGGACAAAGCCAGAAAATGGTAGATTGGAGTGTTATATGTCTTTATTTTGTAATTTGTTTTTCCTCCTTTAGGTGCTTTTAGCTTGCTTACGGTTTTTAGGTGCTCTCAGCTTGCTAAATGGGGTACCAAAGGTAGACTTGTGACGGATGGAATTACTGAGTGGGAGGGGTTAAAGGATTAAAAAAAAGGTGCTCTCAGCTGAAGTTCAAAAATAACAAAGAATTGATTTGTTATTGAAGAAACGAATGCAGATAAAGTGAATCACTTTGATTACTTACGAATGCAGATAAAGTAAATCACTTTGATTACTTTGATTTGTTATTGAAGAAACGAATGCAGATAAGTAAATCACTTTGATTACTTTGATAAATCCCCCGGCCCCCTCGCAGCCTTTAAACAATGAAATAATACATGGTTGTCCATAACTTGTAAACAACACAATGACACTGCAAAAATTTCCTAATAGAACTGTTAATTCATTGAACTCTTAAGTGAAAAATCTCAAATTTTTGTGATCCTAAACAACACTAGGGCCTTCAAAACGAATATAATCGTACATGACACTTTCAAAAGTCCGTTTTGCTGAACTTTGTGTGAGAAAAACTACATTTTCTCCCTTGACAAGCCAAGCACTAGGCACGTTGATACTGAACAAAGTGTACATTCCATGAATTCCATGCCTAGCAAGTGCATTATCCTTCCCTATCAATCCAGTCGAGAAGTGAGGAGGATTCATTGTCAAGTCATTAAAATTAACCTTCAAAAAAGGTAAGAAGATGTATTACAAAACGAATAATAATGAATTAATAATTAGAAGAATGATGATGATGATGATGACGGATAATTAGATGTCAAGCTTCGATGAAACCTAGCTATATGCAAATATCACTAATATTTTAAATAAAGTTGTCATGTAACATACTTCTAATCTAGCGTACGAAGAAGATGCAAGTGCAATTCTCAATGTATAGAACCCATTTTGTTGCACATCGTTGAGATTAAATTTAATTTTCCATGTGGTTGGCGTGAACAAGCCTGGTTGAATCTTCCTGCAGTAAACACTGATTGAAATCAACTTGGAAGTAGAACTGGATTAGAAACGGAAAAGATTTAACTAATTAACTTAAGTCCATACCGTGTCGCTTGACAGAAGAACCAATCCTTTTTATAGTCACTACTATTGATAGTATAGACAACATCATCGTTAGGATACAAAATGACATACTGCTTCCATAACCCATATTGCCTAAACCTGTTGAAAGCCGAATTTTACAACAACATATTAAGATCTTTTTGTCATAAAATCTCCATTAACATAAATTCTTTGGATCAAGAAGAAGAAGATGATGATGATGATGATGAAAGTAAACCTGTTTTTATCTATAAGGACTGGATCAAAATAGTTGGTATTAGGATCTGGGATGAAAAACTCTGCAGCCGTACGATCTGGGTAGCCTATTTCCCACAAAGTAGGACCTGCTCTTGGTGGGGTGCATTGAAGAGAACCCAATTCAATCTTCTTTCCTATTTCAAAAATTACCAACGAATAAATAAATCGATTTCTGAAGCATATTTAGTTCTCTTAAAAGGTTGATTATCTGTAATATAATGTTTAGTACTTTTATTATTATGTATGTAGTGACAACAATGACAGTATATGTGACTATTAAATACCTGGCATGATAGTAACTGGTGTATTTGACATGAAATCTCCAATAAAGCCAGGGATTGTTACATAAAGATTATAAGTTCCAGCTCGAATGTTGTTAATGGCAAAAGAACCATCAGGATCAGTTCTAGTCCAGAATTGGTAACCCTAAGAAACACATGGCAGTATGGCAACAATGAAATTTTTGATATATTACACTTGATGAAGAAAGGTGGAAAGTGTAATTAAATTTAAGAGAGTATAGAGTGAAACCTTGCCTTCTGCTTGCCAAGATCCAACATTTCCTGGTGAAGCTAACCCAATATAGGCAGAGGCAGCTGGTATAGGTTCTTTGTTGAGGTAACTAGAGTGAAGCAAAAAAAGTTTATCATTAAAACTTTATTAGTGATAGATGTGTATTATTCGAAGACAAATGTGTTCAGATATCTGAAATTAGAAACCTAGAGATTTTTAGACATTTTATTTGCTAATAGGGTCAACCCGACAAAATAAGCATGTAACACAAAGGTATATAGCAATCTTCAAGGGATGTTATATGGGTTTGATCCTACTTAACATAAGCTTGATCCAAGTATGCAAGCTCAGTTCATATCGATGATTCATTCACTCCATTCATCAGACTCTTAACTTTCATTACAACCTTAGAAGGGAAGAGGGTGAAAGTCATTTTCATGTCAACTAAGCATTACCATGTTCCTACACTTACACATTGTATTTAATTACTATGTTCAACTTACATGTAATCACAGAAATTGAAATAGTAAAACAATAATATTCTGGTTCAATTATTGTAGAAAATGATCAAGTTATTTCTTCTATGTAATTTTAAAAGCATTTAATTTACATTGTTTATCGTGATTAATAAAGTGGTGTATTACCCCCCACCCCAACTCGAACTTCTGACAAATGCTATATAACTAGTGATGAACTTCAAAAATGGAATGTAAACACAAAAGCTAACTAATTTTTTTATCAAATAAAAAATAAAAATAAAAAATCGAGATTGAGTTGGAAGAAAGACCTTTCATAGACGAGTAATCTACCATCAACAGAACCCCTTTGGTCAGATTTAGGAAAATCTTCAGAAGCTGGAAAGTTATAGGGCCAAAGTTGTGTTTCCTTCTCCATCTAAACAAATTCACACATTAAGTATTGGCATTTGAAAAAAAAAAATTGTTTTTATAGTATATACTAAAAGATTGAAAAAAAAAATTATAACCTGCGCATATGCATCATCCCAGAGGGCGCGTTCTTGTGTTCCAGGAGGGCCTGAATTGAGGTATATAAACACTGGCCCGTAAACTTTCTTCCAGTATTCTCCTTCTGTGAATGTGGGTGTCCCATTCTCACCCATGTAATGAGTACTGACAAACATCTTAATATAGCAAAACATACTATTAGATTTAAGTCTTCAGTAAAAATAAAAAATAAAAAATAAAAAATAAAAAATAAAAAATAAAAAATAAAAAATAAAAAAAACCTAAGGATGTTATTAGTTAGCGATCGTAATCCTAAATCCTATCATTTGATGACTATCAATAATTTATAGGTTTCTCCTAATGTGATTCTTCACATTCTTCGAAACTTTCAACTCAATCAAAGCAATATAAAGCTTGCAACCAAACACTACATAATACATTCTTGTCTAAGTAAAAAACCAACCATTAGATTGCCTCAGATTTATGTATGAGATTATAGAATATCAGCATTCCTACAAATCTTAGTTTAGTTGGAGAAGTAGAAATTAAGTACTAAAGAAAAAAGCTTGATTTAGGTAACTGTAAGTTACATGCACATTGTGATCCAAAGTGCAAACATAAGTTGTACCCAGGGACAAAGTTCTTACTGTGAGAGAAGTCGGTCCACAATGCGATGTAAGTTCCTGCTTGAAAGGGCCGCCTAACCGATACTCATAGCTTGGTGTGATTTGCCAAAACCCGACTTGAGACCCGCCTGCATTGCGACCCACCCATCCATGTACCTTATTTTCATCGTTTCTGGCAGACCACTGGTACTTGTCATCAACCTACATATGCATGAACACATGGGACAAACTTGTTAGTAACTTTGTCAGTTCGCCATAGTGATTCCATTTCCATATAATGATCTAAAATCAAGCACATCTAAAACCAATCTTAAAAAGTACCTTCTTATTGACTTGCAAATCAGATGGATCGATGATTTGAACCGCCTCTTTGTATTCTAAGGGTTTGCCATTATTACGATCAGCATTTGTCGGCATTTTGCCCTGACGCATATTATCCACGGCCATGTATCGAAACCTTCCATTCCAAATATAACAACCTCACCATAACATAAACAAATGCCAAAATCAAACAAACAAACAAGGTTACATTATGATTCCTCATTTTCCAGAGGTAGACTTCTTACAATTCTGAAAGTTTGAAAGCAATCCTGGTTTGGCTAAGGCTGAAAGCTGGCCATCCTTTCAAGCGCTCGTAAATGGAGTATGTGTAGAAGCCATTTGAACCTTCAAGCATTATAAACCTGAAAACTGATTTCATCAATCCATTATTCATGCATAATATATATTTCCATAACTAATAATGAAAACTAACTCAATTTTCATTAAAATTGTATACCTTTTGTCTATGTTTAGGGGAGCCACATCCCCTCCTTTTAGAGATGGGTTCCATGGTCTTATAAAAGAAACCTCCACTTGATCCTCTGTTTGTACTATAACCTTAAACTCAGTGCAATGTATCCTACACATTTCAATATTGTATGTCAAAATCCATAGTTGGCACCATCTACATATTACACTACATATGGTAAGGAATGAAGCTTACATATCTAGCATTCCACCATCTTTTTCAGGCTCATTCCAATTAAGATCCCAGTACCTATAATCAAACAGTAGAGGTTGAAAAAGAAATTGAGCAAGTTTTACCTTATCTCTAAACACTTCAAACAAAAATAAATACCACTTACCCTCTCCTGGGTTCTTCAAGTGTTGTTGCAAGTAAGTTATCAACCCCATTGTATCTTATGCCAGTGATCATTCCATCAGGCTTTGACAATGTCACTTGTACCGCGCCATTATCCATTATCACCTTCAAGATCGAGTTATCATTAGCAACAAAAATTAATAACAAAAGCATATTGTAAATTAAGACTGTTATTTAGAGATCAGAGACGAGAAGAAATACATAGGCATCTTGTATATCCAATTTCACTCCGATTCCAGTAGCAAACTCAGCAACCAACAGCATGGATAAGAACCAAATTCTATACTTCTTGCAAGCTACATACAATTGAATTCCTGTCCCCATGTTGCTTCTCGATTTACCAGCACTGTATACCTTGTTTCTTAATGTACAAAGGAAATCCTTATATAAGCAGCACAGTTGGGTCATGGGTAGCTTCCAATTTAATCAACTTTTACTTGTCAAAGAAAATAAGCTAGGTTCGCTTGTTTGATGGAAAATAAAATTCTAAAGGCAGAGTTTTACTTGTTTGACGGATTAGGGAAACCAAGACACATCTTTTTTTTTTAACCCGGATTCCATGCTTAACTTAACAATAATGCTAAAAAAAATTACAATTTATTTTTCTACAAATTTTCAAATCTCTGTGAAAGTGTAACAAAGAAAGTGTCAACTTTCATACTTTCGACTTATTTGAAACGAATAACCAACAATTTTCTTTCGCGTAAACTGAGGAGATTTAATCTCTTGAATTATCCCTTTTAACATAAACATTGTTTAAACTTTTTTTTTATCTTTCAAGCAAAATTTTTGAAGAAGGTAAGAATCTATTGTATGTACTTTGAGCACTTGAAAAGAAACCCAATAGTTTTGGCAGACAGAATTTTCAAAGAAGGTCGGTCGTTTATTCTGTTATTTTGGTCTCTGTTTACAAGTTACTTTAATCCCTTCTTTTAGCAGAGGCTTTGTAAATTGTATTAGTCAAAAAGTACCCACACAACTAAACTACATATGATACTAAGTTATAGAAAATGGATAATGAGTTGCAAAAGATAGTGGTAGTGTGCAAGGAACATCGCAAAAACAATTATCAAATCCATATTTTTATAGAAATTCGAAAGAACGATCTGCTAAAATATATATAAAGTTGATTTTCGGTATTTTTATATCTAGTTTTTTTAAGTATGCACAAATGCTTGATGTATCATTATATAGTCTTTTAAGCCATAATTCAACTAAATATTATAGAACATATTGCAAAAAATTTTAAACAAAATTCGGAAGCTAAAGCATATCATTTGTTATGCGTCTCATTTATCTCGTTGAGTTACGTATCTGAGATATTCATTAATATATTTAGATCAGAATTAATGCTAACTATTTCTTTTTTGCTTTGAATTCTGATGGTGGGAAATGCAGCCCTTGTAAAATCTTGCTGATGTAGGAATACTTCAGCACTGACATAACTAGCATCTGAAACCATCCGAGTTTTAGCAGGTTCCCTTGCTTTGTATTAATAAGAGATCAATTACGAAGAAAAGAAATCATGGATGGGATAAATTTCAGCCGCGTCTGCTACAAACCACAATTTTGAGCAACACCATCCACAAAAGCAATTTGAAATAATGGGTTCCAAAATGTGAAACATGTATAATGCCCCGAGAACCCGAGAACTACAAAAACTTAAGGAATACATGCCATTGACCAGAGGTCAGGTTTTTTTCCCTTGGCTACCATTATGCACCAATCTCAGTCGGAGCTCATAGCTGGTGCACTTTGTTTGTGTTAAATATACAATACAAGCACTCCGTACAAATTCTGTGAATTAGTTTTGTATGATGAACCTTCGGATGGAAACCATTGGCAAAGAACACCTTGATTTCATTATGCTGGAAGAAATGCACAACAATCACTCACTGGCATTTGCAATGCCCACCATCTTGAGCATGTTGCGATCCTCCTTAAACCTCTCCAACACAGATGCTCTCACTTTGTCAGAGCTTTCCTGTTGCTGGTCCTTCAACACAACTCCCCAACATTCTATTACTTCTGGATATATACGACTTTCTTTGGAAAGGCACGGGCTGCCGAAGGTGGTACAGGTGAATGTCTGACCCTGATCAAAGTTAGCAGACAGGAATAGACCAAAGTGATTCACTTTTCCTCCAAAACCTAGTCCATTGGGAATGCTTTCTGAACTGAAATTCACTGCACACTGTCAATATACAGTTAGACATTAATTAGCATATTAAAGAACGATTTTAGCAGATCCATAAACCATTCTCAAGTTACAAAGCAAGCACATAGGTATGATGCATTGCATTATGAAGTTCAGCCTGCATGCAGTATGCAACGAAAGACAAAATAGTTGCTAACAGAGTCTCCATGTTAGACAAATAAATAAGTTTTTCTTCAATATATAAAATAAATAAATAAATAAAATTTTGATGTAAATGCACAAGTGGCTGATGATTGCTGTGTGACAGAGAAAAATGAGATAACTTTTGCTTGTACAATACATGAATTATGCACCAATAAAGGAGGTTATTTTTGTAATAAAGAATTTTCCCAACAAACAAAAAAAAAACTCAGCAACATGCAGACAGATTTCTGCATTGTACCCAACTTATTGTAGGGGCTTACATTGGACACTCTCTAAATAATAACTGAGTGATCATAGATTTATATCCTTAGTACTACATAAAAATTTGTTAAGTCTTTTCTTTGGATGAAAATTTCCTTCCGAAAATGTCCCAAACATTTAAAATAGAAGGTTCATAGAACAGTGTCATAGTTTATAATGTTAAAAAAAATCAAATACCATATATGTGATCAAAATGTAAGTCTTCCCATCTAAATTCATCTTTTATCTTGAATAAATAATATCATTACACTTTATTTATTTCAATAAACAAAAAGAGATAGTGTCTATGGCCCAATTCCTTTTTTTCTTTTCTCATTTTGTATATGACCTTTGATATTTTTTTCTTATCTCTAATAAAATCAAAATGACCTGTATTAGTTATATCGTCTAATCAACAATAAACATATACTGAAAACAAGTGCACAAACATTAGTGGCCTACAAGGATGATTAAAAAACTGCATGCAATTAAAAGAAATGTAAACAAAAAATGAGCCTAATGCTCAATAACATCATCTCAGTACATACGAATGCTGATGAATTCATAATATAATAGACAGAAATCTACCCATTGCAAGTTATTGTTTGCTCCAGTTGGTCGGAATATAGATGCATGTGGATACAGTTGAAAAATAAAACACTTCAAATCCCCATAAAAGTCCCCGTGTTTTTCCCAAGGCTGAGAAGCATATCCTCCATAAATGTAACCTTCTTTATCCTTGATTATAAGCACAGTCGGCCCTTCTGCAGTGCTGCAGCTCACAATGAGAAAGTTTAGTTCAGCTTCTACTGGGAGAAAAAGCTTGCCACTTGCTACCAAACAGAAATTAAAACTGGTAAACTTTTAACAGTAGTGGTAAGGTGTACTGCATCATTTGTATGAAACTGTTGAAAATCATGTTCGTGAATGCCTGTATGAAGTATACAACACAAATTTCTACATAAACACCCCAGATACTTCCATTAGAACGTGCCAACCCAACAAGCATACCTAAACGGAATCTTATATGTTCCTTGGGATGTGAACAGACAAGAAACCAGCAAAGCATGCAATCCCAGGATGAACAGCGATCTGGCAACCACTAGAAAGTATTGATGGGTACTACATAGGTTGTCCTTCATTGGATTAACAGTCATACTTGGTGCACTTGCACCTAAATACCTAATGATGTGAAATGAACGTCAACACTCGATATGTCATGCTGTCATGGTTGCTTATATGTTCCTATTATATACTCAAAAGAGCTATCTCCTAAATTCTAACAGTTTCAAAAAACATGGGTGCCACTTGTGACCTAAGGAGATGGATACTCACGATATACTTCCCAAGAATGTGTTGAAACTTAGACCATTAAATGCACTATGGTACAAAAGCTTCCATTCCCCCAATTCGTGCTGAGAAAGTGTTCCTCCAATATGCCAAGCATATTCCTTCCTCAAGACAAGGGCGCCTGGGTCTATATTTTCAGGATGTAGTAGTCGTGGAACCTGGGAACCAAGTATCCCTATATAAAGAAGTTCACCGTTAGTAATCAGTTACAGCCAAGTTTCTGTGTTAACAAATTGGTTAACTAAATAACAAGTGAAGGGGGTCAACAAAAGTTTAAAGCGTTTGTATGATTAAAGCAGTCAAGTACAGATAATAACTGGAAGTCTTCAAAAACACAAACATAGGATGAGTCTTCTTTCCTCAGGATTGAAGACATACAAATGATGAAATGAGCCAGTTGTACATATGATGAAAAGGGTGCAAATACAAAACTTAAATATGTTCTAAGTAGCATGCAATTGAACGAAAAGAAGTAGAACACCTTGATCAGGAGGCGTCAAAAGGCTTCCAAGAAATTTCCTGATAGATGGGATAAGGCTACACCAATTCTTATAATCCTCAAAGGTCATACTATTTTCATCACTCCCTTCTATCTTCTTGGAAAACTTTGCAGCATTTAGAAATGGCTCGATATCCTGATGTGAACTCACTCCAATTCCAGCCATTTTTTGAGAAAAGATGGCATCAAAAATTGCAGTTAAAACAGCTTCCAGATCAGACCTGATATGTAATTTTGTATATTATATCGTATCTGTAGATTAAAAAATGAAGGAGTTCCAATTTCAAATTGCACCTTACAGTAAAAGTAGGCTGGTAAAATACTTCAACTAATGACTCACAAGCATTCTGATGTGGAAGGAGATCAAATTTGAAACTTTAGGGCAATTATTGCTTTCAAATTTTAAAAAGAAAATGTTGGGCAAAGCAAATTTATGGATGGATATTCAAGGTAGAGCTACAGGCTGTTTTGCAATTTGATAACTCAACCTACGAATTTCAATAACAATAACAAAGAAAAGGTACCATGACATACTCGTGCCTTAAAAGTAAGACTATGATCAAGGAAGTACAGACTCTTCGAAAACTTGCCGTATCCGTGTCCGACACCGACACTAACTCGACAAGCCTCCGACACGCGTCAAACAAGACCAACATGTCAGGTGTCAGACACATGGTCAATGCGGTCAACGTGTCGGACACGAGTTCGATACACTTGAAACTTGGTTAGGACACAGTCAAGACACGAAAACCAGTTTTGTTTTTTTTTTTACTTTTAGATGTTTGCAAATAACCTAATTTATTGGTTGTTGATCCATCTGAAATAAATGACTTTTTCACTTGTGATTTAAGACAAATAGGGCAAAAAACCACTAGGCTATGCTTCTTCTTAATCTTTGTTTCTTTTTCTCTAATTTGCTTTTTCTCTCCTCCACTTCTTCTCTACTATACTTTTTTCTCTACTTTATTTTTTTCTTGCAACAGAATGCCTTGAAGAAGAAGACACTCTAGGAAGGCACTTTATCAGATTAGTATTTACGTTTATAAGACTTACTAAAAAAAAATTTGACATGTCCCCGAGTCCTAGTTTTTGGGAAATTATCGAGTCGGCGTGTTGTGTCCGTGTCCGACACGACGCCCACGTCCGTGTCCAAGCATCCTTGACTATGATAATAAACTACTGAAGTGAAAAAAATGATAAGACAATCTTCACGCTCAACTAACTCAATCATCTCAATGGTCAATGCCAAACCACATTGTCACACTCAACTTCTGAGAGTAAAGACAAAACAACACCATAATATGACAAACCAAAAATCTATAACTGAACACTTGATTGAGTTGATTCTACAAAAATTTAATCCATCCATGGCATGATAAGACAATCTTCATGAATGTTATAAGCCTGCCTATATCAAAAGGTAGTAAATGGTGAAAAAATGGGAAACAATTGTACCTTCCAACAATACCATCCCCTGTCACATCCAACAACTGATAAATAAATTTCTCAATTTCGTCTCTTGTTCCTTTCTCATAGATTCCCTACACAATAAAAAAAAAAATTAGTGGTTAATTCTGCTAGTAGATTAGAAAGAGAGGCATTGCCCTATGCAACCAAGAAAAATTTCTCTCCAAAAGGACCAAGATATTGCTCACCCATCAATATTCTTATTAATACTCATATGCTAGCATTGTCCATTTACACAAGTTATATACAATGCAGTATCTCAAAAAATGCAGAAAAGTACTCCTTAACCACGAAAAGTCATTAAACTAGCGCTTAAAAATTCAAAAAAGTCACTAGGCACAATTAGAGAATACTTAAATGCTGGCAAAATTTCAAAATGTTGAACTCAAGCTATGCAAAAAACTTCATAGAATATCACGTCTTAACATAAACGCATTAAAAAAAATAAGAGAGGAAGAAGCTAGGGAATCCCCCCTGAGGAGATAGCTTGGCTTTTACGAATAAGGATTCGGCCTCCAAGTTCTATGACACCAAGATAGGCTGATGGAACGTAAATGATAAACTAATAGAAATATGTTTTGGGGCTTCACAACGTCTGGGCCAAATTCCTAAGGCCTCTCCAAATATGAACACTCAGAAAATGTGTGAAGGACTCAATAGCCAGCCCAAATAGACTGGCTGTCACACTATCTACACTAGACAACCCATTTTACCCTTGGGTCAGATCCCGCCCAATAAATCCTTCAAGTTTTCATGGACCCATAATATGGCCTTCCTCGCCCCCTCTTAGAAAGGTCTAAGATACTTTCATGAGAAATAAATAATTGGGAGATTGAAATCCAAAATCACATTCAACTTTCTAGTCACAAGCTCGTTTGAGTATCATTAATTAGTATTTGTATTCATCTTTCGCCTCGTTTTCACAAAAATATTTTGTCTAGAGTAAAGCAATCTATCAGGAAGTATAAAAACAAGAGACCATGACATGTTTGTTTTAAAAGAAAAAGCTTCAACGAAATTTTCCGAAAAGGAGAAGGGAGAGTTGAGAGAGGAGAGAAAATGGGGCAAAATCTACAGGGTGTGAGAGACTCAATCTCTACCCTCTATTTTATATAAAAAACAGTGGGCATTTTTTTCTTAGGGTGGAAACTGGAAACAGACAATATTTTCTCAAAATACATTTAACTTACAAAAAGAGATGGTATGTTTAACTTAAAAAAGCTCAGTCAAACCGTGAACAGAGTTGAAGTTGCATATCATACTATCAGGTCAAGATACACCACTTCAAAGATAAAACCTTTTGTGGATGAATTAGATCTGTCCCTAATTACATAATTTGATATAACATCAATTAACAATTAATCATCACACAACAATGTTGAGAGTGCTATCACAGAAAGTCTCTGTTGCAGCAACTGGAATGACTGGTTAACAAACTGTAATCAAGAGACCAGAATGAAAGTAACACTAACTCAATGATCCAGTAACAAAGCTTACTTTAGCTATTACAATATCTTCAAAAGTAAGTCTTTGATCGTTCCGCTTCTGTGTGATCAAATCGAACATCCTCTGCCCAAGAGGTCCATTAATCTGGAAGAATGTCTACAGTGCAAAAACAACAATGACGAATGTTCATATAATTGTCATATCAGATATCAAAAGATCCACAACCCAAAGAAAAAAAATTAAGAATGTCGACAACAAAAAATCACTGGATCCTATTGTGTGAGCGAATTACAAGATTCTAATGCTATAATTGAATAGTTTTGTATGCAACACTCTAGTAAAATTTTATAATAGAAGCCCTGTGGTCATCCCCACGAGAGTGGATAACAAAACGAGGAAATGCTAATACTTCGCGACTTTGGGAATTTGGAAGGCAAGCAACAATAGAGTATTTGACCATTATTTATTTTATATTTTCCCTCTCTTGTTTGTTTTGTGAGCAGCTCACTCACCTTGTACTTCTTTTTCCCACATTAATAGATATTTGTGTGTTTAATCTCAAAAAAATTAAAATTTTAAAAATTAAAAAATAAAATAAAAAAATAAAAAAAATAATTTGGACGAGTGTGTTGAGTAAAGGTTTCAGTACCAGAAGAACATAATGAGGAACAATTAAAGAGTGGTCCGACTCTCCTCTTGCTCCTTTCTGATTGTAATTTACAATTTGGGGATAAACAACTAACAAATTGTCTACTAGCACATATATGGAGTTTAAGTAAAAGAAAATAAAGTAGAACTTGAGATTCTCTACCAGATACTTTTAACATGAAAACCAACCATGATTAGTTTCCATGCCTGTCTGTGGATTAAAGCATAAGTATGAGGTATTTAATCTTAAAGATGAAGGCCTGTTCCGCCATAAATGATGGGAAAGCTTTGGTAACCATCCAAACAAGAGAGCCAGTCAGGCTTATTCATCTTATAGGAACAAGAGTTGTTTCATAGACCCACACATCCAGAATGAAAGAATAAACAAGAAAACAATAATTCCAAGCGATAGCCGATATGAAAACTTCAAAAGATCCAAAAACTGGCAATTCACTATGCTGATCAATAAAAAATTAGGTCTGCAAGGGTTACTGACTGTAGGCAATGACTATTTCTTATAAAGCCTTCTGGATCTCAGATTCAGTTTTGTTGTTCTCACAGAACGACATTCAACTCAATCCAAAATTCTAAAAATTCTACAACTTGCTCAATACTAGATTTTCAGTACTGCTAAATCTTACTCCATATTATGAACACCAACATCCATTAGGTAATATTTTACGAAGAACATCTCCCTCATTTGATTCAATGACCACTCGAAATTCTACCAGGCAAAAAGTCATCCCTAAGGTTCTATTTGTTTCATGGAATTTTTTTCAAGGATGTTTATTTTCTATAACCTACATATTCTAGTATTTGTTTCAAAGAAAAATCTAGATCTTCATAAAACTCGAATTCCCAAATAATCTGATAGGTAGAAAGCAACATACTACTGAACAAGATTTTCCTCAAAAAAAAAATTTCTCCTCACTTCAACAAGCAGATACCACCGCAAGTATCACTAACCAAACCATATTGCCATGACGACTGCCACCACAACCACTATGGTGTTGCCACCACCACCCAAAATCGTCACTGAAACAGTAACACCACCATCATCACAACCTCTAAAACACACACTACAAAAATTCCAAAGTGCCCAATATTCATAGGACATGGACACGTGTCCGACACTTGGTCAATGTGTCCGAAATGTTTGACTGGGTCGAAACCATGGACACTAGTTGGACAATGATGATTTAAAAGCCTTTCTTTACCCATTTAAAAAGTGAGTAGATAAGAAACATGCACCCTCAAGTGTAATAGGAATTGGAATGCATACTCTTTTATTATCTCTATAAAGGAAAAAAAAATACGACACCACAAAGAGGCGAAGACTTTGTATATGCGCATTCCAAAATTTTCCTTCTGTAAGGGCAAACCCTTGAATGCCTTGAAGATGAGACTAGGATGTGGATATTGGACGTTATGCATTTGAAAATTTTGGAAGGTGTAGGAATACTTGAATTTTTAAATCTTTCTCTTGATGAACTGGATATGGAAGTATGTTATGCATTTTATTTATTTTTTTGACACGGCTAGATAGTAGATTATGCAATTGAAAGAATAAAGTATTTTGAAAATGAAGAATTGAACGTTAATGCCAATGTAGTAAGATTTGGACTTACAACATGAGTTGTACATTTGATTTATGTTAATTATTTGAATGGTTTTGACTTAACCTTTATCTTTATCTTAATATGGTTTTAGACAATTGTTCATTGTGTTTAAGGTCTCACATGCATTTAACTTATTTTCTAATATACAATAGAATTAGTAATTATATGAATTGTTATATTATTCTCGTGTCCCAATGTCAGTGCTTGTTTGTGTCTGAGTCAGTGCTTCCTAGATCACAACCATCCTCACCACCACCAAGAAAGATCCTTCAGGAAATGAGTATGTGAAGACTCGAGATGAGATGGCCACGCAGGAGGGTGTTGTAATTACTCTAGTTAATAACTACCATGTTTGTACATTCTCCTATCCATTTTCTATGAGGAAATTACCAACATCTCAATTCTCACATACTCCAAACGAGGAGTGTTGATTTTGAATAGTTTAGTAACAATATTAAAATGCAATGTCGTGTTGATTCCTATCTTGCAGAGGATGAGAGAAGAAGGTCAATAAGGGGAAGAAGGATGAACGGTCAAGGAGAAACAAGAGGATGACCCACCCAAGATGGTAAACCCAAATCTGCATGAGATGGTGGAGCATATCGACTAGTTAAACTAGGGGTTTCCTTGCAATGTTTGTGAAGGATTTTGATATAAATGGGATTGATAAATTAGAACAAAGATTCTCCTCCTTACGTAATAAATAAAGGCTCTTAGATCATATCCAATCTGCACCCTTAAAGTCACTCCAAAACACTGCCCTAAACTTAATGGATTTGAGATTCTAGCCCTTCTCGTGACCCAAGATTAGTATTGGACGTCTATAAGGTGTATTTTGGCAAAGCTCCAAACCTCAATACAGTCAAGAGCTACCGGCTATTTGTCCAATTTCTTCAACAAAACATTCAAGATTGAAAATTGGGGTTTGAATGCGAGATCAGGATCCCTGTCAGTGTAGGAAGAGTGAGGATAGAGGTTTTGCATCTTCAGCAGTTTCCAATGTTCTCTTAAGAAATTTTAGGACTTAGTTTCAGAGGATCTAATTTTGTGAGAAATTGGTTGTTGGTTTGTTTGGAATCATAGTATATTGAGTTCGAGTCCGGTGTCAAAGGATTTCGAATGGGTGGGGGGGGGGGGGGGGGGAGGGGTCAAAACTTTGATTTCTAAACTCTGGAGAAAGATATTCACTTCACAGGAAGACTGAGTGAATGGTAAGATGATGTTCAAACCCTGAACGAGAACAAGTAAATTCATATCAAAACTTGAAGATTAAACCGCCATTAACGAAAGCCTAAAGCGGTTGCCCCATCAACTGTTTGATGTTAGCATGACGTAGTGATTATGAAGCATGCAATTAAGACAATTTCTTTTCACTAATGTTAGAGCACATAATGTTGTGTAGGCACTGGTGATGCTCATATAAGTGATTTGGTGATCTGAAAATAATATATTTCAAAGGGATACAATAACTTCCTCTTTGTGGCATTTCATCAAACAAAAAATCAAAGACCCACAAATATTATTACAATTGAGGGTGTACGATTTGGATTTTGGTAAAGATGGAGATTGTGATTCGTGGAATCTGACCTGGAAAACTGAGGGAGATATGTATTGGCCGTCGCTCTGAGATTGGGAAGCAAGAGACGTGAAAAGGGTCTTTAGATCTTGGAATTCCCTTTGCGAGAAAGCTCTGTAATTCGTTCAAGTTCAGTGAGAGTAGCAAAAATAGATGAAAACCCAGAAAGAAGAAACAGTAGTTTAGTTTGATTACCTGGATGCGGTAGTAAAGCGAGGGTCTGTGGAAGGTGAGTGAGTGTTTCCCATGGCTTCTCTGCTTCGCTAACTCGAACGCCTCAACCGCGAGTTTTGTTTGATAACATTTTGAAGAGCAAATTCACAGTGTTGGAGCACTGTTGCTTCGGGTGTCGTGGTGGTTGATGGAGACGGTGTTGGTTCGATTTGACAAACAGGGTGATGTCATGTCGTGATGATGAAACAAATGGCTTTTAGACATCTCGAATGGCCAAAAATAGCTGCCAGCGACAATATGTTACCACCACCACCATGTGTCACGGACTTTCGTTTTTTAAGTACTTTCCGTGAGGCATTAGTAAATTTTGCCTCTACTTATCAAAAAAAGCTAGTCAGCATTGGCCACGAAATATTAATCAAGCTAAAAACAGATAAAAGAGCTTAAGAGAAATAGAAATTGTATTGTTTGAATTCTCTGAGGTCACTACAACAAATGAGGCTTAAGCCTATTTATACAACTCCACATTCTCAATGGATGGTGGTGATCAATTTGATCCAACGGTCTATAATGATCTTTTACACACTTCCTTATAAATATTTAAGGAATAGAATCCTATGGAACTATATGGTGGTGATCAATTTGATCCAACGGTCTATAATAAACTATATGGAACAATGTGGAATACTCTACATTATTTACACTTGCTGACCTCGCTGATTGGCACTCATATAGTGCCTAAGATATAACTCCAACAAATCATTCATCCTTTCCGTTTGAGGATGAAAACTAGTAGAGAAGTTAAGGTCGGTACCCAACAACTTGAATAACTCAGTCCAAAATTTTCCCGTGAATCGAGTATCCCGATCACTGATAATAGATTTGGGCACACCCCAATACTTTACCACATGTTTGAGGAATAAATGTGCGGTTTGCTCGGCTGTGCACTCCTTAGATGTGGGAATGAATGTGGCATACTTCAAAAATCTGTCCACGACCACAAGTATCCATTGCAACCTTCCGATGCGGGCAACCCAACTATAAAATCTAAGGAAACACTCTCCCAAGGTCTCTCTGGGATGGGGAGAGGTTCAAGTAAGCCGGCAGGTGACTATTGCTCCACCTTGTCTTGTTGGCATACAAGACAAATCTTTACATATGGTTTGATATCATCCCTCATATGTGGCCAATAATAGGAATATTCCACAAAAGCAAGAGTCTGATGTATACCTGGATGTTCCGCCCACTTGCTATCATGCATTCTTTCAAGACTTCCTTCCTTAGGTTGTCATGAGGTGGAACATATATTTGCCTTCCCTTAGAGTATATCAAGCCGTTCTCCACCCAAAACCATTTTGTCTTCCCATCTTTGACAAGAGATATGATGGTTTGAGCCACGGAATCATGTGTCAATCCTTCATTTATGTGTCTCTTCAAGTTGTTTTGAGGTTGACTTATGTCAGCAAATTCTCCTTTTCTACTCAAAGCATCCGCAACAAGATTAGCCTTGCCAGGCTTGTACTCCAAAGTGTAATCGAACTCTGCCAATAAATCTTGCCATCTAGTTTGTTTTGGTGTGAGTTTCTTATGTGTTTGGAAGTAGCTAGTGGCAATATTGTTGGTCTTGACCACAAATTTGCTCCCAAGCAAGTAATGACGCCATGTTCGCAAGCAATGCACAACTGCAGTCATTTCCTTCTTTTGCACTGTGTATCTCCTCTCAGTATCATTAAGTTTCCTACTTTCAAAGGCAATAGGATGTCCTTCTTGCATCAATACTCCACCAATAGCAAAATTGGAAGCATCCGTATGTACCTCAAAAGACATAGAATTGTTAGGAAATGCCAACACCGGTTCCTCCACAATTGCCTTATTCAATAATTCAAAAGCTTGTTGGCATTTTGAACTCCAATCCCAACTTTGTCCCTTCTTGAGCAAGTCCGTCAATGGAGCGACTATGGAATAGTAGTCTATGATGAACCTTCTATAATAGTTCACCAAGCCAAGGAAAAATCTTAACTCGGTGACTTTGGTCAGTGGTTCCCACTCTTGGATGGCTTGTACCTTGGACTTGTCCATACGAAGTTTGCCCTTGCCAATGATATGACCCAATAATGTCACCTCCTCTTGGGCAAATGAGCACTTCTCCCTTTTGACATAGAACTCGTTCTCCTTCAAAGTTTGGAACACTTGCCTCAAGTAATCCACATGTTCCTCCAGTGTCTTACTATAGATCACAATGTCATCAAGGTACACAACTACGAACCGATCAAGGCAAGGAGCTAGTACCTTATTCATTAGAGTGCAAAATGTAGCCGGCGCATTAGTTAAACCAAATGGCATGACTAAGAATTCGTAAGATCCGTACCTTGTAACACGTGTCATCTTTTGTTCAACTCCTTCGGCTATGCGGACTTGGTAATACCCTGAGCGCAAGTCAAGCTTGGTAAAGTACATTGCATCACCAAGTTGATCAAAGAGATCCGCAATAAGTGGAATCGGGTACTTGTTCTTGATAGTGACCTTGTTGAGTGCCCGATAGTCAATACAAAGCCGTAGGGATCCATCATGTTTCTTTTGAAATAAGACTGGCGCACCATATGGAGCTTTGGAGGGTCATATATAACCAGCATCAAGTAAATCCTTCAATTGTCTTCTTAACTCCTCGAGCTCGGAAGGTGTCATACGATAGGGGGCAAATGTGGGTGGTTTTGCTCCAACTTCTAACTCAATAGCATGATCCACCTCTCTCCTTGGTGGAAGCTTCATAGGCAATTCGGCAGACATAACATCCT
Source organism: Berberis vulgaris (assembly GCA_963556465.1). Taxonomy (NCBI): domain Eukaryota; kingdom Viridiplantae; phylum Streptophyta; class Magnoliopsida; order Ranunculales; family Berberidaceae; genus Berberis; species Berberis vulgaris. Next base: position 104,190,548 of record OY747124.1, on the reverse strand, counting down.
TGTGCTCCTTGAGAACATCTTAGACGGCCTTAGGTGCATTCACCCCTCCATCCATGGGACCTTCGTCTTCCTTGAAGGTAGCCAAGTAAGTAGGCCCATTCATTTTTACTCCTTTAGAAAGTTGGAGAGCGGACACCATTATCTCCTTACTTATTTTTCGTACCACGGGCACAACACAAGGTTGTCCTTTCTCCATGATGCACATGGTGTTGGCATATGGGACCAGGAAAACTTTCACCATGTCCAAGAAATCTATACCCAAATAGAACTTGCGATCATCAATTGGAACAATAGTTATGTCGACTTTACCTCGCCATTGTCCAAGCCGAATATCGGTGCCTCGAGCTACTCCTTCAATTGGGAGACTTTTAGCATTGACTCCATTGATATATCCTTTATCCTTAGTATATGATAGCTCAATTTCTTCAACAAGGTCCTTAGCCATGTAGACTGTGTCGGCTCCGATATTCACCATGGCTTTCAAATATTTGTTCCCGACCTCGATCTCCACGTACATCTTTTCACGTGGTTGTTCCTCGACCTTGGCTTGAATGGCACTTAGGAGATTCATTGAGGCGATCCTCCTTTCCTTTTTTGCTTCTTCCTCCATGAAAAGTGCGGCAAGTTTCCCCTGGTTGGGACACTCGAATGCCCGATGGGGTCCACTAAATAAGAAGCAAGATATCTTATTGGGTGATCCATTTTTTTTTTCGTTCCCCTTGTCTTTGGAGTTATTGTGCTCCTTGGAGGATTTTTCTTTGTCTCTCCCACCTTTGCCATCATTACTCGACTTTTTCCCTTGCCCCTTGGATGAGTCCTTTTTCTTGAACTCAATCAAGGACTCGGCCGCAGCCATAACTGTTGCAAGGTCTTGCACACTCGCCTCTTCAACTTCAACTTTGCCCAACCTATTAGGCCATCAAGGAAGCTAAACAAATCATCATTTTTTCCTATGTCAAGAATCTTCAAGAGCAACTCCTAGAACTCATTCGCGTGCTCCCTTATGTGGCCTTTCTTATGTTGAAGGCGGCGAAGCTTGGCCCTAGCTTCGTTTTCAACATCCTCCGGGTAAAATTGTCTCTTGAGTTCCTTCATGAATTCTTCCCAAGTGTCAATGGTGCACAATCCCTTATTGACATCATCGGACCTTCTGCGCCACCAAACTGTAGCAACATCATTTAAATATAAGGAAACACTACGTACCTTTGCCGCTTCATCCCTTATGCCAACCGCATCAAAGTAGCGCTCAATGTTCCACAAGAAGTAGTCGATCTCCCTTGCACTCTTTGCCCCACCATAAGCCTTAGGTTTGAGAACTTCGACTCTGTGAGTGATTGTCCTTGGTGTAGCCCCACCATTGGCTACCGCAGCCATACACACATTGAGTTGAGTTTCAAGCTTCTCAACTCTTTCCCTGTAAGTTTGCATCTCCTCATCTTTAGCAACAATTTGGGCTTCTAGGGACTCGATCTTTTTGGACACCATGTCCACTACTACGTTTAAGGCTCCTTGCATATCTTCCTGATAGGGGCATAATTAGGCTATTTTTAGTACCATATTTCTATATATATTTTTGGCTATTACTTGTTAATTATGGTATTAATTACTATTTTCGTGTTTGTGTAGGTTTCCAATTACAAGATTCTAAAATAGAAGCTAAGTGAAGTGTAGCACCCCGTAAAAAAATTTATATTTATTAAATTTAATAAATTTCATATATATCTTTGTGTGATTCTCTTCATGAAGTTATGGGCATATGCATGAGCTATTTGTTTGTCCATGTGATGTGTGGTTTATTTCTTAAGGAGGGTGAATCGAAAATCTATTCTGGAATAGTTTATTACTTGGACTCTAGTGTTGTTTCATTCGGAAGATAGTTTGTTTGTTGTAGGATTAATTACTTACTTATCATCCTCTACCGAATCTCGGGACAAGATTCTTTTGAGTTGTATATATTGTAATACCTGCCTAATTGAATAAATATAAAAATTTCTTATTTATTAATTGTGGCATATGTTGTAATCTCATTTATTGGGAATAAGATTTTTCTGTTTGCCATTGCTAAATAGAATAAGGTGTGTGTGTGTCTAGCAAAAAATTTGAAAACCCTAAAATAAGACATTTGCCTTATGTAAACTAGTTAGCCATACTCTCTTTAAAAGGGGGGGGGGGGGTGTACATATATCTAATTAAACCCTAATGTTGATGGGTTGTTACTCAATTATATTTGGGCTTGTTTTGGGCTTTTATTAAACTAATGATTAGGGTTTTATTTTGTTAAGTTAGAGGGTGAGTGCTTTCGAAAGTTTAGTGGGGGCGAATAGCCACCCACTTTATAAAGAGAAACCCTAGCCCTTTTTGTTTTTTTCTTTGCATACACACAAAAGAAAAAAAAGAAAAAAACTTACGTTGAAAAGTTCGAGGCACTGAAAGAAGGGCTTTGGGATCTTGCAAAGAAAAACATTGGTGAGTAAAACTCTATCTCTCTTCAATATATTTTTTTTCAATGTAAATACAATTCCCTAGACATTTTGATTTGATTTACATCTTTAATGGAGGAAAAATCGATTTGACATTGTTGGTTTGATTTATATCTTTAATGAAAAATTGATTTGAAATCTTTAATAAAAAAAAAAAAAAACTGAATTGACATCACTGTTCACTGTTCAATGTTCATGTTGATATTACTGTTCCTGTTTGACATCACTGTTTTTGTTTCTGTTTGATATCACTGCTCACTGTTCCGGTTTGACATCACTGTTTCTGTTCTTGTTCCTGTTTGACATCATTGTTCATTGTTCCCGTTTGACATCACTGTTCAAAAAAATAATAATAAAAAAATGAAAGTTATTGTCCTTATAGGGATAGTTTGCATGACATCATATGAGTATGTGGCTATGCCTACTACTCAGTGTACATTTTAATATTAGTTCATTTTATTTTATTTTATTTTTGATGGAGTAATAGATATTTGTGCACAACAATGGTTTACATAATAATATTATTTGCTTTATTAGTATAACAATCAAGTTTGTTTGATGTATGGTGTAAATTCCTTGTGGATCACAAATACACTTTGGTTGAACCTAACCCCTGTATTTCAACATTCCTAATTTGCGGTGCAGAAAAAAAAAAAAAAAAAAAAAGGATGGGAACCCATACTAGTTTTATCCATAAGGGATAATTTATCTTTCCATTGGTGTATAAGGTACATAAATCATATTTATCAATCTAAGTCACTGTGCATGTATTAATTGAAGTTCAATACAGTTGAGTTCCTAACATTTCATTTTTTAATGTTATAATATCTATAATTTTTATAAGCTTATAATGTTATGAACTTAACAGAGGTATGGACTTGGATGTAAGTTGATCCTTATGTGATTGATTTTCTTAAAAAAAAAAAAAAAAAACAACAACAACAACGTCACATGATCTTCTTTACTGTGATGGGTGAGCGTGGTCGAGAGTCATATTGTGAGTTTTCTTCATTCTCCCTTTTATATATATTTTTGTAAGAATTTAACAATGTTGAGTTTGTTGATTAGATATGAAATATGTGATGTCTTTCTGAGAAATGGGTTTGGTTTAATTTTTATATTATATGGTGGGTTTTGATGTTTAATGTGTTATGATCATGTTCTGTTTTTTTTTTTTTTTTTAGTTAAGCATATTGTAAGGATACATGGGATTTTCCAATTCGCTTGATGATTAGTTTTATTGTAATGTACATAACTTTATTATCTATTGTTTATTAATAAAGTTTAATCGTTTTATGACAATATGTATATGGTTATTTCAAACGCATTCTAAGTGTGAGCTTCATTTGACGTGTGATATAAGTGACTTGGGCGCGATGTTGTGAAGTGTATAACTTGAGGTTTAGTAATTATGGAACTGTTGTTTGTTTCCCCAATAGAATGGGTGAACCTTGTGGTTGATTTGTTATGGTTGACAAAACACACCGTAAAAGAGTTTTGAGGAGTTATTTATTTTTTTATGCTCTTTTCCACAACTCAAAAAAAAAAATGTGAAAATAAAAGAAATTTTTGTATACAGACTTGCTTGTACACGTGTGATATTATTTTGGGTATGCAGACTTGCTTGCATATCGGTGCACCGTTTCATGTGAGTTCGGTTGTACGTGTAGATTTAGGAAATGTTTTTCATGGATCGAACTTCGGGTGAGATGACATGTTCCTCGATGTGACACCCCACTTGGAACATGTATGCTCCGAGTGGTTTCGAAGGCAAGGGAGGCACACTTGGGTGAGGTGTGTTCGACACAAGGAGGATAGTGCGATTGTAGAAAAAAAGCGAGATTTCTTTTTTTGGTGTATGTGCATGATTACCTTAAAGGAATAAAATAAATGCTGATTCAACCATTGAATGTGAACTATATGTCTTCCTAAAGGTAGAAAATGCGACAAATAAATAAATGGTTGAATGAGAACTATATGTCTTGAATGAGCATTTAGTTTATTCCTTTAAGGTAATCATGCACATGCACCAAAAAAGAAATCTCACTTCTTTTCCACAATCGCACTATCATCCTTGTGCCGAACACACCTCACCCAAGTGTGCATCCCTTACCTTCGAAACCACTCGGAGCGTACATGTTCCAAGTGGAGTGCCACATCGAGGAACATGTCATCTCACCCGAAGTTCGATCCATGGCAAGCATTTCCTAAATCTACACTTACAACCGAACTCACATGGAACGGTGCACCGATATGCAAACAAGTCTGCATACCCAAAATAATATCACACGTATACAAGCAAGTCTGTATACAAAAATTTCTTTTATTTTCACATTTTTTTTTTGGAGTTGTGGAAAATAGCATAAAAAAAATAAATAACTCCTCAAAACTCTTTTACGGTGTGTTTTGTAAACCATAACAAATCAACCACAATGTTCACCCATTCTATTGGGGAAACAAACAACAGTTCCATAATTACTAAGCCTCAAGTTATACACTTCACAACATCGTGCACACGTCACTTATATCACACGTCAAATGAAGCTCACACTTAGAATGTGTTTGAAATAACCATATACATATTGTCATAAAACGATTAAACTTTATTAATAAACAATAGATAATAAAGTTATGTACATTACAATAAGACTAATCATCAAGCGAATTGGAAAATCCCATGTATCCCTACAATATGCTTAACTATATAAAAAAAAAAAAAAAAAAAAAAAAAAACAGAACATGATCATAACACAGTAAACATCAAAACCCACCATATAATATAAAAATTAAACCAAACCAATCTCTCATAAAGACACTCACAGATTTCATATCTAATCAACAAACTCAACATTGTTAAATTCATACAAAAATATATATATAAGGGAGAATGAAGAAAATTCACAATATGACTCCCGACCACGCTCACCCATCACAGTGAAGAAGATCATGTGTCGTGGTTTTTTTTTTTTTTTTAGAAAACCAATCACATAAAGATCAACTTACATCCAAGCCCATACCTCTGTTCAGTTCATAACATTATAAGCTTATAAAAATTATAGATATTATAACATTAAAAAATTAAATGTTAGGAACTCAACTTTATTGAACTTCAATTAATACATGCACAGTGACTTAGATTGATAAATATGTTTTATGTACCTTATATACCAATGGAAAGATAAATTATCCCCTATGAATAAAACTAGTATGGGTTCCCATCCTTTTTTTTTTTTTTTTTTTTTCTGCACAACAAATTAAGAATGTTTAAATACAGGGGGTAGGTTCAACCAAAGTGTATTTGTGATCCACAAAGAATTTACACCATACATCAAACAAACTTGATTGTTATACTAATAAAGCAAATAATATTATTATGTAAACCATTGTTGTGCACAAATATCTATTACACCATCAAAAATAAAATAAAATGAACTAATATTAAAATGTACACTGAGTAGTAGGCATAGCCACATACTCATATGATGTCATGCAAACTATCCTTATAAGGACAATAATTTTCATTTTTTTTTTAACAGTGACGTCAAACAGGAACAGTGAACCGTGATGTCAAACAGGAACAGTGAACATTGATGTCAAACAGGAACAGTGATGTCAAACCAGAACAGTGAACAATGATGTCAAACAGGAACAGAAATAGTGATGTCAAACCGGAACAGTGAACAGTGATATCAAACATGAACAATGATGTCAAACTGGAACAGTAATATCAACATGAACAGTGAACAGTGATGTCAATTCGGTTTTTTTTTTTTTCATTAAAGATATAAATCAAACCAACAATGTCAAATCGATTTTTCCTCAATTAAAGATGTAAATCAAATCAAAATGTCTAGGGAATTGTATTTACATTGAAAAAAAAATATATTGAAGTGAGATAGAGTACTCACCAATGTTTTTCCTTGCAAGATCCCAAAGCCCTTCTTTCAGTGCCTCCCATTTTTCAACGTAAGTTTTTTTTTCTTTTGTGTGTATGCAAAGAGAAAAACAAAAAAGGCTAGGGTTTCTCTTTATAAAGTGGGTGGCTATTCGCCCCCATTGAACTTTCGAAAGCACCCACCCTCTAACTTCACAAAATAAAACCCTAATCATTAGTTTAATAAAAGCCAAAAACCAAACCCAAATACAATTGAGTAACAACTCATCAACATTAGGGTTTAATTAGATATATGTACACCCCCTCTTTTTTTAAAGAGAGTATGGCTAATTAGTTTACATAAAGCAAATGTTTTATTTTAGGGTTTTCAATTTTTTGGCTAAACGCACACACACCTTATTCTATTTAGCAATGGCAAACAAAAAAATCTTTTTCCCAATAAATGAGATTACAACATATGCCACAATTAATAATTAAGAAATTTTTATATTTATTTAATTAGGCGGGTATTACAATATATACAACTCAAAATAATCTTGTTCCGAGATTCGGTAGAGGAGGATAAGTAGGTAATTAATCCTACAACAAACAAACTACCTTCCGAATGAAACAACACTAGAGTCCAAGTAATAAACTATTCCAGAATAGATTTTCGATTCACCCTCCTTAAGAAACAAACCACACATCACATGGAATAACAAATAGCTCATGCATATGCCTATAACTTCACGAAGACAATCATACAAAGATATATATTAAATTTAATAAATATAAATTTTTTTATGGGGTGCTACATGAAGTAAATTGGCAAGTAATTGCACAAGGAAACCACACAAACAAGGAAACCAAGCAAATAAGGAAACCAAGCAGAAAACGATTATAAAATGGATGATACCTTGCTTTGGAGATGAAAAATCTAGCAATAACATCCCCATCCATAGCCTCCACAACAAGCCCTAACCCATCATCGCAACAGTCCATCAGCAACCAAAACCATCATCAACCCTAAACCCTCGTCTCAGTTCCTCTCTCTTTCGTCGTCCCTGATTGTCGCCGCCCATTGTCCTGAACACACCACCATCATCACATCCAGCCCCTCTCCCCTTGATCTCTCAGAGTTTCAGACCCATACCACATCCCACATCGATCGCAACCTCCCGAAAGCCAGCCACGACCTGCACCTTCCAGCCGTCCTTCCATTACCATCGTCACCTCGCCAAACCTTAGCCGCGTCGTCCTGAATCCATAGCCCCCTAATCACAGCCTCATAGCCCATCCAAAATCACGTACACGAAGAGAAGCGGAGATCAGGAACTGAAAAAGCAGAGATCAGGAGCTGAAGAAGCAGAGAAGTGAGCAGATCGCGAAGAGGGCAGATCGCGTGAGGAAGGATAAGGAAGAGATACTTTGCGCTATTTGCACTCCAGCTTCCACTCTATACCACCACGCAGGCGACAACGTTCATTCTAATCTCTTTTACTTATTTTTAATTTGATATTTAGTTATGTATTACTATTCGAACATGATTAATATGTAAGGGGTGGGTTCGAAGCCCCGAACATGTGTTTTATAAATTAATTGGATTTAATCTTTGTTGCTATTAGTGATTGTGTTTTGCTTAATTGCTTTGTAGAAAACTTTTATTTGTATGTTCGTTAAGGTGGCCAACTTAGTAAGCATGCTAGGATCTGGGGCTAGAGTATAGGAGAGTTTCACCTAATTGTTATAATCCTCTATTCACAAGTAGTAAATATCAAGAAACGTTGGTAAGGTTAAGTAAAAACCTAGGTAAGAACAAGATGCTGATCATACTTGTAATTGCCCAGTCAGTGTTCATATTTTTCACAAAACTTAATGATCTTAGATTGTTATCTAACTTGCGATTCCTGTTTAGATAGTATGATAAGAATAGTTTGAAAGCAACGCTTAGTTTAATTCAACGAACTTTGAAAAATAATAAGATTAATGCAGTGCTTATCACGGTTAATCTTGAGCATTGTCTCTCACGAGTTAGCAAGTGATTATTGAATATTGATTTATGAACATATGTTTGATGTGTGGAGATAAACTCTTAGCTAATTTCTCATATTTGCCATCCCTTTAGTTTTATTATCTTCATAGTAATTTTCGTAGTTATTTTCATAGTTTAATTTATAAAATCCAATCCCCAATTATTTAATTAAGTAGATTATTAGTTGTCTTTTAGCTATTCTTAGTATTAATTGGCAAACCCTCTAATCTCCAGTCCAGAACGATCCCTACTCATTCTATACTACAATCACAAAGCAGGGTATTAAGTTGTGTGCTACTAAAATAGCGCATTACTTCCCGAAGCTCTTGGTCCTCCCCATTGGACGCTTGCCCCCCGATGCGTTGGTCCATGTCTTTGACTTTCTCCCTCAAATCGGACATGGTGGCACACAACTTAGCCAACCTTTCATCCATCGCAGCGATCATGTCCTTCGACTTGTCCTTGCAGACTTTCCCACTTTTGTCGTTGTTGCCAATTGATGGGTTGTTGACCTCCGACGACATTCTCTTGTGTAGAATGGTTTCACCAACCTTGCCAAACCTGACTTTGATACCAACTGTCACGGGCTTTCTTTTCTCAAGTACTTCCCGTGCGACACTAGCAAATTTTGCCTCGAGTTATCCAAGAAAGTTAGTCAGCTTTGCCCACGAAAGACTTACTTAGACTATGGAAAGCTAAGCAAGCTAAGAACACACAAGAAAGCTTAAGAGAAATAGAACTTGTATTGTTTGAATTCTCTGAGGTCACTACAACAAATGAGGCTTAAGCCTATTTATACAACTCCACCTCCTCAATGGACGGTGGTGATCAATTTGATCCAACGATCTACAATGATCTTCTACACATTTCCTTATAAATATCTAAGGACTAGAATCCTATGGAACTCTATGGAAGGTTCTAGAGAACTCTCTAGAACAATGTGGAATACTCTACATTATTTACACTTGCTAACCTCACTTGGCTAGGCAAGATAGTTGTGACACATGGCACCAGCCAAAGATTGTGATTTCACTAATGAGCCCTTCTAGGGATCGAGGTCCGCATGAGGCCGGTCCACCACCATCCATCATCCTCGAGATGCTCTCATGGGCGCATCTCGAGGATGATGGATGGTGGTGGGCTGGCCAGCCTGGCCTCGCGCTTTGGGCTTCGCCCCCTAGAATCAGGTTTAACTAATTCTTAAGAGTCAGGCCTGGCGCGGATTTTACTAATTCTTAAGAGCACCAGGCATGGCCCAATACTGTCCATCATCCTAGAGATTCGCATCTCGAAGATGATTGACGGCATGGGGCCAAGCTTGGCGCGAATCTGGCCGGTTGGCCTAGCTCTCTAGACAAGCTCTTGTGATTTCCAGTTAATTTCGGTTCCCTGATTTTTAAGAAAAAAAATTTGAGGATAGATGACATATATAATGAATTTTGAGGGTAGATTAAATATGTGTAAAAAATAATATGCAAGTGAATAAATGTATTAAACATGTTAAATGAAACCAAAAGACCTTAGAAAATAAAAAATGATAATTAAGAAACTAGGGAGTGGTTTCAAAAATCAATAAATAATTAGAATAAATAATAATTAAAAAAAACACAAAATTTACTGAAAAAAAATTCCAAAATTTTTCGAAAAAACCCTAAAAAAAATGTAAATTTTAGTAATTGGTTTTTGTAGTTTTACGAAAAAAATCTCCAAAATTTATGAAAAAAACCCTCAAAAAATGTAATTTTTCTTTCGCCAAATTTCTTTTCGTAATTTCAAAAAAAATAAAAATTCGACGAAATTTCGTAAAATCACAATCCTTGACACCAACTAGGGTTGTACAAAAAACCAAATAGATTGATTAAACTGATTGAACCGATCAAAATTGAACTAATCAGTTTCAATTCAGTTTGACTCAGGAAATTTGAAACTGACATGTTCGATTTGATTTTTGGTTTTAAGTTATTTTAACTGACAAAATCGAATCGACCGAATATATATAATATATATCATATGTAAAAATAATATAATATGTTTAATTTAGTCAGTCGGTTTGGTTTTCAATTTACATAAATTTAAAACTAATATGGTTGGTTTGATTTTTTATATGTTCGGTTCGATTTCGTTTGAGAAAATTTGAAATTGATAATAGTCGGTTCAATTTTTGGATTGGGCAAAAATTCGAACCGTCGACTCGGTTTGCAACCCTACAACAACATATTGATGTGTCACCTTTTTTTTATGTGCCACTATTACGTTGGAATGGTAGAAAAAATAGGTCAACTCTAATAAATGAATCACTTTTGTATCTACATATCAAACTTTTGTAAAATCTGTAATTTAAGTGGAATTCATAGAAAACACCTTACATGCGAAAGGGTTCTAAATGCATTTCGAATAACATGCGGGTGGAAAAAATCTTTTAAGTTCACTATATAAAGATTATTCGTACAAAAGAGTTATTTGTTGATACAAACCCACCCCTTTTGATTCAAGCTGCAAGCTGCAAAATGATGGTTTCTTGCTTGAACTTGTCATTTTGAAAGAGATTATAAGCTTAACTAACGCTGGAAGCGATTTTCTTTCTTCCGTATTCTTCATAAATAATTATACACTATTTTGATCTCCCTTTGATTTGCAGGAAAACATGAATAACTGACTAAGCCCGACAAATATAATAGGTCGCAAACTATATACTCACCAAGTTTAAATTCAAATGTTGTGGCATTCAAAAGTAGGGGTGAGCACGTGATGGGATGGACCTTATCCCGATTCCATCTCATTCTTTTACAATCGGGACATGATGATCAGGTGCTAAATGACTCGCCGCAGGGCCAAAAAAAAAAAAAAAAAAAAAAAAAACTGCCACCCTAGTCGGAATCTAATTTCTTTCCATTAGATCTCTATAATCGTAGGAAAATTCTAGGGGTCGAGGGAAAGGGAGCGAGGGATGGGTGTAACCACCCATCCTCCTCGAGATGAGCGCTCGCGCGTATCTCCAACGCGATGCTCTCATCCCGAGGAGGATGGGTGGTTACACCCATCCCTCGCCCCTTTCCCTCGCTCCCTCCCTCGCTCTGTAGCAAAGCTCATAATCGTAAGAGTACATTCCCTTGTTTTGCAGCTCTTTTTTTTTTTTCTCTGTACTGAAGCGAAGGCAAATTCTAAACTTTAGTTAACAACACTATTAAGGGGCGATCCATGGGCTTGAGAAGGAAATTGTTATATGCATCCACATCATTCGCCTAGTACAACCCGATTCGTATACCACCGCGCTCATTCGTATGCCTAACTGGTTTACTTTTCTGGAAAACTCCACTTGACCACTTAATCACGACACTAATCAGTAATCACCACATAAACTATTTTTTATCAAACTCAAAACACAAACACACTAAATAAATTGCGCTTAGTTGCTAGAACCCTCACTCAAAACCAAACATTATTACACCAAATGCAACGATAGTGGAGCGATCGACGAACTCCACTTCTCCCAATCTCTTCGTCTACGCATGATGATGAACTCACTAAACTAAAATCTGTGAGTTTTCTCTTCAATTTCGTTTATTCTCGTCGATCAACATTGAAATTAGGCAATTAGGGTTTCTACAAACTGCAAAAATTCATGAATATATGAGCTGATTTGGTTTTAGAATCTAGGGTTTTTTATACCAAACTTCATTTCCGATTCTCTGTTCGTCGAATTTGTGCAAGTAGAACTACTGATGTGAACACTGCTTCACACTAGTGTGCCTTTACGGATGTCGATCTTGAATGTGCCATTTGTACCATAAGTATAAAAGAGTTGAGTATTATGTTCTTTAATTATGCTCGTGAAGTTCGTTCGTTCCACATTCGAACTTCTTTGTCTAAATTTGAAGTATAGACTAGGATCCGTTTAGCAAGTAAAACTCATAGTAACATGTTTCATAAGAGTTGCAAAGAGTGGAGTGAGAAAAAGTTTTACCATGTTTTCTATTTTTGCATTTTTAGTATGCAAACCGGCTACATGTCTTGAGTAAGAGTGGTGGATTTCCACCATTTTAGCATTTTAGTTGCATTAAGCTTGCTATGTGGGAGTCAGTTTCCAACAAAAACTTACTACAAAGAAACAAGACCTTAATTTGCAGTAACAGTACACTGTGTTATTCTCAGACTTTCCATCTTTAACAACTTCCTGTTCACCCTTAACAGCTAGTCTTTTCTCTCCCCTCTTCTAAAGCACTGTCTTCTCTCTGATTCATACAACCAGTTCTCCGTTCACCATGTTTTGGTTCCCATCATCTCTTTCATAAGAACTCTTCTTCTCATCACTGTGTTTTAGTCAATTCTGAGGAGAAAATTAAACTCCTTTGAACATTCTAATGTCTATACCACTAAAACTCACATGTAAGAAAGAAACCCCTAGATTCAAATCTCTAACCCTACACAAAATTTAAGATTTCTTGGCTTACAACCAACTCTACACGAGAAATATTTCGAATCTTTGATGAATGAAGGATCCATTATCGTGTTTCAGAAATTAAATTGTTTTTACAAATAATAATAATAATAATAATAATAATAATAATAATAATAATAATAATAAATATATTGCTAGTGACTTCTGTTTTTGTGTTCATTGTTAGTCGTGGAATTTTCATTTTAGTACGAATTTTCTTTTAGTTGTAACTTGTAAGCTATTATTGTTAATCTTCATGGTTTTCTTTTGGGGTCACTATGGCTTCTCATTACTTTTAGATAGTTTATTGGTTACTTAAATGTAGTGGGGGAGCCAGGATTTTCACCTAGAGGGGGCAATGTATAACATATTTTAGTTGAGGGGGCAAAATTTTGCTTAATGATAATATGGCTAATTTTGAAGGGGGGCAATAGTTAGGTGATCTTATGGGGGACCCATGCTATTTGAACAAACTTGGAACATTGAGGGGGGCAACTGCCCCCCATCCTCTGTATGTGGCTCCGCTATTGCTTAAATGTGCCCTTTCTAATTAATCTAATAGTTTCATAAATATTTATGATGCATGGATGTTGCATGTCACTATTAATAGTTATTCATCTTGGGATGTATGTTAAAGGTAGATCCTAACCCATTGATTCCTTAACAAATTGTTTCCTTTAATATCAACACCCATTTGCAGCAACCCTTGTATTTTCCTCCCCTCTATCATTTTTATCTCTTTTTTTTTAAAGGGTGAACATGGTTTTTATTGGATTATAGAACCATTAAATGCATTTTACAGGGTTCAAAACCCTAGACTTGTGATACCGTCTGCCACAAGTCTTACCAACAGAGGTAGTACCCTTTAGCTCTTCCTATTTTCTCTCTTGTTTTCTCATCTGCAAATTGAGTTCAAAACTTTGAACTCAATTTGTTTGTTATTTGTGAATAGAATCTTGGTGACCTTGTATTCGATTGAGGTTACTATTCTGCTCAGAGTTGAAAAGTAAGGATCTCGTGTCAAGACTTGGCAAGATGTGGAAAATTTTGATTCAACTCTTGAAAAAATATTTATTCCCATATCTTGCAGACTATTGTTTATAGATTTATGGTGCTTAAACAAAATAGAAAATATCTGCTATGTTGCTCGATAAAACGCATGTAAAAGAAAACTGCCTGTTTACATAAATTCCCATGTGATTTGGATCCAAAATTCATTTTATGGATAATTCTATCTGGTAAATAAAACTGTTCTGATTGCATTTTACAAAATTGGCACAGGCTTACCTTGATGAAAAACACTACTTATCTGTGTATATATTGCCGGGGTGATGTAATGAGAATACCATGTTCCTCTTCCAGACAAGGATACTCCCTGACCGTTTTTAATTTGGGAATCAAATTATCATAGTTGATTGCATCACTTTTCAATTTTCATGACAAACATTTCCTAGGAAATTTGTTTAATCGGTTGTCTTCCTATTTTACCAAATTAGATTGATGTGATATGAGTATTTTTATTTGTTATATTGTTTAATTATTAATTTGGTCAGTCCATTATAAGTCTAAATAGGATTAGGAGCCCATTAATAATTAGGTTTAGGGTTTTATTTTGTTTAAATATGTAGGATGAAGAAGTTGTAATCATTTTAGTTAAAGTTTCGAGAATTAATTGAATTTGTAAAACTTTGTCAATACAAGTTTTGGTGAATTGGTTTGTTAGTTTCCGTTGAACCTATCAATTTTAGTATATAATGATAACATCTTGGAGAAAGATACTGCAAAAAGTAATTAATGATTAGGAGAAACCAACCGTGTTTGATGTGTACGATGGGTGTATAGTTATCTGCAAGTTATTGCGTTCTGAGACCAAAACACGTCACGAAGTTTTCACGAATTTTCATGTTAGAAAATCTTAAGATCGAAGTTCACGAAAAAAGGTGGTTGTGGAGAACAATCCTAATTCCCCAACTCTTTGAAACATGAATTGCAAATTGCAAATGGCAGTACCATTGTTTTTATTCAAAATAAGAAAATCAACAAAGTTTTGATGAAAATCCTATAACCTCAAATATCCAAAGCAGAAGAGAAAATATGGAAGAAAAGTTTGAAGAGGGAAATGTGGAAATCATACTGAAATTAAGCGAACACCGGTCTTTCCATCATTCCCATCAGATCTGACGACATCAACGCCTACCACGATATCGAATAGACCTATCTTCTTTACCACAATAATCCGGTTCAGTGCCGAGCCGGTCAGACTCCCTTCCAACCAACCACTGGCAACGACCTGAGCCATGGCGTGCTCGGTTTGATTTCACTCACTTGCTAGTTCAGATGCAGGACCATGGTCGATTATGACCTGTTGTGCGACATTGGCCTTTGTCTTCTGAAGAAGATGAACATTTTGGTCGTGAAACAATGAAATAGAGGAGAAGAAGTTATTTGAACCCTAGTGATCAGTCATTACCACCTAATAGTATAACTTTTTCTGCTGCTACTTACAACCACTAGAAGGTTCTTGTCCCACCGCGGGTTTTTGAATATTTTGAATTTCAAATCCAGACTGTTCACCACCACATGACAAGCCACGTACCTCTGTGGACAATGCTTATGATCTGATTTGGAACAATTCATGGCTAATTTTGAGAAAAAGTTTTTGCGTGAAAGGATTCAAATGATGAAAGAGATATCATGATGTGGAGTATTATTTTTGCAGTAAATTTTTTCTTTGTTCGTGGTACCAACGACTAGAAAGAAAGTTTCGAGGTTGACTCTTTTTTTTTCTCCTTTTTTTTTGCAAAAGGTAAGTAGGGTTGGAGGGGTCTCACCTGTATTATTAATTCAAAAACAAACCTAGGTATAAGGGAGGATATACCGAACCCCTTAAGAACACACTAGAGGTTGTTGCATCATTGCATCCCCAAGCATTCCAACTAGGTTGGCAATCAAGAGGGGAGCCAATCATGTGCGGCCTCCTAGGATTTACATCATACATGCCATTCTCCTCTAGCATCTTGATTAACTATTCCAGATTTGTCTTGGTGGGGGGGGGGGGGGGGGGGGGGGGGGGAGGGGGAATGTGGATTGGCCATTGGTGGTATACCCTGCTAACAATCAGTTGCTCTATTGCTTTCCCTAACCACATGAGACACCTCATAATATTCTAGTTTGTTCAATTCTTCTCTATTGTTTCCTACACTTTTCCGGCACTACCAAAGAACGGGGCATTGACTCATAATACACTCCACTGCTCGGTTTGAACTTTGAATCAATTTGGATCCATATCCTCTTACACTTCAAAAAGTCACTCATCTTTAAGTCCGTTTCAATAGCCTGTAAGTAAATTTCAAGAATATTTTTTTGACATTATCTCTACACTGAAGAGGACCTCATTGTACAAGCATTGTTTCTAATGATGCCATCAATCCCTGTCCTTTTTGTTTTTTTTCAGACTTCCATCAGTGTTTAAACAGGGGGATCCCACTTGGTGAGAATGAGTTTGGTGCTATAAATGTAGCTTTGACACCCCAATTAGTATACGACTGAATATTAGAGCAACACCCAACTGTCACAGGGCCTGTAGCCAAGTAGATAGTCGCCACTTGTTCAACAATTAAGTTTAAAATAGTGTTTGCAGTGTTGTGTATGCCATTGAAGGCTTTGTTGTTCCTTTCCTTTCATAGGTTACATATGGTGACTTGTGAAAGAGTTTGGAGCAGTTCCCTATTAAATCTTTTAGCCTTCCTCTGTTTCATGATCCAACACCATTCTTTATGATGTGCGTACACTGATTTTGCTACTCCCGACCTTCTCAGTACTTTGGTCCAAGCCTATTTGGAGAACGACAGTCAAAGAGCAAGTGTTTATCGTCCTATCTTTTTTTTTTCTTTTATTATTATTATTATTATTATTATTATTATTATTATTATTATTATTTATTTGTCTGAATTGCATGGGCAACAATCATCAATCATTGAAGGTATTCTTTTCTTGAGCTTGACATTGGTTTGTATGGCACCAGAAAATAGTTGCCACATGGTGAATTTAATTCTTTGAGGAGCACGGACACCCCACACCATATCATGCTAAGGAGAACAAGGAACACGAAACCTTAGGTCATCATAAGCATTAGCAATGCTATGGTTACCCGTAGATGCACTGAGCCAAACAATTTGATCTTTCCTATTGGGGTTTGGGGCCGTGATAGAAGTAAGGGAACTCAAAATAGGGGCACAAAGAAAATTGTTGCATTGAGGGGGTTGCCACTGACACAGCTATCATAGTGGATGACATATTATTATTATTATTATTTTATTTTTTATTTTTTATTTTTTATTTTTTATTTTTTATTTTTTATTTTTTATTTTTTTATTTTTTTGAAAATTCATAGAAAAAGGAATACAAATGAGTGACGAACTCAAAATAGTAGGGCTGAAAACCGAACCGACTTAGGTCGGTTTTAAAATTTTCAAACCGAAACCGAACCGACTAAAATCGAACCAAAACCGAAATAAAACTGAACCGACTGACTATTTGAAACATATTGTATTATTTATATATAAAATATATATTATTATTTATTATATATATTCATTCGGTTCGGTTCGGTTTGGTCGGTTAAAATCACATAGAAACCGAAAACCGAACTGACCACTTCGGTTTTGAATTTTTTAAAATCGAAACCGATCCGAACTGAATGTAAACCAATCGGTTCGGTCGGTTTAATTGGTTTGATCGGTTTTTTGTTCAGCCCTACAAAATAGGAGGAAAAAATGCATCAAAAGCATTTTAAAAAATATCATATTGGATTATCTGTTTATGGATTAGTGCAAGTGTTCACAATTTGATACTGGGTAACTTGTGAGAGCCCAGCAGCCTGGGTGACAGTAATTCGTAAGTTTTCAGGGTACTTATGTTAACTCTGAAACAGGTTCACGTGAAAGCTTCCTTTCATGATGTCGAGATCCATGGTACTTGTGTTTTTACTGCTGATACTCGTTATCACATCCCAGTTTGAATGGAAACAACAAGTTGCAATGGATCCTGAAACAAATCTGAGTATTTCTGACAAGCAGAATCATGCTTCTCAGAGGAAGGAAATTGTAAAAGAGAAGGTGAGTCATCAGAGCAAGAACTTCATTAGTTCATGAGTGTGCTTTTTTTTTTTTTTTTTTTGGTATTGTTCGTCTCTTTATTTTGCATTAGCTTATTAATCTGCCCCCTAGAAACATAACATTTTCTGAGGTTTTGTTGAAAATTTTCTCTGCAAAGTTTTTGAATAAATGAGCAAGCCAGAAATATGCAACCATTTCCACTTGACAAATTGCATTTTACTGTAATTAGTTCTAAATCCTAACTATAGAACTTTGTTATTTTATTTCAAATTAACTCGAGCCCAAACATTTTGGAAAATAAGTGTTAACGTTTACAAGACTTTGAATAAGGAAAAAAAGAATTATGAGATCTCATTTGTGTTCTTGATGGTAGCTTGAGATCTTTTTTAATGCTTCTTTGGATTATTTCTTATTCGGAACTCGCTTGTGCATTTCAGATCATCTTATCTCAAGAGAAAAATATTCAAAAACTGAATGAACTTGTGCGAAATCTTCGGGACCAGTTGCGACAATGTAAAGGTACAGGAAATGGCACAAACCTGTTAACTGAAAGCATAACAGAGCTTAGACCATAAAAGATCACTGAGTCTGGTAACAAGTCTTGCTTTTGTCTTCTAAATGCAAAAATCCTTATTTCTTTCAGATCTGTTACATGTAACGTGAAATGTTTGTAATATACTACTACGTTATCAAAATATTAAATATACCAAATTCCGAACATTTTGAATTTCCGTTTGTGGTTGAGTTTGGATCTAGTGGCGTGACTTGTTCTCACGGAACAATTAAGAACTTTGATGGCGAAGTTCTCTTAGAGGGGGGAGGGGGAAGATGATTTCTCACCCAAAATAGATTAGTGGAGAAAATTTTCCAACTGAGTAGGGCTGGAACTTTGGTGGTTTGCGTCGGCTTGGTGTTGAACCCTAATCCGAGTTTGGTAACCCTAACCCCAACCCCAACTCCAACCTACCTTTGGAAGGGTCTTCTCCTGGAAGCAAGACAGACATGAGAAGAAAAGCTCTGGGAATACCTCAGGATGGGATTGTCTACCCAAAAGCAGGTTGGTCAGATTTGTTTGTTTAATAATTTCTTAATCGATTTTATTTTAATTTGATGAGTTTTATTTTTTGGTGTGAACTTTGTTGAGTGTACATATATCTATTTTTTGACAGTTCCTTCACTTTTTAAAATCAAAGACAGTAATATACTCCATTACCTTATTATTTTCTGTTTATGAACTTTGTCAAGTTCATCAGCACAGTTCCTTCCCTGAACAGTTTAGGAATTGTCGGACCAATTGGTTCCAAGTGACAGGCCCCATTGGCAGAACAATGGAAATTAGAAAGACAATCGGAAAATTTTCATGGGAAAATCTTTACAATCAGAAAATTTTCATCGGAAAATCTTTATATACTCGCTACGGTGCACACAAAGCCATTGATATTTGTAATGACTTTTCAGTGACTCATTAGCATGCTTTGTTTTATTTTGTCTTGTGGAGGCAGATTAAGAAATGAGTTTCATCATTCACGATTTATTCTTTGTAATTGCCATTTCCTTCTATTTTGTAAAGAATTTCTTATTGAGAGAAAATAGTGCAACCAAACACAGCGGAAGCTGAAATTGGCAGGAACAGTCATTCATTTCGTTTAGGTTCATGGGATTGTTTCAAAAAAAATTAGCATGTGGAACATATCCTATCTGGATTGTGCGGGTACATGAGTGGTATTGCTCAACATAGCTGATTGGTCAGATTTGTTTGTTTAATAATTTCTTAATCGATTTTATTTTGGTTTGATGATTTTTATTTTTGGTGTGAACTTTGTTGAGTGTACATGTATCTATTTTTTTTTTTTTTTTACAGTTCCTTCACTTTTTTAAACCAAAGACAGAATTATACTCCATTACCTTATTATTTTCTGTTTATGAACTTTGTCAAAGTTCATCAGCACAGTTTAGGAAACTGAACGGTTTAGGAATTGTCAGACCAATTGGTTTCAAGTGAGAGGCCCCATTGGCCGAACAATGGAAATTAAAAAGACAATCGGAAAATTTTCATAGGAAAATCTTTAGATGATTGCTAGGGTGCACACAAAGCCATTTGGTTTCAGGTGAGAGGCCCCATTGGCCGAACAATGGAAATTAGAAAGACAATTGGAAAATTTTCATGGGAAAATCTTTAGATGCTCGCTAGTAGGGGTTGGCATCTCATTCCGCGATTTCGAATCCATCCCAATTCCGTCTTGCCCCGTCCTGATTTTTTTGGGTCCTTTTGGGATTTATCAAATTCATCTCGATCCCGTCCCGATCTAGAGTAGTATGA
Source organism: Berberis vulgaris (assembly GCA_963556465.1). Taxonomy (NCBI): domain Eukaryota; kingdom Viridiplantae; phylum Streptophyta; class Magnoliopsida; order Ranunculales; family Berberidaceae; genus Berberis; species Berberis vulgaris. The sequence continues at coordinate 104,170,287 of OY747124.1, read as the reverse complement.
GATCGGAATGAAGATTCAATCCCGTCTATCCCATTCCGTCCCGAACTTATTTATTTAATAATTATTATTATTAATTTTATAAAAAATACTCTTCTAATATAAAGTTTAGGATGTGTTGAATTAAATCAATGTAAAATGAAATTCTATATGAAATCTAAATGACTTGAATCATTAATTCTAAATGAAATTTAACATTTATTTGCCTTAAATTTTTTTAATATTTATTTATTTATTTAATATCTATTATTATTTATGATTTAAGTTATATGTATATAAATTTGACATTGTTGGTGTGTGAGTAATGTGAGATAAAACTCTTTTTGTTATTTTTTATTGGAGGACTATTTAGTACGTGCTCATCCCGTCCCGATTCCGTTTGAGATGAATGAGGTCGGTATGAGATCTATCCCGTCCCGATCCCGGATAGGAATGAGTTCATCTCGTCCTATCCTATCTCGTGCCTACCCCTACTCGCTGGGGTGCACACAAAGCCATTAATATTTGTAAAATGTTTTTTCATTGACTCATTATCATACTTTGTTTTATTTTGTCTTGTGGAGGCAGATTAAGAAATGAGTTTCATCATTCATGACTTATTCTTTGTAATTGCCATTTCCTTCTATTTTTTGAAGAATTTCTTATTGAGAGAAAATAGTGCAACCAAACACAGCGGAAGCTGAAATTGGTATGGACAGTGATTCGTTTCGCTTAGGTTCATGGGATTGTTTCAAAAAAATTAGCATGTGGAACATATCCTATCTGGATTATGCGGGTACATGAGTGGTATTGCTCGATGTGGCCGATTGGTCATGAATGAGTTGTCTCACCACAGCTGTGGTTGTGATGAACCCTGCAAAAGATTACCTTACTAAATATTTTGCGGTTCTTTGAGCTAATGTTGTTTTATACCATTTATCTTCTGTTTCTTTCTTTTTAATTAAGTCAATTTTTTTATTGGCTGGACATGGGCTCGATTCAAGATATTTCTTTGAGGTTGCAATTGCATTACATAATGGCTTCTCATTTTTGTTACATTATTTTTCTCTAATCAATCATCATGTTTAAGCTCGTGAGATTAAATTTTTTTAATGATATAATACCTAATCTTTTTTATTTATTTTGAAAATATTATCATAAGATAAAGAAAACATAGAGATGCTACATAACATTTATAAAAATTGAGAATAGGGTAATCAAGGTAGGTGGAGAATTGGACTATACACAAAATTTGGCCCTTTTAAATGTGATGGCTGAGCAATGTCCCATTGTCACTCCATTAATACATGCTTGCTTGTAGAATTGGGTTTGATGTGTCCAATCTTTCAACCCAGTGAATGGAATGGATTTTGTAGGTCAAGAAAAACCAAATACTAGCCATGCACATAGTCTTAAGCTTGGTACAATATGGTCCCTATAACATTAGTAGATGAGATTCTTTTTTTGTTGAATCAAGGTGTAATGTAAACATGTAGAACATTTATGTGATTGAGCAACTCAACTAGAATTTAGGGTTCTAAATGAAGTATGAAGGTGTTCCACGCCTCGCAATAAATGTAGTTTAGTTTAGTAAGACCGTAACAAAGCGCTAGGAAATTTAGACTTGGTAGATGTTATGTGAATCAGACTTGGAAAATGATGGAAGACCTAGGTGTTTTCTTTTGCTTTTATACTCACCTAAAAAATCATCCTTTTTTTTAACACCCAACATGAAAATAAGTTACATTTGAGTGATCTTGATAAAAATGGATAGGGTGAGTTTAGTTGGGACTCTTGAAAGTTCAAATAAAAATAGTAAGTGAAGAAGACATTAAAGGATAAGTCGATACATGAGGAAGGGAGGTTTGAGAGAATGAAATTAATCCACCAAATATTAGGTAAGGAAACATTGAATATTTGTCAATGGGAGTTCATAAGTTCAAGTAGAGTGAAAAGACTAGACATTCCTATCAACCTCTTGATTTTGATCTTAGAGCAGTTTGACAAAAACAGTTGAGCTCTTGATAGCAAAAGCGAAAATTCTACGCTTCCTGGGTACCAGGCATGTGCAAATGATGACGCGGCAAACAAACCTTGAAATAAAAAACATACAATGAAGGTAATATTGTTAAAGTGCTTGTAGAATGAATAGGAAGTCTGTACAACTTACGAACCAAAAAAAAACATATGCTTAACTGTTACCTTTCCCTGTATGTTTTTTTTTTTCAAGGTTTGTCACATCATCATCTGCACGTGCCTTATACCATCCAGGCATGGACTAGGCAGCGTAGAACTGCTCTAGCAAAAGCTTTTAATTTTTTTTTATTTTTGGTTAGTGAAATATCTGAGTTTGTTGTATATTTTTTATGGTTTTTTTTATATGTTTTTTGTGAAAATTATATAAAGTTACACATTCATGTATAGCGGTACTTGAAAACATGTTTTTTTTTTTGTTTTTTGTTTTTTGTTTTTTGTTAAAAGCATATAGTATATATTACTAAATCAAATTAAGATCTTTACAAATAAAATTATAGAACCAAAGGCTATGAAAAGAAATCAGTCTCTGTATGCTCCTAATAAATGGTCATCATGCCTAGTTCATGATTGATCTAGGTTGTCGCTGATCATCATGTAAAATAGAGGGAAAAGTTTTTGAATCTCCTATCAGAAAATATGTTCTCCATTGCTTAGCTTGGATCAGTAGAAGAGCCGCTTCAACTGCATAGTACTTTGCCATGATACTATCCATCACCTTTTCTCTAATCGGGTAAAGCTATGACCTAGAGTGCTCATGGTATCATTGCGAAAACCTATACAATTGAGATTTCATATAATTACAGTCGTCATCCTAACCCCTGGTTTTAAATAGATGAACTATGTTAATGTTTGGTCCCTAGTAATGAGCAAGGAATTGTATCATCGAGTTCAACACGTAATAGCATTTTCAGAAAAATTAAATAAATAAAAAGAAAGTAGACTTAGAGACTCAAGGAGATCACCATTTTAATAAAGGAGAAATAAATTTTTATTTTAAAATATCATCAAAGGGCTATCAATGCCCAGTTTCAACTTTCAAGCTCATCTCTACATCTGACCACATTAATAACATACTTAAAAAAACCATCCAAACTCCAAAGTCAAAGAAAGATTACCTCAACATATTTGTTTTCTACTTATTATTATACATATTGAAGATTTGTTTTTCTATTGATCCAAACCTACTGATATGCTATTCTACTCTTGTAATTCATACCATAGTCATCACAATAACATAATAAAGAGCAAGTCTGTTGAATTACACAGTCGTGATGGGGTGATGTCCACTTTTTTTTATTGGTTAATTATCTAGACAAATCAAAGATTGACTTCCAAAATTAATTTTAACACGTTTTAGAGTCTGTCCCATTTATTGATCACTCCTCTTATTCAACCGAAAACTTTGTATGTAAGATAAATGTTTGACAAAATATGCCTATCCAATATTTTTCCATTGATAAGTTGAATATTCTTCGCAAAAGATTTTAATCGTTATTAGTTTAATGAATGTTTATAAGAGAAAATGACACATACATGCACATATGTTAATTGAGCAAACAAGGGCTTTCATCAGCATTAATATCGATGTTTTATTTTGTATGAAAAACAATGCCAATTTAATGAAAAACAAAATAAAATGTGATTGTACCAAATCTTTTTTTTTTTTTGTAGTCCCTTAACCCTTTCCATCTAAATGTCGCTCGTAGAGTTTGAACTCTGGATTTGTTATACCATTCTCTCCAAACTTACTAGCTGAACTAATACCCTTCATTAACTTATTGTACAAAGTCATAATAATAATAATAATAATAAATAATTAAATAGAAATTGTAGGCATTAATAGAAGTGGGAGATTGGATTGTGAAAGATGCTTATGGAACTTTATAACAATGGATATGAAAAGATTGTGTTTGAGATTTTGACTTGGGAACCTAATAACAAAGTTACAATGCTCCAAAGCAAGCAAGCCTTTAAATGATCCTTCAAAGAGATCCAGAAATTCTGGGTCAACACTATTGCAATCTTCTTGTGTTAGGTATAACAATTTTTTTGATATTGTCTGTAGTTCACCAAAAAAAAACTAGAAAGATATACTGTCAGACTTATATTATTGAAGAAGCGAATGGATATAGTCGTTAAGACTTGGATAACAGACTAAGTGTAAAGTTGATGTGACGATAATTTTGTTTACTTCTTCTTCTTCTTCTTCTTCTCCGGTCGGTGAAATTGCATACGTTTGACATTTGACATTTGATAACATTATACCTTTTGTATACCAGCTATGTTTTGATGTTACGATGTTATGTGTAGGGTTGGTTGACACACACAACTAGCAAATAAGGAAAGAAGAAGAAAAAAAAAAGAGCTGAAAATGGCGATATCAAGGAGCTAGCTAGGTAAGTCAATTATGACATTTTCATGAGTAAAGTCGGGCATCTTGCAGATAGGTGAAGATAAAAACTTAAATAGGTTCCACCTAATAGTTGTTGACATGAAGTCTTTGCTGGGCTATGTTTGTGATTCCAAGAGGAGTTAATAATTGAAAACGAGTGTTCATCATACTCATTAAGGATTTAAAATGAAGCAAAACACAATATGTTTAAAAGAGAATTGGTTTAAACCAAGGGCGGAGCCAGAATTGCAGATAAAGGGAGGCAAACACTACATAACTATTTATGAAAATACTAAAAAATTGGGTTTTTACAATTATATTTTGCAATCAAGGTGACATGGTGTGATCGTGAAAAAATGATGATTAATTCAACCATACAAATAATATACATGGCATGATTAATTCAATTGTAGCTAGCTAATTAAGAACTTTCATTTTTTACTTGAAGAAAACATAAGCAGACATAGTGGTATAAGATGAGAGTTGGCGAGAAGCAAACCTCTGCTTTTCTTTCTGGCTTTGAGGTAGCAGGACGGTATAGTCCAAGTCCAAAGAGTAGTAGCAGCAGTAGCTTGACTGGACAGGATGGATTCAAGTGAATTTGTTGGACAACAATTTTATTTTTGGAATCCTCCTTCATCTTCTCTTCCTGCTTTATCTGTCCGTTTGTCAACTTTTTTTTGAAACTCACTCCTGAGTCAGAGCCTCCGAGGATAACACTTACACAACCAACCCACTCTCTTTTGTCTTTTTATTCTTGTCTGTCTTCTTGGAAGGGAAATAGATGTGTGTATAGAGAGAGAGCCTTCTCTTTTGGGGCTAGCTCATGTGAAACATACAAACAAATGCTTAGCTGAATCGACCTACGACCATCGTGTTTTTTCAACTGCCCCAAACCCAAATGATTATTTTTAATTTTGAAATATTAGAGAGAAAGCAAAACATATCAGATCCCAACCAACCCAATTAATCTAATGTGTTAACTAATCTTTTATCACTCTTACCACCATATGCTAGCTGAGTCTGAGGTAAGATAATCCTAATTCTTTCTTTTTCTTTATTTTTTTTAACAAAGCAAAAGAAAACCAATGATGATGTAAATTTTCTTCGCCCTGTCTCCAACTCAATTAAAAATTTTAATATGAATATGATCACATGGGAAACAAGCCCACCATGTATGGTACATCTCTTCTGGTTTCTTTGTTGCTCTCAGCGTGTGTAGGGGGTGAATGGATTAAAATGAGTTGGTATGAATTAAGAAAGTGAGGGAGAGATTAAAAAAAAGAGAAAGAAAGAGAGAGGGTGAGAATTAAAAAAAATTATTAAAAAATAGAGAAAATGAATGGGATTGGGATTAGTGAGGGTGGGGTTTAAAAAAAAATATTTGTTATTTTAATTTTTAGTGGAGTTAGAAGTCAAGATTTCATAAAAGGGGGAATATAAAATTTTAAAGGGGACAATGTAAAAAATATGAATAACTTAGGAAAATTTTTAAAAAAGATAAGGGGGGCCCTTACCTAACACATAGATCCGCCCATGGTTTAAACACCATAGGTAGTGTATCAAAGATTATTGGCATTGATATGTCGATGTGATAGAGTAGTGCAAAAGAAGCAAATGATTGTCATAATGTAAACTCAAAAAGTTGACTAGGTTGTAATCTCTGTTAGGTTGCGAGATAATAACATAAGCAGTGTTGAAGATTATTTGCAATGATATGTCAATGAGTAATGCATGAGCAAAATAATTGTCGTAGTGCACACTCTAAATGACGCAACAATTTGTATGGTAACATAATTGTCACAAAGATATAATCGTTTTAGAGCGTCCAACTCTTGCAGTGACTGGTCTCGTATACGTCGATATAGAAAGTTCATATATTTGTGTGTGCATTTACAAAATGCCGCTATTCTTATGATCCATGTGTGTTAAAGACGAGCTCCTGCAGTACCTCAAGAGTAAATAAAGTAGCCTACTCGATAGTAGCTAGGGAAGGTATTGGATAGCACCAAGGCTGAATGTTAAGCAACAGAGGCAACTCTCCTTTTGTAAGACACTGAAAGATAGGTGTCCTTTTTGTAGTGATTCAACAAACCTCATTCATCTTCACTAAGAGTAAGTCTAGGTAATCAGGACAATCAAACATTTTTTTATTAAGATTTGGCTCTTTTACATTTTTACTCATTCTCTTTAAAAGACAATTACAAACATCATTATAAAAGAGTAGAAGTATAAATAGCCTCAATCTTATCAAAAAAAAAAAAAAAAAAAACTGATAGCCCTGCTCTTTAAAATTGGTAGGAGGCTGGATATGCATTTGGCCTTTTTGTGCCTCTAATAAAAAAAACCCTATATAAATACTCCTTTTACCAAAAGTAGCTATTCAATAAATCAACTGTATCTCCTTTACTTCACAATTTTAATATCCTTTAATACTCTTAGTTGGAGCTATTAAACCAAAAGCTATTGGGACTAGAAGTCAAAAACCCCATTTAAGACCTTATCTTCTAGTTAATAATATTGTAAAATGTCTATTTATTTGTATAGAAAATTCATTTATGATACTTGGGGTAATTAAATTCACTCCACATGGCACTCTTTATGGTCATCCAACCACACACCAAGATCATCATTATTTATTTTTAATTTTTTTCCAACAATTTATTGATTTTTAGATTTTTTAACTCATCATTAATATGATTGTTGTATAGTCATCATCACTTTGTATAACTAAATCAAGCATTCCTATCTCATAGTCTAGTAGGGTTAGAAGTATCAAGTTGCTGATTTTGTCGGTTCAAATTTCTTAAGTTTTGCAGTTGAGGAAATTAGTTTTCTACTTTTATCTCAAGTTTTGAGGAGTATTTACTGATATTCTTTTCAAATATTATGAAAAAACTGACATTTATCTAATCCATTGTCACCCTTAATCAAGGATTGTGATTTTGTTTTACGAGCTAATTTTGGTAAGTTGATTTTAAAAAATATATTTCGTTGTATATGAAAAAAACGTAAAAAAAAAAAAAAAAAAAAAAAAAAAAAATTGTTATAATTTTAAAGTTATTAATATAATTTAAGCATTTTAACTGCAATCGTGCGCTTAGCTGACTACTTAAAATGAATGTCACTTAGCATTGAAACAAAATGGTCCCTATTATATATGACATGATGATATTTCCTAGTACATGAGACATAGAAGCCAAATATTAGATAAGGGTTACCGAAATATTGCCGCGCATTTTATCATCTGTCGATGTTTAAAAACGTCGTAGTTTCTCATTAAAAGCGTGACCAAGTATGTATCTGTATTTTGCCATTTGGATTATAACAACTCTGTGTATATATGAAGAGCTTATCTACCTTTTCTGGCCATATTTATTTGAGAATTTAATTCATTCATTAATTAGTAAGTCTAGTCAGTCATGTTTGGTAGTCTTTTTTGACATTTTTTTTGTATTTATGCATTTTTTTATCTCTTCATTTTAAAACACAACCACAAACAATATCTATAAAAAAAGGTAAAAAAAAAACTAACCAACATGACTAGCTAGAATTGTTGTTAATTATATAATATAAACATCTGGAATCATAATCGAACACATTTTAGAGGCAGTTTAACACGTAATCATGTTTTTTGCAGTCTTTTCCTTTACATTTCTTATTTATTTTTGGTCGGAATGTGGTCATTTTCTCCAGATAAGAGTATTGAGCCATGTTTTCTTTATGAACCTTCGTGGGATTGTCTCTATGAAGAAAATGTCACATTCAAGTCTCAAGCATGGTATTAAAATTTAGGGTGAAGATGACCTTTTATCTTTACTATGGAAGATTGTCTTCTTAGTGGTGAAGCAAAGATCTATATTTGTGGAGTAAAAATTTATGGTCATCTATATCTGCCATGTAAGGGGTTGGCCAACATTTATTAGATGTGTCATGTGGTATGACGTATGTAGAAAGGATGATAGATATTAGATACCAAACTCTTTGAAGTACAAGAAACACACTCTGTTTCATCAAGAACCCGTCTAACTGGCGAGTAAATCAGCGAGGGAGGGGTATGCAACCCTCATGCGTGCCTTTCATCCCTTTGCGTATTCCAAGGAGGATGGAGGGTTGCACCCCCCTCCTTCGCTGGTTTCCTCGCCAGTTAGAATTTATGGTTTCATCAATGAGATCAGGTCCACATATCTATATTCAACTTGACAACTCAAAACTGCACAATCTACTTAATTATCCTCAGGCTTGTCTAACGGGCCACGAAACGAGCGAGGGAGGGGGGTGGAAATATGATTAACAACAGTGTGTTTTATGAAAAAATCTAGGGTGCCTAGTGGTATGTTTGGTGTTGTGTCTGGTGATCATCAGACACCGTTTATCTACCTCGAAATGTGTATTATTACATATCTCGCAACAAATAAACGGTGTCTAGTGGCACCAAACATACCACCGGGCATTGTAACAGTGCTCGTGTTTTATGATTACCAAGAAGACAAATTCAATTTTTTTTTCTCTTGTATGAGAAATTCAATTGAAAACAAACATCTCTCCTTCTTTCATGTCAAATATTTCCAAGCCCCCACCCATGCAAAGCTAAATTTGAAAAGCACACAAACGTTTCCCACCTTATAAATATGTTGGAATGGAAAAGAAGAAGAGTATAGCTCAAGACAGAGAGTTTGAGAGAAAAGATTGAATTCAATTCTCTTTGTTTTCATTACTTAGAGAGGGAGCTTGTATTCAAATCTAAGCCAACCAATTTTCTTTTTAATTCTTGGATTGGATTCATCTCTTCTCTTATCTGATGAGATATGTGAGCAATGAATGAAGACATCATCACCACCCTGCACTTGTAATTGCCAATATTTACTGCAATTTTTCTCTTCTGCAAACTCCTTGGATTTTTTTTTTCCTACACAATTAATACATTTCCTGACCTCCAATTTATATTCTTCTTCTACCAATTCTTCAATTCCATTTACTCACATCTCTCTCTTTCTTCTTTATACCCTCCACCTCCCTATAAATAAATTAAGCTTTAAAGAGAAGCCCCATCTCTCTCCCCCCTTTCAATTCCTTATATAATGACCTTAGATGTTGCTCCAAAACATCAACAAAACCATACTAGTCTTGGTGATGATCATGGTTGTGGTGGTTGTGCTAGGAATGATTACACACCCATAACTTCAACTTGTGTTCCTTCCTTTGATTTAAGTTTATCTCATCATCTTCAACATCATCACAAACCTTCTCCAATCACTCTCGATCTCTTTCGGTGTGAAGTTCCATCATCTAGTGTTGAATTAGACGAGCCTTCCCCACTCCCCTTTGGTTGGCAAAAATTCCTCAACATCAAGGTAAGAACATACTATATGTACTTTACTCATTCAATAGTATGGATATATAGTTAATTACCCATTTCTTCATTTCTCGTTATCTTACCAAATTTTATTGAATTATGAATTAATTGAGTTTGGGTTTTGTTTTTGCAGACTGGTGAGATCTACTACACACAAAACAAGCAACTAGTAGAAGCGATGGGTAACAGGAATAATGGGAAGAGTCCTAAACTGGACTTGAAGCTAAACTTGTCAACACCAAGGGCTAATATTAACCACCTACATGTGGTGGACTCACCAAACAGACCCTTGACATCAACACCAACATCTCCACTAAGTTCATGTGTGTCTTCTGAACTCAACAACAATGATGATCAAGTGTTGCGTTACTCGAACAGCCCTGAAGCGACTTCGATGGTCTTGGTAGGGTGCCCAAGGTGTCTAATGTATGTCATGCTGTCTGAGGAAGATCCAAAGTGCCCCAAATGCAAGAGCTCTGTTTTGCTTGATTTTCTCAATGAAAACCATACCAAGAAGTCCAGTAGGAAGCCCAATTAGAGTGCATGAGGTGCTTTGTTTTAGAAATATAATGTGTTGTTGGTATTTGTTTTGGTCATTGGGTGTTTTTTCACCCTTTTTTTCCTCTAAATTTCCATCTATTAAAGAATATCAGTAATATAGTTGGTATGTGTGTCATCTAATTTGCTTCCTCTTTGGTTGAAAACAATGTAAACATCTGACCAAATTAGCTTGTATGGCACATATAAAGTGCACGTGTTTCTGACCATTTCGAGTGACAGTATAGATTAAATGACAGGTTGAAGATCATCCATTAATTAAACAACAATATCAAGAAATATTTAGAAGTATTAGGAAATATTATTTTCCACAAGTGAATCGAAGCATAACTTTGATAGAGGAGGACTGCACAAATAGTTTCGTGAGACCCCAAATGTATACCATGAGTTTTAAAAAATGAGACCCATTATCTCTAAGGAAATTAATGGCTAGTTGTTTCCCAGTTAATAAGAATATTATTTCTTAATTTTCACTCTCTTCCTTTCTCCTCCATTTCTTAGAGATACCTGGCACACACCAGGGTCTAAAAAACCATCTGTGCAGCCCGCCCCTATCAAAGTTTTGCGCTCGATGAATGGGTTGATGAAAAAGTAGCTCCAACATGTGATATTTTAATGTGTAATAAATAATTTTTCTTTACCACCACATAAATTTATTGGTTAAGACTCATGGGGATTAGGAGATGGAAAGGTCATGGTTTACCTACTTTCAATTAAGCAAATTAAATATTTTTAATGAGTTGTAATAATTTGGAGACTTACTCATCCTCTCCTTTCATGTTGCATTCATGAATCCTCATGTACTTGCATGCCTAAACTCTAAAGTTATCACCAAGTGATAAAGAAACCAAAATTTGTATACATCAATTTATAACTATTTTAGGTATTCAAAACAAAATTAAACACCCTTCGTGATAGATCATGTGAAGGTATTATTGTTCAAAAAATCTAGAAAGCCAAGCCTTTAGAGCCGGGACAACAATAACGAGATGATGCCATTATGAGCATCTCTAGAACGATGGATGGTATTGAGCCTAGCCTGACACGGACTTGACTTTCCCGACTCTCTAGAATAGTTCATTATTGTTTCAAGTACATGGGTTTGAAAAAAAAAAAAAAAAAAAGTACATGGGTTTTGCAAAATTGCAATGTGTAAGGGCAGTTTGTCATTTTATTGTCATTAAGGTTTGGTAGATGTTAGCTTGAAAACCCTTTTCTAGTCCTTTTCCAATCTTAACTATGGCTTATGGTTGAAAACTTGAAATAAATGTGCATAATTATAGGCTTTTTTAAAAAAAAAATAAAAAAAAAACCTGAGGCACCATATGCGTTGATGTTGACCCTGCTAAATTGGTTTGTTTTTAAAAATATTTGTTCAGTTGGGATTTGTAGATGCGCGAATTTTGACTATGTAATGATCCATTGTACCTAACTTTGACGTTTCAATGTCCACTTGGATGTGGCAATTATGATCTTAATTCGAGTAAATGCCAATATCTATCCAAAAAAAAAAAAAAAATCCGGATAATAAGTATTTTCGATATTAGTGAATGTTATATGTAAAAGTTTTTTTACCATTTAGAAGACTTTTTTTTAATCCATCTCACCTAATGTTGTCAGTTGGATTCAAATCTTGGACTAGTAATATCATCCATCACAAATCTAATAACTGAGCTGGTATCCCATTGGCACCGTCTAAAAGACTTAATATTTTCAAGAAATAGCATCGTAAAATGTTGTCTTCAAAAACTCGAATGTATCAAATTGTCTTCATCGATGTTTACGTGATTACATTAGTATTAGTATTAGTATTAGTATTAGCATTAGTATTAGTTCAGTTCAATTAAGAGAGACGTGATGTAGGTGTGGAAAGAGACTTGAGTTTGGAGGGGTAGTTAGAGAGCATTGAAAAGAAGGAGCCTATTTTAGATTCAATTTTCCTTTAATTCCATAAAAACAATTTAATGCAAAGAGTAATTGAGACAGTTGAGAATAATGAATCCAATTACGTCAGATTGATAAATACAAATTTAATTCCCACCACCTTCTTTATTTAATTTTCTTCTTTATCAAATTTATCAATGATATTCTTCGTTGATCTTCACCATACTCTATTTGGCTAACCTGCATTTTCTCCTCTCCATTTTTCCAACCCTCCATGTTTTTCCTCCTATCTCTTTCAATCTGAAACCCCCTCTTAAACCACCTCATAATTATAGCTCTCGTGTTCATATATGCTTAAGGGCGTGGAGACGAGAAAGATGACTCTATCTCACCAAAATTTTAGTCAAGAAATCAAAAATATGGTAGTGAGGAGGTCTAAGACGTAAACAAATATATTGAATGAATAAATGAATGAATGAATGAACGGGTTTTTTTTTCATAATGATAGTAATGGTCATAGGGTGGAGTTATTACTTGTTAGGGTTCATAATGAAGAGCAAATCCAATCCAACAACCACCTCGGGTAATTGGAAATGTGGATTTATATGAGTTGAGAGTGTTTTCACCATTATCTACGGTTCATGTAAACTCCTTACTATACGAAGAGTTTACTTCGAGTGAAGCTAGGGAATTAGGTTTTGCAACTAAGTTTTGTAACCAGGATGATTTAGTATCAATAGAAGAGGTTTTTTATAATCTCGAGATATACGTAAACACTTTGAAAATTTCATCATTATTTTAAGATCACGCCATGTAACCATGGTTACAAAACCTGATTGCAAAAATTTGATTTCCTAGCATTTTCGATTTACTTCACATTGAACTCAACCATGCATTTCAAACATATTTAGTTTTTTTTTAACAATAATTCTCAATGAGCCGAACACTAACTAGATTTGGCTTATATAAAAATAATTCAATATATTGACAGATGAATTTCATTACTTGCAATTCGATGCTAAGGGTCTATTTGATTCATACAATTCTTATAAAATTAATAAACTTGTTTTCCATTGAAACTCACCAACTTCTAGGCATCCAGAACTTGGTAATTTGGTTGCATCCGAATTTTGCAGAAATATCTCATGATATAAAGTCATTTCCTTGAAAAACATTGGAAAAGCTCATTATTCTTTGGTCGCGGCCCAAACTAATTTTTTGTTATGAAAGAAATGTTATTGATAAGCAGGGAAAGAAGCAACAACAACAATAATATCCTAGACATATAGTAACTCTAGGAGCATTTGTTGAATCGAGTTGAAATTATAACACAATGTTTCTAATAAATTCACATATTTTCTTAAAAATTGAACTTAAACATAACAAAGAAAATCATAGTTGATTACGAGCAACCATGTTACGTGTGAATTCCTTTTTTTTTTTAATGCATATCTTGGGAATAGCTTATCAAATGTGGTTGAAACTATTACACATTATTCATGATAAACATGTGTTTTCTCAAAAGTTCAACCTAAATAGAGCATTGAAAATTTGAAATGTATAATTCATGTGCAGGTTAGTCCAATTATTTTATCTCCGGTCTCTTGTAAGTGTAACCTGCAAAATAAATGTTAAATTGTCAAATACCATCTTTTTTTTGTAGCCAAAGGTACTCCGATGCGTAAGCCAAAAACTCAGTTGGAGATAGAGATAAATCTAGACAGAATTCAATTAAAGTTTCATACATTTGTCGAATGTTCCCTTTGCCTTATATAATTGTCGTTGTGAATTTTCCGCGTGACTTAAGCATGTGAGGTGCAACGAGATGAGACATTTCTTTTAACGGTCTCCTACTTTATGATAATACGTCCACGGAGGCGTAACTCCCTCCACGATTTTTTTCTCTGTAACGTTTCTTCTTTTTGAGGGAGAACTCTGTTGAGCCTGAATTTGGGCCTTTTGTCTATGGTTTGTTCAGTCGGGCCTTGTTTGGGCCTTTATGACTGGATTCGCCATTTTTGGACTTTATGAATCGGCCAGGTTCTGGGATACTTGATCCTCGTGATGAACAATCTCTGTCACGTGTAGGGCTACGATAACAGTCTTATTTGATGTATCATCAGCTACTCCCCCTTTAGTTAGTGGGTATGCTGACGTAGCCACTATCTCGGCGACAGTTGGACTTTCGATTCCATCATTACCACGCATTTAATGTTGTCAGTGGCTTTTGGTGGGTCGGTATTCTGATTTCTCGCTCATCCGTTTGTTTTCGCGCACATTTTTTGGATTTCTTGTAGCCATCATATCCCACACGTTGTTCTATGAGCAGTCTATTGGTTGTTCGACTCTATAAAAGAAGGCGTGATAGGTTTGTTTCCCTCTTTACACTATCTTTGAAATTAGGTCTCATTTTTCTTTCATCTTCTTCGTTTTTCTTGCTTTTCCATTCATTTTCGATGCCTACTGGCAATATACTAGATGGTGAGGCGTTTGTTGCTTGTGAATCTTATTTCTCGCCCAAGGTGGTTTCTCAAGCGACATTGATAATGTTCGTTCCAACTATTCTCTGCCATCCAACCTTGAGATCGTTCTGCCTAGGCGGAACGATAGTCCTTGTCGTCCAAGGACTGTGTATATTGCACTTTATCCATGCATGTTCATGTCTGGCCTTTGATTCCCAATTCCAGAGATAATTTGGGAATATCTAGATTTTTTTGGCATTCCTCCTGCTTAAATAAGTCCTAATAGTTGGAGGGTTATGGTTTTTACTTATGCGAGAGCCATTTTTTTTTACTGCCACTCGATTTTTTTTTTCTTTTGCCTTGAGTGGTCTTACTCGTTCATTGTAACATCTTCCTTCATGATTCTCTATAGTTTTGATATTCGTTGATTACGTATATTGTTATCGTAAGATAGCTAATAAATTCGGAGTGCTTATTGATCGAATCACTGGGTGTGCACCTTCGACAGGTTGGTGCAGACGAGCAGAATAGAATCCAGCCCCAAATTGTCTAATCATGCTAACATCAGTACTTGATGCCAAGGATTTCATCAGATTTTATTCGTCGAATCAAATTTGTTTGCGTCAATTTCATTGTCAGTAATGGAGAAGGCGTTGTTGGCCTTGTCATAAATAATGTGGGTCAAGCTTGCATTTGTCAATAAGGTCTTTGAATTATGTCAGTTGGTTGGTCCTCATTTGAAGTGCAAATTTCTTCGCGCTCCCTGTTGTGAGTTGTTGTATTGGTTTATATGGCCTCGTTTGATGGCGTTGGCGCTCTTATTTCGATATGGATCGGCTCGAGTTGGCGATGTTATTGGTTGTTTATTTTGGTTGGCTTGACTGTTTGCTTCTTCTAGCTATGTAGTGTAGAGCGTATATCAGCTCTCTGGGTTGTTCTTTTGATCCCACATTGGTGTCTGGCTCTTCTTTCCCGTTGGGTTGTTTATCAGGTAGCCCGATGAATTCGCCGAGTCGTCCTTTTTGAACCCAGTGCTCAATTTCGTCTTTCAGATTGTAGCAGTCTTCGGTGTCATGCTCGTGATCCATGTGGAAAGATAAGTATTTGCTCTTATCTCGTCCGTTTGGGTCTCCTCTCATTTTGAGTGACCAGATGACGTCTTCCCATTTCGCTATGGATTTCAGTATGTTTGCTCGGCTTATCTTCAAGGTCGTGTATGTCATTTTCACTACACTTATTACCTGCTCATGCCTAAGTCTTGCCGATTGCAACTTTTCGGATTCTTGCTGGTTGAATTCGAACCTCTCATTGGTTCAGTGCCTCTTTGATTGAACGTTTTCTTTCTGGGGTCTATCGTCCTTCCTTATTTCTTCCCTTTTTTCTCGCCCTTTCGAGTGGGTTTCCCTCTTAGATTTGTTCTTATTTCTGGCGGCTATCATCTCCTCAAGAGTAATGTGTTTTTGGGTCGTCTTTAATAGAATTGTCATGTTCTTCAGAGGGTCTAGGTTTAAAGATTAAAAAATGCTCATCTTTTCAGCCCGGAGGTGAAAGTAGCAATGGTCGTATCGTCGCCGCAGTCGTCAATCATTGTCAACTCGTTAGTAAAACGAGTGATGTACTCCCTTATTGTATCTTCGGGTTTCTGCTTGATATGAAGCAAGTAGTGTGGCTCATTCCTCATCCGTTGACTACCGATGAACCTCGTGATGAAGGCAGTAGCTAGAGCTAGAATGAGTTTATCAACCTTGGTGGTAGGTTGTTGAACCAATTCATCGTTGGGGAATTGAGACTGGCCATAAATGTTCTGCATAAGATGGATTATATGCTTTCTTTCAATGTCATCATGTGGTGAAAGTGTTGCAAATGATATGTTAGATCGGTGGTGCCATCTTACACTTAAAACTTTGATGGGGTGAACTTTTTCGGCATAAGAGTCACCATGAGTGCGTCGGAGAATGGTGGTCTGGCCAATTCATATAGTACATTAGGATTTGTGACTCCGATCCTGAATGAGATTTCAACAGGGATTCCGTCTCTATGGGGTTCCATCTTGAGGTGGTTCGCTGCTTTGAGATTCACCTGTTGAGGTCCTGCAGGAACTTTGTTGCTTTCTCGGACTCGGTTGGCAGAGTTTTGTTGGGGCGACGCTTGGACGGGGTCGGTGGATTGAGCACATTTTTTGGTAAGTTTGTCCACCATTTTGATCATACGGTCCATCTAGGCCATGAGTAGATCTACACGAGGGTCTGTGGCAGCATCGCCAGACATCTTGGATGTTTGGGTTATCGCGTGCTGTGGCTCCCTGTTGTCAGGTATGATCGGCTCGATGTTTGTCTCTAGGTTTGAAGTGTGCACTATTGGCAACACAACTTCGCTGGTGGGAGGATTGCTTTGATTATTATCGGGTTGAGGGTCTGGAGAGTGTTTGATTTGTTCTGAAGGCTTCTTAATCATGGATCAGAGCTAAGGAAGTTTGCTACTATAGATTTTTTTTCTTGAAAGGAGAACTTGTCATTCCCCACGGAGAACTTGATTTTTTCTGAAGGCTTCTTAATTCATAAAGATTGTTTTTTCAAGATTTTTAATGGCATGGATGTAAATATGTTTTTCGAGAAATTGTGTCAAAATGAGCTGAAATTTTAACTCATTTATAGTTTTCATATGTAATTTTTCTGAAATTTTCAGTTCATCAAATGAAATAAATTTTTTTTTATTATTTTGAATAGGGTCATTTTAACTAAATAAAACTTAATTGGATGCTAAACTTGCATACAAGTCATCATATAATATACCAGGGTAAGACTCTCATCGAAAGCTCCAAACTTGTCATTTATACTATTTGGATTTGCAATCGTGCCCCATTGGAGATCGATTAATATGAAAAATACTGAGGGGTATTTGTGTACGTCTAAACACAATCTTTATCTGCTTCTACACTAGTCTCATTTGGGACCCACTCACCCCAATTAAATTATTTATATTAATAGAAAATATAGCAAATCTTTATTTCATAAAGGAAACCCATTTTTTATTTTTTTGTCAAATGTGTACTAGTTGAGTTGATAGAGATGTGGCGGATGAAATCACACATCACAAGTTTGAATCCGGTCGACGGCATGGGGTGGAGAGGGTAAAAAAAATAAAAAATTTATTTTGTAAATCAATGAAAAATTATAGTAGTTCTAACATTTTCTTAATTAACAAATTTAATAGTATAAATTATTTTTATTTTTTTTTTACTTTATTTTGAAATTTCTAACCAAATCTTCTAAACTTTTAATTTGAAGAAAATATTGAGTATATGCTACATGGAGCGCATTCATACCCTAACCTTATTAAAAAAAATAAAATAAAATAAAAAAATCATGCATGTAGTTTTTCTTTTGAATGGAAATATGGAATTTAAATGAGTTCTTTTTCTCATCTAAGTCTTATTTCAGCTAAACCCCTTGGTCCATAATCCCAACACTTTTTTGAAAACAATCCAATCTAAGAAATACTATCAATTCTCAACCATCATTAAATTGGTTTATTAAGAGGGCTAGATTGGGTGGATATGGTAGATACTCAGATGCTACCTGATAGTTTGGTGTGAAAGGGTAAAGGTGTGGATTTATTGGTAAAAGAATTTTCAGATATGTTGGTTTCATCTCATTATGATACACACTCCAACCTCTTCATTTTCTCTCACAAGAATCTGGTTTGGATGAAAAATATTTTTCCTCGGATTAATTTCTTTTGTTGGTCAGTAATGCATAAGAGGATCCTGACTAAAGACAGGTTAAAGAAGAGATAAATTCACACATGAAGTCTTTGTGTGCTTTGTAATGAAAATGACAAAACTCTGGATCACTTGATGCTTCATTGTAGATTCTTCAAATCTATTTGAAACAGTTTCTTGTCAGAATTTGGTCTGAGTTTGATGTTTCAAGGTTCCCTTTTGGATTGGCTAAGTTGGTGATCCCAAGCTAATCCATCCCGACACGCGGACCTCATGTGCTCATGTGGTGTGTATGAAAAGAGAGAAATAAGAAGGTCTTTTAAGGGCTTAACAGATTTGAGCACTCTATCTTTATCGATATTAGCTAATTGTTGTGGAAAATTGGTTCGACTTATAATTTTTTTAGAGACTTGTTTTTTGACACATTCATGATGTCTTGGCATTCCATGATATAAGGATATTTGTTTTTTGTTTCTCTTCCTATCTTCAATAAAAATCTTCGTGTTTGAAAAAAAAAATAAAAAAAATTGGATGGCACAATCAAAACTACGAAGTAGATGTATAAGTTGGCCAGAACCATAAATTTTTTTCTCCTATGCACTAAATGCAAACCTACAAAATTATTGAATCATAGGGATTTGACAGGGCAATGCATACGAGTCATTTGTATGTCATAATTGTGTCACAACCAAACAGTAAAGGTTTCTATTTCATGGGTTTATTTCTAAAATAAAATGTATAACAAAAATAATAATTCACTGTGACAAAAACTTATAGTATGTCCAATATAGTGAGAACCTAGCTATTTTCATGTAACAAAAATAATAAATCTAGTTTCCTAGTATTTTCGAAACTTACAGTATGTCCAATATAGTGAGAACCTAGCTATTTTCATGTAACAAAAATAATAAATCTGGTTTCCTAGTATTTTCGAAACTTACAGTATGTCCAATATAGTGAGAACCTAGCTATTTTTATGCAACAAAAAAAATAATAAATCTGGTTTTCTAGTATTTTCGAAACTTATGGTATGTCCAATCTAGTGATAACCTAGCTATTTATTTAAAATTGAAACATGAGTAGTGTAGTGAAGGTACATATCAAATGCTTATATGGAATGCGTATACCGAACAAAATATAATAAGTCAGCTGAACCTTCTATTGATTGGCTTACGATTATGCAAAGAAATGAGTACAATGCATATTCAAGTGTAATTTGATTCTTTACTGGTGTAAAAATGCTTTCATATATTAAGAGTATAAGCTTCCTTGGTTCTAATGGTGGAAGAAAATAGACGATGTGTGTATGAAGGAGTGAGGGTACAGGTTGACATGTGTTTTTACTTTTTAGAGAAGCTAACGCGGTAGCGGATAGGCTATCGTAAGGGGTCTTGACAACGGATAACTTAATTATTCTAAAACGGTAATGATTTCACAGATAAAAATATATGATAAAGCTGGAAGGTTTTAACATTTACAAATTGCAGTGTTTAAACACTTAATTTGCCACTATATATATAATTTTTATTTTTTTTAATATTTATCCTAACCCAATATATTTTCTGCACTTGGAATGTGTTATTCAAACATTTTTAGAATGGTCCAATACCTCCAAAGAATTCATTCACCATCATAAACCATTTTAGGTGGGAGAGCTGGAAAATTTTCTCAAAGACTAAATGGTTTGGGCAAGAACATGGCATTCTTGAAAAGATTGAAATGTTCTTTTCCATTTGAAAATGAGCCTAGAATAGACATGGACTGTCCATAAGCTATAATATTGGGCTTAAGCTCTAATAAAAGCCCAGTTTAACACAACTTGGATTTTTTTTTTTTTGGTATTGCTAAATAGCACCATCACTTCTACTGAAGAACATTACCATCCCACATTTTTTTAGATCTGCTAAAGCGCACCACCACCCACCCTCACCTTCTACTCTCTTCGTCGGAGCAACACCCCGGCTAGCCCCACCATCACCTCACCCGCCACGCTCTGCCACCGTCGACCAACAGTGGTGGTGCTTGAAAGAAGAAGAAGAGGTAAGAGAGAGGAGGAGAATAAAAAGAAGAGGAAAACAAGAGGAGGAGGAGAAGAGGTGGCGGTGAATTGATGGAGAAGAAGATGATGAAAAAAAAAGGAGGAAGATGAGAGGTGGCGGTGGGAGAATGATGGTGGTGAAGGGGAGGAGGTGGTGGGGTTGATAGATAATAAATGGAAATAGGATAATAGATGGAGAGAGGAAAAGAGAGATGTTTCATTTTCTTTTCTTATATTAGTGGTGTTCTTCAGCAAATGGTGACGAATTTTGGAAAGGTGATAATGTCCTTTAGAAATTAGAAAATTAATGGTGTTGTTCAACATAAATGATGATTTTATTTAGTAACAACCTAACTTTAAAAAAAAAATAAAGGCTTTAGATTGGGAGATAGGGATATCAGCTTCTATTATTGCCTTGAGCACCCCCTCCCATAGCCATCTCAAGAAATAACTGTTCCTCATTTACTTGGTGAGGTGGCAAGCCAGAAAGTTTAAACTGCAAAAAGAAAAAAGAAAAAAGAAAAATCCTCCTATAGGCAAAAGGATGGTAATAACATTGACTCGATCAATGCACCAATTCTTATCCGCATTTGCTGGTCAATTCCCCTATAACAATTCTACTAATTAATCCGTGGTAAAAAAATCTCATTACAATTAATATCAGAGCCATGGACGACTCTGTTCTATAGTGGTGGATTGTGACACCGGAAATCTCGATGAGGGGAGAATAAGTAGCATTGACGATACAAGTTTCCAGCTGACTAGCTGAGACAAGGTTGAATAAAAGATCACAAAGGGTTGGCCAGGAGATTTCTAAATTGACTAGCTTGTGCATGTATGTTATATGTATCAAACCCTGTTAATAACAAATTCTAGTAGAAAATTGAACAAAGTGAGTTGTAATAAATATAGCTTAGTAACATTGTCCGTGTATTTTATTTTTAATATTATAAAATTTTTCATGACAAAATGATAAGAGTTTTCTATCTTTTAAAACGTAAAAATGTTGATGTGAACTCTTTGTAACATCAAATGAAATACAACAGACCCAATTGAAGCTTACCTTTCTTTTGCTTGTTTTGTGCATCCATGTTACTAGAGATTATTTGCTATATTTACTTGCTCTTGCATGTGTAACATAGATCAATTATTGTTTATCTCATAATACATATTAATTGGTCTATTTTCGAATTAAAATGCACTTCATCACATATATTCTACTTGACTAGCAAATACTTTAAATAGTGTATTTAATATAAACTATTTAATACTCGGTTTTCTCCAATATCTTATTTAACAAATTGCCATATACTACAATATTACTACATGTCATTGTTGGGGATCGAAAAACAATGTTTTTTTATATTATGAAAATCATCTAAAAACCATGAAATGGTCGGTCATAGGAATTGCATGAAGTTTATGCTAGGGGTGGGCACGGGACGGGATGGGACGAGATGTACCCATCCCTATCCCATCCCGTTCATACGGGATCAGGACGGGACAGGATGGAAAAAACCTCATCCTGACCTCGTCCCATCCCAAACGGGTTCGGGACGGGACGAGATCAGCATGCTAATCTGGACATATCAATATATATGAAACATACATTCTTTATACGCTCACGAAGGAAGTCATCAATGATTACATCCTTGACAAGCTCATAATCACCACCCCCCTGAATGATACATTGTTGTTAATAGATAGTCTTTAATGCATTTGAAAATATTGATTTTACATGTAAATCTCCACACATAACTTACTTTAGATCTGCATGGCATACTGAAAACAATGTCCTTTGCTATACCATAGAGATTTTCACTGGTGTAAACCTGGAATTGCAGTGTGAAGAACACTGCTTCAGTCAAAACAAATTCAAGGTACAAATAACTGGAGCTAGTGGGAAAAGACTGATTTATGAAGTTTTACTTGGCTGAAAGTTGAACAGAACCTCTTAAGAGGTGTAGGGTCTTAATTTGTTTGCTAACTGAAATTAAAACATAAATATCTTTCTTACAACAAAGCTAGGAAAATGAACAACATGAAAAATATCACCCTAATTGAACTCACCCCTGTAGAAAACCAATCTCCCTTGGGAGTAGGAGTGACAAGAGATCTTATGGCATCAACAATTGAGACAACTGTTGATGCAGCTGACGATCTGCCCCATTTCTTAATCAATACACCTCCTCTCTGCAAATAAAAATATTAATAATTAATATTTAAAATTAGTTCGGGACGGGCATCCCATTTTAGATCGGGACGGGACGGGATCGGGATGAAATTATTCAATCCCATTAAGACTCGAAAAAATCGAAACGGGATCGGGATCGCGGGATGGGATGCCCACCCCTAGTTTATGCCACCAAATTCATATCTTAAAAAAAAAATGAAAAATAACTTTGAATGTCTACTTCTTCACAAAATATATCATTTAGATATCGTAGTTGATGTAATGACTAATTTGTGCATACTTTTATGACAGACAATAACTATTTTATTAACTAAGGTTAACTCATAAAGTTATAAGACATATTTACCCTTCCTAATAAAATAAAAAACATAATTATATACTTTTATGACCGAGAATTACTATTTTATTAATGATTCTATTTTTTTTTAACCCTTAACCCTTCCTATCCCATGCTGCTGGTAGATATCGATGTTAATTAATCTAATTATGAACAACAAATTATAAATTTTTATAAGTTTTCATTAACTGACAAGTTAATTAAATTATTATGCTAAGGTTTGGTAAACATTTCATAATGTAGTCAATGATGATTAGAAATTTGATTTTAATTAATTAATAAAATAAGTTTGATTAACTTGTCATAAATTTTTACATTCCAATGAAATTATAACATAGTTATTATATGTGTAATAATAACAAGTGATTCACTAATCATTTTTTCTCCGTGAATGATGACAAGAACATTCTTATAAACATGATTACTTTGCAAAAGCCGAGGACTCTTACTGCTTAGAGTTTCTTCTACATATTCACACTCTACTCCCTTGATTTTAAGTGCCCATCTAATCCTGTAAACAAATGGACTCACCCATAAACCTAAAAAATTTCACTTGATCATGCTTCTCCATGCCAATTTCTTTTTTCAATAGTTTACAATGTTTTTTTTTATCATTATTTGTACACAAAGATGATACTGTGTAGGCCCATTGGGCATCTAAATTTGATGAGTTCTTATGTGTAACTAGATGTTTGGGAGCCACCTATCTCACCACCAACAATCAATAACGACAAATCCATAAGTTTTCCAGATGATAGATAATTTATTTGTTTCTTTTTTACACCAAAAAGGATTTGATATGTAATAGGTCCATTACAAATTCTAAATGTTTAAGAAGGCTAATCAATTGATGGAAGCATACATTCTTCAATAAAAACAATGATTGAACTTGGAGGAAGTTGAGAAGATGTGAGACTTCTCAACTTTGACATCATCGTTGTCACACTTACAACTTATTTGTTGGTTTTTTTTTTCAACATCAATGGTCAAAAGTATTGAAGGAAGAAAAAAATTTGACACAAAGTATCTAAAAAAATATAAAAAATAATTAATAAAAAAATCATTGTTGGTCATAAAAATATAAAATTAAGTTTTCTATTTTTTTTAGGAATGATAAATATGTCATATAACTTTATGAGTTAATCTAAGTTAATGAAATAATCATTATTGGTCATAAAAGTATAAAAATAGATACAAATTAACCATTATATCAATTATGTTATCTAAATTGTATATTTTATAAAAAAATAGATCTTAAAAGTCATTTTTCCGTTGAGCACGTGTACCAAATTGTTTATTTATGATTTGTGTATTAAATTTTTTAGAGTCAGTCTAAGGTCCTCCCCCCTCCCTCGTTGGTTTCCTCGCCCATTCCCTCGACAGTTAGAATTTTCCAATTTTTTAAGATGAAGGCCCTAACATTACCTCTTAAAAAATGAAAAATAAAGAAATGGATAAACTTTCTGATGATTTCATTGTTCTTTCAAAGTCACGCTACTTCACCCTATTGCAAGTCATGGTTGCAAAAAGACATCAGAAATTCTAAATGGCGAGGAAACGAGCGGGGAAAACAGCGAGGGGAGGGAGGCGACGGGGTGGGGACCGTTCACCCCCGAGATACGTGGCGTCATTTTTTGTGTGCGCATCCCGAAAAGGGTGATCGGTCCCCACCCCGCCACCTCTCTCCCTCGCTGTTTTCCTTGCTCGTTTCCTCGCCATGTAGAATAACTCAAAAGACATTTTTATTCTAACATTGGTCTCTTGAACTAATAATAATGTTAAAAGATCCGAAACACCCTCATTGGAGTTAGAATTTTCCATTGTTCGATTAGTGAAATTCTAGGGAGCGAGGGAGTGGGAGCGAGCCCCCCACCACCCACCATCATCGAGATGCGCATCAACGCTTATCCCGAGGATGGTGGGCGGTGGGGGCCTCCCTCGCTCCCTAGAATCACTCGTTGGATTACCATCTCAATCTCCTCCCACAAGTGTTCAGGTCATTTTTCACATAGCAGAGGAGAGAAGAGAAGAGAAGAGAAGAGGGATTCTCAATCATCTGATTTGATCTCATCATCTCATGGCGATTGGCTCAGGAGGATCCAGTGTTGTTGGTAAGACTCTCTCTCTCTCAACTCAACCCCCCGCCAAAGCGATGAATCTGATTGTTTCCTTACTATTTTGATCGATTCAATTGATCTTCTATAATTTCTGTTCAAAACTCTGTATAATCAGCTATGGTAAGGGTTTTCTCCTCGTCTCATAGAGAAACCATGACGATCTCTTGTAAACTTGCTTTTTTGGTTTTTGTTTTGCTATTGTTATGATGTTTGTTTATGGTCGATCGATTTATATTTTTCTGAGTTGCAATTTATATCTGTTACAGCTGTCTAAATCATTCAGATGATTTCTTGGATTAATTGGTGTTGGTTGTTCCACCCCATTTTGCTTTTAGGGTTAATTTGGCGGTATCCAAAGAGGTGAATTGCTTTAGGGTTTTGGTTGCGTGCATTTTATTGTTATGGAAAAATCGAATCTTTGTGGGATTGGCTCGCTGTTTTTGATACCCGAAAGTGGAATTCGTGTGTTTGTATGAAAAAAAAAATGCAAAATCTATGCTCGAAAAGAAGGAATTTCATAGTATCTTCTTCCATGTGCTATTTATAATTTTTTTCCGGTGTGGCATTTAGTGCTTTTGTGCTATTATTGACCTTGGATGCCAATTTGCTCAGCCTTTTGAAAAGGCGATATCACTTTAAGGCGTATGTTTTGAACCTAAGTTCCTTATAATGTTGATCCACAAGATTTAGTCATCAGTTCTTTATGTATCTTGTATAGTTAGGGGCTTCTGTGGTTTGTAATCGTTCATTCATAATTATTGTCCTAGGAAATAATGTTTATGGATGGCATTTGATTGTCATTTTTATATGCTTTATTGAACTTCCTATGTGTTGACATTTTTCTTCTTCTTCACATTCTCAGTGTTTACTGATATGTTGTGTAGAAGAGAACATCTTGTTGTATGCTTGATGCATGTTTTGTGTGATTTTCGTAAGTTTGGGGTTGTCACTGTGGTTGGACATTATTATTATTATTTTTTTTGGGGGGGGGGGGGGGGGGGGGGGGGGTTGGAGGGGTGCTAGAGAATTAATGGTAATCAATACAAGGTAAGATTCTCTTATTGAACGATTTGTAAGTAAGTTGATGCACTATCCCATTTGGCAACAATTGTTAAGAAAGCAATTCAAAGCGTAAATCTAATTGAAGATCGTAAAAGAGAATTTAAAAGCACTTAGGATTCTAATCTCGAGTCACCGAATTGTAAGATTTATAGCATTACATAAGAATAAATATTTAGACATGTTACAAATATCGAAGGAAATAAAAACGAAATGAATCGCTCAATTCTCCAACTATTTTTATTGATTGACATATAAAATATAAAATATGATACCCAAGAAACATGTAAATCTATGTTGTTAAGGGCGAGGCATGGCGTTGCCCCGAAGGAGTTTTTTTTTTTAAGAGTAGCGATTTGAGCGTGGTAGCCCTCACCTAGACTGAATGGTGGCGCTCTTAATTGAGGCGAGGCACTTTAAATATAAAATGGATCCTTTAGAGCCTCGGCTAAACCCTCGACAACATAGAACTTGAATCATTTGGTCCCCCCAAAAATGCATGAATGCCCTGATCTTTATTTATATCAATTATATATTAATTTTTTATCAATTGGAAAAAAAAGAGTTCTTAAGTCAATATGAATTCACAAAAACAAAAATAGAGACAAATGCTTCTTTCTCTTTATCTTCATGTCTACATTATTTTCATTTTTCCCTCCCTTTTCTTGTTCATCTTATCCTTTTTCTTGTTCATTTTTATAAAAGTGTTTATAGTGGAAGCTTTTAATTTTATTTTGAGGAACTACATTAAAATGACTAATTTGAATTTTACTGCCAATTTAGGACCGAGTTAAGTTTCATTTAGTTAAAAGAACCTAACCAATTTAAAAAAACAAAAAGGTTTGAGTTTTGAGTGAAATCTTCACAAAAATGTCAAATTAACATGTCCCTTTTAGCCCAATCTCTATTTTTATTGTCGTGGCTTGACATTTTTAGTAGGTAATAAAAGCTATGTTATGGCTCAGATTAATTTTCTTATTTATGCAAACTGAAGTCACTAGACGAGAAAATTTTGTTTATTTATTTTTCCCGCAATAGCAAGAAGGTCTTCCAAGTGAGAGTACTTATTGGCAAGGAGATTTTTTTTTTCAATTTTGTAAATTTTCTAATAATTGTATTTTGTCATTAAAACAACACCTGCACTAAAGGGTTGTGTTCATTCTGCTATCAATGATCTTTGGATTTTTTTGGGTATTTCAACGCCATCATTGGGGCCCATGAAAGGCTTGGTGGGGAGATTCCCACCTGTGCTTATTTCTCTGAAGCTATTAGCTCTTGTAATACTATAATTAACTCACTTCCTGAGACTTGTTTCTCGAGGTGCACTCTCGCTTCTGAGAAAATTATTATTATTAGTTATTAGAAGTTCTACTAGGTAGGTACAAGACTCTTACCTTTCTAACTCATTTTTAAGGGATAGTTTTTATTTGAGAAGCACCGCGTACCATATTTGATTGACAGCCTTCTTACTTTGTTTATGGCGTACCCCGTACTGATGGAAAGTAGTCTTGCTATCTTTCTTGAAAGCTTTCCATAAGTTAGTATTGGCTGAAATTGTTGCTGGAGATTTGGCCGAATATCATTCTTAATCTTTTCTGAAACCCTCATTTCATTTATGACATCTACTAGTAAGTTTGTAATGTAGTATTACAAAATGTCGTGTTACTTTGCAGTTCCTAGGAACTTTAGATTGCTAGAGGAACTTGAACGTGGAGAAAAGGGCATTGGAGATGGTACAGTAAGCTATGGAATGGATGATGGAGATGACATTTACATGCGTTCTTGGACCGGTACAATAATTGGTCCTCACAATGTAATCCTTCTGTTAACTTGTTATTTATTTGCGTCAAACATCACAGTTATATATTTAATCAGTTTTTTTTTTCATCTTTATGATTAATGATCATGCTCTTTTTATGTATTGAATATTTCAGTCCACTTTTTAGTCAATACCTCATGCTTGTAATATTGTTATGTTATCAGATTGTTTTCATAATCTCCAACCTTTAGTTTACAGTCCTCAATTAGGTGAGGGCCTCATTCATCGAAGGTTTTTCTTATATGTTATATGTTGATGAGTTGGTTACACCAAACTTTTTATAGTTACTTTTAAGTTATGAGATATTGCAAATCATGCTTACACCATACTTCTTACTTATATTATATGTGTGGTGGAACTTGGATCACGGGGTATTTGTGGATGGAATTTTCATACAATGGCCTGGGCCTTTTCAGATAAAACTCCACATCGTGCTGCTTTGAATGGTGGCTAAGTTGGAGATAATGTTGGTGTAATATAGGTGAGAGCGAGTCCCTAACAGTGGTTCCCTAGCTTAGGTTTACTGGGGAAAGGGTTCACTCCAGGGGGGCATATGGGGACGTGATCAACCATTTCCACATCCTGAAATTAAATATGGAAGTTGCTGGATTATATGTAGGTGAAGCAGCCATACTATCATTGGTTTTTTAACATAAATCTCCAAACCGTGCTGTTGTGTGCGGTGGCTTTTGTTAGGGGATGTTAGTTTGTTGAGTGATTCTCTGGACAATGTTGGCATGATGTTTGAAAGAGAGGACCTAGACCTCTGTCCTGGAAAACATAATTGTCAAAGAATCCTTAAGCTTTAATATTAAGTCGGGAAAGAACAATATGAGTATTGCACTCAGATTCTCATTCAGCAAATCTGACGACATGTGCATCTAGAAAATAAAATTTTTTGGAAGCTGCATTGTGGTATCCCATACTACCTTTTTCTTTCTGTCTCACCTAAAGTCTCATCTCTGAGTTTTTGTTTTGTAGGAATGAGCCCCCTTTCAGTCCTTGATAAATTCAAAAATTATTATCTGGCAGTTTCCAATTGCCTGAAATGGTGAGTGTCAATAGTTGCATGTAGAAAATCTGGTAGCATTTAGGCTTTCTTTTAGGTCTCACTTTGAATATTGTCTCGGATTATAAAATTTATGATTTATAGACTCCAAGGGATAGTTAAGCTAGTAATTTAGTGCGAGTATAGATTCTAGCTAAGGTTTGCTTTAAATGAGAAGGGAAGCCCTCCTGACATTTTTGGTGATTAAATAGAATTTAAGTTATGCGTCATGGTAGTCTTGATTCTTGTGCATTTATTAATTCTAATGCCAATTGCGTAGTGACATTTCTTCTGGAGCGCTAGTGTATGGCATAACATTTCCAACCATGGAGCAATGGATTGTTCTCAAGGCGGAGATGGTTGATAGAGCAAAGCTCAGGGCTGATGTTTTCCTTGACCGTTCGCAGTCGAAGGCCTCTTTTCAAAGGATCTTCTCCTTGTGTTTTAGGAGGTCTGGGTGTAAAGCCGTGTTTGGTATGGTATGCGACACAACGGTTTGATATTAAACTTTTAGGAGGGTTTTGCATGTTTGGGAAATGAAAACTACTCTGATAATTTTGGAAGCGAATTTAATGATCTCAATATAAGGATGATGGCTAGGAATGGAGGTGAGAAAGGAAAGTAAGTGTCATCAATGAATTTAGTGTTGCGAATTGTATGGAATTGACCCACCTTCCATTGTGTATCACGATTTTCTAAGGTTGCTTTTTCATGTGGCAACATTTTGCCTACCTTAGCGGTGGCAATAAGTGACCCGACCCGACCCTTTAGTTAGTGGGTTTGGATTCGGGAAATTATGACACAATTTCTTGTTGTATTGTATCGTGTCGACTTGACCCATGTAATCAATGGGTTGTGTTTGGGTTTGGGAGCCAAACACATTTGACCCGAAACACTACATTACACTACACAGCTAGTCGTCTCAAGGTGACACGGATGACCTGTATGACTTGTCTCACGCTTTTGTTTATAATCATTTAGTATTGTTTATTACCTTAAATTTATCTCTAAATTCTAAATTAATATGATATGTATAAAGTATAAACATCATAACAAGTTATGCACATCAAAATTGACTAATACGGGTAAGACTGGTCAGATGTGTCAAAATGGGTTGGTGATCCATTATGACACGGTAAGCTAGCTGTGTCCTAATGGCATGTTGTGTATGGGTTCTAGTTTTTTTTACACCTTTAGTAAAGGGGTCGTGTTGGGGTTTGGAATTTTGACACAGGATTGTGACATGACACAACCATTGCCACCCCTAGTACATACTAATGATGATCTTTTTGCAAGGGAAATGAAGTCAAGGATTTATGTTGGCCTATTGGTTTGAACTTTGAAGCGAATGGTTTTGTCTTTGATGACGTAGCTATTGATGATAGAAACATTTTTAAGGAGGTGATGGCACTTCTCTGTCATTGGGCTTGACAAGAGTGTTCTTGGAACAAATTTTTGGTAGACTGTGAGGTTGTCATTTTACAGTTTAAGTTCTCTCTATTATGTTAAAATTGCCTTCTACTGGCATTCTTGTTGCATAACCAACAAAATCTTTGACCTTTAAAAAAATGTCTGACAGCCATTCTAAACGTTTTTAGAGAATTGAGTTATGTTTTGGCGAAATATAACCCTAGTTCTGCATCATAAATTTGTAATGGTTGTTACCATTGATTTCGTGTTTGCTTCCGCCACGAATCAGATCAAGCTCAATTTGGTGATTAAGCCCAATGAATGGTCAATCCGGAAACTGTTCAGCGGTCATTAAGAGTTAAGACGTCGTAAGACCTTATACATCTTGCTTTCTTGTATCCATAGTTTTTGTCTACGAGTGGCCTCCAACTTCGAGTTTCACTCGCAGTTTTTCTTGTCTAACTATTTCCAGACCGCCATTTAGATGTTTCATCTAAAACTAATTTAACAAAATGGCATTTTGATCGTCTGAACTCTGAACTGTGTTGCACATACAAAATAATTGATTTGAGAATCATGCAAAGTTCTCGTTTGCAACAGAAAAGTATTACTTGTGACATGAAATCCTGATACTTCTTCCTGCAAAGTTTAATAAGCTGTATATAAGAAACATGATGAGTTAGTGGATATTTTATCTGGATGGCATGTCATGGGATCTTGTGTTCTCTTTTGTTCAGATGCATATGGCTTATAGTTCATTTTCATTTTATTCTTTTAATTTCAGTCTGTACACGAAGGTCGCATTTATCAGTTGAAGCTGTTTTGTGATAAAGATTACCCAGAGAAGCCTCCAGGTGTTCGTTTCCATTCACGAATCAACATGACTTGTGTGAACCATGACACTGGAGTGGTAAATATTTCCTTGTCTTGTTTATCTATTAAAGGTGTAAGGGTATTTGTAGTTTGTTATTGTGCAAAAAATATATAAAAAAACATTGATAGAATAACCATTTCTCTTCAGTGTTTATACCCGGATACCCCAACTTTGCCTGCTTTTATCGGCTGACATGAAACTAAAGCAACTATCTAAAGTTTATTGGACTTGTTGTAAGGCAAAGGTGGCCAGAATTTCACTCACTACAATGTGATCAAGATAATGGAACTGTCAGCAGTTTGAATCCTGCCGAATTATATCCATTTGATGATTGCACTATATAAGAATGCAAGTTATTTGTCATGAGCGTGTCCCTGTGATGCTACCATGCCACCATGCGTGACTAACAATGCAATATCTTTATCTGAAAGTGTTGCTGCAGAGTTACCTAGGGCATTGCTAGCCCTCAAGGAATATTAACCATCTGGTTTGTTAGAGTCTCGAGTTATTATCATCGCAATTGGGCAAACTTGTGGCTCACTACCTTGACCTTGTTTCATGAATGTTTAGCTTTATAGCACAAAAACGAGTATGGAGTAACTCGCTTTAAAACTAAAGAAAACCTACTTTGCAACGTACTGCGCTTGTAATGTATGATGCATATCATACACTGTAATATTGTTAGTTTTCAAATGGCGATCTGCAAATTGAATGTTATTGTATTGATACAGGTCGAATCAAAGAAGTTTGGCATGCTGGCGAATTGGCAACGGGAGTACACCATGGAAGACATTCTGACACAACTTAAGAAGGAAATGGCAGCTCCACACAACCGCAAGTTGGTCCAGCCTCCCGAAGGTACCTTTTTCTAGTAGAAGGATAGATGGAAGGTGGTCTAAGTTGCTTAGTCGCATAGATTCCATTGCTCCTAATGTTTGTGTTGGCCCTCTAAAAGTCAAGAGGGCCATGGGACATCTATGCATGCCCATTATATTTCTGTTCTTAAACTCTGTTTCAGGGATGGTGTGTTGTGAATTGGATTGCCAGTGTTGTCATATACAAAATACACTTTAAGCTAGCTTTCTGTTGATTTTTATTGCTTGTGATCTCAGAACTGTACGTCTGTATATATTGATTTTTTTTTGGTGTCCTCCCTTCACTATAAATCAGTGTTTCTTTGGAGATTAATTCATGCATACAATGTTATAAAAATTTTATTCCTCGAAAACTTG
The DNA here is from genome assembly GCA_963556465.1 of Berberis vulgaris. Lineage (NCBI taxonomy): Eukaryota > Viridiplantae > Streptophyta > Magnoliopsida > Ranunculales > Berberidaceae > Berberis > Berberis vulgaris. Next base: position 104,137,773 of record OY747124.1, on the reverse strand, counting down.
GAAGAGTTTGGAGGCTTATATGATTAGATTGATATCATAGTTCCTTTGGATTTCAAGGTTTCTGGATGCACTAGTTCACTCTGCTGGAAATTATCTTAAATCACTGATGTGGGGGTGAAGTCTTTGCTTCATAAAGACCTCGAGAGCCTCTTTTTATTTGTTTATTTCTAATTATCATCATTATTTTGGGTTTTTTTTTTCTTTTCTTTTTTCTTTCTTTCAAGGAGTAGCATCATTCTTTACCAAGTTTTTATTTTAATGAAGAATCATTTTGATTTTTTTAATTAATCAAAGTTCAAAATAAGGGGCAACGGCAACTAAGGTCATCCTCAGTATTGTAAGAGAGCTAAATTATGGTCTGAATCGGCTGAGATGCTCTTAGTCCTAGCCTGTTTCCATTTGTCACCTGTGAAGGCTCTGAATCCATGGATTTCATCTTAAACAATGAAACTAATAATAAAATTCAAGGTTGCATTTTGTTTTGGTTTGAGAGAAATTTCAGTGAAGGATAAATATATAGCCAAAATAGCCAGTGAGAGTGGAGAGGAAAAATGGAGCACCTTATTCCAAACTTCCAAAGGAGATTTTTTTCAACCATCATTCTTAGACGAAAGTTCTCCATTCTCCCTCTGGGTTTTGTCAAACACAAAAATCTTCAATGGTGGTGACGGCATCTGCAATCCAATGGAGAATCGAAAAGGATGTAGAGTTTGGGCTGTTGGAATGAATGATTGCTGTGATCAGGGAAGCTAGCAGTTTAGTAGAAGGGTAGTGTAGTGAGGAATATTTGTGTTTTCAACTTTCAAGGATTGTGTTTGATTGCCTAATCTCTTCTCAGTCAACATTTGATGCAAATAATTTTCCTCTGAGCAAAGCCACTGAGCAAATTAAAAGCTTCTCTGATGATCACAAAGAGGTTGCATAGAGGAGCCCTTCTAGGCGTCGAGGAAAGGGGCGAGGGGTGGGGTTTTACCACTCACCCCCTCGAGATTTGTGAAGCTGCACATCTCGAGGGGGATGAGCGGTCACACTCACCCCCTCGCCCGTTTCCTGGCTCCTTTACTCGCCATTTAGAATTTTCCTGCATAGAGAGGGAAACTCATTTAGGAATGAAGAGGGATTGGTTCTCTTAAGATGCGCAAGATATTAACTAGTTAAGATTTTGATTTCATCATTAAATTCCTATTCTAGGAAACTCAGTTGATGTTGAAATTAACCACCCCAAACCAATTATTGAAAGCAGGGAATTTGGAGGAACCTAATAATTGGAACCCATCGCCAAACAAAGCTCTCCAAAAACAAAAAACTCTAAAAAAAAAAAAACCCAGCAAACAAAGCTCCCAAAATATTGAAAACGCGTAGAGAGAATTTCAAAGCTTTGTACAAATAAAAGTAGTCAAACAATAGTAGCTAGCCACTATACCATACCATTATTTGTGGAAATAAACTAATGGTTGTTATCAGTGACTGAACTTTCAAGCTTTCTTCCCATCTCCATTGCATCCAATTGGCACATTTTAGGATTGAATGGTTCAACTTGTGCACTTATTTATCTTTGAAGATTTGGTCTTCTGTTTTTTTAGGGTTCAAGTCATTTTCAGCCACCTGTATAAGTATTATTATTATTATTTTTTTTTTATGGAAAATCCAAGTTTGATAATAGAATAAATAACATTGTAGTTTTTTTTTTCTTTTCTCTTATCTGTATTTCTATTTTGCATCTTATGCGAAAGGGTCCTTAAAAATAAACTAAAACAACTATAGTAAATGATGAATTTATTGGAACAGAGCATTGAGAAGTTAATAATATCTGGAGGAAACCATGAACACGATAACTGGTACACCAAAGGTGCGTCCTTCCTGGTCCATATTTATTTGAGGGAGCGAGTATTGCAAAAAAAAAAAATTGTGAGCATAATATACACTGTCTATAGTGTAGACTGATTCAATTGATATTCCATAGTTCATTGAATTCAATAATACTATTGTAGTTGTCGAAACTAGAAATACAAATAGAAGGTCCAAGTAGCAGAAATGACAAGTTGGCATTCGGCTGTTTGAATATAAAACCTTCAATTGGACTGTGGATGATAAGGAAGTCAAATTAAGCGAGTTCCACTAAGCATTAACACGTGTTACATATGTTTCTTAATCCTGATTTAGACATCCACAATACATCATCAAACTAGTTATAGTAATCTAATCGATGACATAATGTTGGATATGCAACATAAATCTCAATTCAGATTGAGAGCCAGGTTTCATGATTTCTCTCAAAATCTTGAAAACATTGGGGTATTGTGAATATGGGGTTGATGACTTTCTCATGTGAAGGATAAAATATAACTCTGAGGTGCTCATAAAAATACTTTCTACTATTAAGTAGGATTGGAACATCATTTCTTAATCATATAGTCATATAGTGTTGAAAAGTCTAAAAAATTAATTGAAACAAAATACAGATAGCATTATGACTTGTAATTGTTGAAACATTCAAAAGTCTCTTCTCAAAATGGAATGCCACTACTCAACCACTAAGTCAGTCAAGGGTCTTTGAATATATATGAACATCGGCATCCCTCTTAATTAAATAGATACTAACTAATCAAATCAATTAATTAATTAAGGAAAGAAAGAAAGGAAGGGGCCATGAATCTGTATTGATTACTCTATTAACTGCTTCAGGTTCCTTTCTTTTGATTCCTTCCTAACACCTTGATTAATTTAATCAATTCAATTAATTAACACGCGCAATACATAACACGTTTCCAACTCCATTTTATAATACGCGGAGCAGAGAAGAAAAGTGATGACGTCGCTCACTGGTCAGAGTCAAACACTGCTCATCTCGGCTCAGCTCATGGAGTCGGTCGACTTAACTTGAAGCCAAGAAAAGAATAGCCAAAGCCCTTCTTTAGAAGCTAGTTGCGGTCCTTATCCGTTGCAAACTGAAAGGTGCGACGTTTGTTCACATTCGTCACAAACATGATTGATAGGAGAGTCTCCGTCCCGTCCCGTCCCACCCACAGCAACAGTCCCACTGAATGTAGTCAAAACTAGGGGCGGTACCCAGGGCCCAGCCTGCCTTTCACTTTGCGTGAATGAACAGAAGACTGTTAGTCCAGTAATGCTAGTGTCCACCATCATGGTTGGTACTTCGCAATACGAACCCTTCTAGCCGGTCTGCTTTTGGCGCATGGCTTGGCTTTTTTTTTACAATTTTGCCCCTCCTATTTACTTCTTTATGGTTGTGTTTAAAGAGAGAGGGGCAAAAAATGTAAAAATGCCCCTCCCAGCACCAAATCAAGCGGCAAACCCAGATTGGCTAGAATTTCTGTTGCAACACTGCCGGTCTGAAAAAGAAAACAAAAGAGAAAAAACTTTAAAGGATACCCAAAGGCCAATGATGGAGGATGATACATCCAAAGGCCAAAACAATGGGCAATGCTTAATGACATACTACCTTTAGGAATTCCAGGGGGCGAGGGAAAGGGAGCGTGACCATCCATCCCCTCGAGATGTGCGGCATCACCCCTTTCCCTAGCTACTTGGAAGGGCTCCACTACCTTTTATTTAAGCATATCGATTATCAATAAAAACAAAAAAAATCACCATCACCCCTTTTATTCTTCTATTTTCTCTTGAGGAACAACTACCATTGCACAACCTCACCTCATTGCCTTCCCCGCCACCACCGCCCCACCTAACTACCTTCTCATCTCCTATCTTCTTTTTTCTTTGTTCATGCATTGTTATCCCGGGCCAAGTTCGAAGACCCGTGCCTTTAGGCTTGATGTGCCTTGGATCTGAGCGCCTGACTTACAGGTTGAACATTAGTCTGGTCTTGCACATGGGTCTGCCAAAACTGCGCTAAAGCCTTTTACGTACTAGAGTTAGTCCATACCATGTATACAATTATGATCGAGTTACTGTTTGATGTCTTATCACATCCAAAGATTACTAAGTTCCTAATAGGAAAATACGAACTCTCCCAAAATCTCGACTTGAGTGTTGAACAAGTTCGACTAGGGCTGAAAATCGAATCGACGGTTCGATTTTTCACCTAAACCCTGAACCGAACCGACTTAGGTCGGTCTTAAAATTTTCAAACCGAAACCGAACCGACCATTAACAAAACTGATCCGAAACCGAATCGATTATAATTTATGCAAATCGTAACCGAACCGAATCGACTAAAATCGAATCAAAACCGAACCGACCGACTATTTTAAACATATTGTATTATTTATATATAAAATATATATTATTTATTATATATATTCGGTTTGGTCGGTTAAAATCACATAAAAACCGAAAACTGAACCAACTACTTCGGTTTTGAATTTTTAAAAACCAAAATCGATCCGAACCAAATTTAAACCGAACCAATCGATTCGGTCAGTTTAATCGATTTGATCGATTTTTTGTTCAGCCCTAAGTTCAACCTGCCTAACTTGCATTCCCGCGCAACATCAAATAAACATGTTTCGCCATAATAATAAGAATATTTCTTTACTAAAATTTTTTAATTTCTTTACTAAAACATGCTCTAAATAGCATTATTTCTTTAATTTTCAATTTTCAATTTTCAATTTTTTAATTCAACCAAGCCCTAAATCCAGAGTCAAGCCAAGCTAGGCCCAAGGATGGTTGTCGGCTCCACTTCCCACGACACAAAAAACTCATTTAAAAAAAGAACCATCTTTGATAATTCCCCTCTCCCACCCACCTCTGTCTCTTTCCTCTTCCCTTCCCTTCCCTTCCCTTCCCTTCCCTTCCAAATTCAAAGCACCTCTTTTTTTTTTTTTTCTCCTCTATATATTTTCCCCAATTTCTCAGAGAGCTCATCAAACCTTAAATCATCTTCTATATTATCTCTCTCATCATCAAGATCAATCCTTTACAGTCAAGATTACATCTTTACAGTTATAAGAAGATGAAGGTAACAACAGCAGCAGATGAACCCAAACCCATAGTGATACGTGAAGTCTGGGCGAAGAATCTCGAATCAGAGTTCAAGTTGATTAGAGAGATAATCGATCGATACTCATTCATCTCTATGGACACAGAGTTCCCTGGTGTTGTGTTTCGGCCGCAAGGAGCTTCGTTTCGTAGCTTATCATCTTATGATCACTATATGTTGTTGAAGAACAACGTCGATGAGTTGAATTTGATTCAAGTTGGATTAACTTTTACCGATTCGGATGGTAATTTGCCTGATCTAGGTACCCGGAACAGGTTTATCTGGGAATTCAATTTCAGAGATTTTGATGTTGATTCTCATTCGCATTCACCCGATTCGATCCAGTTGTTGCGGCAACAGGGGATTGATTTTCAGAAGAATAAGAATGATGGTATTGACTCGGCTCGGTTCGCCGAGTTAATGATGTCGTCTGGGTTGGTTTGTAATGATTTAGTGAGTTGGGTGACCTTTCACAGTGCTTATGATTTCGGGTACTTGGTGAAAATCTTGACTAACCAGAACTTGCCTAAGGAAATTGGGGAATTTATGGAACTATTGAGGGTGTTTTTCGGGACGAAAGTCTATGATGTTAAATATTTAATGAAATATTGTCAAAGTTTGTGGGGCGGGTTGGATAGCGTAGCTAAAATGCTTCAAGTTAAGCGCGTTGTCGGTAAATGTCACCAGGCTGGCTCTGATAGCTTGTTGACATGGCATGCCTTCCAGAAGATTATTGAGAGGTACTTTGAAAAAGATTGTCCTGAAAAATATGCTGGAGTTTTATATGGATTGGAAGTATGTTAAGAAATTTTAATTCACTTTTGTTTGTTATGATCAATTTTGTACAGTGTTCTTTTGGTTAATCAAAAAATATTTATTCTTTTATTAATTTGCATATTAGTTTGATTTACTTGTTTTTTGAATTCGGTATCTAGGACTATAGATGATGGGGTTAACTAATTACGCCATTTAGTGGGGTTTGGGTTGCACAATGTGTTTTAAGGAATTGAGTGACTTCAATTTGAAATTGAAAGAGACATATGGTGCTATATAGATGACCAATCCAGTTGAGAATTTGCTTGTTTTCTCAATACATACTTTGATTATTTCCAGCTCTTAAGGTATGATTATTGAACTGTCTGACGAGGAGTAAGATCGCTATCATAAATTTTTTTTTTATCCAAATGATTTGGAAAATTTTGCAACTAGTGAGCTTTTTTTTTTCAAGCGGAAAAAATATAACACTGTTTTTGTTGGGGAAAACAAAGCAAACGACTACAAAGAAATTCTATTAATGAAAGTACAAAATAATATTGCCAAACAAATATTCAATGCAAGTAAATAATCAATGTAAAATAAAGGACACCAAGATATGCGAGGAAACCCTTCAAGGTGAAGGGTAAAAAATTATGGGGCAAATCCAATCAATCCACTAATCAATAAAAGAAGTACAATGTTCTTCTCAAGCCTTTTGCCTAAGACTTTAGGAATACAAGGAGCAATACAAAGGTTACCTCAAAAGAGCTTCAAACAACTCTCAATCAAATGAAGAATACACCGAAACAAACGACACCAAAATCCGACAAGAAACATATCCAAAACACATTTGTGAGTCTTCAATCAAACCCCAACAATCTGCTCCTCATTCCCTTCTTTCTTCTCACACAATGGAGACACGCGCACGCAGCTGTCACGTCCCAGCCGTCGCACAAAACAAAAAACGCAGATATATCTTTTTTTCCCTCTTCTAATATTTATAAACATCATCAATAGTAGCCATAATTACTATTTTAAATTCAGGGCCTGGTCGACCCTAATGGGCTGGACCCAACCCAACAAATCTCCCCGTCCAGACCATAAGGAATCATAGCCTAAGTACATTAGGCCATTCCAATGAGCTATTTATAGAACTCATGTTTCTCTTTATGAACCACTTTTGTCATCATGTCAATAGGATTTTTGCTAGTGTGAATCTTCTCAAGTTGGAAACAATTATTCTCAAGCACATCACATATCTAGTGGTAACGAATATCAATATGTTTGGTACGCTCATGACATGTGACATTCTTGCCCAATTCTATGACATTCTGACTGTCACACTACACAACATATTTATTTTGATTCACACCCAATTCCTTAAGTAATCTTTTCAACCATAATATTTCTTTCCCTGCTTTAGTAATGACAATGTATTCGGCTTCAGTCGCTGACAAGGCAACAAACTTTTGCAATCTAGACTGCCAAGATACAGCTCCCCCTGCAAAAGTGAAAACATAACCTGAAGTAGACTTCTTTCTCTCAAGATCACCTGCCATATCTGCATCTGTGAACCCTTCCAATGCGGCTCCTGAATTACTAAAGCATAAACAAAGCTTTAAAGTAACCTTCAAGTACCTCATAATCCATTTAACTGCATCCCAATGTTCTTTTTCTAGATTATCAAGATACCAACTCACAACACCAACTGCTTGAGCAATATCTGGTCTTGTACAAACCATCGCGTACATCAAACACCCTACAACAGAGGAGTATGGAATACTTGTCATCTCCTTCTTTTCTTTCTCAATCTTATGAGACAACTTGACACTTAACTTGAAGTGATTAGCAAATGGAGTGCTCACGGACTTAACATCATTCATGTTGAACCTTTCAAGTACCAGTTCAACATATTTTTCTTGTGACAACCACAACTTCTTAGTTTTTCTTTCACGTACGATCTTCATTCCCAAAATGTATTGAGCTGACCCCAAGTCTTTCATATCAAAAGACATAAACAAATCTTTCTTCAACCTGCCAATCATATCAACATCTTTTCCAACAATTAGCATATCATCAACATAAATCAAGAGAATAATGAAGCTACTGGGTGAAAAATATCTGACATACACAATGATCTAGAAGTGTTATCTTATACCCATGACCAACCATAAATGAGTCAAACTTCTTATACCACTGTCTTGGAGCTTGTTTCAACCCATAAAGTCTTTTCTTCAATTTGCAAACCATATGTTATTTCCCTTTCACTTCAAAACCCTCTGGTTGTGCCATGTAAATTTCTTCATGCAAGTCTTCATGAAAAAACACAGTTTTAACATCTAACTGCTCAATCTCAAGATCCAGGCTAGATGCAAAACTCAACACTAGTCAAATAGAGGTCACCTTGGTGAGGATATCTCATCAAAGTCAATCCCCTTCTTTTGCGCAAAGCCTTTCACCACTAACCGAGTTTTGTGCTTCCCATTTTTTCCATCACCATCCTTTTTCTGCTTGTACACCCATTTGTTCTTCAAAAGTTTTATATCTTTTGAAATCTCAACTGACTCATAAGTACCATTCTTATGCAGGGAACTCATCTCATCTTGCATAGCCTTCATCCAACTAATTTTATCTTTATGAGCTAGCTAGTACTTCTTGCAAATTTTTTGGCTCACCTTCTTTTGTAAGCAAAGCATAATCAGAATCGGGGTACTTATTTGATGGTTGACGCTCTCTAGTAAACCTTCTTACATGAGGCTCTACTACTTCTTGCTGAAGGGGTTGTTCTTCTTGCTCAGTTTCATCTGTTTGCACATGATCGTCACCAACAACTTCATTTTCAGGCATATTGTAGCACCCCGTAATTTTTGTACTTACTGAATATTTATAATATATATTTTATGTGATTGTCTTCATGAAGTTATGGGCATATGCATAAGCTATTTGTTTGTTTATGTGATGTGTGCTTTAATTCATAAGGAGGGTTAGTAGAAAAGTTATTTTTGGAATGGTTTATTATTTGGACTCTAGTATTGGTTCATTCTGAATGTAGTTTATTTATTTAAGAATTAATTACCTACTTACCCTCCTCTACCGAATATCGGGACGAGATTCTTTTGAGTTGTATATATTGTAATACCCGCCTAATTAAATAAATATAAAATTTTCTTATTCATTAATTGTGGCATATATTGTAATCTCAATTATTTGAAAAAAAAATTTATTTTGTTTGTCATTGCTAAATAGAATAAGGTGTGTGTGTGTGCGCATTTAGCCAAAAATTTATAAACCCTAATGTTGATGGGTTGTTACTCAATTGTATTTGGGCTTGGTTTTGGGCTTTTATTAAACTAATGATTAGGGTTTTATTTTGTGAAGTTAAAAGACGGACTGCCCTTTGAATTTAAATGGGGGTGAATAGCCACCCACCATATATAAAAAAAAAACTTTTTCCTTCTTCCTTTTCTTTTCTCCTTCTTCCTTCTTCTTTTCTCCTTCCTGCTCCACGTTCTTTCGATGGCGGCTGACGAGGAAAGGGGTTTGTGCGAGGGAAGAAATGGAGAGCGAGAGGTGGACAGTGGCGTGTTATCGAAAGAGGGTCCTATTGTAAGGAGATGACAATTGTGGTGGTGACTGGCAGTGGAGAGATCGCGAAGTGGATGGAGAAGAAGTGGCGATGACGAAATGGTGATTTGGGCTGAATCGGTAGTTTGGGTTCATGCGTCCATATCGGTTGATATAGGTGAGTTTTCTCCATTCCTTTCTTGTATGTGAGTTTCTTCATCTCTTTCACTTATACCGTGAGTTCATTTTCGATTCTTGATATGGGTTTCCTTCCATCTCTTACTGTTATCTTTATCATTCTCTTTTTGTTATGTTAGTTTTCTGTTTTATGGTTGGTTTTAACATTTATTGTCTAGTTTCTGATTTTATAGGTAGAATTGAATGAAATTGTTCTATGCTGAAATGAGGTTTGAGAAATTATCGTTGTTTGTAATGCGTATTTGTTATTTTTCATGGGTTTTGGCTTGTTAGATCCGATTGGGAGGGTTGTTAGTTAGGATTCATTTTGATTGAGTATTCTATCATGTCCTTCTTCAATTTTAGTTCTTGATTGTTTGATGCATTGCACTTGGAGTGTGTGTTTCATTCAAGCAAGTCATAAAGTTGATAAAGTGATCATGTAGTATATTGGAGAGAAGTTCCACCAGAATTGATTGAGTTTAAAGGGATCTTGGAGATTTAAGATGTTTGTAGTTCATCTATTTGATTTCGGGGTTAAAGAGTGTTAGTATTTTTTTTACAGCAGAGATTGAAAGTAAAAATGATCTTATTTTTATTGATCAAGAGAAGAGATTGTTTTCTTTTATTTTACTTTAAACTAGGAATATAATTCTTGGTTTGATTTGTGGGGTAGTTTACAAGCTTTTGATTTAATGAATTTTGAAAAGGTTTTGATTATAAAAAAAAATTGGAGTTAAAAACTATACTGCTTTAGTGTTTTTGTATAGTGATTAAGGTATCCTTATCGCTTACCAGTATGTTGCATCTTTGAGATCTTGTGAAGGCCATCCTTGAGCAAGTATGGATAGCAAGGAGTGGGTATGGGTAGTTGTTTTGGTTTGGGCTTTTATGGGTTTAGCTAATGGCTTGTTGAAACGGCTATATCTAAATTTCACGTTCATCCATCATGTTGATTACTACTTCCATGCTTGATCATGTCAGGGCATTTGAATGTTTTTATATTGCTTTATTAGTAAGATTTTAACACCTAAAACATTGATTCCCTCAATTTCATTTTTCCTGCGACATTATTCCACTTTCTGACCGGGTAAAGATTTATTTTTATTTTGACATCGAAATTGGAAATTGGGTTGTAAGGAGATGATGTCTGATCTGTATTAGTGTTATGTAGGCTTAAACCCTTATTTAATTTTGGTCTAGAAGAAAATTTTCTAATAATAGATATTGGCTGGAATTTAACTAAACACTTATTTTAGCTTGGGGATTTGTATTTTATGTGAATTGGTATGCATATTGTTTTTTTCATATGATGCAAAGAGATGGGATATGTGAATTGGCAATGTGTCAAATATTACTTGTTCCCCAAAAGAATGGTGGATACTGTGGTTGATTTATTTATGGTAGACAAAGAGTCACCATAAAAGAGTTCGAATTTTAGTTGATTTTTTTTTACGCTCTTTTCCACAACTCCAAAAAAAAAAATGTGAAAAGAAAATTTTTGTATACAGACTTGCTTGTATACGTGCGATATGATTTTGGGTATGCAACCTTGCTTGCATATCGGTGCACCGTTCCATGTGAGTTCGTGTGACGACCCCCTCCCGCACTGTATCAATATTGTCCGCTTTGGGCTACCATCCGGCCCTCACGGCTTTAAAACGCGTTGATACAAACTTCAAGGGGACTGTGAGACCCTTGTGTGGGCGGACCTGAGGGGGAGGGTGAGGGTGAGGGTTGGAGCCCAATAGGCCTGTGGATCCCAAGAGGGGTTGGATTAGCTACCAAGGGGAGATCATAGTCCCACATCGCCTGGGTGCGGGATGGTGATGTGCTATATATGTGCGAGGTTGGATCCCCATAGTAAGAGGCTTTTTAAAGCCGTGCGGGCCGGTTGGGCCCAAAACGGACAATATCTTACTGTGTGGATCGGGTCGTTATAGAATGGTATCAGAGCCTGACCCAGCCGGAAGTGTGCCACGTGGAGACCCAGCCGGAAGTGTGCCACATGGAGGTGGGTCCTCGGGCAACGTGGACGTTGTGCTTGTGTGGCCAACGAGGACGTTGGGCCTTAAGGGGGGTGGAATGTGAGACCCTTGTGTGGGCGAACCTGAGGGGGAGGGTGAGGGTGAGGGTTGGAGTCCAATAGGCTCAACAGGCCTGTGGATCCCAAGAGGGGTTGGACTAGCTACCAAGGGAAAATCATAGTCCCACATTGCCTGGGTGCGGGATGGTGATGTGCTATATATGTGCGAGGTTGGATCCCCATAGTAAGAGGCATTTTAAAGCCGTGCGAGCCGGTTGGGCCCAAAGCGGACAATATCTTACTGTGCGGATCGGGTCATTACACTTCGGTTGTACGTATAGATTTAGTAAATGCTTGCCATGGATCGAACTTCGGGTGAGATAACATGTTCCTCGAGGTGGCACCCCACTTGGAATATGTATGCTCCGAGTGGTTTCGAAGGCAAGGGAGGCACACTTGGGTGAGGTGCGTTCGACACAAGGAGGATAGTGCGATTGTGAAAAAGAAGCGAGATTTCTTTTTGTGTATGTGCATGATTACCTTAAAGGAAGAAACTAAATGCTCATTCAACCATTGAATGAGAACTACATGTCTTCCTAAAGGTAGAAAATGTGTTTTGTTAATATTTAATAATAGTCTAATATGACTATGAATTGTATCATTGTTTGAAAATAAATCACATTCGTGAGGATTGATAACTTAGAAATATTATCCGGTTGCTTCTAACATTTTCATGCAGGATGGCAAGTCTACTCATATTTCTGCAGGTCAGACTTGTCATAGTCAATTTCTATAATTAGGATGATAACACCTTTGCCTCATTGAGGAACTACCTGATGTATAGTTGTTTATTGTTTTTGTTTATTTTGATGTTGTCATGTGCGGATTTATTGATTTTGGGATGAATATTTCTCACACCAACTTTATTGCTGACCCAAGTGAGCTTTTGCTTATTGGGTACATTCCTTTGGGAATGTAGTCGATTAGCCTTTCAGGTTTAGAGACTTTTGAGCAGCGTTACTGGAGTTCTGTTAGTGGAGCTAGCAACGTCAGAGTCTCTCTGGGTTAGATTTTTATTTGTTTCAGTAACTAAATCATGTTTAGTTGTTGCTGCTACGTGGATTTTAGGATTTTTGTTTTCTTCGAAAATCGGGGCATGACACATATGGTCACCTACTATATCATCTGGCATCTCTCCCCCATTTTCAACATGCAATGAAGGAGAAGAAAGTGGGGAAGATCTGGTACCTCATTTTCTGTCTGCTTGGGCTTCTCTACTTTCTCAAAATCTGCAATGGTATGATCTTCATAAAAGACCACATCTCTGCTTCTAACAATCTTTTTATTCTCAGGGTCCCACAATCTGTATCTAAATTGTACATCTCCATAGCCAATGAAAATACATGGAAATGTCTTCTCATCAAACTTTGATATTTGTTCATTGGGTACATGAACAAACGCTTTACACCCAAACACCTTCAGATGAGAGTATGAAATATCTTTACCTCTCCACACTCTTTCTGGAATATCACCATCCAAAGGAGCTGAAGGAGACCTGTTGATGAGATAACAAGTAGCCCAAACACCTTCGGCAACCTAGCCATGTGAAGCATGCATCAGACCTTTTCTACAATAGTCCGATTCAATCTCTCTGCCACTCCATTATACCGTGAAGTGCGATGAACTGTCATCTAATGCCGTATACCATGCTCATCACAATAAGTTTAAATTCTTTTGATGTGTACTCACCCCCATTATCACTACGGAGACACTTCAAAAGTCTACCTGTTTATCTTTCAACCTTGGCATGGATTTGTTGAAAGCACTGAAAAACCTGGTCTTTAGATCTGATGAAATAAATCCACACCTTTCTTGATGCTTCATCAATAAATGTCAAGAAACATTTACTACCACCAAGAGAATCTACTTCAATTGGACCACAAACATCAGTGTAAACCAAATCTAACAAACCAGTTTTTTCTTTTGATGATCTATGACATGAAACTTTATGATACTTACCGAATAAACAATGATCATAGGGGTTAGGAGGGGTACCTTTCAAGGGAGAATCAATTTCTTCTTTGGTAAGAGTCGCATACCTTTCTCACTCATGTGTGCAAGCCGCCTGTGCCACAAGTTAAGAGAAGTATCACTTTCAGTTGCATAAAACTACCCTTACACAGCTTCACTTGAGTCTTGTGTAAGGTGCAACACGCATTGCCTTTTGCCACAACAAGTGAACCTTTAGTAAGCTTCCAAGCATCATTACCAAAGTAATTCATATATCCTTGTTTATCCAAAGCAAGTCCAAAAATCAGATTTAAGCGACGATCAGGAACATTGCGTACGTCTTTCAAAGTCAAAGTGCATCCCATATTAGTTTTGATACATACATCACTCACTCCCACAATCTTGGAGAAACTAGTATTACCCATCTTCACATTGCCAAAGTATCTAGCTCTGTAAATAGTGATGTAGTCTTTTCTTGGAGTAGCATGAAAAGATGCACCAGTGTCAACAATCCATTCGCTCCATTCGTTTGCAATATGCAAACATTCACCTTCGTCACACAAAAGAACCATGGGTTCATCTGAAACAACAACTGTAGCATTTGTACTATCACTTTTCTTCAATTTTCCCTCTTTCAAATCATTTATGTAACGAAAACAGTATCTTCTCTTGTGACCTAGTTTACCACAATAATGACACTTAAACATTTTATCATTTGACTTTGATATCCCTCTTGACTTATCACGATTTTTATCATAACCATGATATATCCTATTTTTATCTCTCCCTGTTTTCAGTTACAAGTGGTAGGGATTGATTAGTACCTGCAGACTTTCTTCTAGTCTCTTCATTGAGTAAGCTACTCGTAACCAACTCCATGGTAAGCAGTCCATTCGGTGCCGAATTACTAACAGACACCACCAACGTTTCCCAACTATCTGGTAACGAGCTGAGAAGTAACAATGCTTGCATTTCATCATCTAACAATATCTCAATGTTTGACAACTGATTCACTATACTTTGCACCCCATTCAAGTGCTTAACAATAGAATTACCTTCATTGAATTTCAAATTCATCAGCTTTCTAATCAAGAAGGCCTTGTTCGCAGCGGTTTTTCTTTCATACAAATTCTTAAGTTTAGTCCAAAGAGAATGGGCAGACGTCTCTGCGGACACATGGTGAAATACTGTATCATCTAGCCATTGCCTAATATAGCCAATGGCCTTTCTATTTAATTTCTTCCACTCATCTTTAGACATATCATTTGGTTTGACATTATCCCTTTCAATTGGGGCATATAAATCCTTGCTATATAAAATATCTTCCATCTTTGTTTTCCATATCACATAATTAGAGCCATTAAGGCTAATCATCATTGTGTTGTTATTTTCGATGTCAATTCCAAAAACTAACAATGTAACGACCCGATCCGCACAGTAACAATATTATCCGCTCTGGGCCTAACTGGCCCGCACGGCTTTAAAACGCGTTGTTACTATGGGGATCCAACCTCGTACATAAGTAGCACATCTCCCTTCCGCACTCAGGCGATGTGAGACTATCTATCCCCTTTGTAGCTTGCTAACCTTTTTGGGCCTGGGTCTATTGGGCCTCAATCCTCACCCTCCCATTCAGGTCCGCCCACACAAGGGTCTCCACAAACAATCTCCCAACAATTGCTCTGATACTACTTTGTTGGGGAAAATAAAGCAAACAACTACAAAGAAATTCTACCAATGGAAGTACCAAGTAATATCGCCAAACAAATATTCAATGCAAGCAAATTATCAATGCAAAATAAAGGACACAAAGATATACGTGGAAAACCCTTCAAGGTGAAGGGTAAAAATCCATAGGGCAAATCCAATCAATAAAAGAAGTACAATGTTCTTCTCAAGCCTTTTGCTGAGGAATACAATGAGCAATACAAAAGTTACCTCACAAGAGATTCAAACAACTCCCAATCAAAGGAAGAATACACCGAAACAAACTGCACAAAAATCCGACAAGAAACGGATCCAAAACACACTTACGAGTCTTCAATCAAACCCCAACAATCTGCTCCTCCTTCCCTTCTTTCTTCTAACACAATGGAGACACGCACACGCAACCATCACGTTGCAGCCGTCGCACAAAACAAAATATGCAAAGTCTATCCTTTTTTTTTTTTTTCCCTTTCTCTTCTAATATTTATAAACATCAATAGTAACCCTAGTTACTATTTTAAATTCAACTCATCCCCTCGAGATAAGTGAGGGCACACATCTCGAGAACCACCCATCCCTCGCACCCTAAAATTTTCGTTTAGTTTTTGCCAGTGTCAACCGAAAACCAGATTCAACCACGGTTGGTTGATGTCCCTTTGTTGTAGCATAATCAACTAGCTCACATACATGTCTTCTAAAGAGTGGATTTGCATTCAAAATCCAGGAATGATTAGTTTCTGTTCTTGACGAGGGTTTTGGCCTTCTAGAGGTCTGCAGTTCGACAGATTCCGTTGATATTCTCAGTTCCTGGCTACATGTTTTATTTCTACTTGGAGTTTGCAACTTGCAAGGTTGCATTGCACTATTTACCATACCCTGTGAGCTGTAGGTGCACTGCATTTGCTCGTACAATTTTCTATTTAGTTAGTTTGAGAAGTAAAGAGCAAAAAGTGTTGAGCTTTTCATTGAGACGGGGCTGATATTTTTGGTTTGATCACTATCTGCTTTATCTTCTTCATTATCAGTTGAAATCAGTTGCGCCATAGAGTTTATTGAAGGCAATCTTGAGGTAAAAGTGGGCTCATATTATTCAGAAGTGAAGAACAGGGAATTGCTTGTCTTGGTAAAGGTTGGATATGTAGACACTTGGGAGAGTTCTTTGGCAGTTTGATGTGAATTATCATATTGATTCATATGGGTCGAGATAGTTTCGAATTAAGAATGGTTGCAAAGGAAACTTTGACGCAGTACTGATTCTTTTTTCAGATAAGTGCTGAAAGTGGTTTTTAATGAAGCTTGTGATTGTTTGTAAAACATA
The DNA here is from genome assembly GCA_963556465.1 of Berberis vulgaris. Lineage (NCBI taxonomy): Eukaryota > Viridiplantae > Streptophyta > Magnoliopsida > Ranunculales > Berberidaceae > Berberis > Berberis vulgaris. The sequence goes on along the minus strand of OY747124.1, from coordinate 104,121,252 downwards.
AAAGGAAGAGAATTTAGAATTTATCTCTGCTTATGGGAGAGAAAGTGAAAGCTCAGGGGAATGGATTTGGGAGAAAATAGGGGCAATTGGAGTTCTTGTCTGGAGAAAGACGCATGTTTCAGAATGTAGTTGAAAACAAAAAAACCTGGAAACTGAAGTTGTGAGTAGAAAACTTGAAAGTATGTATTTGAGGCTATCAGAAGCCAAGATATTTTACAATGTACTTAAATTACCAACGAAAGCAAAAACAACTTAAAGCAAAAACAACGAAAGTATGTTATATATATCATATGAATATAAGTTATATTAATATATCTTACATGTAATACACTGAACCACTGCATCATTGATTCATGTGTTTCCTTGCAGCAATCATTACTTTGCGGTTCCCGCTGCTTTCTTGTACGTATACCACCGGGCAACAAAGAGATAAACGACTAGGTTTATCACACTCAGCACTGCCAAGAGAAAGTAGAAGTAGTGTAGGTGACCTCTGTTCAAATTGTCTGGTATCCATCCAGGCTTTCCATTCCTGGTGCTAATGTCTGTAACAATGGTGACGAGCAGAGTGCTTAAGTAACTTCCTAGAGCACTGGTTGTGAGGGAGAGGGCAGAGCACAAACTCCTCATTGCATCTGGTGCCTGTTCGTAGAAAAATTCCAACTGTCCAATGAAAGTAAAGACTTCTGCGCAACCTATGATGAAGTACTGTGGTATCTGCCAAAATATTGACATTGGCATGTGCTTGAGGTCATAGTAGTTGTTCTTCCTTACAATATCAAGTCTTACGAGCTCTAGAATCCCTGCAGTAAGCATGGAAAAAATGGAAATCACAAGGCCAATACCCATTCTTTGGAGTTGAGTAAAACCGTTTTTGTGTCCGGTGAACTTTCTAGCAAATGGTATGATAACACGGTCATACACTGGAACCCAGAAGAGAACACTTAGGGTATCGAAGATGGACAGTGATGCTGAGGGGATCTCAAATTTTCCCAAGTTTATTTTCATTGTGTTTCCTTGTAAAACGAACAAGGTGCCCGTTTGACCAAAAACAGTTGCGAAGATAATTACCGTTGCCCATATAGGCAGCAACCTTATAATTGACTTAAGCTCTTCAACTTGTGTGACTGTGCACAGTTGCCATGGATTCACTGCACCTTTTATTTGATCTACTTGTGTCTCAATTGCTGCCTTGTCAAAGAAACTGCACATCATAGCATCAATTAGACTCGTTAGCATAGCTTAGAGATTCCAGAGGAAGATGTATTGATGAATCAGTGTACAAAATCTTGCTACTTGATTGGATTTAGATAATCTTATAAGTTGCATAATGCTGATATGATAATTTTGTTCAATTTTACTAAGAGACGTTGCAAAATGACTGTACATTTTTCTTTTTCTTATTTCCCCCCAAAAAGAAATCCTTAATATTTAAAAGTGACTCAAATAAGCTCAATAAACTTGGTTGAAAGAGAGGTTTCAGCATTTTATCATGTATTGGCATCTGTTCTTGCGAAGTTTTTAACATAGCTATAACTTGGGTATGAAACAGTAGAACCAAATTTTGGATTTGTTGGATTTTACCTCAGTGTTGTTGTATGATCAAGTTTACGACTTCCTTGGACAACAGATTCCTCATCCGCAGTCTCATACAGGAGTGACTTGTCAGCAGGTACTGCAACACTAAATTTCCTAAATGATGCAACGATGACTTGGCAGATCCGTGTCAAGGGGCTGCCTCCAGGTTTCTGTTGTCGGTACAATGGGGTACCAAAGAAGAAGCTCACAACAGCAATTGCCATTGCCACAGCAGGAATGCCGAAACCCCAGCCCCATCCCACATTTAGTTGAATCCACACCAGCACAGAGGCAGCTAGGAGTGCTCCAATGTCGATTGAGAAGTAGAACCAGTTAAAGAAAGAGCTCTTATGTATCTTTTCAGCCTCATCAGTATCATCAAACTGATCTGCACCGAAGGATGACACACAAGGTTTGATCCCCCCGGTTCCCAGTGCTATTATATATAGTGCTATGAAGGCGACTGCACTCTGTCCAGTTGTTGGGTCGCAAACATCCTTCTGAGGGCAGTGTGGCTTTAATCCAGGAACAGATGCCGACAATGTCAACAATGTCATCCCCTGGACAGATCAAGACATTTGATGTTATGCTTGTATACACTAAATACCCATCAAACTCAAATCTATGTTAGAAAATTGAAAGTATAAAATTCTGTCAGAATAAATCTTACAAAAAAATAGATGATGGAGAAAAAGGCGATTGTTCGGTATCTTCCCAGGTATGCATCAGCTAGAAAGGCTCCAAGCAATGGTGTGATATAGCAAGTACCAGACCAATTTGAGACATTATTGACTGCAGTAACGCTGTGCTGGTTGAGTTGAACCTTGAGGTAATTCACTAGATTGGTGCCCATCCCATAGTATGCCAATCTTTCACAGCATTCATTCCCTGAGCATTGAAGTGTTCGATGTTGGGAGTTCAATAGAGGACTTGTAGAAAACTAATAACTGAATGAGTACCTAAGATGTAAGGGCAAGCCTTCCAGGTTCCTGTTTTCTTCTTGTTCGCGGGATTGCCATGATAGTCTGTTGTGCCATCTTTAGTGTCCTCGTCTGTTGTGGTTTTTGCTTGGACGTCCTCCTCTGCCATGGTTTCTGCTTGGGTATACTTGATCTCCTTTTTGCGATCACTACGGTATGTCTTCTACAACTTAACCATTTTGATATGTACTGTCAGCAAAAGGATTAAACAAGTTTGAAGGTAATAATTTTATTCTAATACTATCACAGAGATATGCTTAATTAGAACATATTAAGCAAAATACTACGCCAGTCAAAACTGTAGAAATAGGATGTCTCCATGAATGCACTTTCAATCAAACGGCAAGAATAAGCCCTCTCAATTAGTTAGATATTGAAGATAAAGTCTTCCAAACAAATTCAGACTGACTTGTGCTGATATAGAATGCTAAACAATGAAAAACTCCCAACAATTATATTAACCTGGCAACCATCACTTGAGCATCTCGTGCGACATGAACTGATCAGAAAATATGATTATAGCCATAAAGTTTTTAGCGGATGAAAAAGATGATCAAAGTAATAGGATAAAATAGGATTGGTTGTGGTATTTATTGTGATGTTCTTATTTATTTGAATGAATTAAAACATTGTATTTGGACTCTTAAAAGGAATTTATGGATCAGAGAAATGTCAAAGCCAAATCTAAGCCACACACAGCTTGATATACATAGCTATATATATATCGATGAAACTAAGCTGAAGAGGTGTGTACACCAAATTTTTTGAACTATAGTTCCTACTAAACTTTCACTAATCCATTGACAAGTTGAATTTGTCATCGTTTCACATTTCCTACTTAGAACTAAGTTGCTGATTAAACGAAAAGTGGAAGTTCTCCAACTGTTTTGAAATAGATTCCCAGTCGATGAGCTTTAAAATCGGTCCTCTAAATATTTGGGACTACTTTTGATGGTCTGCAAATCAAAACTCACCTTGATTCATGAATCATGACTGAAAGATTCTTGACATCGGTATCGTAACAATATTTTGATAACTAGTTTTTAAACTACAAAAAGTTACAATATAGACAACAAAAAAATTGAAAAACAGTAACAAAAAAAATTAATACAATAAGTTGGATCACCGTGAATAGTATCATTTTTATAACCATACTCTTCATGGTGATACAATTATTGTATCATTTTGTTTTGTGAAAATGTGTAAAAAATGCCAATTTGGTATAGTGCTTTACTATACATTAGTAAAATGGAACTCTCTAATATTCTATTACTTGAAAAAATAAAATCAATCAAACTGACCCTGTAATTCTTTGATAAACTAATCTAAATTTTTTATAACATAGTTATCAACTCAATTATTATGGGGGCCAAGTAATGGATGACTGTGCAAAGAATTCAGATTGTTAAGCAAAGAAAGAAGATGCTTTGTTCTATCACTGAAGATTATTGTAATACTAAAATCACTCATAGCTTAGCACCTAAAAAACTCTCATCTTTCAAACAAACATACAATAGTGAAATTTTGAGCTGAAACACAAGATTTCACTAACTTAAGTTCACAAATAGTATCATAGAACAAGAAAAGAAGATAGTAAAGAAACATTCCTACGGAAATTTAAACATGGGTATCGATTTCTCACCTGAATTCAGACTAGCAGCTTATAAGGCCAGAGAAACACTGATGTAGTAGTTAAGCTCCACTGTAAGCAAGCATTCATCTGCTAATAACCCTTTCTGCTTAATCAAACATACACATAAAGGTGAGGGCAGTGACGGAGCCACGTGGGGGCAAGTGCCCTCACTGACTTTAAATTTTTTTATTTTTATTTCTATTATGCTCCGTTGCAATGTCGATGACTCGGTCCCGTCTTGCCATTTTTCTTTTTTTGTTCTCCCTTCCTGCTCCACCATTTTCCTCTCTTCTACTATCTCTCTCTGTTTACTACGACACCGGCAACCGTCTCGTCTCCTACTCTCTTCCTCTCCCTCCCTTTTTGCTTGATTTAGTTTTTTTTTTTCTTACCATCACTATCAACCACCAACAACCGTAACCTCTTTTCATGCATTGAGGAAGGAGAAGGTTTTTTTAATGTATTTTCTCAAGATATATGTTTGTATTTCGAGGTTCATCTATGGGTTATTGTTTGAAGACATTTTTATAATCAACGTGAGCCTTTTGACAGTCAATGCACGTTGACTGTTAGTATCGGGGAAGACTGTAATAATGATTAATGATGGGGTAATATCTAATTAGTTATTTATGATAAGGTGGCAAATTACAAATAACCAAATTTTTGTGTCCACGTCTAATTTTACATTTGAAATTAATTCTTGCCCATTAACTTTACATACCAATTTGATTTGTTCCTCATATATTTATTGTTTGTGCTTCCTGCAAAGTAGCTTGTTCGATCCATTTCCTTCCCCATAGATAATTAGATGGAGTTTTGTTTACCAATTGGTGTTTTGTATATTTATTTATGTATTGTTTAAATTAAATTTTTTTGTTAAAGTAATTAATTCCTATATTTCTTATATTAACTATGACGTCACTCCGCCCCCCCCTTCATAAAATTTCCTAGCTCCGTCACTGGGTGAGGGAGAGAAAAGGAAGAAAGAGACGATGAGTTCAAGACACCCCTTCTGATAACCTCTACTATTTTTATACACAAAATTTGAAAGCCATCTATGAAGAGGAGTATTTAGTTTTCATCAGAGGCTACCCTGCAATCTCAGACTATCTAGTTAATTTTTTTTTTTGGAAAGCGAGTTAGGTTTTTTATAGGATCCCATAACTTATCAACAAGGTGCGACCTCACTGGGTGAGGGAGAGAAGAGGAAGAAAGAGACGATGAGTTCAAGTCACCCCTTCTGATAACCTCTACTATTTTTATACACAAAATTTGAAAGCCAACTATGAAGAGGAGTATTTAGTTTTCATCAGAGGCTACCCTGCAATCTCAGACTATCTAGTTAATTTTTTTTTTGGAAAGTGAGCTAGGTTTTTTATAGGATCCCACACCATAAAAAAGTAACCATGCCGCGACGGGTCTCGAACCTAGGACGTGAGAGATAAACCCACACAGCCCTAACCACTCGACCATAACACCTTTGGCGACTATCTAGTTATTTATAAATGGATTGTTTCCCTTGACGAAAATGCCCTTTATACTGTACTTGTTAGCTTAGATCAAGAGTGGGGTTGTTTTAATGTAGATGGCTTAATGAGGTGTTTAGTTGACAACAACCATGTATTGTTGTTTATGATCAGATGGAGACTTGTAATTCTTCGTTCAAATACAGGCGATCGACATCCTAGTTAATTGATTACTAGTCTACTACCATGTGAGTACAAACAGAGACCCTAGATCGATAAAACAGACAATGAGGTTACTTAGGTCATGGTGGAAAATTGGAACAACTTGCTATCCTGATCTACATTGGTTGGTTCGAAATATCTTCCTATCTAAGGGGTGTCAATTGGTGGTCTGACATGGTTTATTAACGCCATAAATCATTTAGTCTGGTTTTAAGGTAGTAGTTTTCATTTAGTGTTCCATCTATCTATGCATTAATGCATCCATTTTCAATTGTTTCTTGCATGAACTTGAAGTCATGAACTCGAACAACAAAAACTAGATAGATCAAATAGGGAGATTATAACAGTGGTGTAGTCAATTATAGCAATGGTTGTGAATGATTTTGGTTAGCTTGTGAACTGGTTTCTATTAGCCTCACAACTTTTTTGATGGTAACAGGTTACCAATTGCTTCGCTTCTTACTATGCGGATTATATTAGGGTTACTCAATGTGAGTAATGATAACCGAGCTATTAGGACCAGCCCAGGACAAAATGTTAAAGACAGGAGGAAGAGATTCGTGACGCAGAGGTAGAACTCAATATGAATATATGGTGTCAAAACTTTCAACCTCACCTTGTTTTTTGTTGGGGAAAACAAAGCAAACAATTACAAAGAAATTCTATTAATGGAAGTATCAAGTAATGTCGCCAAACAAATATTCAATCTAAGTAAATAATCAATGCAAAATAAAGGACGCCAAGATATACGTGGAAATCCTTCAAGGTGAAGGGTAAAAAAAACTACGGGGCAAATCCAATCAATAAAAGAAGTACAATGTTTTTCTCAAGCCCAAAGCTTGAGGAATACAATGAGTAATACAAAGGTTACCTCACAAGAGCTTCAAATAACTCTCAATCAAAGGAAGAATACACCGAAACAAACGACACCAAAATTCAAAAAGAAATAGATCCAAAACACATTTATGAGTCTTCAATCAAACCCCAACAATCTGCTCCTCCTTCCTTTCTTTCTTCTCACACAATGCAGACACACGAACGCAGCCCTCACGTCGTAGCCGTCGTACAAAACAAAAAACGCAGATCTATCCTTTTTATTTATTTATTTATTTATTTATTTCTCTTCTAATATTTATAAACATCAATAGTAACTTGTTACTATTTTAAATTCAGGGTCTGGTTTACCCTAATGGGCTGGATCCAACCCAACAAATCTCCCCCTCCAGAACATAAGGGGGGAATCATAGCCTAAGTACATTAGGCCATTTCAATGAGCTCTTTACAGAACTCATGTTTCTCTTTAGGAACCACTTTTGTCATCATTTTAGAAGGATTTTTGCTAGTGTGAATCTTCTCAAGTTGGAAATAATTCTTTTCAAGCACATCACGTATCCGGTGGTAACGAGTATCAATATGCTTGGAACGCCCATGACATGTGGCATTCTTGCTCAGCTCCATGACACTCTGACTGTCACAATGCACAACATATTTATTTTGATTCACACCTTATTCCTTGAGTAATCTTTTCAACCATAATATTTCCTTCCCTACTTCAATAATGACATGTATTCGACTTCAGTTGTTGACAAGGCAACACACTTTTGCAATCTGGCTGCTAAGATACAGCTCCCCCTGCAAAAGTGAAAACATAACCTGAAGTGGACCCCTTCCTGTCAAGATCACCTGCCATATATGCATCTGTGAACCCTTCCAATACGGCTCCTGAATTACCAAAGCTTTGAAGTACTCTTCAAGTACCTTAGAATCCATTAACTGCATCCCAATGTTCTTTTCCTAGATTATCAAGATATCGACTCACAACACCAACTAGGGGTGGGCACGGGACGGGATGGGACGAGATAGACCCATCCCTATCCCATCCCGTTCATACGGGATCGGGACGGGACGGGATGGGAAAAACCTCATCCCGACCTCGCCCCATCCCAAATGGGTTCGGGACGGGATGGGACGGGACGGGATCAGCATGCTCTCATTTTTTTTACAAATTACTGCTTACCTAAGACCCAATTTGCTTAGTTGAAAGGCAATTCGTAGAACTACACATAAATGATAGCCTTAGATTGAGTATGCAACATCATAATAAACTACTATAAATGATAGTTGAAATTCACCCTGTAATTAAGATTTCTGCAGAGTTTTGAATGACTAAGAGGTGGACAGTATAATGGCAATGGTGGACCTGCACTACTATTTCGAATAGTGAACAAAAGGATGAGTAGATTTGGAGTGCTAAGAAGAATGTTTCATTATTGCTTTACAAAAAAGTCATTAAATTCATTGTCTTGACACGAAATAAAACTCTCCAATGTAGTTAGCAATCCATTTTGAGTTTTAAAGAGTTTGCAATTAAATAATTAATTTAAAATTCTAGAAATAAACCAATATCAAGTAGTTGCAGATATAGACTAATATCAATTACACTGATTTCAACTAAATTCATTTTTCTTCAATTACACTAATATTGCAATTTTAAAATAAATAAATAAAAATATTATTAATAAATATTAGCTTGGGAAGGGACGGGATTGGCGGGACTGAAAATCTTCATCCCATCCCATTCTAGATCGGGACGGGATCGGGATGAAATTATTCAATCCCATTAAGACCCGAAAAAATCGGGACGAGAACGGGATCGCGGGATGAGATGCCCACCCCTAACACCAACTGCTTGAGCAATATCTGGTCTTATACAGACCATCGCCTACATCAAACACCTTACAACAGAGGAGTATGAAATACCTGTCATCTCCTTATTTTCATTCTCAGTCTTAGGAGACAACTTGACACTTAACTTGAAGTGATTAGCAAGTGGAGTGCTCACGGGCTTAGCATCATTCATGTTGAACCTTTCAAGCACTCGTTCAACATATTTTTCTTGTGACAACCACAACTTCTTAATTTTTCTATCATGTACGATCTTCACACTACAACACAAATGCTCATTAATTGAAACGCTATTGTAAGATATCATAGCGTTTTAGAAAACGCTATATCTGCCGGAGCTATAATAGATACATGGTTATTTATAGCGTTTTAGAAATGCTATTGTAAGTAGACCATTTATAGCATTTTTGAAACGCTATAGTAACTGTATTTATAGAGTTTCTGAAATGCTATAGTAACTGTATTTATAGCGTTTCAGAAACGCTATTGTATAGTTACCAATAGCTTTTCAGAAACGCTATTATCTTCTCTCACGTAGCATTTAACAAATGCTATTGTATTAATTTCTATAGCGTTTCTCAAGGCCCTTTTTTTTCCAATAGCACTCATCAAGTGCTATCAAATGACTTTTTATAACATCTTATAAGTTTTATTTCTAGAAAATAAAAACCAAAATGTGCCAAACACTTAAACATTTCCATGAACAGAGGCAAAGTAATGTAATTAATAAGATAATGTATTATATCGAGTCACAAAATCTATCAAATAATAATGATCAGACTACATTTATCTCAGTTAAAGCATGGTCACACCATACCAAACGTCGACTCAAAAGCCTGTACAAACTCTGCCCAAGACGCCATACCAATCAACGCTCAACGACAATTTCAGTACTACGCCCTCAGCGCAACAGCCAACGCAGCCCAGTCCATAGTAGGGGTGGGCACGGTCCGGATCGGTTCCAAATTTGAAGGAACCTAACTCGAACCGTTTACATTTTAACGGATCCGGTTCGGTTCGGTTCCCTTCATTTTGATAATTGGAACCGAACCTAACTCGAACCGTTCTAAACAGTTCGGTTCCTACGGTTCCAATCATATTCATACAGATCATACAAAAAATTGATCCATCATATTCATACAGATCCAATCAAGAACAGGAAAAATTGCATTAAAAAAAAACAGAAAAATAAATGTTGATCTGAGACATTTTCGCCATCTGAGACATATTAAAATGGAAAGCACAGACATATTAAAAATTTCTAGCTAAACCTTATGATCTGAGACACAGAGAAGATCAACATTTAGCTAGAAACTTTATCCTCCCCGCCATTTGCTACTGCTGCTTCTTCTCGAGACAAAGACAGAGAGAGGAGAGGGAGATCTCCTGTTGCTGCTGGTGGTGGTTCTCGCTGCAGCAGCTGCTTCTTCTTCTCGAGAGTCGAGACAGAGACCGAGAGAGAGAGGAGACGGAGATCTCCTGCTCCTTCTCGAGACAGAGACCGAGAGAGAGAGGAGATCTGTTGCTTCTTCTCGAGACATCTTCTCGAGACAGAGACCGAGAGAGAGAGGAGATCTGCTGCTTCTTCTCGAGACAGAGACCGAGAGAGAGGAGACGGAGATCTGCTGCTTCTTCTCGAGACAGAGACCGAGAGAGAGGAGAGGGAAAACTCCAATCGTCTGATCGTCTCTTCCTTTTCTTCTGCTCCTCCTCTTCTTGGTCTCGCTGCTGCTGCTACTTCTTCTTCTCGAGACAGAGACAGAGGAGATAAAGACACAGAGAGAGAGAGAAAACTTTTGGTGATTCACTGATTCCTATTTCCTTCACGTCTCCTCTCCTCTTAAGTAATGGGTTAGAAACTAAGTAATTAGGAACTAAGTAATGGATTGGGACTTGGGTATATATATTCGGTTCGAAACGGATCGGAACCGAACCGTTTGGAAAAAAAGGAACCGAACCGTTTAAGAACGGTTCCGAAACCGAACCGTTTAAGAACGGTTCCGAAACCGAACCGAATCGTTTCACATTTTTAAAAAATTAGAACCGAACCGTTTGGAGTAAAACGGTCCGATTCGGTTTGAATCCGCAGTTCCTCAACCCATTTGCCCACCCCTAATCCATAGCAAGCCAATACACCAAAGATAAAAAGACTTGATAAGCCAATTGGCAAGTACAGAAACACAACCAGAAGTTATATATATCATATGAATATAAGTTATATTAATATATCTTACATATAATACACTGAACGACTGCATCATTGATTCATGTGTTTCCTTGCAGCAATCATTACTTTGCGGTTCCCACTGCTTTCTTGTACGTATACCACCGGGCAACAAAGAGATAAACGATTAGGTTTATCACACTCAACACTGCCAAGAGAAAGTAAAAGTAGTGTAGGTGACCTCTGTTCAAATTGTCTGGTATCCATCCAGGCTTTCCATTCCTGGTGCTAATGTCTGTAACAATGGTGACGAGCAGAGTGCTTAAGTAACTTCCTAGAGCACCGGTTGTGAGGGAGAGGGCAGAGCACAAACTCCTCATTGCATCTGGTGCCTGTTCGTAGAAAAATTCCAACTGTCCAATGAAAGTAAAGACTTCTGCACATCCTATGATGAAGTACTGTGGGACCTGCCAAAATATTGACATTGGCATGTGCTTGAGATCATAGTAGTTGTTCCTCCTTACGATACCGAGTCTTACAACCTCCAAAATCCCTGCGGTGAGCATGGAGAAAATGGAAATCACAAGGCCAATGCCAATTCTTTGGAGTTGAGAGAAGCCATGTTTTTGGCCGGTGAACCTTCTAGCAAAGGGTACAATAATGCAGTCATACACTGGAACCCAGAAGAGAACACTTAGGATATCGAAGATGGACAGTGATGCTGAGGGGATCTCAAAATTTCCCAAGTTTATTTTCATTGCGTTTCCTTGTAAAACGAACAAGGTGCCCATTTGACCATAAACAGTTGCGAAGATAATTCCCGTTGCCCATATAGGCAGCAACCTTATAATTGACTTAAGCTCTTCAACTTGTGTGACTGTGCACAGTCGCCATGGATTCACTGCACCTTTTATTTGATCTACTTGTGTCTCAATTGCTGCCTTGTCAAAGAAACTGCACATCATAGCATCAATTAGACTCGTTAGCATAGCTTAGAGATTCCAGAGGAAGATGTATTGATGAATCAGTGTACAAAATCTTGCTACTTGATTGGATTTAGATAATCTTATAAGTTGCATAATGCTTATATGATAATTTTGTTCAATTTTACTAAGAGACGTTGCAAAATGACTGTACATTTTTCTTTTTCTGATTTCCCCCCAAAAAGAAAGCCATAATATTTAAAAGTGACTCAAATAAGCTCAATAAACTTGGTTGAAAGAGAGGTTTCAGTATTTTATCATGTATTGGCATCTATTCTTGCGAAGTTTTTAACATAGCTATAACTTGGGTATGAAACAGTAGAACCAAATTTTGGATTTGTTGGATTTTACCTCAGTGTTTTTGTATGATCAAGTTTACGACTTCCTTGGACAACAGATTCCTCATCCGCAGTCTCGTACAGGAGTGACTTGTCAGCAGGTACTGCAACACTAAATTTCCTAAATGATGCAACGACGACTTGGCAGATCCGTGTCAAGGGGCTGCCTCCAGGTTTCTGTTGTCGGTACAATGGGGTACCAAAGAAGAAGCTCACAACAGCAATTGCCATTGCCGCAGCAGGAATGCCGAAACCCCAGCCCCATCCCACATTTAGTTGAATCCACACCAGCACAGAGGCAGCTAGGAGTGCACCAATGTTGATTGAGAAGTAGAACCAGTTAAAGAAAGAGCTCTTATGTATCTTTTCAGCCTCATCAGTATCATCAAACTGATCTGCACCGAAGGATGACACACAAGGTGTTATCCCCCCGGTTCCCAGTGCTATTATATATAGTGCTATGAAGGCGACTGCACTCTGTCCAGTTGTTGGGTCGCAAACATCCTTCTGAGGGCAGTGTGGCTTTAATCCAGGAACAGATGCCGACAATGTCAACAATGTCATCCCCTGGACAGATCAAGACATTTGATGTTATGCTTGTATACACTAAATACCCATCAAACTCAAATCTATGTTAGAAAATTGAAAGTACAAAATTCTGTCAGAATAAATCTTACAAAAAAATAGATGATGGAGAAAAAGGCGATTGTTCGGTATCTTCCCAGGTATGCATCAGCTAGAAAGGCTCCAAGCAATGGTGTGATAGAGCAAGTACCAGACCAATTTGAGACATTATTGACTGCGGTAACGCTGTGCTGGTTGAGTTGAACCTTGAGGTAATTCACTAGATTGGTGCCCATCCCATAGTATGCCAATGTTTCACAGCATTCATTCCCTGAGCATTGAAGTGTTAGATGTTGGGAGTTCAATAAAGGACTTGTAGAAAACTAATAACTGAATGAGTACCTAAGATGTAAGGGCAAGCCTTCCAGGTTCCTGTTTTCTTCTTGTTTGCGGGATTGCTATGATAGTCTGTTGTGCCATCTTTAGTGTCCTCTTCTGTTGTGGTTTTTGCTTGGACGTCCTCCTCTGCCATGGTTTCTGCTTGGGTATACTTGATCTCCTTTTTGCAGTCACTACGGTATGTCTTCTACAACTTAACCATTTTGATATGTACTGTCAGCAAAAGGATTAAACAAGTTTGAAGGTAATAATTTTATTCTAATACTATCACAGAGATATGCTTAATTAGAACATATGAAGCAAAATACTACGCCAGTAAAAACTGTAGAAATAGGATGTCTCATGAATGCACTTTCAATCAAACAGCAAGAATAAGCCCTCTCAATTAGTTAGATATTGAAGATAAAGTCTTCCAAACAAATTCAGACTGACTTGTGCTGATATAGAATGCTAAACAATGAAAAACTGCCAACAACTATATTAACCTGGCAACCATCACTTGAGCATCTCGTGCGACATGAACTGATCAGAAAATATGATTATAGCCATAAAGTTTTTAGCGGATGAAAAAGATGATCAAAGTAATAGGATAAAATAGGATTGGTTGTGGTATTTATTGTGATGTTCTTATTTATTTGAGTGAATTAAAACATTGTATTTGGACTCTTAAAAGGAATTTGGCAGCATATATATGGATCAGAGAAATGTCAAAGCCATACACAGCAAACTGAAAGGTGCGACGTTTGTTCACATTCGTCACAAACATGATTGATTGGAGAGTCTCCGTCCCATCCACAACAACAGTCCACTAAATGTAGTCAAAACTAGGGGCGTACCCAGGGCCCAGGTCCCAGCCAGCCTTTCACTTTGCGTGAATGAACAGAAGACTGTCAGTCCAGTAATGCTAGTGTCCACCATCATGGTTGGTCCTCGCAATACGAACCCTTCTAGCCGGTTTAAAGACAGAGAGGGCTTTTTTTTTTTTTTTTTTTTTTTTTTTTTTTTTTACATCCTAAAAGAAGCTAGATTTCTTTTTGTGTATGTGCATAATTACCTTAAAAAAAAAAAATTAAATGTTCATTCAACAATTGAATGAGAACTACATGTCTTCCTAAAGGTAGAAAATGTGTTTTGTTAATATTTCAATAATAGTCTACTATGACTATGAATTGTATCATTGTTTGAAAATAAATCACATTTGTGAGGATTGATAACTTAGAAATATTATCCGGTTGCTTCTAACATTTTCATGCAGGATGGCAAGTCTACTCATATTTCTGTAGGTCAGACTTGCCATAGTCAATTTATATAATTAGGATGATAACACCTTTGCCTCATTGAAGAACTACCTGATGTGTGGTTAGTTGTTTATTGTTTTTGTTTATTTTGATGTTGTCATGTGCGGATTTATTGATTTTGGGATGAAGATTTCTCACACCAGCTTTATTGCTGACCCAAGTGAGCTTTTGCTTATTGGGTACATTCATTTGGGAATGTAGCCGATTAGCCTTTCAAGTTTAGAGACTTTTGAGCAGCGTTACTGGAGTTCCGTTAGTGGAGCTAGCAACGTTAGAGTCTCTCCGGGTTAGATTTTTATTTGTTTCAGTAACTAAATCATGTTTAGTTGTTGCTGCTATTTGTTTATGTTGTTATTGAATTTTCACGCCCCGAGTTTTGGGAGAAACGGATAATCCTACGTGAATTTTAGGATTTTTGTTTTCTTCGAAAATCGGGGCGTGACACATATGGTCTCCTACTATATCATCTGGCATCTCTCCCCCATTTTCAACATGCAATGAAGGAGAAAAAAGTGGGGTAAGATCTGATACCTCAATCTCTGTCTGCTTGGGCTTCTCTACTTTCTCAAAATCTGCAATGGTATGATCTTCATAAAAGACCACATCTCTGCTTCTAACAATCTTCTTATTCCCAGGGTCCCACAATCTGTATCTAAATTGTACATCTCCATAGCCAATGAAAATACATGGAAATGTCTTCTCATCAAACTTTGATATTTGTTCATTGAGTACATGAACAAACGCTTTACACCCAAACACCTTCAGATGAGAGTATGAAATATCTTTACCTCTCCACACTCTTTCTGGAATATCACCATCCAAAGGAACTGAAGGAGGCCTGTTGATGAGATAACAAGTAGCCCAAACACCTTCGACAACCTAGCCATGTGAAGCATGCATCAGACATTTTCTACAATAGTCCGATTCATTCTCTCTGCCACTCCATTATACTGTGAAGTGCAAGGAATTGTCATCTCATGCCGTATACCATGCTCATCACAATAAGCCTTAAATTCTTTTGATGTGTACTCACCCCCATTATCACTGCGGAGACACTTCAAAAGTTTACCTGTTTATCTTTCAACCTTGGCATGGATTTGTTGAAAGCACTGAAAAACCTGGTCTTTAGATCTGATGAAATAAATCCACACCTTTCTTGATGCTTCATTAATAAATGTCAAGAAACATTTACTACCACCAAGAGAATCTACTTCAATTGGACCACAAACATCAGTGTAAACCAAATCTAACAAACCAGTTTTTTCTTTTGATGATCTATGACATGAAACTTTATGATACTTACCAAATAAACAGTGATCATAGGGGTTAGGAGGGGTACCTTTCAAGGGGGAATCGATTTCTTCTTTGGTAAGAGCTGCATACCTTTCTCACTCATGTGTGCAAGCCGCCTGTCAGGACTAGTACCGTTGGTTAGGGAAATCAAGGTCAGATGCCTTTCAAGACTTTCCTAATGGTCTCAAAACTCAATGTTCCCTTTTGAAAAGTGCTCAAATGCTTAGCATCTATATTATAGGGGGAAAGTTCTAGCTCTTGACTGTGAGGACGTATTGCCTCCATTGCATAATCGGGCCAGACTTGTATTTCCATCGATCGATAACATCGAACTAGTCTTGAGCAACGTCCTTCCGAACGTTTCTCCCCATTGTAATTTATTGAATGTTAATGAAAGCTTTTGCTGACTATTATGCATTGTTATATTGTCTACAGATTGATATTGTGCATTCTCAAGTTAATAATTGTGTCTGTCAAAGTAACTACTCATAGGCTTACTAGTGAATTGGATATCTAGTGCCGCACGGATTGCTAGTCCGTGACAGTTGGTTTCAAAGCCAGAGCTTGTTGAATGCAAATCAGGATACATGAACTAAGTGAGCGCCTTGGCGCTATGGAGGAACGACAAGCTAGTCGAATGCAAAGACTAGAAACCAGAATGGACCAGTTGAACTGTTTGGGAGAACAGTTCAGTCGCCTTGATGGACTCTTTCACTTGGCAGACAGAGTGGATTCGCTGGCTGAGCACGTTGACAATTTGGAGGGAAGAACAGTCGCTATGAAAGAGTCGCCTCACCCCACAGCTCAGGTGATGAGTGACTTCCAATTATAGTTGGAGGACTTGTTTGCAAGGGTTGGCTTGCTGACCAAGGCCACAGGGACGACTGATCACCCTAGGATAAAAGTGCCTGAGCCAAAGTCATACGCTGGGGTACTAGATGGGAAGGAGCTAGAAAACTTCTTGTTTGATCTAGAACAATATTTTCGCGCGGTGAACCCCGAATCAGAAGAAGCCAAGGTCACCATGGCGACCATGTACTTAGCAGGTGATGCGAAACTATGGTGGAGAACCAAATATGCAGATATGGAAGAAGGTCGCATCCTTATTAGAACTTGGGCAGACCTCAAAAAGGAACTCAGAAATCAATTGTTGCCTGAGAATACTGATTTCTTAGTAAGGAGGAAGCTCCACACCATCAAACAGACAGGCAATATTTGAGACTATGTCAGGTAGTTCTCAACTTGCTTGCTAGATATTCGAGACATGTCTGAGAAGGACAAAGTTTTCTGTTTTTGGTGCGCAACATTGGTTTATTCTTGATAGCCCTAATTGTTCGTTGAATGGGTGTATACATTCCTAGAAACTTTTCTTAGAATCCTTTGACATTCCTTATCAACCATTACCCAAGCCCATTACAACCCAACAAAGTCCTAGTTGATCTTAGGTAAAGGTTGGTTCCGTAGATGTGGAGATTTAATAACCAAGACCTATGGTGTTTGATTCAACATTCCCAAAAGTAATTGATACTCCTGTCCATGAGATCATGTTTATTCCATTCTTGAAAAGTCCGTTCTTCATCATACTATATGTGAGATGATTGTTTTCCATTATTTACTCTTTTTCTCACATATAAACTGAGTGAAATACCAAATCTCTGAGTGCTTTATTGTGAATGACATGAGAGGTTTGAAGTCAAAACAAACTTTCTACAAGAGATTTAGTCATTGTTTTACTCTGAAATGAAAAGTTATGTTGATAGTGCCATCCACACACACACATTGAGTTGAGGATGATTGTGAATTTGTCTCTAACTTGTGGAAAATATTAAATTATTTGGAAATTTGTTGATACACTAAAATGACACTGTTGGTTTCTTGCATTTCTTGAAGTTTTAAAATGAACACTGTTTGACCAAGTTTTGATTGAATCATAATGTTTGTGGGTAACATTTCTGGAAACCATCACGAGACTATAACTCGTCCACTAGAGGTAATCTAGGGGTTTAAAGCCTTGTTGCACGTTTAAGGTAAGTGCAACCGATGATTCCTGCGAAAGTGAGTTATGATTTTCTTTTTATTGTTTTGTTCGAGGACTAGCAAAATATAGGTTTGGGGGTATTTGATATTCACATAATTATTACATAATATATCCCTTAATTTATACATGTTAGTGTTTCGATTATTATATTTTATAGTAATTATTTCGTTTTCATGTCTTTGTAGGAATTTGAGCGTAAACGATGAAATCATATTAAGGCGACAAGTTAAGGAACGACAATTAGTCGATTCTAACGGTGGTATAAAGCAGATGGTCACAAACCTAAACCCAAAACCTAATTCATAACATAAACCCAAAACCTAATCCATAACCTAAACCCAAACCGAATGCCAAGCCCAATCCTACCCAAAGAATATTCTCCAAATTATACATTGATGAATCATCCCCTCATCTCATCCCTATTCATCTTGATCTTTTCTATAAATACAAGAGAATAGGGTGAGAAAGAGGGGAGGAAGAGAAGGGAAAAGAAGAATTAGACAAAAATCAAAACCTCTTTCTCCCAAGGTGATTTTCATCACCATCAACACCTATCCACCTCTCACTCAGTCCAGATCACTCAGCAATCACCTCCATCATCCATCAACCACCATCACCCGAGCACACCCACCACCTCTGGACAGCACAACCGCCACCACCACGAAACAGGGGTGTGACAACCCTGTTTCGCGTCAGCATCACCTCCATCACCGTCCCTGTCCCTCTCCCTGTCCATCATCCATCACCTCCGCACGAGCACCACCACAACAGACCGAGAACCACCACCACAACCACCGCGAAACAGAGCCTCACCGCGGCTCTATTCCGCCTCGCGACAGAGCCAGGCAGGCCGTCCTCCTCTCCTCTCTGTCCTCTCTTTGTCTAGGCCTCCTTACCATCTCCCCGCCACCGGAAAACCACCACAGAAAGGCTCGTCCGGAATCGAAACAGGGGAGTATTCCTCCGTGCTCGCTTTCTCTGTTTTTGAGTATTCTCAGTGAAATCTTTCTCTTTTGCAGGTTCCAGACCTAATTGGAGGACGAGACGCTCACGAGGAGCGAGAACGAGGCTGCGAGAGCGCTGCTGCTCGCTGGTGAAGAAGGCGGAGCGAGGAGTGTTACTGTAGCGAGGGCGGGAGACCGAGTCAAATTCTGTTATTTGGCTATTCACACCCCCGGTTCTGCTCTGTACCACCACTGAGCGTTTTGGGAACATTTTCTCGGGATTCATGTTCGGACCACCTGCTGATATGCTGAGTACCACCACATCGAGTTTGTGACAAACTAAATGGGTTGTATAAGTTATTTTGATTTATTTTACTGAATTGTGTGCTTAATTGTTAATTACAATTTATTTCTGAATTATTTTTGATAAATTGCTTTCACCTTTCATGTTCGAGACATTAAACTTGATATGTTTGGTAATTAGAATTACCCTTTATCAATATTCAAAGCATGTGCTAAAAATATTAAGCTTAAACTTTGATTAAGTGTGCCCTAAAAAGACACTTAATACTTGGTAAGAGCGTATTTGCTTGAAATAATTTGTTAATGTTTGATAGAAACATGATATAATTTGAATTGGATTTTAACGATCACATATTCGGTGTAAGCAAGGGATTCTCATCCCTAAAGCTTCTCGTTTAAATTTTCAGTAATTTAGATTTAAAATATTTTTGCTAACTCATTGGTGAGTCCAAGCCCACAAAATCCATCTCATCTATCTTTTATTTTATTTTTCTTATTTTAATTTATTTTTAGTTTAGCTTTAAAAATGCTGTAACCCCATTTTCCTTAAAATTAGTTTAGATAATTTCTAAAATTCAATTTAATCCACCTTCCTCGTGGGATCGACCCGTACTTGCCGTTGTCTACCAGTTAGGCACCGTGCACTTGCGGTTATTACAAGTGGGTCAAATTAGCCTATTAATTTAGGTTAGTTGAATCCGCATCACCGCTTCTGCAAGTAGAATTACAAAGGCAGAAGGTGACAGATATTACAAGTGCTATTGCAGCAGCAGAAAGGTTTAGCAATTATATGCCCATGGCTGGATCCACTTCGCTCAATCACTCCACAGCTAGAACTGGCAGTACCAATTCGAGCTCAGGGTCGAATGCTCGATCACCTCACCAAAACTGGGAAAACTCAAATCAGAACCGAGGAAACTACAATTCTCGGCCGTCCAACCAGAATTAGAGTTCCAACAAAAATTGAAATGCCAGCCCTAGCAACTTAAATTATAACAACAAAGGAGGGCAAAACTACTCTGGGCAATGGAGACCATCTGCACCTGCCCCATGCATTCTTTGCAATAGCAGGGATCACCCAACAGACAAATGTCCATCCAAACCAGCCCTACACTCATTGTTGTTCTTGCTTCAAACAGAACCTTCTAACTCGACCGCATCGAGCTCGAACCCCACCAACAGTGAGACCTCCCAGATGGGAGCTCTACGCAAGCTCAATGCTGTCAAAAGAGAAATGTATGAGCACCCACCCAAGAAGGCTTTACAATACATTGACATCACTATCAATGGGTTCCCTTCCCAAGCATTGTTGGATTCAGGAGCGACAGACAATTTTATTGCCCCAGAGGAAGCTAGACGTGTGGGTCTGGACTTAAAAGGAGATGTGGGAAAATTGAAAGCTGTCAACTCTGAGGCAATCTCTATTAATGGTATGGCTAGAGCTGTGCCACTACAGGTTGGTCCATGGGAAGGAAGATCAAACTTTTTGGCCGTCCCACTTGATGATTTTAAGGTGATTCTTGGTCAAGAATTCTTCCGAGGAGCTGTAGCAGGACCACTACCTTTCATGGACTCCTTGGGCTTTTTCGGACCCAGACTACGCATTGTACCAACCTCAATTCGACCCACAACTCATGATAGAATATTGTCGGCGCTCCAAGTCAAGAGAGGCTTGGCCAAAGGAGAAGATACATACTTAGCTGTGGCAATCCCCGAGGAAGTTGCCCAAAATATTGCTGACTTCAGCGAAGTGATGCCGAATGAGTTGCCAAAGAATCTACCTCCCAGAAGGCTCATTGATCACGAAATTGAGTTAGTGCCTGGTGCCAAGCCACCCGCACGTAGTCCATATCGCATGAGCCCTCCAGAGTTGACCGAATTGAGAAAACAACTAGATGGCTTGTTGGAGTCGGGATTCATTCAGCCTTCTAAAACACCTTATGGGGCACCTGTTCTTTTTCAGCGGAAACATGATGGCAGTCTTCGCCTTTGTGTTGACTATAGAGCCTTGAACAAAGTCACTATAAAGAACAAATACCCGCTACCGCTCATTGCAGACTTGTTCGACCAACTTAGATCCGCCAGATACTTCACAAAACTCGACTTGAGATCAGGTTACCATCAGGTCCGCATTACTGCTGGCGACGAACCCAAAACTGCTTGTTCTACTAGATATGGGTCATATGAGTTCCTAGTAATGCCCTTCGGCTTGACCAATGCTCCAGCTACGTTTTGCACCCTTATGAATGGCCTGTTCCGTCACCTTCTGGACAAGTCTGTGGTTGTCTATCTTGATGATATTGTGGTTTATAGTGGGACTATAGAAGAACACCTACATCATTTGCGAGAAGTGTTCCAAATCCTTAGGGATAATCATCTCTTTGTCAAGAAGGAGAAGTGCGCATTCGGCCAGACCCAGATCAATTTCTTGGGTCATGTTATTGGCAACGGCAAGATTCAGATGGACATGGAGAAAGTCAAGGCAATCCATGATTGGAACACTCCTAAGAACGTGTCTCAACTACGTTCTTTCCTTGGACTCGCAAACTATTATCGTCGCTTCATAAGGGATTACTCTAAGAGAGCTGTTGCACTGACAAATTTGTTGAAACAAGACCGAACATGGGAATGGGATAGGCAGTGTGAAGCTTCATTCCAAGACTTGAAACTGGCCGTGATGAAAGATCCAGTATTGGCCTTGCCAGACATCACCAAGTCCTTTGAAGTACAAACAGATGCATCTGATTATGCCTTAGGGGGAGTTTTGCTTCAAGATGGTCACCCGGTAGCATATGAGAGTCGAAAGTTGAATGATACAGAGTCCCGTTACTCAGTTCAGGAAAAGGAATTGCTAGCCATTAATTGTACATTTTTTACGGGTGTGGAGACACTACCTTTTGGGATCTCAAGTCCTTGTTAAAACGGATAATGCCGCAGCAAGCCATTTCCTTACTCAGAAGATGCTAACCTCCAAGCAATCTTGATGGCAGGAAAAATTAGCAGAATTTGACTTAGTATTGGAATACAAGCCAGGGCGCATTAACAATGTAGCTGATGCACTCAGTAGAAGGGCAGACCTTGCAGTGCTCACCCATACCGGTCCGAGTCACACCATCTTGGAGAAGATCAAAGCAGGCCTACAGACAGACCCACAAGCGAAGGCGATTACTGAGATGATCAAGCAGGGCAAAACTCGACGGTTCTGGATAAAAGATGGAGCAATACTCACAACTGGTAATCGCCTCGATGTTCCAAGAACCTCTGGTTTGAGGAAAGAACTTTTGAGCGAATGCCATGACACCCATTGTGCGGGACATCCAGGTTGGAGACGAACACTTGCATTGCTAGAGAGGGGGTACTATTGACTGCAGATACAGGAGGATGTAATGGCCTATGTTTGAACATGTCTTATTTGCCAGCAAGATAAGGTTGAAAGAGATCGACCAGTAGGCTTACTAGAGCCCTTGCCTGTTTCGACTCGTCCTTGGGAAAGTGTTTCCATGGACTTCATTACTGGGTTACCGAAAGTGGAAGATTTCAGGTGTATCCTTGTAGTTGTTGACCGATTCTCAAAGTATGTGACCTTTGTGCCGACCGGACTGACTTGCACAATCGAAGATACGACGCAATTGTTCCTCAAACATGTAGTGAAGTATTGGGGACTGTCCGAAAACATTGTTAGCGACCGTGATGCTCGCTTCACAGGAAAGTTCTGGAAGGAGTTGTTCAAGCTCTTGGGACCCAAACTTAATATGTCGACAAGCCAACATCCCCAATCTGACGGACAGACTGAGCGCTTTAACTCTATGCTCGAAGAATACCTTCGTCATTTTGTAAGTGCAAATCAGAAAAATTGGGTGGGACTACTTGATGTTGCACAATTCTGTTTCAACTTACAAAAGAGCTCAGCTACTCACTCTAGCCCCTTTCAGTTGGTTACTGGTCAGCAACCATTGACACCACATATAGTACTTACCGGATACCAAGGACCCAGCCCAAGAGCTCTTGAATTTGTCAAAGCCTGGCAGAAAAACATTGAAGTTGCTCGAGCCTATCTTGAGAAAGCCTCCCGTCACATGAAGAAATGGGCCGACAAGAAACGACGGATTGATCCTTTTGAAGTCGGGGACTTGGTATTGGTGAAGCTAGATATGTTCAACAAGTATAAAAGGACAGCTAGAACACACAACAATCTGTTTCGCAAGTATGAGGGACCTGTACAAATTATTGAGAAAGTCGACAAAGTCTCCTATCGCGTCAAGTTACCACATTGGCTCCGTTTCACCCATCCTGTTTTCCATGCAAGTAACTTGAAGTCCTACCATGCAGATGCCACTGATCCCACAAGAAATGTATCTACCCGAGCATTGCCTAAGCATCCTACTAAGCCAGATCGAGAAGTGGAAGAAATCTTAGCTGACCGCCTCATCAACAACACAGGTCCGGATAGAGAGTATTTGGTCAAGTGGCAGGATGAACCTCCTTCAGAGATCAGTTGGGAGCCAGTCGAGCATCTGCTGCCATACCTCTCAAAGCTGGAAGAGTACTTGAAAAAGTTCGCTGCGAGGGCGTCAGGGAATTGAGTGTGGGAGAGTGTCAGGACTAGTACCGTTGGTTAGGGAAATCAAGGTCAGAGGCCTTTCAAGACTTTCCTAATGGTCTCAAAACTCAATGTTCCCTTTTGAAAAATGCCCAAATGCTTAGCATCTATATTATAGGGGGAAGGTTTGAGCTCTTGACTGTGAGGACGTGTTGCCTCCATTGCATAGTCGGGCCAGACTATACCGCTAGCATTTTTATTGTTTTCTTTGCATTGCTTTTCAACTTCAAACTTGTATTTCCATCGATTGATAGTATCGAACTAGTCTTGAGCAACGTCATTCCGAACGTTCCTCCCCATTGTAATCTATTGAATGTTAATGAAAGATTTTGCTGACTATTGTGCATTGTTATATTGTCTACAGATTGATATTGTGCATTCTCAAGTTAATAATTGTGCCCGTCAAAGTAACTACTCATAGGCTTACTAGTGAATTTGATAGCTAGTGCCGCACGGATTGCTAGTCCGTGACACCGCCTGTGCCACAAGTTCAGAGAAGTATCATTTTCAGTTGCATACAAACCACCCTTACACAGCTTCACTTGAGTTTTGTATAAAGTGCAACACGCCTTGCCTTTTGCCACAACAAGTGAACCTTTAGTAAGCTTCCAAGCATCATTACCAAAGTAATTCATATATCCTTGTTTATTCAAAGCAAGTCCAAAAATCAGATTTAAGCGACGATCAGGAACATTGCGTACGTCTTTCAAAGTCAAAGTGCATCCCATATTAGTTTTGATACATACATCACTCACTCCCACAATCTTGGAGAAACTAGTATTACCCATCTTCACATTGCCAAAGTCTCCAGCTCTGTAAGTAGTGAAGTAGTCTTTTCTTGGAGTAGCGTGAAAAGATGCACCAGTGTCAACAATCCATTCGCTCCATGGGTTCATCTGAAACAACAACTGTAGCATCTATACTATCACTTTTCTTCAAGTTTCCCTCTTTCAAATCATTTATGTAACGAAAACAGTATCTTCTCTTGTGACCTAGTTTACCACAATAATGACACTTAAACATTTTATCATTTGACTTTGATCTCCCTCTTGACTTATCACGATTTTTATCATAACCATGATATATCCTATTTTTATCTCTCCCTGTTTTCAGTTACAAGTGGTAGGGATTGATTAGTATCTGCAGACTTTCTTCTAGTCTCTTCATTGAGTAAGCTACTCGTAACCAACTCCATGGTAAGCAGTCCATTCGGTGTCGAATTACTAACAGACACCACCAACGTTTCTCAATTATCTGGTAACGAGCTGAGAAGTAACAATGCTTGCATTTCATCATCTAACAATATCTCCATGTTTGACAACTGATTCACTATACTTTGCACCTCATTCGAGTGCTCAACAATAGAATTACGTTCATTGAATTTCAAATTCACTAGCTTTCTAATCAAGAAGGCCTTGTTCGCAGCGGTTTTTCTTTCATACAAATTCTTAAGTTTAGTCCAAAGAGAATGGGCAGACGTCTCAGCGGACACATGATGAAATATTATATCATCTAGCCATTGCCTAATATAGCCAATGGTCTTTCTATTTAATTTCTTCCACTCATCTTCAGACATATCATTTGGTTTGACATTATCCCTTTCAATTGAGGCATATAAATCCTTGCTATATAAAATATCTTCCATTTTTGTTTTCCATATCACAAAATTAGAGCCATTAAGGCTAATCATCATTGTGTTGTTATTTTCGATGTTAATTCCAAACACTAACAATGTAAAGACCCGATCCGCACAGTAACAATATTGTCCGCTCTGGGCCTAACCGGCCCGCACGGCTTTAAAACGCGTTGTTACTATGGGGATCCAACCTCATACATAAGTAGCACATCTCCCTTCCGCACTCAGGCGATGTGGGACTATCTCCCCCCTTTGTAGCTTGCCAACCTTCTTGGGCCTGGGCCTATTGGGCCTCAACCCTCACCCTCCCATTCAGGTCCGCCCACACAAGGGTCTTCATAAACAATCTCCCAACAATTGCTCTGATACTACTTTGTTGGGGAAAACAAAGCAAACAACTACAAAGAAATTCTACCAATGAAGGTACCAAATAATAACGCCAAAAAAATATTCAATGCAAGCAAATTATCAATGCAAAATAAAGGACACAAAGATAAACGTGAAAAACCCTTCAAGGTGAAGGGTAAAAAACCATAGGGCAGATCCAATCAATAAAAGAAGTACAATGTTCTTCTCAAACCTTTAGCTGAAGAATACAATGAGCAATACAAAGGTTACCTCACAAGTCACAAGAGATTCAAACAACTCCCAATCAAATGAAGAATACACCGAAACAAACGACACAAAAATTCGACAATAAACCGTCACGTTGCAGCCGTCGCACAAAACAAAAAATGCAAGGTCTATCCCTTTTTTTTACCTTTCTCTTCTAATATTTATAAACATCAATAGTAACTAGGGTTACTATTTTAAATTCAGGGTCTGGTCTACCCTAATGGGCTGGACCCAACCCAATAGTTCTCCACACTATTAGTTTTGAGCCCTTCTAGGGAGTGAGGGATGGGTGTAACCACTCATCCTCTCAAGATAAGTGAGGGCGCACATCTCGAGAACCACCCATCCCTCACTCCCTAAAATTTTCCTTTAGTTTTTGCTAGTGTCAACCGAAAACCAGATTCACCACGGTTGGTTGATGTCCCTTTGTTGTAGCATAATCAACTAGCTCACATACATGTCTTCTAAAGAGTGGATTTGCATTCAAAATCCAGGAATGATTAGTTTCTGTTCTTGACGAGGGTTTTGGCCTTCTAGAGGTCTGCAGTTCGACAGATTCCGTTGATATTCTCAGTTCCTGGCTACATGTTTTATTTCTACTTGGAGTTTGCAACTTGCAAGGTTGCATTGCACTATTTACCATACCCTATGAGCTGTAGGTGCACTGCATTTGCTCGTACAATTTTCTATTTAGTTAGTTTGAGAAGTAAAGAGCAAAAAGTGTTGAGCTTGTCATTGAGACGGGGCAGATATTTTTGGTTTGATCACTATCTGCTTTATCTTCTTCATTATCAGTTGAAATCAGTTGCGCCATAGAGTTTATTGAAGGCAATCTTGAGGTAAAAGTGGGCTCATATTATTCAGAAGTGAAGAACAGGGAATTGCTCGTCTTGGTAAAGGTTGGATATGTAGACACTTGGGAGAGTTCTTTGGCAGTTTAATGTGAATTATCATATTGATTCATATGGGTCGAGATAGTTTCGAATTAAGAAGGGTTGCAAAGGAAACTTTGATGCAGTACTGATTCTTTTTTCAGATAAGTGCTGAAAGTGG
Organism: Berberis vulgaris; assembly: GCA_963556465.1. Lineage (NCBI taxonomy): Eukaryota > Viridiplantae > Streptophyta > Magnoliopsida > Ranunculales > Berberidaceae > Berberis > Berberis vulgaris. Next base: position 104,094,460 of record OY747124.1, on the reverse strand, counting down.
TTTTTAATGAAGCTTGTGATTGTTTGTTAAACATAAAAGGAAGAGAATTTAGAATTTATCTCTTTTTTTTTTTTTTGAAAGGCAAGCGCGGGGTGTAAATGGGCTCCCCAGACCACAGAAAAATAGAACCGTTACAAGTTACATTCGATAGTACGTTCACTCGTTACAGCATCCATAGGACAATACACTTGCTTCAAATCTTCAACAAAGAACCTAAGTAGTACTAGAATCACCGTCTCCAAGTTGGGGAGTAACCCGGCAAAATGTTCTGCTACTAAAGTAGTTGCATGATAGACCTGCCATAACTTTTCATCCTCATAAGTACCAATCAATCCTTTAATCACTCTCATGACGTGATTTATACCTAATGTGGGCCCCAGGATGTATGAGAAGTCGTCGTAAGGATACGAACCACAATGAATCATGATATAAAAACCATTGAATGCTAGCACTAGTCTAGCATCCATACAAGGTTCTAATAAACATTTGCATTCTACTTGTATTATCATCATCAGTTACCTGAATTTAGGATTTGTCTTCTTGCTTCGAGAGGACCTTCGGGGAACATATGCCGTGGGAGGCTGCATTGTGGGAACCTCACGTTCTTCTTCACTAGTGTTTTGCCCCACCCTTGGTGCTGCCGCTGCAAGTGAAGCTTGAATTTCAGCGACCAATGCATCCCTGCCTATTCTTGCAATTGCTGAATGTACAGCCTTAACGTCTTGGGGTGTTAGGCAATCCATGATCGTTGTGGGATCTTCCCCTAGTCCTCCTATACCAGCGATTGCGCGAAGCACCTCCACTACTTGCATTGGGTTTTCCTCTGAGTTAGATATGGGGGTAGACAGACCTGGCTCTGCTGCTACTTCAGCGGCTGAATCCGCAACCTGAATCGCCATTTCAATCCCATTGGGTGAGTAACCTGCATTCCTACAATCATCCCGAAATTCTTTTAAGAGTTGCTCCTTTGGATTGCTTGGCCTAACCGCAGTATTGGGGGCTGAAGGAGTATCGTTGCCTGTTGCATGCTCTGAGCAGCAGTCGACGTCTACTGGAACTAGCTGCAGGGCGACCACTGGTCCCCTCGACGTCCCTGCATTGCATTGCTCCACACCCACTTGTGCTGGTTCGTCCACTGTTGTTGTGACCACTGTCGTTGTATCCACTTTTGCAGGTTCATCCACTGGTGTTGTTTCGAGGACCGCCTCTTCGATGTCATCGAAGTCTTGCGCTTGGTCTTTGTGTGACTTCTGTTTGCAAGCGTGCTTACCCTCAACTAGCTGCCAGCCCTCGTCTAGATCTGAGCTCGTCTCCTGGTTCTCCTTCACTTTCTCCCCCGTCACCCTCCAATATTTGGTGCTGTTGTGCTTAGGTTGAGGTTTGTTGGGGCATTGGGAGGAGGTATGCCCAAAGCCCTTGCAATGGTTGCACTTCACTGGACGCCAGGAGTACTCCACGTCGATGGTAATAGTCTTACCATCGTCTATAGTGATTGGAATAGAGCTTGGAAAACTGTTATTTGCATCAATCTCGATACACAAATTCTAGATGTCGAGGAAATGAGCGAGGAAACCAGCGAGGGAAATGAGGTGGAGGGGGTGGAAACCGTCCACCCCCTCGGGATGCGTGCATTGACTTTTCGCGTGCGCATCCCGAGGGGGGTGGACGGTTTCCACCCCCTCCACCTCATTTCCCTCGCTGGTTTCCTCGCTCGTTTCCTCGACATCTAGAAAAGCTCATCTCGATACATACCCGTGCATAGGCCAACCTAGTCCTGCTTTCTGTGGCTTTGTCTAACATCCTGGGTTGCCCCAGTGCACTAGCAATAACCTGCAAACCTTCTGGACTCCATAGGAATAGAGGTACTCCGCGCAAATTCACCCATATTGGTACTGAGTTAACTACTTCAACATGTGATTCTATGTAAGGCCGCCACGGTCTTATAATGAATATTCGGCTAGCAAGGTGCACCGGGCCCAACTCCATTACTTTCGAACGATCCTCGTCGTTATTGAATTTGAACACAAAGGCTTTCTCACTGTAGACAGTCATCTCGAAGTCGCTTTTCAAACTCCATAAGCGACTTAATCGTTCCTTCACAAAACTATATGCAAGTCGCTTCCCGACAAAGTTTCCAATTAAATACTTTTCACATTCCTCCAGTCGCTTTCCATGATCAGCCAATCGTATTTGGATGACCCGTTTCCCATCAATATCTGTTGGAGGGACATATTGCAACTTTGTGATCCCGCCAGCATTGCTCCTTGCAAATAAGGATGCCCAACTCATTTGTTTAGGCCCTGAAGCATGGTGTGTGGTAGAAGGAGTTGTATGGTTGTTCAATGCATCCCGTAGTGTTGTGTGCGATGCTGTCAATAATGCCATCGTTGGCGCAACATTGTGTCCTTGTGTTCTAGGTACTGCTGTGCTAGCCGGTTCCCTTCCATCGACAGGGAACGGTGATTCGTGTCCAGTAGTGATACGATCGTCTCCTTGAGGCGCTGCAGTGGGGTTGGGGTCTGGTTCAGTGTCTTGTTTCTGCATCCTTAATCCATGAGGTATTGGATCCTTGTGCCTGACCCTAGAATCGCCGCTCTCCACGCACACAAGTTTTATTGTGGCACATGATCATTGCTTATGGGAGAGAGTGAAAGCTCAGGAGAATGGATTTGGGAGAAAATAGGGGCAATTGGAGTTCTTGTCTGGAGAAAGACACATGTTTCAGAATGTAGTTGAAAACAAAAAGACCTGGAAACTCAAGTTGTGAGTAGAAAACTTGAAAGTATGTATTTGAGGCTAGCAGAAGCCGAGATATTTTACAATGTACTTAAATTACCAACGAAAGCAAAAACAACTTAAAGCTGAATGCAGAAACACAACTAGAAGTTATATGTATCATATGAATATAAGTTATATTAATATATCTTACATGTAATACACTGAACCACTGCATCATTGATTCATGTGTTTCCTTGCAGCAATCATTACTTTGCGGTTCCCACTGCTTTCTTGTACGTATACCACCGGGCAACAAAGAGATAAACGACTAGGTTTATCACACTCAGCACTGCCAAGAGAAAGTAGAAGTAGTGTAGGTGACCTCTGTTCAAATTGTCTGGTATCCATCCAGGCTTTCCATTCCTGGTGCTAATGTCTGTAACAATGGTGACGAGCAGAGTGCTTAAGTAACTTCCTAGAGCACCGGTTGTGAGGGAGAGGGCAGAGCACAAACTCCTCATTGCATCTGGTGCCTGTTCGTAGAAAAATTCCAATTGTCCGATGACAGTAAAGACTTCTGCACATCCAATGATGAAGTACTGTGGGACCTGCCAAAATATTGACATTGGCATGTGCTTGAGATCATAGTAGTTGTTCCTCCTTACGATACCGAGTCTTACAACCTCCAAAATCCCTGCGGTGAGCACGGAGAAAATGGAAATCACAAGGCCAATGCCAATTCTTTGGAGTTGAGTAAAACCGTTTTTGTGTCCGGTGAACTTTCTAGCAAATGGTACGATAACATGGTCATACACTAGAACCCAGAAGAGAACACTTAGGGTATCGAAGATGGACAGTGATGCTGAGGGGATCTCAAATTTTCCCAAGTTTATTTTCATTGTGTTTCCTTGTAAAATGAACAAGGTGCCCATTTGACCATAAACAGTTGCGAAGATAACTCCCATTGCCCATATAGGCAGCAACCTTATAATTGACTTAAGCTCTTCAACTTGTGTGACTGTGCACAGTTGCCATGGATTCACTGCACCTTTTATTTGATCTACTTGTGTCTCAATTGCTGCCTTGTCAAAGAAACTGCACATCATAGCATCAATTAGACTCGTTAGCATAGCTTAGAGATTCCAGAGGAAGATGTATTAATGAATTAGTGTACAAAATCTTGCTACTTGATTTGATTTAGATAATCTTATATGTTGCATAATGCTGATATGATAATTTTGTTCAATTTTACTAAGAGACGTTGCAAAATGACTGTACATTTTTCTTTTTCTGATTTCCCCCCAAAAAGAAATCCTTAATATTTAAAAGTGACTCAAATAATATTTTTCTTTTTCTTTTTCTGAAAGAGAGGTTTCAGCATTTTATCATGTATTGGCATCTGTTCTTGCGAAGTTTTTAACATAGCTATAACTTGGGTATGAAACAGTAGAACCAAATTTTGGATTTGTTGGATTTTACCTCAGTGTTTTTGTATGATCAAGTTTACGACTTCCTTGGACAACAGATTCCTCATCCCCAGTTTCGTACAGGAGTGACTTGTCAGCAGGTACTGCAACACTAAATTTCCTAAATGATGCAACGATGACTTGGCAGATCCGTGTCAAGGGGCTGCCTCCAGGTTTCTGTTGTCGGTACAATGGGGTACCAAAGAAGAAGCTCACAACAGCAATTGCCATTGCCGCAGCAGGAATGCCGAAACCCCAGCCCCATCCCACATTTAGTTGAATCCACACCAGCATAGAGGCAGCTAAGAGTGCTCCAATGTTGATTGAGAAGTAGAACCAGTTAAAGAAAGAGCTCTTATGTATCTTTTCAGCCTCATCAGTATCATCAAACTGATCTGCACCGAAGGATGACACACAAGGTTTGATCCCCCCCGGTTCCCAGTGCTATTATATATAGTGCTATGAAGGCGACTGCACTCTGTCCAGTTGTTGGGTCGCAAACATCCTTCTGAGGGCAGTGTGGCTTTAATCCAGGAACAGATGCCGACAATGTCAACAATGTCATCCCCTGGACAGATCAAGACATTTGATGTTATGCTTGTATACACTAAATACCCATCAAACTCAAATCTATGTTAGAAAATTGAAAGTATAAAATTCTGTCAGAATAAATCTTACAAAAAAATAGATGATGGAGAAAAAGGCGATTGTTCGGTATCTTCCCAGGTACGCATCAGCTAGAAAGGCTCCAAGCAATGGTGTGATAGAGCAAGTACCAGACCAATTTGAGACATTATTGACTGCGGTAACGCTGTGCTGGTTGAGTTGAACCTTGAGGTAATTCACTAGATTGGTGCCCATCCCATAGTATGCCAATCTTTCACAGCATTCATTCCCTGAGCATTGAAGTGTTAGATGTTGGGAGTTCAATAGAGGACTTGTAGAAAACTAATAACTGAATGAGTACCTAAGATGTAAGGGCAAGCCTTCCAGGTTCCTGTTTTCTTCTTGTTTGCGGGATTGCTATGATAGTCTGTTGTGCCATCTTTAGTGTCCTCTTCTGTTGTGGTTTTTGCTTGGACGTCCTCCTCTGCCATGGTTTCTGCTTGGGTATACTTGATCTCCTTTTTGCAGTCACTACGGTATGTCTTCTACAACTTAACCATTTTGATATGTACTGTCAGCAAAAGGATTAAACAAGTTTGAAGGTAATAATTTTATTCTAATACTATCACAGAGATATGCTTAATTAGAACATATGAAGCAAAATACTACGCCAGTAAAAACTGTAGAAATAGGATGTCTCCGTGAATGCACTTTCAATCAAACGGCAAGAATAAGCCCTCTCAATTAGTTAGATATTGAAGATAAAGTCTTCCAAACAAATTCAGACTGACTTGTGCTGATATAGAATGCTAAACAATGAAAAACTGCCAACAACTATATTAACCTGGCAACCATCACTTGAGCATCTCGTGCGACATGAACTGATCAGAAAATATGATTATAGCCATAAAATTTTTAGCGGATGAAAAAGATGATCAAAGTAATAGGATTGGTTGTGGTATTTATTGTGATGTTCTTATTTATTTGAGTGAATTAAAACATTGTATTTGGACTCTTAAAAGGAATTTGGCAGCATATATATGGATCAGAGAAATGTCAAAGCCAAATCTAAGCCATACACAGCTTGATTGGCATCTTGTGCAAAATTTCCAGAGAAAGTTGTGGGTGTGGAAGACCTGGAAGCCTCAACATCCCTTGTGTTGACTTCTGAAGTTTTTGATTCTGACATCTCTACTATAGTTCCTACTAAACTTTCACTAATCCATTGACAAGTTGAATTTGTCATCGTTTCACATTTCCTACTTAGAACTAAATTGCTGATTAAATGAAAAGTGGAAGTTCTCCAACTGTTTTGAAATAGATTCCCAGTCGATGAGCTTTAAAATCGGTCCTCTAAATATTTGGGACCACTTTTGATGGTCTGCAAATCAAAACTCACCTTGATTCATGAATCATGACTGAAAGATTCTTGACATCGGTATCGTAACAATATTTTGATAACTAGTTTTTAAACTACAGAAAGTTACAATATACACGACAAAATATTACCGGTGTTTCCTACTTTACTATACATTAGTAAAATGGAACTCTCTAATATTCTATTACTTGAAAAAATAAAATCAATCAAACTGACCCTGTAATTCTTTGATAAACTAATCTAAATTTTTTATAACATAGTTATCAACTCAATTATTATGGGGGCCAAGTAATGGATGACTGTGCAAAGAATTCAGATTGTTAAGCAAAGAAAGAAGATGCTTTGTTCTATCACTGAAGATTATTGTAATACTAAAATCACTCATAGCTTAGCACCTAAAAAACTCTCATCTTTCAAACAAACATACAATAGTTAAATTTTGAGCTGAAACACAAGATTTCACTAACTTAAGTTCACAAATAGTATCATAGAACAAGAAAAGAAGATAGTAAAGAAACATTCCTACGGAAATTTAAACATGGGTATTGATTTCTCACCTGAATTCAGACTAGTTCATCATCAGCTTATAAGGCCAGAGAAACACTGATGTAGTAGTTAAGCTCCACTGTAAGCAAGCATTCATCTGCTAATAACCCTTTCTGCTTAATCAAACATACACAAAGCGAAGGATAAAATTTGCTTCCCATACAGCGAAGGAGGTCTAGGAATCAGAGACATTCGTATTGGGAATGAGGCAGCCAACATGAAGCACATATGGAGCATAGTCTCACGCAGAGAATCTATTTGGGTCAAATGGATCTGGAAGTTCTTGATAAGAAATAAAGACTTCTGGTTAATGTATGTTCCCCAAGAGGCCTTTTGGTGTTGGAGAAGCATATTAGGAGCGAGAGGGGCAGCCTCTCGCTTAATTGTGCACTCCATTGGTAATGGGGAGAACACCCTATTTTGGAAAGATCCATGGCACCCTATGGGTATACTTCATGACAAGTTCCCATAGGAATTGACATATGACTCAACCCTGCATAGGAATGTGACAGTCTCATCTATCATCAGTGACAATGCTTGGAGCATTCCTCCAAGTGCTGGGAATTCCTCCAAGTGCTGGGAATTCAATCACTGAAATCATTAGTTGCCTTGATGATATTGATATAGATGCCAGTAAGCAGGATGAGGTGCTCTGGAATGCTGGAAATACAGGCTTGTTCTAGATAAAGGCTACGTATGGAACAATAAGGAGGCACAACAACAGAGTGGACTGGGCTAATTTGGTGTGGTTTAAAGGGAGCATTCCTAAACACAGTTTTATCACTTGGCTACTTATTCATGGTGCATTAAAAACGCTCAGCAAGTTGAAGAAATGGGGAGTAGCTAAAACTAATATCTGTCCATTATGCAACCAGGAACCAGAGACATCCAAACATCTCTTCTTTGAGTGTACATACTCAAAGCCTATCTGGACTAAGATGCTGCATTTCCTAAAATACACTAGACAAGTTTCTGACTGGGACACTGAACTACATTGGTGTTCTCAGCATTTCACTGGAAACTCCTGCATTACTCAAGTCAGGAAAGTCACCTTGCATGCAACTATATATGCACTATGGATGGAGAGGAACAAAAAAATATATGAACAACAATGTTGCACTAGTGTAGAGCTCACCAAACGCATATACTCAGACATTAGATTGAAATTCACTGCTGAGGATCTAGTTGTTGAGGACAATGCAACCAACAGATAGTTCTTTGAAAGCTGGAATCTGGATGTTTTGTACAAGAATAAGAGGCCACTCAAATGTTGCTGGAAGAAACCGAGTGCTACTTGGCACAATATCAACTCAGACGGGTCACTGTAGGGCACTAGAAGGGGCTATGGAGCAGTGATCAGGGATTGCAGGGGTAACATAGTTGCAGCTTGCTCAGGCTCTACTACATGGCAATATGTGCTGAAACATGAACTTCAAGGTGTTGAATATGGGCTAAAACTAGCCAGGTTGCATCACATCCAGAAACTAGTTCTCTCAACAGACTCAATAACTGTGTTCCAATATTTGTCTAAAGAAATGAACTCAGCTTGGAATCTAAGACATATTATCAACAGGATCAAAACCATGCTAGGTTAGCTCGAGGATTATCAGATTTGCCATGACTACAGAGAGACTAACAGACAGGCTTGCGAATCAACTTCCCAACAATGAATTCAGGGAAGTAATTCCTAGTTCCTTTGCACAAGACTTGAAAGACATTGTATTTGAAGATAGTATAGGGAAAATCTATTGGAGCATGTAATTGAAGGTGAGGGAGAAAAGAGGAAGAAAGAGACGATGAGTTCAAGACACCCCTTCTGATAACTGATGCGGGTTTTAACCAACCTAAATTAATAGGTTAATTTAACCCACTTGTAATAACCGCAAGTGCACGGTGTCTAACTGGTAGACAACGGCAAGTACGGGTCGATCCCACGAGGAAAGTGGATGCAATTGAATTTAATAATTTAATTAAACTAATTTAGAGAAAATGGGGTTACAGTGTTTTTAAAACTAAACTAAAAATAAATTAAAAATAAGAAAAATAAAATAAAAGATAGATGATGATGGATTTTGTGGGCTTGGACTCACCAATGAGTTAGCAAAAAACATTTAAATCTAAATTACTGAAATTAAAAACGAGAAACTTTAGGGATGAGAATCCCTTGCTTACAATGAATATGTGATCGTTACAATCCAATTCAAATTATATCATGTTTCTATCAAACATTAACAAATTATTTCAAGCAAATACGCTCTTACCAAGTATTAAATGTCTTTTTAGGGCACACTTAATCAAAGTTTAAGCTTAATATTTTTAGCACATGCTTTGAATATTGATAAAGGGTAATTCTAACTACCAAACATATCAAGTTTAATTTCTCGAACATGACAGGTGAAAGCAATTTATCAAAAATTCAGAAATAAATTGTAATTAATAATTAAGCACACAATTCAGTAAAATAAATCAAAATGAATTATGCAATCCCTTTGGTTTGTCACAAACTCGATGTGGTGGTACTCAGCAGATCAGCAGGTGGTCAGAACATGAATCCCGAGAAAAATGTTCCCAAAACGCTCTGTGGTGGTACAGAGCAGAACCGGGGGTGTGAATAGCCAAAAAGGGATTTGACTCGGTCCCCCGCCCTCGCTACAGTAACGCTCCTCGCTCCGCCTTCTTCTCCAGCGAGCAGCACCGCTCGGGGTGGTGATTTCTGCTCCTCGCGAGCTTCTTCAGTCTTCAAACCGTTTCCAGAACCTGAAAAGGAGATAGAGAAAGGTTGAGGAAACAGTGAGATAACAACAAGAAAAACAGAGAAGGACGAGGAACAGGGACTCCCTGTTTCTGCTTGCGAGCTCTGTCTCGCGAGGTGGTGGCGGTGGTGCTCGTCTGGTGTGACGGTGATCGTGAGAGAGGGAGGCAGGAAGGAGCTCAAGACGAAGAGAGGCCGAGAGAAAAGAGGGGGAACATGGCGCTGTGGCAAGGCGGAACAGAGTCGCGGTGAGGCTCTGTTTTGCGGTGGTTGTGGTGGCTCGCGGATGTGTTCTGTAGCGAAATAGGTCGATGGCGGATGGAGGTAGATGGATGATGGACAGGAATAGGGACAGGGACGGTGATGGAGGTGGCTCTGACGCGAAACAGGGTTGTCACACCCCTGTTTCGTGGTGGTGGCGGTTGTGCTGTCCGGAGGTGGTGGTGGTGCTTGGGTGATGGTGGTTGATGGATGATGGATGATGGAGGTGTTTGCTGAGTGATCTGGACAGAGAATGAGTGAGTGATGGATAGGTGGTGATGGTCACCTTGTGAGAAAGAGGTTTTGATTTTTGTTTAATTTCTTCTTTTCCCTTATCTTCCTCCCATTTTTCTCACCCTATTCTCTTGTAATTATAGAAAATGATCAAGATGAATAGGGATGAGATGAGGGGATGATTCATCAATGAGGGTAGGATTGGGCTTGGCATTAGGTTTGGGTTTAGGTTATGGATTAGGTTTTTGGGTTTAGGTTATGAATTAGGTTTTGGGTTTAGGTTTGTGACCATCTGCTTTATACCATTGTTAGAATCGACTAATTGTCGTTCCTTAACTTGTCGCCTTAATATGATTTCATCGTTTACGCTCAAATTCCTACAAAGACATTAAAACGAAATAATTACTATAAAATATAATAATCGAAACACTAACATGTATAAATTAAGAGATATATTATGTAATAATTATGTGAATGTCAAATACCCCCAAACCTATATTTTGCTAGTCCTCGAGCAAAACAATAAAAAGAAAATCCTAACTCACTTTCGCAGATATCATCGGTTGCACTTACCTTAAACGTGCAACAAGGTTTTAAACCCCTAGATTACCTCTAGTGGACGAGTTATAGTCTCGTGAGGGTTTCCAGAAATGTTACCCACAAACATTACTGACTCAATCAAAACTTGGTCAAACAATGTTCATTTTAAAACTTCAAGAAATGCAAGAAACCAACAGTGTCATTTTAGTGTATCAACAAATTTCTAAATAATTTAATATTCTCCAAAGATTAGAAAAAATTCACAATCATCCTCAACTCAATGTGTGTGAGTGGATAGCACTATCAACATAACTTTTCATTTCAGAGTAAAACAATGACTAAATCTCCTGTAGGAAGTTTGTTTTGACTTCAAACCTCTTATATATGTCACTCACAATAAAGCACTCAGAGATTTGGTATTTCACTCAGTTTATATGTGAGGAAAAGAGTAAATAATGGAAAACAATCATCTCACATATAGTAATATGAAGAACGGACTTTTCAAGAATGGAATAAACATGATCTCATGGACAGGAATATCAATTACTTTTGGAAATGTTGAATCAAACACCATAGGTCTTGGTTATTAAATCTCCACATCTACAGAACCAACCTTTACCTAAGATCAACTAGGACTTTGTTGGGTTGTAATGGGGCTTGGGTAATGGTTAATAAGGAATGTCAAAGGATTCTAAGAAAAGTTTCTAGGAATGTATACACCCATTCAACGAACAATTAGGGCTATCAAGAATAAACCAATGTTGCGCACCATCAATTTTTTCTTCATTCTCACATCTTTATCCTCATTGAAAAATCTTTTTTTATTATTTTTTTTTATAACTATTTTTCTTTTCTTCAACTTTTTTTTTTTATTTATTTTTTATCAATAGAGGATTTATGAAATATCTCATATTTTGTTTTTTGATGCCCTTTTTACACCAAGTATATCCATCCATACACATTCCCAGAAACGTTGGGTAAAGGTTAATGGGTTAACAAATAAAAGTTATTCTAAGGCTCAAAAGGCTACAAAAAGGTTAATGTTATAGGTAAGTTAAAAGGCTAGTTAATGGTCTAAAGAAAAAAATGCCTAGATCATTTCCTAAGTTCGGGTCAGTATTATGATATCTTAATTGAATAAGCCAAGAAGTTCTAGTGTAATAATTCAATTTTGATGTCATTCCCAAAGCAATTGATTAGAAAAATGAGAATAATGAGATCATCAACGAGATAATACGGACTCAAGAAAAATCAGAGCTTATGTATAACCCTCAGAAAAATAGAAAGGTTCATAACTTTCAGGGTTAAGTCTCCACTATTATTCTAAGGTTTTCTAGTGCATATTTCACTCATCAACTTCAAGTTATGCTAATATGGCTCATGGTGCAAATATAATCGAGTTGAAAAATCTTATGAACTAGATCTAACTTAAGGATCTTAATAAACTTTCAGTCTTTATCAATATACCAATATGTCAAGTTAGCTTGCATTTTCTTGAGCATAAAACATTTAAAATCCATTTTAATACTCGCAAAAGACCAAGTTTTCTTGATAGAAAATCAAATTTTTTTTTTAGAACAAGAAAAGAAGAAAACACTACGAAAAAATGAAAAATTCACCGACTCATGAATCCTACCCCCAAACCTAATCCAAGCATTGTCCTCAATGTTTAATAAAATAATTCTGACAAATGAATGAAGTAAGTACATGAGAGGAGGTTAGAACAGTATTACTGCGGTGAAGATTTTATCAATTTCCAAGAAGTCATCCATCAATGAGGCTCACAAACATAAGAATCGTGGAGTTTTCATTAGAAATCAATAAAATGCAGACTCGACAATAACAAAGAAAACTAAAAAAAAAAAAAAAAAAAAAAAAGCAAGTTGTAAGTCAAAACTATTACGGAGCTAACGAGTATGAGTGAAACACAACTAAATAGGGTACTCGAAAATCAATCCAGACTAACAGCAAAGACACACAACTAAAGCTAGGCTGCCTCCTAGGAGTGCTTGGTTTACCGTCATCAGCCCGACAAATATTCTTCCTAAAAAATGGTGTATCGAATAGTGGAGAGGAAGAACATGACAAACACTTAGTCCATGGTCGTATATCAACAACCTGAACAGTTGAGGATCAGTCCACCAAAATATAGCAATCACATGGGGCACCAAATACACTAGGACATTCCAAAAGTGACCAGTAGTCATACACAACAAATGATCATTGCGTGCTCCAAAAAGGAAACATCCTATGTCTGGTTCCAAATCAGAAGATTGAATAATTTTCACAACAGGATGGTGAAAACTGAAATCCTCAATACAGCACAAGGGATCGGTGAAAGTAGCCTTAGTAAATGGGAATGTGATGCAAGCAGATGAGACGATGGATATATCAGGTGGTACAGGCTCATCACATGAATCATATAGAGATATTGGTCTAGACAACTCATCACCTGAAAAATGCATACCTGAGGGTGTCAGGTAATTGTTTAAGGTCAAGCTCAGGTGGCTCAACTGATGGGACTAATTTTGACTCACTGAGTGGAAGAGGCTTCACTTTAGACTTCCATTTATAACTAGGATCCACAATGAGGACTGAGTCAAGCAAATCATTGACTTCCCTAATGGAATCATCAACATCAAAGTCTAAACTAAGTTGAGTCAAACAAGCCTCTAAACAGTCAAGGGGAGACTCTAAAGAATGTTCACAGTTTGATTCGATGCATGAATCACTAGGAAGGCATATGTCTAATGAGTCAACTAGTTTTCCACTCCTAAGGGTAGTAGTGGATTGGGCATCTTCACTGTCCAGCTCATATGTGCCACTAATTTCAAATTGACCCTTTGGGTTAGAAATAGATTGGCTAGGGAATTTTTCTGACTCTATCTCAAGAAGTGACTCAGCTATTTGACTCACAGTCATCTCAAGTTTCCGGATAGCTTGAGAGTTTTGTTGATAAATAACTGTCAATTCTGTGATATCCTGAGAATTTTGCTCAAGTATTTCTCCTGTTCGCTCTATAAAAATGTTCATGATATCCTTTAACTCATTATCGGGAGTGAAAGCTTGAGGAGTCTGAGGAGTGTCTAGAGGGCTTTCATGGTACTGACCATGAGCCCATGAGAAGTCAGGATGATAGGCTAAACCTGGGTTGTAATAATCTAAATATGGATCATAATCAGGTTGTCGCATGTCATAAAATGAATTGACTTGCTTGGAAAAATAGGCTGGATAATCCCTTGTGTTCATTTTTTTTAATTAATTTTTTTTATGACTAACTCTAAAAAATATACACAGACTCACACGCAATCAGCAACCAATAAATGCACAAGAAACATGCCTCCCTAAGCAATCAACATTTTTTTTTTTTTTTAGATCAATAATCTTTTTATCTTTCGGGGACAACTATTTCTTATGTAATCTTTATAATAGAGCAATGGGTGCTACAAGTTGATCCTAAGAGTGTACACTTTACATTGCAAAGTTCAAAATCAGTAGGCTAGAGTTTTGTTTCAAAGAAACCGGATTATCGCACAAGAGAAGGAGGTCACAATGGTCCAATTAAGTACTTCCTTGTGCTACCGCTCTGTAAGCCAATAGATGTGAGAACAATGTGATGTTAAATGTACACTTGAGGCTTGTGTTCCTAACCCAAAACTGTTAGTTACACCAATCCTTCTTGTGGATCGTAGCTTACTTATGACTCGGCGTACCGGGTAAATTACCCTTGTGGCAGTGGCCTCTCGGAGTTCATTGAATGATTAAACCCATCGTCACTTTTAGCTTTGGTCAACACAAAAATTATTGGATTCACCTTGGTCTTGGTTGTCCTATGAACACCGTACCTAAAAGATGGCTCTATCTAACTTGCTAATTGATTTTAATTATGTTTGGCTATTGGTTGAACACAGCTGGAGTGATGATTAGGTGGGGATATCAAGTCCCACCAGTTTCTATTTAGAAGCTGGGTCTACTTATTATGAATTACTAAGGTTTAGCATCCACAATTACAGAATTTACACAACCAACACACAATTGAAAACAATTACATAAAACACCCGGTCGCTAATACGTTGCGTGAGTTAAAAGTACTTACAGTCTGCGCATTCCGTTCTGTACAAAAAGTTAGCACAATTAAAAAAAAATACGACTTCTTTTTATCCGTTTCACTCAACACACAAACACATGCATAAATTTACTGGTCTTGGTCGTAGAAGTCGGATTTCTAAATCATAAAAAAAATTATTGGGTAACAATTAAAATTGTTTCCCTATAATTTCTTTTGACTTAGAAAATTTTGGGTTTTTCAATTTTTTTTTTTTTTTTTTTGTGATTAAACAAAATGAAAAACAGTAAATTTTAAAAATTATTACACCACACACTCGTAAAACGAGGTGAAAATAAAATTAAAACTCTCCTCACAAAAAAAATAAAAATAAAAATTGCTTGATGTTTTTGCAGGATCGTCCAATTTCCTCGAGAAGCGTGTATTCTGCAAAATCAAACAAATAAAACGAAATTAGTGTAAAAAGAACTTAGCAAAATAAAAATAAATTTTTGTTTGAATTAAAATTTTGTTTTGTTTTTTGTTTTTTTTTTATGAAAATTTTGTTTTTTTTAATTAGTGAAAATAAATCTTAAATTCAATTACACCGCTACCTTCCCCGGCAACGGCTCCAAAAACTTGATGCGGATTTTAACCAACCTAAATTAATAGGTTAATTTAACCCACTTGTAATAACCGCAAGTGCACGGTGTCTAACTGGTAGACAACGGCAAGTACGGGTCGATCCCACGAGGAAAGTGGATGCAATTGAATTTAATAATTTAATTAAACTACTTTAGAGAAAATGGGGTTACAGTGTTTTCAAAACTAAACTAAAAATAAGAAAAATAAAATAAAATAAAATAAAAGATAGATGATGATGGATTTTGTGGACTTGGACTCACCAATGAGTTAGCAAAAACATTTAAATCTAAATTACTGAAATTAAAAACGAGAAGCTTTAGGGATGAAAATCCCTTGCTTACACCGAATATGTGATCGTTATAATCCAATTCAAATTATATCATGTTTCTATCAAACATTAACAAATTATTTCAAGCAAATACGCTCTTACCAAGTATTAAGTGTCTTTTTAGGGCACACTTAATCAAAGTTTAAGCTTAATATTTTTAGCACATGCTTTGAATATTGATAAAGGGTAATTCTAACTACCAAACATATCAAGTTTAATTTCTCGAATATGAAAAGTGAAAGCAATTTATCAAAAATTCAGAGATAAATTGTAATTAATAATTAAGCAAACAATTTAGTAAAATAAATCAAAATGAATTATGCAATCCCTTTTGTTTGTCACAAACTCGATGTGGTGGTACTCAGCAGATCAGCAGGTGGTCAGAACACGAATCCCGAGAAAAATGTTCCCAAAACTCTTTGTGGTGGTACAGAGCAGAATCGGGGTGTGAATAGCCAAAAACGGATTTGACTCGGTCCCCCGCCCTCGCTACAGTGTGCTACAGTAACGCTCTTCGCTCCGCCTTCTTCTCCAGCGAGCAGCACCGCTCGCGGTGGTGATTTCTGCTCCTCGCGAGCTTCCTCAGTCTTCAAACCGTCTCCAGAACTTGAAAAAGAGAGAGAGAGGTTGGGGAAACAGTGAGATAACAACAAGAAAAACAGAGAAGGACGAGAAACAGGGACTCCCTGTTTATGCTTGCGAGCTCTGTCTCGCGAGGTGGTGGCGGTGGTGCTCGTCTGGTGTGACGATGGTCATCAGAGAGGGAGGCAGGAAGGAGCTCGAGACGAAGAGAGGCCGAGAGAAAAGAGGGGGAACAGGGCGCTGTGGCGAGGCGGAACAGAGTCGCGGTGAGGCTCTGTTTCGCGGTGGTTGTGGTGGCTCGCGGATGTGTTCTGTCGCGAAACAGGTCGATGGCGGATGGAGGTTGATGGATGATGGACAGGAATAGGGACAGGGACAGTGATGGAGGTGGCTCTGACGCGAAACAGGGTTGTCACACCCCTATTTCGTGGTGGTGGCGGTTGTGCTGTCCGGAGGTGATGGTGGTTGATGGATGATGGATGATGGAGGTGTTTGCTGAGTGATCTGGACAGAGAATGAGTGAGTGATGGATAGGTGGTGATGGTCACCTTGTGAGAAAGAGGTTTTGATTTTTGTCTAATTTCTTCTTTTCCCTTCTCTTCTTCCCCTTTTTCTCACCCTATTCTCTTGTATTTATAGAAAATGATCAAGATGAATAGGGATGAGATGAGGGGATGATTCATCAATGAGGGTAGGATTGGGCTTGGCATTGGGTTTGGGTTTAGGTTATGGATTAGGTTTTTGGGTTTAGGTTATGAATTAGGTTTTGGGTTTAGGTTTGTGACCATCTGCTTTATACCACCGTTAGAATCGACTAATTGTCGTTCCTTAACTTGTCGCCTTAATATGATTTCATCGTTTACGCTCAAATTCCTACCAAGACATTAAAACGAAATAATTACTATAAAATATAATAATCGAAACACTAACATGTATAAATTAAGGGATATATTATGTAACAATTATGTGAATATCAATAACGTCTACTATTTTTAAACACAAAATTTGAAAGCTAGCTATGAGGAGGAGTATTTAGTTTTCATCAGACGCTACCCTGCAATCTCAGACTATCTAGTTAATTTTTAATTTTTATTTTTTTGGAAAGCGAGCTGGGTTTTTTATAGGTTCCCATAACCTATCAACAAGGTGCGACCTACAGGTCAACACCATAAGAAAGTAACCATGCTGCCGGCGGGTCTTGAACCTAGGACGTGGGGGATAAACCCACACAGCCCTAACCACTCGACCATAACACCATTGGCGACTATCTAGTTATTTATAAATGAATTGTTTCCCTTGACGAAAATGCCCTTTATACTGTACTTGTTAGCTTAGATTAAGAGTGTGGGGTTGTTTTAATGTAGATGGCTTAATCAGGTGTTTAGTTGACAACAACCATGTATTGTTGTTTATGATCAGATGGAGACTTGTAATTCTTCGTTCAAATACAGGCGATCGACATCCTAGTTAATTGATTACTAGTCTACTACCATATGAGTACAAACAGAGACCCTAGATCGATAAAACAGACAATGAGGTTAGTTAGGTCATGGTGGAAAATTGGAACAACTTGCTATCCTGATCTACATTGGTTGGTTCGAAGTATCTTCCTACCTAAGGGGTGTCAATTGGTGGTCTGACATGGTTTATTATCGCCATAAATCATTTAGTCTGGTTTTAAGGTAGTAGTTTTCGTTTAGTGTTCCATCTATCTATGCATTAATGCATCCATTTTCAATTGTTTCTTGCATGAACTTGAAGTCATGAACTCGAACAACAAAAACTAGATAGATCAAATAGGGAGATTATAACAGTGGTGTAGTCAATTGTAGCAATGGTTGTGAATGATTTTGTTAGCTTGTGAACTGGTTTCTATTAGCCTCACAACTTTTTTGATGGTAACAGGTTACCAATTGCTCCGCTTCTTACTATGTGGATTATATTAGGGTTACTCAATGTGATTAATGATAACCGATTAATGATAATCGAGCGATTAGGACAAGCCCAGGACAAAATGTTAAAGACAGGAGGAAGAGATTTCGTGACGCAGAGGTAGAACTCAATATGAATATATGGTGTCAAAACTTTCAACCTCACCCTGTTTTTTGTTGGGGAAAACAAAATAAACAATTACAAAGAAATTCTACCAATGGAAGTATCAAGTAATATCGCCAAACAAATATTCAATCCAATTAAATAATCAATGCAAAATAAAGGATGCCAAGATATACGTGGAAATCCTTCAAGGTGAAGGGTAAAAAACTACGGGGCAAATCCAATCAATTCACTAATCAATAAAAGAAGTACAATGTTCTTCTCAAGCCCAAGGCTTGAAGAATACAAGGAGTAATACAAAGGTTATCTCACAAGAGCTTCAAATAACTCCCAATCAAAGGAAGAATACACCGAAACAAACGACACCAAAATTCAACAAGAAACAGATCCAAAACACACTTGTGAGTCTTCAATCAAACCCCAACAATCTGCTCCTCCTTCCCTTCTTTCTTCTCACACAATGCAGACACACGCACGCAGTCGTCACGTCGCAGCCGTCGCACAAAACAAAAAACGCAGATCTATCCTTTTTTTTTTTTTTTTTCTCTTCTAATAATTATAAACATCAATAGTAACTTGTTCCTATTTTAAATTCAGGGCCTGGTCTACCCTAATGGGCTAGATACAACCCAAAAAATCTCCCCCTCCAGACCATAAGGGGGGAATCATAGCCTAAGTACATTAGGCCATTCTAATGAGCTCTTTACAGAACTCATGTTTCTCTTTAGGAACTTTTGTCATCATTTCAGAAGGATTTTTGCTAGTGTGAATCTTCTCAAGTTGGAAATAATTCTTCTCAAGCACATCACGTATCCGGTGGTAACGAGTATCAATATGCTTGGAACGCCCATGACATGTGGCATTCTTGCTCAACTCCATGACACTCTGACTGTCACAATGCACAACATATTTATTTTGATTCACACCTTATTCCTTGAGTAATCTTTTCAACCATAATATTTTCTTCCATATTTTAATAATGACAATGTATTCGGCTTCAGTCGTTGACAAGGCAACACACTTTTGCAATCTGACTACTAAGATACAATTCCCCCAGCAAAAGTGAAAACATAACCTGAAGTAGACATCTTCTTGTCAAATCACCTGCCATATATGCATCTGTGAACCCTTCCAATACGGCTCCTGAATTACCAAAGCTTAAACAAAGCTTTGAAGTACCCTTCAAGTACCTCATAATCCATTTAACTGCATCCCAATGTTCTTTTCCTGGATTATCAAGATACCGACTCACAACACCAACTGCTTGAGCAATATTTGGTCTTATACAGACCATCGCATACATCAAACACCCTACAACAGAGGAGTATGGAATACCTGTCATCTCCTTCTTTTCATTCTCAGTCTTAGGAGACAACTTGACACTTAACTTGAAGTGATTAGCAAGTGGAGTGCTCACGGGCTTAACATCATTCATGTTGAACCTTTCAAGCACCCGTTCAACATATTTTTCTTGTGACAACCACAACTTCTTAGTTTTTCTGTCTTGTACGATCTTCACACTACAACACAAATGCTCATTAATTGAAACTCTATTGTAGGATATCATAGCGTTTTAGAAAACGCTATGTTTGCCAGAGCTATAATAGATTCAGGGTTATTTATAACGTTTTAGAAACGCTATTGTAAGTAAACCATTTATAGCGTTTTTGAAATGCTATAGTAACTGTTTTTATAGCGTTTCAGAAACGCTATTGTATAGTTACCAATAGAGTTTCAGAAACGCTATTGTCTTCTCTCACGCAGCATTTAACAAATGCTATTGTATTAATTTCTATAACGTTTCTCAAGGCCCTTTTTTTCTATAGCACTCATCAAGTGATATCAAATGAATTTTTATAACATCTTATAAGTTTTATTTCTAGAAAATAAAAACCAAAATGTGCCAAACACTTAAACATTTCCATGAACGGAGGCAAAGTAATGTAATTAATAAGATAATGTATTATATCGAGTCACAAAATCTATCAAATAATAAAGATCAGACTACATTTATCTCAGTTAAAGCATGGTCACACCATACCAAACATCGACTCAAAAGCCTGTACAAACTCTGCCCAAGACGCCATACCAATCAGCGCTCAATGACAATTTCAGTACTACACCCTCAGCGCAGCAGCCAACGCCGCCCAGTCCATATATAGTGAGCCAATACACCAAGGATAAAAAGACTTGATAAGCCAATTGGCAAGTACTTAAGCACTGCTCCACAGCTTGCAAACTGAATTCGCAACTTACAAACACAAAAATGCAACTTGCAGTGACAATGTTCAAATTGCAATCACCGACCAAGCACAAGCTTGCAACTTGCATACACGTACCAGCTAGCGCAACTCACAGCCAAGAGCTGCGCCAAACTGTCCAAAACAACCAAGCAACGCAACTTGCGCAGCTGCAGCAATAACAGGAAACACAACAACTGCACCCTCAACAAGAAAGAAGTTGACTAGGCAATTGTCGCTATGTAATGATTTCTGCATTTTTATGGACTGCAGAGAAATGGCCACTCCCATAAAACTATAACAACAAAGAAGATAGCAATCAGGCTGCAAAAGAAAGACGCTCGTAATAGGAGATAATCAACTCTGCAGCAAAATGGAGGCAAATAGCAAGTTCTGTGTCCACCATGTTAACCGCTTATCTGATGATGTCCCCACTTCGCCGATTTTTTGTGCAAGACAGATAAATTATAAGCTTATCTTTATTATTAACAAACAAAGAATACACTGGGACTGCAATGCCACAGTAAATCAGATTTTACCATCATTTGCAATCTTATCAAATAAAAAAAGAATAGCAAGCCGAGTCAAGATAACAGCAAAATCATCCTGCAATAAAGAAACAGGAGATTATCTTCCAGGATAGGGTTGACAAAAAGATAACCCACTGAAACTGCGTCTCTCCTAAGCATCACTTAGAACATATCTTCCAGTAAGGAATATTTCATGGAGTGCATCACGCAAGTACTCCCTGGAATGTACAGGAGGATCGTAACAAAAATAACACCATTCTGCAATTGAAAATAATTAATATTTAGTGCTTAAAAAGATTTCCAAGTATTTATGACATTCGCAAAACATGTTCTACTATGAATAAGATTAGCAATTTAGCATGATCAATTACAAAGTAGCAAAGCGAAGAGTATCTAAAAGATCAAAATACATGATCCTCAACTCTACACAAAAGAACAAAACACTTCATTCTATATCTCAGTAAGTTATAAGAATCTCGAATGAGAATGGAATGACCTTAATACAGGTAACCGAGCATGACAACATAGAACATAAAAGCTAGCATACCTTGATGTTGATGTTTGATAGACGTTGCTCTAGGTTTGACTGCCCTTTTATTTTATCCTAGTGCATGGAAAGGATGCATTGCCACTCAAATGACTTCTCTTTTCATCCATTCCATCTTTTTGGCTTGTGGATCCCTATGGCTTTGAAGGTGAGTCCTTAGGTCTATCAATATCTTCTTCTGGTTAAGCTACACCATCTTTAGCCCTCTCAGTATACTCCTTAGGCTCCTCATCATTGTTTTCAGACTCTGTAAGCATTTTTGATATGATACAGACCACTTCTATTGTTCTATCCTCTAGATTCATCCCAAAATGGTGTTCTGTACAAGAAAAATGAAATTTAAATATAAACTTGCCTTATCTACTACATCACGAGAATGCACACTGGCTGCAGCGTCACGCTAAAACAGAGATTATCATCACTGACATTTTTCTCAAGCAAAATAAGAATGTACCAAGCTCTTTGATGACATTAGCAATATTGAACTGCATTACCAAAAAGAAAAAAAAAATGAAGATTAGGAGATTCTGTTAGCGAAAGAGTCAACTAAGAGATAATCCACTAAAACTTACAGTTGGTTCAAATCTCAGTTTTCCCAGATATTGATGGAGGAAAGGAAGCATTTCGTCCCTGCTAGGTTGTTTCTCAAGCTCGCCTTCTCCTAATGTCAAAATAGATTTTCAATAGATTTCTTGCAGGTTGAATAGAAAAGACGCCTTTGTATAATTGCATAATAAAACACTAGAAAATACGGATACTTCCATATCTACTTTAGATGTTGTAAGATTGTACTCAACACTATACAGTACCTTACTAGTCTAGAAAGCTATTATGGTATTTAGAGATCAAAATACTCAAACACTTGATACATGGTGGACACCAACACTCTCTTTGTATTAGTTCATACGGCGACATGAGAATTTTAAATGATGCTGGCATAAAAATTACAACACGCTGCAACTGAAACTAACTATATATCTTATGCAAAAAAGAAAAAGAAAAAAACCTAATATATTAGGGAAGAGACTCTTAAACAAATGCAGTTCAAGAATTGGGAAATTAACGAATTCCAGACCAGACATGCACAAAATATGCTCTACTATGAAAAAGATGCATCCTTAAACATGGTACCAAAGGGGAGAATATCTAAAAGCATGAAATACATGATCCTATCAACTCTAAATCTAAAGAACCACACTCAAACACTAATACTTCATTCTGTATCTGAATAAGATATAAGAATCTCAAATGAGAATGAAATGAACTTAATACAGGTAACCGCGCATGACCACATAGAATGTGAAAGCTAGAATACCTTGATGTTGATGTTTGACAGGATTTTCTCTAGGTACCCTTTTGTATTGAATTAATGCTTTACCCTTCTTGTGACTTATATTTTCATCCATTCCTTCTTTGCTTGCTGATGATCCCGTTAACTTTAAAGTCCACTATCTTCTTGTGGTTCCTCTAAATCATCTTCATTATCTTCATCCCTACGTCGTTTTTTATGTTGTCAAGCACTTCTTCAAAGATACCCATTACTTCCTTTTTTCTATGCTTTACATCCACCTTTTGTCAAGCAAACGAGAATGTGATGGAGAAATAACTATCAATTAACCATCTTTTAAAATTCTTATCATGATAAGACATGGAGAAATAGAGATTTATCAAATTAAATGCAAAAGGGGGCAGAGAATATCCATCAATTATTATAAACTTTACATTTTCCAGAAAGGCAAATACTTAAAAAAAAAAAAAGATAAATATATAAACAAAAAAAGGCAGTTTCAAACTAACTGAATTTCTAAATCAACCTTTAAAGCCAAGAATTGTAATCGGTGGTTTTTTCATCGATTTTTCATCCCAAATATGGCCAATTAAATTAATTCATAACTTTATCACCGCACAAGTAGCTATATTCACATTTATAGAGAGCTATCTCTTATACAATTACAGAGAATGTAGATCAGATGCAATGCAATTTCATGGGAAATGATCTTGATCTTGATCTTATGATTTGAATATAAACTCAGTATCCTGCACATAAAGGTGTAAGGCATCCAACATACCCTCTGATAAGTCCCTGAAATAACCACATGGGCATACAAAAATAGAGTAAAAAGTACATGCAAACTAAAAGGAATAGCTTCCTTACATTGTTGCACCACTACCTACATCTTTGTTTGACAAAGTATAATTGAGGCACAATATGAGATCGTCGTATTAGTTTAAAGTAACATTTTGATAGAAACCAATAAACATGACATTGAACTTTTAATTTAAAACGTGCTTAAATCCATAACTGGTACCCAAGAAGCTTGTGTCATTGGGTAAACTTTCTATCTGCGACAAGATGCATTCCAAACAATTAAAATGATATATAAGACCAAATATAGCTATCCTAAAAATTCAAACAATGGTACAATATTGAAGATTCCTGATCATACTGAGCTATAAGGTCAAAGAACAAGTGATCATGTACCTTAGGTATATTTGCAGCAGAAAACTGAGGTAAGTTTAACCCATCAATAACATCATTATCTTCTCTACCTTCAAGTTCTGAAGTCATCTTAATGATTCTCGGTCCATAATTAAAATCCTTCTATTCTCTGTGGATAATGCAATGATAGAGTAGAAGAATTCATTAAAAACTTATACCCTCATATAAACAAAGTCATGGTTGTTGACTATATGCTTAGTATACTAACAGTACACATATACCTAATTCAGGACACGGAAAAAAAAGCATTACATTTGAAGAAATTTATGTGGTTCATCACTCCTTGTGTGGTTTCGTGGGTGTAGACTGTGTAGTTACAATACTCCAAAGTGTGCATAGCATGCAAGTAAGGGTTTGGGGCAGCACATTGTAAATTTGGTTCAGCTTAAGTTAAGATGAATTTGGGGTAACACACAAACAATGAATTTTCATAGTGAAAGCAATATAATGGCTTTAAGAAATAAAGTACAAGTCATAAAAAACAAACCCATACATATATAGATATTGAAATAACATCTTTGTGATCATCTGTGCCTGTTTGCCAATCTCATATGTATATGGATAATGGTTTGCACCAAAAGCTTCACATATCTTTGAAATTTTGTTCTTTGTTCTTTCTCCATTATAGAAAATAACAAATACATATTTCTCAACCAATCATAAAAATCTCAACTTTAACTAAAACACAATAGATTGAACTCAAACTCAAAATCAAGGATACTTCCATCTTCACTCTCTTGGATCGATTTCCTAAGAAACCCATCTCTGGGGAGATTGCTATCACTGAAATAAAACTCAACCTGGAACAAATAACAAGTTTTGAACCTAATAAACACAAGAAAACATGGTTCTAGTGTTGAAAAGAGAGAAAGGGTGGGATTTTTTTATACCTGATGAATGACTTTCTTCACTGTTTCTTCATCTAGAGAAGTAGTAGTCATTCTTGTGTAGTGATGAAGCTCAATTAACGAAAGGGGAAGGTGGGGAAGCTAGGGTTTTAAGGAGTGAAAGGGTTTTAAATTTAGGGATTATGAAACATGAAAATTTAGGGATCTTATTCAACTGTGAAGCTCAATAAAAATAGCTATTGGGAATGATTTTGCTACAAAAATCATGCAAATAAGCAAGAAAAAAAGGTGTAGAAATGAAGAAGCATGTTGAAACGAATCTGAAGGAAAACACCCATTTGCATAATTTACAAGATCAAACACATAAACCCCATTATCTTTACAAAATTGAAATTAGAGAGAGATTCAGAAATGTGAGAAATGCACAAGAAAGGAATGAATTGGATGAAATGAAGAAACAAACTCTTGGAGGAGTGTCGTTGTTGAGATCTCTGGTTGCGAAGCTGTAGCTTGAAGACCTAGTTTCTTCTCCGCCCCTAATTTCGTTACATCTCTCTGAATGAGATGAGATAAATGAAGATGATGTAGAAGATGAAGATGGAGGAGAGTTCACCAACAGACGCCATTCCTCTATTTGTCTTTGCTCTCCAGGGTTTCTCT
The DNA here is from genome assembly GCA_963556465.1 of Berberis vulgaris. Taxonomy (NCBI): domain Eukaryota; kingdom Viridiplantae; phylum Streptophyta; class Magnoliopsida; order Ranunculales; family Berberidaceae; genus Berberis; species Berberis vulgaris. The sequence goes on along the minus strand of OY747124.1, from coordinate 104,068,979 downwards.
CATCTTCTTCCGCTGCTAGAGCAGGGTAGATTCCCCAAAGAAATTGAGATTAAAGAGAGAAAAGAGAGAAATTGAAGTGGTGTGATGGATCTATTGGTGGCTGCGAGATGGAATTGTGGCTGGCGACATGAAGAGAATGCGGTTGAGAGAAGAAGAAAGGGCAAGCATAAAGAGGGCGGGCAAGAAGAAGATGAGAGGCGAGCAAGAGGTCGAGCAGAGAGAGGCGAGCAAGAGTTGTTCTGTATTAGGTTTAGTGTATTGAATGGGGGGAGAGGAGAGATAAAGTCGCGAAATACAAAAAACTTTGGAAGCGCCAAAACGCCCGCCATTTTACTATAGCGTTTTTTATTTTCTAAGTCATTCAAAATTGACTTTTTATAGCACATTTATAAAAAATGCTATCGGCAAATGCTATCAATGAGCATTTGTGTTGTAGTGTCATTCCCAAAATGTGTTGAGCTGGCCCCAAGTCTTTCATATCAAAAGACATAAGCAAATCTTTCTTCAACCTGCCAATCATATCAACATATTTTCCAACAATTAGCATATCATCAACATAAATCAAGAGAATAATGAAGCTACTGGGAGAAAAATATCTGCCACATACACAATGATCTAGAAGTGTTCTCTTATACCCATGACCAACCATAAATGAGTCAAACTTCTTATACCACTGTCTTGGAGCTTGTTTCAACCCATAAAGACTTTTCTTCAATTTGCAAACCATATGTTATTTCTCTTTTACTTCAAAACCCTCTGGTTGTGCCATGTAAATTTCTTCATGCAAATCTCTATGAAGAAACACAGTTTTAACATCTAACTGCTTAATCTCAAGATTCAGGCTAGCTGCAAGACTCAACACTAGTATAATAGAGGTCATCTTCACAACTGGTGAGGATATCTCATCAAAGTCTATCCCCTTCTTTTGCGCAAAGCCTTTCACCACTAACTGAGCTTTGTGCTTCACATTTTTTCCATCACCATCCTTTTTCAACTTGTACACCCATTTGTTCTTCAAAGGTTTTCTATCTTTTGGAATCTCAACTAACTCATAAGTATTATTCTTATGCAGGGAACTCATCTCATCTTGCATAGTCTTCATCCAACTAATTTGATCTTTATGAGCTAGTACTTCTTGCAAAATTTCTGGCTCACCTTATTCTGTAAGCAAAACATACTCAGAATCGGGGTACTTCTTTGATGGTTGACGCTCTCTAGTAGACCTTCTTACTCGAGGCTCTACTACTTCTTGCTGAAGGGGTTGCTCTTCTTGCTCAGTTTCATCTGTTTGCACATGATCATCACCAACAACTTCATTTTCAGGCATATGGTTACTTACTATATCATCTGGCATCTCTCCCCCATTTTCAACATGTGATAGAGGAGGAAGTGGGGTAAGATCTGGTACCTCACTCTCTATCTGCTTGGGCTTCTCTACTTTCTCAAAATCTGCAATGGTATGATCTTCATAAAAGACCACATCTCTGCTTCTAACAATCTTCTTATTCCCAGGGTCCCACAATCTGTATCCAAATTGTGCATCTCCATATCCAATAAAAATACATGGAAATGTCTTCTCATCAAGCTTTGATATTTGTTCCTTGGGTACATGAACAAATGCTTTACACCCAAACACCTTCGGATGAGAGTATGAAATATCTTTACCTCTCCACAATATTTTTGGAATATCACCATCCAAAGGAACTGAAGGAGACCTGTTGATGAGATAACAAGCAGTACGTGCAGTTTCAGCCCAAAACACCTTCGGCAACCTAGCCATGTGAAGCATGCATCAGACCCTTTCTACAATAGTCTGATTCATCATTCTCTTTGCCACCCCATTATGCTGTGGAGTGCGAGGAACTCTCATCTCATGACGTATACCATGCTCATCACAATAAGCTTTAAATTATTTTGATGTGTACTCACCCCCATTATTACTGCGGAGCACTTCAAAAGTCTACATGTTTCTCTTTCAACCTTGGCATGAATTTGTTGAAAGCACTGAAAAACCTGGTCTTTAGATCTGATGAAATAAATCCACACCTTTCTTGATGCATCATCAATAAATGTCAAGAAATATCTACTACTACCAAGAAAATCTACTTCAATTGGACCACAAACATCAATGTAAGCCAAATCTAACAAACCTGTTTTTTCTTTTGATGATCTATGACATGAAACTTTATGATGCTTACTGAATAAACAATGATCACAGGGGTTAGGAGGGGTACCTTTCAAGGGGGGAATCAATATCTTCTTTGCTAAGAGCTGCATACCTTTCTCACTCATGTGTCCAAGCATCATTACCAAAGTAATTCATATATCCTTGTTTATCCAAAACAAGTCTAGAAATCTGATTTAGGCAAAGATCAGGAACATGACATACATATTTCAAAGTCAAAGTGCATCTCATATTAGTTTTGATACATACATCACCCACTCCCACAATCTTGGATAAACTAGTATTACCCATCTTCACACTGCCAAAGTCTCCTGCTCAGTAAGTAGTAAAGTAGTCTTTCCTTGGAGTAGCGTGAAAAAAGGCACCGGTGTCAATAATCCATTCGCTCCCTTCGTTTGCAATATGCAAACATTCACTTTCGTCACACAAAAGAACCACGGATTCATCTGAAACAACAACTGTAACATCTGTACTATCACTTTTTTTTCACTTTTCCCTATTTCAAATCATTTATGTAACGAAAACAATATCTTCTTTTGTGACCTAGTTTACCACAATAATGACACTTAAACCTTTTATCATTTGACTTTGATCTCCCTCTTGACTTATCACGGTTTTTATCATAACCATGATATATCATATTTTTATCTCTCCCCTGTTTTCAGTTACAAGTGCTTGGGATTGATTAGTACCTGTAGACTTTCTTCTAGTCTCTTCATTGAATAAGCTACTCATAACCAACTCCATGGTAAGCAGTCCATTCGTTGCCGAATTACTAACAAACACCACCAACGTTTCCCAACTATCTGGTAACGAGCTGAGAAGTAACAATGCTTGCATTTCATCATCTAACAATATCTTCATGCTTGACAACTGATTCACTATACTTTGCGCCTCATTCTAGTGCTCAACAATAGAATTACCTTCATTGAATTTCAAATTCACCATCTTTCTAATCAAGAAGACATTGTTCGCAGCGGTTTTTCTTTCATACAAATTCTGAAGTTTAGTCCAAAGAAAATGGGCAGACGTCTCAGCGGACACATGGTGAAATATTGTATCTAGCCATTGCCTAATATAGCCAATGACCTTTCCATTTAATTTCTTCCACTCATCTTCAGACATATCCTTTGGTTTGACACTATCCCCTTCAATTGGGGCATATAAATTCTTGCAATATAAAATATCTTCCATAATTTCTTTCCATATCACATAATTAGAGCCATTAAAGCTAATCATCCTTGTGTTGTTATTTTCCATGTCAATTTCAAACACTAACAATCTCTCAACAATTGCTCTGATATTACTTTATTGGGGAAAACAAAGCAAACAACTACAAAGAAATTCTACCAATGGAAGTACCAAGTAATATCGCCAAACAAATATTCAAAGCAAGTAAATAATCAATGCAAAATAAAGGACACCAAGATATACGTGGAAAACCCTTCAAGGTGAAGGGTAAAAAACCACGGGGCGAGTCCAATCAATCCACTAATAAATAAAAGAAGTACAATGTTCTTCTCAAGCCTTTTACCGAGGAATACAAGGAGCAATATAAGGGTTACCTCACAAGAGCTTCAAACAACTCCCAATAAAATGAAGAATACACCGAAACAAACGGCACCAAAATTCGACAAAAAACGGATCCAAAACACACCTGTGAGTCTTCAATCAAACCCCAACAATCTGCTCCTCTTTCCATTCTTTCTTCTAACACAATGGAGACACGCGCATTCAGCCGTCTCACAAAACAAAAAATGCAGTTCTATCATATTTTTTTTTCTTTCTCTTCTAATATTTATAAACATCAATCGTAACCCTAGTTATTATTTTAAATTTAGGGCCTGATCTACCCTAATGGGTTGGACCCAACCCAACAATTCTCCACACTATTTTAGTTTTTGCCAATGTCAACCAAAAACCAGATTCAACCACGGTTGGTTGATGTCCCTTTGTTGTAGCATAATCAACTAGCTCAAATACGTGTCTTCTAAAGAGTGGATTTGCATTCAAAATCCAGGAATGATTAGTTTTTGTTCTTGACGAGGGTTTTGGCCTTCTAGAGGTCTGCAGTTCGACAGATTTCGTTGATATTCTCAGTTCCTGGCTACATGTTTTATTTCTACTTGGAGTTTGCAACTTGCAAGGTTGCACTGCACTATTTACCATACCCTGTGAGCTTTAGGTGCGCTGCATTTGCTCATACAATTTGTATTTAGTTAGTTTGAGAAGTAAAGAGCAAAAAGTGTTGAACTTGTCACTGAGATGCGACTGATATTTTTGGTTTGATCGCTATCTGCTTTGTCTTCTTCATTATCAGTTGAAATCAGTTAGGCCATAGAGTTTATTGACGGCTAAACTTGAGGTAAAAGTGGGCTCATATTATTCAGAAGTGAAGGACAGTGAATCGCTCGTCTTGGTAAAGGTTGGATATGTTGACACTTGGGAGAGTCCTTTGGCAGTTTGATCTGAATTATCGTATTGATTCATATGGGTCGAGATAGTTTCGAATTAAGAGGGGTTGCAAAGGAAACTTTGACGCGATACTGATTCTTTTTTCAGATAAGTGTTGAAAATGGTTTTTAATGAAGCTTGTGATTGTTTGTAAAATATAAAAGGAAGAGAATTTAGAATTTATCTCTGCTTATGTGACGCCGGGCAGAATAGTGATTATCCTATAAGCTAGTTCTAACAGATAAATCACAAGGAAGAATACAAAATAATCGCCCAAAACACCAAGAAATATCTCTAATGTCAATTCAAAATTATGCAAATCAAAGGTCTCTCTAAAATCAGCCCACAAGCCGGGCTTTATAGCTAAAACTCATCAATATTGGAATTTTACCAAAAATGGCAACACCCCAATAATCATGTTAAAACAAAATACATAATAAAAAAATAAAATGCCAGAAATTTGGCCCAAATTGGGTTCATAATTACTTCCTAAACAATAATTGAAATATTACTATAAAATGAAATAAACTACTAAATTTGTGGATTCAGAAGGGAAAACGGTGGAATTTGGCCTCGAAAAAATGGCAACATGCATAGCTCCTTGACCACGACGTGCGCGTTGAAAAGAGCTTTCCGAATTTGGGTCGTTTGCGTGATTCTGATACTCGTAGCCAAAGTTATGGCCAAAATACTAAAACGCACCAAAAACTGCCAAATTAGAAATAGAATCATGATTTCCTGCAATCTTAGAAATAGAATCATGATTTCCTGCCTTCTTTGTGCTGATATGCTAATTCAAGATATTTCAGTCGCCTCGGGTTGGAAAGAACTCGTCCTCGAGTTCACAATAGCTTTCTCGGAATTCACAATAGCTTCAGGTGGCAGTCCAGGAGGAAGGTCCTCTGGCATCAGGTTAGAAAACTTGGCTAGCAGCGGCCGCACCTCCGCTGGCAAATTTGGAATCACTTCTGCTGTACTAGTCCCACATGGCAGCAGAGCATAGACCACGTCTCCACGCTCAATCTTATATAAAAACATGGACCTAGAAAATAAGTTAGTATTATTGGATGCCGGGGTAGGAGTGGTTTCCTTCCCGACGAGGTGCGAACACAATTTTTTTCCCTTTAATGCTAAGGGAATATGTATTTTCCACCCATCATGAATAACATGACGATCATACTGCCAAGGTCTGCCTAACAATATATGACAAACATCCATAGACACAACATCACACCAAGCATTATCAAAATATTTCCTACCAATCGAAAAAGACACTAGGCGTCACCTATTTACTGAAACCTCACTGCCTTTATTCAGCCATGACAATTTGTACGGCTTGGGATGACGATTGTCTTCAACTGCAATTTCTGGATAGTCTCTTCAGACACTACGTTCTCACAATTGCCACTGTCAATGATCATCTGGCAGACTTTATCTGCAAATGTGCATGTTGAGCGAAAAATATTAGTTCTCAACCAATCATCCCTTGAATCGCCCTTGGGAGTCAGTAGGCTCTTACGAACAATCAGAGTCTCATGGCCATCCCCATACAACACATCTCAATCGTCATCAATGTCATACACAGGCTCTCCAAATTCTTTAGTTTCGTCTATCACGTCTTCCTCAAGCTCCTCATGGTCATACACAGGTTCTCCATGCTCCCATAATCGAGCATGATTGGGATACGAGTTTTTGAAACTGGAATCAGAATCGTGATCTTCCATCTCACGATCACCGAAATCCTGCGTCGTTAAACGTCGGGTTAACTCTGCAACTTGCCTCTGTAAATCTTCAATCATCATATTCTTAATGTTACGATCACGGTGAAGGGCTTCCTCGTTCGGAACCTGCCCGCGATGACCACGACCACCAGCCATAGAAACTAATGAAATCTCATCCCAAGAAGATGTTGAAACTCTGATACCAACTGACGTCGGACAGAATAGCGATTATCCTGCAGGCTAGTTCTAACAGATAATTCACAAGGAAAAATACAAAATAATCACCCAAAACACAGAGAAATATCTCTAATGTCAATTCAAAATTATGCAAATCAAAGGTCTCTCTAAAATCAGCCCACAAGTCGAGCTTTATAGCTAAAACTCATCAATATTGGAATTTTACCAAAAATGGCAACACCCCAATAATCATGCTAAAACAAAATACGTAATAAAAGAAATAAACTGCCAGAAATCTGGTCCAAATTGGGTTCAGAATTACTTCCTAAACAATAATTGAAATATTACTATAAAAGAAAATAAACTACTAAATTTGTGGATTCATGAGGGAAAACGGTGGAATTTGGCCTCGAAAAGATGTGCAACGAGTGTAGCTCCTTGACCACGACGTGCGCGTTGAAAAGAAATTTCCGAATTGGGGTCGTTTGCGCGATTCTGATACTCGTAAGCAAAGTTATGATCAAAATACTAAAACGCACCCAAAACTGCCAAATTAGAAATAGAATCATGATTTTCTGCCATCTTTGTACTGATCTGCTAATTCAAGATATTTTAGTGCCAAAAACGTGCTTTCTGACAAATCAATATCATCTAACTCAAATCCTCCTGCATCATTATGGGAGAGAAAGTGAAAGCTCAGGGGAATGGATTTGGGAGAAAATAGGGCCAATTGGAGTTTTTGTCGGGAGAAGGACACATGTTTCCGAATGTAGTTGAAAACAAAAAAGACCTGGAAACTGAAGTTGTGAGTAGAAAACTTGAAAGTATATATTTGAGGCTAGCAGAAGCCGAGATATTTTACAATGTACTTAAATTACCAACGAAAGCAAAAACAACTTAAAGCTGAAAGCAGAAACACAACTAGAAGTTATATATATCATATGAATATAAGTTATATTAATATATCTTACATGTAATACACTGAACCACTGCATCATTGATTCATGTGTTTCCTTGCAGCAATCATTACTTTGCGGTTCCCACTGCTTTCTTGTACGTATACCACCGGGCAACAAAGAGATAAACGACTAGGTTTATCACACTCAGCACTGCCAAGAGAAAGTAGAAGTAGTGTAGGTGACCTCTGTTCAAATTGTCTGGTATCCATCCAGGCTTTCCATTCCTGGTGCTAATGTCTGTAACAATGGTGACGAGCAGAGTGCTTAAGTAACTTCCTAGAGCACTGGTTGTGAGGGAGAGGGCAGAGCACAAACTCCTCATTGCATCTGGTGCCTGTTCGTAGAAAAATTCCAATTGTCCGATGACAGTGAAGACTTCTGCACATCCTATGATGAAGTACTGTGGGACCTGCCAAAATATTGACATTGGCATGTGCTTGAGATCATAGTAGTTGTTCCTCCTTACGATACCGAGTCTTACAACCTCCAAAATCCCTGCGGTGAGCATGGAGAAAATGGAAATCACAAGGCCAATGCCAATTCTTTGGAGTTGAGAGAAGCCATGTTTTTGGCCGGTGAACCTTTTAGCAAAGGGTACAATAATGCAGTCATACACTGGAACCCAGAAGAGGACACTAAGGGTGTCAAAGATGGACAATGCCGCAGAGGGGATCTCAAAGTGAGGTCCCATGTTTATGTCCATCATGTTCCCTTGTAAAATGAATAAGGTATTCATTTGACCATATACAGTGGCAAAGACAATTCCCGTTGCCCATATAGGTAGCAACCTTATAATTGACTTAAGCTCTTCAACTTGGGTCACAGTACAAAGTTTCCATGGATCCACTGCGTCATTCACTTGATCTATTTGTGTTTCCACTGCCGCTTTGTCAAAGAAACTGTGCATGATAGCATTAGTTAGAAAAGCTGTAGTGAAAGGTTAGAGATTCCACATGAAGATGTTTTGAAGAATCAGACATCAAATCTTGTTACTTGCTGCGGTTCTAAAAGGTTTACTAGTTAGAAAATGCTAATAATGCTGTACTCACTTTACTCTTTTATTTGAGAAAAGATATCATGAAATGGTTGTACATTTTTCTTTTCTCTTTTTGCCCATACGATACCTTAATTTCTTGAACTTATTCAAGTCTAGCATAAGCACAATAAGACTTGGTTGAGCGAAAGATTCAGCCTGTTTAATACATACTTTACTTTTAATTTTATGAAGGTCAGAATAGGTACAGCGAGAAAGAAGCAGTTGGGCTTACCTCAATGTTGTTGTATGATCAAGTTTACGACTTCCTTGGATGAAAGATTCCTCATCAGCAGTCTCATATAGGAGAGACTTGTCAGCAGGTACCACAACTTGAAATTTCCTAAATGCCGCGACCAGAACTTGGCTCATCGGTGTCAAGGGGCTGCCTCCAGGTTTCTGATTTCGGTACAATGTTGTACCACAGAAGAAACTCACGATGGCTATCCCCATTGCTGCAGCAGGAATGCCAAAACCCCAACCCCATCCCACATTTAATTGTATCCATACCAACACAGAGGAAGCTATGAGTGCACCGAAGTTGATTGAAAAGTAGAACCAATTGAAGAAAGAACTCTTATGTTTCTTCTCAGCCTCATCAGTATCATCGAACTGATCTGCACCAAAGGATGACACACAAGGTTTGATCCCACCGGTTCCCAATGCTATCATATAAAGTGCTACAAAGGCGACTGCACTCTGTCCTGTTGTTGGGTCACAGATATCCTTCTGAGCACAATGTGGCTTTAGTCCAGGAACAGATGCTGACAGTGTTAACAATGTCATCCCCTAGACAGATCAAGACTTTCGATGTTATGCTAATTTACACTAGGTAACCAGAAGATCAAGTTCGATTCTGCGTGTTAGACATTGAAGCAAAGCTTGTCTGAATAAATCTTACAAAAAAATAGATGATGGAGAAAAAGGCGATCGTTCGATATCTTCCCAAGTATGCATCAGCTAGAAAGGCTCCAAGCAATGGTGTGATATAGCAAGTACCAGACCAATTTGATACATTATTAACTGCGGTAACGCTGTGCTGGTTGAGCTGAACCTTGAGGTAATTTACTAGATTGGTTCCCATCCCATAATATGCCAATCTTTCACAGCATTCGTTCCCTGAGCATAGATTGAATTTGTTAGATGTTTGGAGTGCATTGAAGGATTTGAAGAAAACTATTTACTGAATGAGTACTACCTAAGATATACGGGCAAGCCTTCCAGGTTCCTGTTTTGTTCTTGTTAGCCGGGTTGCCATGATAGTCTGTTGTACCATCTTTAGTGTAGATATCTTCTTCTGCCAGGATTTTTGCTTGGACATTCTCTGCTGCCATTGTTACCTCAGGTATACTTACTTTGCTTTTGGTGCTCACTAAGGTATGTTTCTCACAACTTCACCATTTTATGTTGTTTAGGCTCAGAAAAAAAATAACTTTTCGAGAGTGAAGGTAGTAATGTTAGACAAATACTATGAAGGAGTTCAGCAGGATCATATGATTTTAGTCAGCAAATAATGCTAGTAAAATTTGCAGAAATAAGAAGTTAAATCTCTTTTATGCCACAGTTGCTAAATCAAGCAGGAAGTACGTCCCCTCAATGAAGTGCACACTGAACACCTTTAGTAGCCAAATTTGGGATTTGATATAGCAAATGTGGCATAAACTAGATTATGTATATACTATCCGGTTACAACAAGTCAGTCCTTTTTTTTTTTGGAATTTTCCTTAAAATAATGTTTTCTGATTGATATTTCTGCTTTTTGTCTCTAAAAGAGTCACGGCTTTTGTTAAATCCTGGAGTTCATGGGTTATGCATAAACAACAACAGAGAGAACACAAATTTGAGGATACGGGTTTTGAAATTTATTGCAGAGAAGATAGAACTGACCATGGTAGTTTCTAGAATAAGCCATTCTTGATTATCGTTCATGCCCATCTAAAGTGAGGGCATATCATCTGTTTCGGGCAATCATGGATATGCGGTGTGTTCATTAGCTCCACACATAAGGTACGTTTTTCACGCTCTTCTATATCTTTATTAAGTTCAACATGAAAAAACATAAAACCCAAAGCCACTGAGCTACTACCATTTATTCATTGTATGTGATCATTCACGGTTTAGACGTATCTCACAAAATGAATGTCTTTGAAGGTATGTATGTGCACATGCATTTTTATGTGATTTAGTCAAAATAATTTTTTGAGAAATGAAAGCAGATGAGCGGATACATTACAGTTGAAGCTAGTTATTATAATCAAATTAGCAGTTAAAAAGCTATTAAAAGCACACACAAACAATGATGTAATTTTGAGCTAAAACAGAATTCATCAAACAAGTTTGATTTAGTAAACTTAACTAAGAAGGTAGAGGAACATTTCTAGAGGAACTTAAACAAGGGTGTCAATTTCTCACCTCAAGGTTCACAATTTAAACACTGTCTTTGCTTAATCTAACAAATTGTTTTGCTGAAAAGAATGAATACTGAAGAGAAGGGATCTGTTGCAGTAGGTAAGACAGAGAGGGAGGAGGAGAAAAGATGAAGAGGCCTTGGTGGTTTACTCTAGTTTTGCTAAATTTGTTTATAAATGAATTTTATTAACTTCACTTAAAGATTGAGTTTTTAAAAATTATATATATACATATAGATGGCGTAATCGGGTGTTTTGTTGATGACAACGTAAATTATTAAATAAGAAAATTATTTGTATATGTTGAGATGGAGACTCTGTAATTCTGCGTTCAAATGCAAGCCGACTAGCACATGTAGTTACATAGAGAAGACCAAAGAGACATAAGGGTGGTTATTGTCACCCTGAGATAAGCAATGCTTCAATATGCAATATTAACAATATCGGAGATATCTCCAAACTTCGGAAAAATTTATCCGACAAAAAATTTAAAAATAACCTAGGTATATTGTAGAACAATTTTCTTAAATACTGAACCAAACAATAGAAAAAACAAACATCGTTAGCTTATACCATGGTATGATTAGTGAATTATATTTGTTTTGATAAGCTGCTTACACCAGTATGTGATGGTAACAGGTTACTAATTGTGTTGCTTCTTAGTACGTGTTGTTAGCGCAACTCAATCTGATTAATCAATAATCCGAGATTAGGACCAGCCGGGACAAGAGTCAACATGATTCGGTGACGTAGAGGTAAAGGTCTATATGAATACATGATTACAAAACTTTCAACCTCAAACACACACACATTTTTATTTTCACACTAAGGTGTTTTGTTGTTTATGACCTACTATTAGCTGATATCCTTAAGCTCTGTGATTTTAGTCTGGCTTATCATGCCTTTAACTATATCAATGATCGATACTCACCTAAGTCCTAAAAAAATTGGAAGAATCACGTTGTCATGTTGCAGAGAATGCTTTTTAATACTGGTCCTTTTCTTGGAAAATTACTTGAGATTCTTAGGTGAGACCTGCTAGTACAACTTTTTTTTTTTTTTTTTTAAATTGGGATGTTGACCCATTTTATTCATATAAAAATCCACGACCGAAGGCTACATGACTGACCCAATAGGATTAACTAAAAAGCCGGAACAAACTCTCACAAAAGATAGGATTCACCAATACAAGCCTAGACAAAATCAGTCTTTGTACCTTTTGTTTTCTGTCCTAGTTCTATTGGATTTTCGGGGACAAATGCTGATATCTTTGGTGTGGCGCCTCTTATTCATCTTTCCGTCTGACATAGCCCCTAGATCCAAATCATTGTTCGCTGCCTGTGGATCAAGCTCAGATTCTAAGTTGACTTCATCACTATCCTCACTAGAACTTTCGAGTGTACTGAGGTCCAATTTCGGCAGTCGAAGTAGCCTATTTTCTTTGAACAAAGATATAGCCTGATTCAAGTGGTCTTCGACTCTTTTATAATCCAGGGAAGTTTTGATAGCATATTTGTCAAAATGTCTCTTTAACATGAGCAAAGACTAAAAATCATCATCCGAGGGTTCCTGCACTTGCTGACCCTGCATAGCATCCCCTAACTCTGTGCTACTAGCACCGAAAAATGTGGTGCAAGGCGCTGGCTGAGGCGAAGCCACGACCCCCGTCTTGGAGGCGGACTGGGGCGAGACCACTTCCGCTGCCTTGGTGCAGGGCGCTGGCTGGGGCGAGGCCATGGCCCCTGTCTTGGTGTGTTTAATGTTAAAACATACAAGAGTTTTATTTGTTGTGTAGACTAGAGTTTGGTTATTTCTAGCTCTCAAGGTGTATTAGGGTACTCTTCTCATGTAGAAGCATAAGGTCGATAGTATATTTTATGATTCGTAAATTTTTTCCGGTCTGGTCAATTGGTCAGGAAACATTTTGATCTTCCGCCTAGGAATCACAAGACAGCCCCGACCATTTACAATGTGCTTAAATTACCAACACAAGCAAAAACAACTTTGAGCTGAATGTGGAAATCACTACTGGAAACTATTACAAGTAAACCTTATCCTATGGACGTTGAACATTAAATCACTGCATTATACATTGATGTGTAGCCTTGCAGCGCTATCAATGTGCCGTTCCCACTGCTTTCTTATACGTATACCACCGGGCAATGAAGAGATAGATGACTAGGTTGATCACACTCAGCACTGCCAAGAGAAAGTAGAAATAGTGTAGGTGACCTCTGTTCAAATTGTCTGGTATCCACCCAGGTTTTCCATTCCTGGTGCTAACGTCTGTAACAATGGTGACAAGCAGAGTGCTCAAGTAATTTCCTAGAGCAACGGTTGTCAGGGAGAGAGCAGAGCACAAACTCCTCATTGCATCTGGTGCCTGTTCATAGAAAAATTCCAACTGTCCAACAAAAGTAAAGACTTCGGCGCAACCTATGATGAAGTACTGTGGTATCTGCCAAAATATTGACATTGGCATGTGCTTGAGGTCATAGTAGTTGTTCTTCCTTACAATATCAAGTCTTACGAGCTCTAGAATCCCTGCAGTAAGCATGGAGAAAATGGAAATCACAAGGCCAATACCCATTCTTTGGAGTTGAGTGAAACCATTTTTGTGTCCGGTGAACTTTCTAGCAAAGGGTACGATAACACGGTCATAAACTGGAACCCAGAAGAGAACACTTAGGGTGTCGAAGATGGACAGTGATGCTGAGGGGATCTCAAATTTTCCTAAGTTTATTTTCATTGTGTTTCCTTGTAAAACGAACAAGGTGCCCATTTGACCATAAACAGTTGCAAAGATAATTCCCGTTGCCCATATAGGCAGCAACCTTATAATTGACTTGAGCTCTTCAACTTGTGTGACTGTGCACAGTTGCCATGGATTCACTGCGCCTTTTATTTGATCTACTTGTGTCTCAATTGCTGCCTTGTCAAAGAAACTGCACATCATAGCATCAATTAGACTCGTTAGCATAGCTTAGAGATTCCAGAGGAAGCTGTATTAATGAATCAGTGTACAAAATTGAATCAGTGTACAAAATCTTGCTACTTGATTGGATTTAGATAACCTTATAAGTTGCATAATGCTGATATGATAATTTTGTTCAATTTTACTAAGAGACATTGCAAAATGACTGTACATTTTTCTTTTTCTGATTTCCCCCCAAAAAGAAATCCTTAATATGTAAAAGTGACTCAAATAAGCTCAATAAACTTGGTTGAAAGAGAGGTTTCAGCATTTTATCATGTATTGGCATCTGTTCTTGTGAAGTTTTTAACATAGCTATAACTTGGGTATGAAACAGTAGAACCAAATTTTGGATTTGTTGGATTTTACCTCAGTGTTTTTGTATGATCAAGTTTACGACTTCCTTGGACAACAGATTCCTCATCCGCAGTCTCGTACAGGAGTGACTTGTCAGCAGGTACTGCAACACTAAATTTCCTAAATGATGCAACGATGACTTGGCAGATCCGTGTCAAGGGGCTGCCTCCAGGTTTCTGTTGTCGGTACAATGGGGTACCAAAGAAGAAGCTCACAACAGCAATTGCCATTGCCGCAGCAGGAATGCCGAAACCCCAGCCCCATCCCACATTTAGTTGAATCCACACCAGCACAGAGGCAGCTAAGAGTGCTCCAATGTTGATTGAGAAGTAGAACCAGTTAAAGAAAGAGCTCTTATGTATCTTTTCAGCCTCATCAGTATCATCAAACTGATCTGCACCGAAGGATGACACACAAGGTTTGATCCCCCCGGTTCCCAGTGCTATTATATATAGTGCTATGAAGGCGACTGCACTCTGTCCAGTTGTTGGGTCGCAAACATCCTTCTGAGGGCAGTGTGGCTTTAATCCAGGAACAGATGCCGACAATGTCAACAATGTCATCCCCTGGACAGATCAAGACATTTGATGTTATGCTTGTAAACACTAAATACCCATCAAACTCAAATCTATGTTAGAAAATTGAAAGTATAAAATTCTGTCAGAATAAATCTTACAAAAAAATAGATGATGGAGAAAAAGGCGATTGTTCGGTATCTTCCCAGGTATGCATCAGCTAGAAAGGCTCCAAGCAATGGTGTGATATAGCAAGTACCAGACCAATTTGAGACATTATTGACTGCGGTAACGCTGTGCTGGTTGAGTTGAACCTTGAGGTAATTCACTAGATTGGTGCCCATCCCATAGTATGCCAATCTTTCACAGCATTCATTCCCTGAGCATTGAAGTGTTAGATGTTGGGAGTTCAATAGAGGACTTGTAGAAAACTAATAACTGAATGAGTACCTAAGATGTAAGGGCAAGCCTTCCAGGTTCCTGTTTTCTTCTTGTTCGCGGGATTGCCATGATAGTCTGTTGTGCCATCTTTGGTGTAGATATCCTCTTCTGTTGTGGTTTTTGCTTGGACGTCCTCTTCTGCCATGGTTTCTGCTTGGGTATACTTGATCTCCTTTTTGTGGTCACTATGGTATGTCTTCTACAACTTAACCATTTTGTTATGTACTGTCAGCTAAAGGATTAAACAAGTTTGAAGGTAATAATTTTATTCTAATACTATCACAGAGATATGCTTAATTAGAACATATTAAGCAAAATACTACGCCAGTAAAAACTGTAGAAATAAGATATCTCATGAATGCACTTTCAATCAAACAGCAAGAATAAGCCCTCTCAATTAGTTAGATATTGAAGATAAAAGTCTTCCAAACAAATTCAGACTGACTTGTGCTGATATAGAATGCTAAACAATGAAAAACTCCCAACAACTATATTAACCTGGCAACCATCACTTGAGCATCTTGTGCGACATGAACTGATAAGAAAATATGATTATAGCCATGAAGTTTTTAGTAGATGAAAAAGATGATCAAAGTAATAGGTTTTGGACATTGAGAAGAAGATCAAACTGAAGGTCCAAGCAATATATTCAAAATTAAATGAGTGGATTCATTGTTGAAGTGCAAAACCAGTAAAGCTCCTAGTCTAATGATGAAATGGCCCATCAGAAAGAAGCACAAATTTGAAGCTTTCTACCTAAATGGCTAAGATTCTAATGAGTAAATGGTCCACCACCATTGGCTATGAACAATGCTCACTACGCCTTAGTCTGAACCACCCTTGATTAGGTTAGTAGGGGCTTGTAATATCAAATGGAAATTGAGTCGTGATTCGACACACCAGGTACAGAAATGCATAAAATAGGATTTTATTGTGGTTTTATTCTGATGTTCTGATTTATTTGAATGAATTGAGACATCGTATTTGGACTCTTAAAAGGAATTTGGCAGAATATAGATGGATCAGAGAAATGTCAAAGCCAAATGTAAACCATACACAGCTTGATTGGCATCTTGTGCAAAATTTCCTGAGAAAGTTGTGGGTGTGGAAATGTGGTCAATTAACTCTGCTTTGCAGTAGGGGTTGGTGCAGAAGACCTGGAAGCCTCAACATCCCATGTGTTGACTTCTGAAGTTTTTGATTCTGACATCTCAAGTGTTGTGATAACAGCTAGAATAAGACTGGACTTACAGGAAACCGTAAAAATAGAAAACATAGCTATATGTATATCTATGAAACTAAGCTGAAGAGGTGTGTACACCAAATTTTTTGAACTATAGTTCCTACTAAACTTTCATTAATCCATTGACAAGTTGAATTTGTCATCGTTTCACATTCCCTACTTAGAACTAAATTGCTGATTAAACGAAAAGTGGAAGTTCTCCAACTGTTTTGAAATAGGTTCCCAGTCGATGAGCTTTAAAATTTATCCTCTAAATATTTGGGACCACTTTTGATGGTCTGCACATCAAAACTCACCTTGATTCATGAATCATGACTGAAAGATTCTTGACATCGGTATCGTAACAATATTTTGATAACTAGTTTTTAAACTACAGAAAGTTACAATATACACAACAAAATATTACTGATGTTTCCTACTTTACTATACATTAGCAAAATGGAACTCTCTAATATTCTATTACTTGAAAAAATAAAATCAATCAAACTGACCCTGTAATTCTTTAATAAACTAATCTAAATTTTTTATAACATAGTTATCAACTCAATTATTATGGGGGCCAAGTAATGGATGACTGTGCAAAGAATTCAGATTGTTAAACAAAGAAAGAAGATGCTTTGTTTTATCACTGAAGATTATTGTAATACTAAAATCACTCATAGCTTAGCACCTAAAAAACTCTCATCTTTCAAACAAACATACAATAGTGAAATTTTGAGCTGAAACACAAGATTTCACTAACTTAAGTTCACAAATAGGATCATAGAACAAGAAAAAAAGATAGTAAAGAAACATTCCTACGGAAATTTAAACATGGGTATCGATTTCTCACCTGAATTCAAACTAGTTCATCAGCAGCTTATAAGGCCAGAGAAACACTGATGTAGTAGTTAAGCTCCACTGTAAGCAAGCATTCATCTGCTAATAACCCTTTCTGCTTAATCAAACATACACATAAAGGTGAGGGAGAGAAGAGGAAGAAGAGACGATGAGTTCAAGACACCCCTTCTGATAACCTGTACTATTTTTATACACAAAATTTGAAAGCCAGCTACGAAGAGGAGTATTTAGTTTTTCATCACAGAGGCTACTCTGCAATCTCAGACTATCTAGTTATTTATAAATGGATTGTTTCCCTTGACGAAAATGCCCTTTATACTGTACTTGTTTAGCTTAGATTAAGAGTGGGGTTGTTTTAATATAGATGGCTTAATCAGGTGTTTAGTTGATAACAACTATGTATTGTTGTTTATGATCAGATGGAGACTTGTAATTCTTCGTTCAAATACAGGCGATCGACATCCTAGTTAATTGACTACTAGTCTACTACCATGTGAGTACAAACAGAGACCCTAGATCGATAAAACGGACAATGAGGTTATTTAGGTCATGGTGGAAAATTGGAACAACTTACTATCCTGTTCTACATAGGTTGGTTCGAAGTATCTTCCTACCTAAGGGGTGTCAATTGGTGGTCTGACATGGTTTATTATCGCCATAAATCATTTAGTCTGGTTTTAAGGTAGTAGTTTTCGTTTAGTGTTCCATCTATCTATGCATTAATGCATCCATTTTCAATTGTTTCTTGCATGAACTTGAAGTCATAAACTCGAACAACAAAAACTAGATAGAACAAATAGGGAGATTATAACAGTGGTGTAGTCAATTGTAGCAATGGTTGTGAATGATTTTGGTTAGCTTGTGAACTGGTTTCTATTAGCCTCACAGCTTTTTTGATGGTAACAGGTTACCAATTGCTTTGCTTCTTACTATGTGGATTATATTAGGGTTACTCAATGTGATTAATGATAACCGAGCGATTAGGACCAGCCCAGGACAAAATGTTAAAGACAGATGGAAGAGATTTCGTGACGCAGAGGTAGAACTCAATATGAATATATTGTGTCAAAATTTTCAACCTCAGCCTGTTTTTTTCCCCACCTACAACAACAAAGAAGTCAAATGGGTCTCACAGTCCGTAATTTGGGTTCAGATTTCGTTATCTATCATCATCAAAGCCTATTCCTCGATATAAAATTACGTTATGTATGATTACATATATTATGCCATGAATAGACATTTTTATATTTAGTTGATTTTGACGAACTATAATATTAAACTACCCCTTCTTAAGGAAATTCATCAGGTATATATGAGTTCTTATTTCATTTGAAGTTGCAACTACCTATTCAAGTTTTTTTTTTTTTTTTGGAAAGCCTATTGAAGTTAAATAACTTGGAAATATAAATTGAATACAATTTTGATTATTAGGATGTGCCCTCTATCTTTAAACTACATTTCGTGGTTTCTGTTGATCTAAAGATTGAATCATATGGATCGCAAACTCATCAGGCCCTTTGGAAGTCTTACAATACTGTCAGGCAGCTTCACAGCTTAGCAGTTTAATCATAATACACGGCGTTTTTTTTTTTGGCGAGTAGAGTTTTAATTGGATCCAGAACCATTTAATGCACCTACAGAATTCGAACCCTAGACTTGTGATACAATCCGCCATAAAACTTGCCTTTTATCTAGGCACTTTATCTCATTCTATATATTTGGCGTCTGTGAAGGCGACCACTTTTGAAGCCAAGATTAGGAACCCATCTCACTTGATCTATTTTGTTCTAAACTAGAGTATGCTCTGGCCCCTGTGTCGTTGGCACTTCACATAATTTTTTTTTTTGCTAATTATTTTGTACCGAACACCTCCGTCACTATCCACATTTTCATTCTTAATTAGTATTGAAGTGTAAGCCTATTCAGTCAAAGTTGAATCAGTTAGGGAAAAATTATAAACGTCGAGAATGAGTTCTCCTCCAATCTTTAAATTCGCCAAAACATGAAATCTAGAGTTTTTGTTTAAATGTCCATTAAGATGCCCGATTAATTTTTTCTGGTATGATCAACTCATCTCATTGCTTTTAAAAATATTGAAAAATATTACAGATGTGTAATACATTATACGTTTTTTTTTATTATGAAATATATATTTTTAATATTTTGGGCCTTGTATTGATCATTGATTTTGTTTGAAAGATTTTTAAAAATGCATTTCAACGATATACTAAGTTTATCAAAATCCGACAACAATGTAGATAGTTATGATAATTTTCATTTTGCTAAAAGGAAAACACAATATTCTTTAATTTTTTCAAATTATTTTTGTCCTTTTACTTGTTTTGTATTTACAAATATCCCATCATAGGAAATGAATCTCAACCATCAAATTCAATACATTTATCATCTTTCAATTCTAACTATATTTTATCTCTAATCCCTTCGATTTGACTTTGTCCCAATCAACAATGAATAGTAACTCTGAATTGTAATATAGATTGCATAGATAAGTCCATGGTCGACTACGAATGCCTTTAGTGTGTGGTTTTTAACTTGGCATTTAAACTCCGATATGTTGTGCCCAAGATTGATCAATTCCTAAGAAACTCTGTAGCCTAGACCATATTTACTTTTTAATTTATGAAAATAGCTCAGAAGATTAATATTTTTGAAGAATAATAGCTTGGAAAGTGACATGTTATGGATATGAATATATGCCCTTCTTTCACGGCACGCTGGAATCTGGATGACAATGATCCGAGGAAAAGTTTTTCTTTCTTGAATCTTTATTGATGACAATGAATGGAACACCTTATTGGGCACGCGATTCAAATCTACAGTAATGAAATGTGTCATCTTGATTGGAGAATAATGGTTGGCCAAACGTGCCCTTAATTGCAAACACAGAGTTGACTTGCTTTCTATCATTTAAGCATCATGAGTCGAGTTGTGATCATTTGTTGAATAGGAAGGGAAGTAAGTTGACAATTGGAGAATGCATCGCTGTGCTCAACTCAACTCATTCATATCTTCTTCAACTTGTTTTTTGGCACGCATCTTTAGGACATGAATGTTTGTGAGCTGATAAAAATACAATTCAATCTTGGGAACATAATGTAGTCTATATGGAAGCAAATATATTTAGGAAATTGTTAAGTGTATTCAAATGTTTGGCTCGATACCCACAACTTCATTTTAAAAAATTATTTGGTGTATTCAGCCACATTTTATTAAGGAAAAATGACTTATAAGACCTAATTTTTATAATTGTAGAGCTGAGGATGACATATTTAGAGAGCTCTAGAGGCGATTTTAGAGCTTTGAGTCTTTTTGCAGGGGTAAAACTAGGAAATACTATTTTTCAGCTTGCATCTTTTAATCACAGCCGTTCCAAGATTATTGGAACTAATATCAATCGTTGAACTTTAGAGGCGACTAGCGTACATGGAAGCGACTCAACCAGCCAAGGGGGACTCCCCTGCGGCTGGCCGACAGGATGAGGGGGTTTCGAAACGCTCCTTTGCGCAAGTCCTTGGCAAAGCAATGAAGGATGACCTTGACGACAAACCGACGAATTCTACAAGTTTTAGAAAAGAGGGCAGCCCGACTTTATTGCTATCCGATTCGGATGTCTCAAGGAGATAATCTCACGTGTCAAATCACGTTGTGGTTTTGAAGTTTTCAAGTTTTCGGCCTTCGCTTGATTCGATAAGAGACTCCATTCACAGATCTTGGGGAATATCCGGTGTAGGGGTGGGCAAACGGGTTGAGGAATCGCGGATCCAAACTGAATCGGACCGTTTTACTCCAAACGATTCGATTTTTATTTTTAAAATTATGAAACGATTCGGTTCGGTTTCGGAACCGTTCTTAAACGGTTCGGTTGCGATTCCTAAATTTGTGTTTAAAATGGTTCGGTTCCGATCCGATAATTAAACAGTTAGATAATAAATTTAAAACCAAAGCCAGTCTCACAACAATGTCGATATGTCCAAGTGGTTAAGGAGACAGATTAGAAATCTGTTGGGCTATGCCCGCGCAGGTTCGAACCCTGCTGTCAATGTTTCCATTTTTTACATTTTTTTTCTTCACTTTACAGAAGCCATGCATTTTGGTTTTTTGCATCTTCCATTGAAACTGAAAGACACCATCACAAGCAATGGATATTAGCCGCAGGACTAAGAGGGTTACATTATGCCCAAAGACATCCAACTTGCTCGTCGAATCAGGGGTGAACGTGCTTGATTGCTTGTAAAATGGGCTATGTATTGTTAAGATGTTATTAAGTTTGATTTCACTTTAAGAATTATATGTAACTTTGTCCCATTGAGATAGATAGATATCTATTAATGAATTGTTGTTTATCGAATTTGACATTTTCTATCTTTCACATGTTGTGTGAGATGAATGAGTTGTTGTTTATCAAATTTGACACTTCACTACTTGTGCAGTTGTGCTTGGGGGGCCTAATATTGAAACTTTCCACATCTAGTGGGGAATAAAAATGGTTTTTTAGTTTTATCACCAACTCTTACTCACAGTGGGATGCATCTTCAAGGTTGCATAGTATTATAAAGGAATTGTTTGGAACCGAACCGTTGTAAACTGTTCGAGTTAGGTTCGGTTCCAACGTTCAAAATGGAGGAATCGATCCGAATCAGAACCGTTAAAATTTAAAAAGTTCGAGTTAGGTTCCTCAAAATTTGGAACTGAGCCGAACTGTGTCCACCCCTAATCCGGTGAGTTCATTATGAGTCTTATTGATCAAAGGTATGTTTTGGTTTATTTACAATCAGAAGATGAAGTTAAGAAAGTGCTTTCAAAAGATTCTTTCACTATTCGAGGCGTTAGATACAAAATCTTTCGTTGGCACCCTGGTTTTAGCCTTCGGGGGGATCCGGAATTGGCCCCAATATGGATCGAACTCCCTAATCTACCTTTGGCTTTTTTCTCCCCGCAATTATGAAGGCGATTGGGAATTCGGTGGGTAATTTTCTTAGGATCGATGATGGCACTAGATATTTTACTCGACCAAAAGTGCACGTATGTGCGTCGAAATGGAGGTAACTAAACCTTTACCTCATAATATTTGGCCTGAGAGTCCAAAATATGGCGGATATTGGTAGAAACTTGAATACCCTGGATTTAAATACTGCGGCCATTGTTCGTTAATTGGATACGAGAAAGATTATTGTAGGAAACTTATGGGAAAGAAAAAGGAACAATCTAATGATGATGGAGAATATCATAAGGAAGGCAAGAATTCAGAAAAGGCCAAGCAAGTTCAAAATCAATACAAGGAGACTCAAGGACAAAACGTGAAGAAGCAAATGTATGTCCGGGTTACTAAAAAATCGATGGAAACAAAGGAGAAAATAGGGACTAGTGGGGCGAAAGATTCTCAAGGAGCTGAAATCATAAGTGAACAAGAAGGAGATAAAGTGAAATCACGGGACGGAATTTGGCCAACAAGTTTGGAGTTTTAGGTGATGAAAACTCGGAAGAGGATTTTGAAAAAGGCGACAAGGAAACAATGCAACATTCTAATGGGAATACCCAAAACATTTTAATGTGGGCTGGTTATACCATTAGTGAAGCCGACAAGGCGATGAACATTAAGAATTGTGATACATCAGAGCGTGGTCAATCTGGAGCAGGGTGTCACGACAATGAATTAGAGCATACGCACTCTGCTTCACCCAAAACAGAGCAGCTGCAGGTTGCTTCTCCCAAAACAGAGCACTCATGTTCTGTTTCAGCCAAGGCGATACAGGAAGTTTGGACCACAGGGACCCAGGTTTTAGGAGATGAAACAGGGAAGTCTATCCCTAATAAAAATGAGACCATTGCCAAAATTTTGTCGAGGTTTCAGGTAGTAATTCTAGGCCACAGAAGGTACACACAGAGGACAATGCAATGCCAGCGGTTATGGAAGTTCAAGCTCCCATTGTGGGCGATAGCTCGAACGACCAATTAATACCCGGGAAAAGCGAACAGGCGCCTATTGCGCACTCGGGTTTTGCTTTAGTGGAGGAAAAATAGGACTCGAAGTTTAGTCCGCCTATTGTGAACTATTTGGTTCGTAACGCTAACAGCGAAACTGAACTGGAGACCGATTCCAACAATTCGGATGAAATCAGTTCGGATGAAGAAGATTTGGATGAATACACCATCAGGTCAAGAATAGTGTCAGGTTTAAAGATAGACCACATTTGATTAACGAAAAAATTCGATAAGAGGAATATGCCAACAGAAAACACGATGGACCAGGACTACTTCAAAGACTTCAAGGTTTTTCTTCGAAGATCATCTAAAATGAAGAAAAGTAACAGCAAGTACAGGCGTTGATCTAGGGGTTTGGTCAGTTTAGATGATATATTTGTCTAGTTTCTGTTTTTTCCTTACCAATTTGTTATTATATCTCCTTTTGGGACAACTATTAAGGTCTGACATACCATAGCAGAGATTTTTAATTAAAAAAAATGAAAATGCCTCAAAAGGTTTACTTTTAGTAATTCAAGACTATTAAAGGCCACAAACCTAAATCATGGTTTAAAGATATGTAAAAATAAAAATATACCCATATTTCTAGACACATTGATGTGGTGTTGTTATGGTATTCAAATTTGAATTATATTGAAACAAGCGAAATATACAATTTGATATTTTTTTCAAAGTTGTTTTATGTCCCTAAAACACAACTAATCGATTTTTGTTGAGTAATCTGGAAGTAAAAAAAATAAAATAAAATCTAGAAGTAAACTTATGATTGGTTTTAAGAAGGTGAATAATTTTGAAAATTGATCACTTAAGTTAAAGGGTAAGAATGTCTTTCTAATTATTTTTAAACCATGAGTTGAGTTTGTGACTTGTAAAAGTCTTTAATTATAAAAAGTAGGTCTTCTAAGTCATTTTTCGTTTTATTAAATTCAAAATAACCTCAATTAATTACCAAAGGAGAAAATTACTCATGTTGTTGATTGATGACTTTGTAGAAAGGATTTCAATTATGATTTTTTTTGGAATTTACATGCAATTTTTTTAGAATTTGTTACAATAGTTGCAACAAAATTTTAAATTGATGCAATCACTTATATATTTGTACGAGGTGGTTTTAAATAAGGTGGTTCA
This sequence comes from Berberis vulgaris, assembly GCA_963556465.1. Lineage (NCBI taxonomy): Eukaryota > Viridiplantae > Streptophyta > Magnoliopsida > Ranunculales > Berberidaceae > Berberis > Berberis vulgaris. Next base: position 104,044,541 of record OY747124.1, on the reverse strand, counting down.
GCCTTGTCCTAAGCAGGAAGTTAAAAGAGATGGGGGTTTACCTTTGCCAGGGCCTAGTGTTGTCCCACCCTCATGCAACAAAACTTTTGTTGAGGTCATGACCACCGATCTTTCAAGTGTGAGCCCTACTTCTGCTGTCAGTAAGGGCCTTTTTGCAGCAACCTCTATCCATCGGGATTCCCCCATTGATTTATTATCTCAAGTATGGGGAAATCATCTTCTTCTAGTTCTCGTTGCAAGAAAGAATGGTGCGAGATCATTGATAGAGTTGCCTAATTCGATGATTCAATGGACACCTGTTGCTCTTCCGTTTGGCCACACAACTTTTTTGGTCTTCGCCAACTCTCCACACATGACTTCTTGCGAGGAGCAGGAGTCGTCTCCTAGTTTTTCGACACTGAGTGACAGTCTCCCCAGCAAAACCCAGTTCTTCTCCCTTATCCTGTTTCTCTTGCCGGCTCAGTGGGTAAAGTAGGTAACCCGGTGTCTGAGTCGCCTCGCCCAACTCAGCAGGATAAAGGCATGGGTATTGTTGGGCTTTCGCCTTGCCAGGGGCTCGCGTCCAATTTGAAGTGTAATTTGGCCAATTCAAATGATCAACAGACTTCTGGCAATTATTGAAAGGTTTTAGAAGCTGTGGAAGATGTCTTCAACTTGGACTCCTTATTGACTAAGATGTTTATGCAGGCCAACATGGATCGCAAGTTGGCTAGAAAGGCCCAGCGTGACAGAGCCGTTGAATGGACTAATTTTTCAGTGTTTCCAACCAGATCCAGGTTCATGCTCAAACAGAGATCCACCAAATCAGGCACAACCAATGAAGTAGGGCGGGTAGAACTTAAGGGCTGTAGCGCCCCTGCTAGGCTGATAAGGAGCAAGTTTTTAAACCAGACACAGGAGTGTTCGTTATCTCTTACTTACCCGTGCAGGTTTCGAGCCACCAGCAGAACAAAGTGTTGGAGTCCATGGTTTGTCCACAAAACTATGTGTCTCTCATTTGGAGAGTTGCTCGTCTACACCAGACCACGTAGGTGCTCCCCTAGGCTTCGAGGTCCCTTGAACGAACAATCTTGGTTTTGTTCTCCCTGGCGAACAGACTTCTGAGCAGTTTTCAGGGGTGTTTTCTAGGGTCAATGACAACGCGGAGCTCTCTGTCTCTAACTGCCATTCGGCTCAAGAAGAGGCATCAGATCGTTCGGCTTTCAAAGAAATTGGCTTGGCAGTGAGAATGGACCTCAGTTGGGATGAAGAAAGGGCTCTAGATATGGTTTTAGCGGCAGCGCAGGGTTCAATATCTAACAAAACAATGGACATGTGCAACAACCTCGAGGTCGAAGGTCCTTCATGAACCTCAAAATTCTTTCGTGGAACTGTAGGGGACTCAGACATACTGAGAGGCAAAGGGGTTGTCGTAGATTGATTTCAGAAAATCGTTCGGATCTTGTTTTCATTCAGGAATCGAAATTGGAGAGATGCTCTAGAGAATTTATCAGAAAATTGTAGGGTGATAGTTCCTTTGATTGGGCTATGGTGGAATCCACTGACAGCTCAGGAGGCCTTTTAGCTATCTTGGATGCGGATCTTTTGTAGATGAGGAAAGTGTTGAAAGGGTTTTTTTTCACTTTTTATTCAGTTTCAAATGATCTCGGATAACTCTTGTTGGTCAGAGACTAATATTTATGGTCCGTGTGATCCTTCGCTTAGAGAACACTGGGAAGATATCTATGACACTGCTGGTTGGGTGCAATCGCCATGGGTGTTAGCTGAAGATTTCAATGTTGTCCGTCATATGAATGAAAAAAAAGTTGCAAAGGGAGGTCCATGAGCATGCAAACATTCAATCAGTTCATTAATGAGGTGGAACTCGCTGATTTCAGTCTAAAAGGGGGAAAGTTCACATGGTCTAATCGAAGAGATCACCCTATTATTTTTCGGCTTGATCGATTTCTGGCTTCGGTGGATTGGATTGATAAATTTGGTGATAAAGTCGAATGGCTCAAGGGTGCAGCAAGTTCTGACCATCACACGATTTTGCTTGCGAACTCGTCTATTGGTGGCAATTCTCGCATTTTTTCCTTTGATAACGGTTGGTTTGATCACCCAACCTTGGCAGAGGAGATGAAATCTTGGTGGAACAACTCAGTAGTCTCTGGCCACCCTGACTACTGCTTATGGTGGAAACTTAAGGCGATTAGATGCAACCTTAAAAGTTGGAGGAATAAAGTTTGGGGTAAGACCAATTTATGTATTCAAAATATTTCTGCTTTAATTACTAACATTGATGTTGAGGAAGAGATCCGAGACCTAACTGCCAAGGAAAGGTCTTGTAGAGTGCAGTTGCATCAGGAGTGAGCAACATTAACCAAACGAGATGAGAAGTTTTGGAGGATCAGATCTGGGGTCAATTAAGCTTGTCATATGGATCAGGGGTCTAAATTTTTTCATAACTTGAATAACAAACGTAGACTTTTTAACTCTATTGAAGCTTTAGCATGGGGCAGGAGTTGGTAGCAGATGATGTCAGCATCAGAGAACTGATGATCTCTCATTTCAAGGAGTGTTTTTATGAAAAGGAGAAGTGACGACCTTTCTTCTCGAGGATTACCTTTAAGTCAATCTCCCAGCCTATGGCTACCTCCTTGGTTGAGAATTTTTCAGAGATGGAAATTAGAGCGGCAATGCAAGAGCTCAAATATGAACTTACTCCAGGTCTTGATGGTTTCTCAATGGTGTTCTATTTGAAAATGTGGGAGGTAATCAAACTTGATTTTATGAAAGTTATTGAAGATTTTAACTCTAGAAATTTTATGGATTGGCGGTTGAACACCACTATCATCTCGCTTATTCCGAAATGTGCGGGAATGCGAACAGTTAAGGATTTCAGACCTATCAGTATTTTGAATGAGGCCTATAAGAGCATTGCTAAGGTGTTGGCTGATAGATTGAAAAAAAGTTATTCATTTAGTCATTTCTTCTTTTCAGAATGCAACAGTCAGTGGAAGACAGGTGGTTGATAGCCCTTTGATTGCCAATGAAATTATTGATTCCAGGAAAAAAACAAGGAGTTCCGGGGCTCGTTATCAAATTAGATTTTTCTAAAGCTTTTGACAATGTTTCTTGGAGATATTTGGATTTGGTAATGGGTCGCAAAGGGTTTGACTCCAAATGGATTCATTGACTTCACACTTGCAGATCTACAACCAATTTTTCACTGAAGATTGATGGTCAGCTGCATGGGTTTTTCAATAGCTCTAAAGGCTTGCGTCAAGCCGATCCTCTGTCTCATCTTCTCTTTACTTTAGCAGCAGAAGGCCTAATCCAAATGATTCTTAAAGTGGTTGATGCTGGCCTAGTGAGAGGGTTCTCTGTCGCAGAGGGTAGTTATCTTGTTTCTATTATTCAGTATGCAGATGATACTATCCTCTTTTGTGATGCCTGTGCTACTCAGGTTCTTGCTCTAAAAAGAAATATACTTTGGTTTGAAGTTATTTCAGGTCTGAAAATCAATTTTCACAAATCAGTGGTGTTGCCTATATGAGATGCCCCTCATTTGCAGTAGTTGGCGGGTTTATTTGGTTGTGCAGCATGTCAGTTTTCAGTTAAGTACTTGAGCATGCCTTTGGGTACTAGTTTTAAAAGTAAAACTATGTGGGATGAGACGATCAAAATGATGGAATCGAGACTAGTGTCTTGGAAGCGTAAATTCTTCTCAAAAGCAGGCTGATTAGCTCTTGTCCAATCCACTTTAGCTTCTATCCCTGTGTTCATTTTGTCTCTTATCAATGTTCCATCTTCAATAGCAGCCAAGATGGAACAGATCATGCGCAACTTCCTTTAGGGTTCCACTCAAAACTCTAGAAAGATGCATTTAGTGGGTTGGAAAAAATTTGTTGTCCCAAATCTCAAGGTGGATTGGGATTCGCCAAGTGATCACTTTCAATTTTGCTTTATTTTTCAAGTGGTTTTGGTGATTTGCAGAAGAATATGACAATTTATGGAGATCGCTCATCATTGATAAATATGGGCGCAAGAGATGGGTGTGAGATAAGAGAACTAAGTACTCTCCTTATGAATGCTCTTTGTGGAAGTCCATCTCTCGGTGTGCAAGTGTTTTCTACCCCCACACCTCTCTTCGGTGTGGCAATGGTGATTTCATATCTTTCTGGCATGATTCTTGGTGTAACAACCAACCTATGAAGGATCTATTTCCAATGTTGTTTATCATTAACAACCAAAAACATGGGAGAGTTAGCAATTTCTGGTTTAATGGTGTTTCTTGGGATCTTTCCTTCCGAAGACCCCTAAATACTGAAGAACTAGAGGAGGTCGTCAAATTAATGCATATGTTGGATAGTCAGATGCTCTCGGAGGTCCCTGATAGTTTGATGTGGAAAGGTAAATGTGTGAGTTTCTCGGTAAAAGAATTTTCTGATATGTTGGCTGTCTCTCATTATGAGACTCATTCCAACCCCTTTATTTCCTCTCACAAGAATCTGGTTTGGGTGAAAAAAAAATTCCTCGGATAAATTTCTTTAGTTGGTCAGTGTTACATGAGATAATCTTGACTAAAGATAGGTTAAGGAAAAGAGGAATCCACACAGAGAGTCTTTGTGTGTTTTGTAATGAGATTGACGAGACACTGGATCATTTGATGCTTCACTATAGATTATCCAAATCCATTTGGAGCAGTTTCTTTTCAGAATTTGGTTTGAGTTTGATGTTTCAAGGTTCCAATTTGGATTGGCTAAGTTGGTGGTCCCAAGCTAATCCTTTCCGGCGTTCTATTTTTATCAGAGAATTTGATATATCAGAGCATTCTATTTTTATCGAGATTAGGGAATTGGTTTGGAGGATGGGTTCGACTTGTAATTTGTTCAGGAACTTGGTTTTTGACACCTTCATGATGTCTTGGCATTCCTTGATGTATGAATGATTCCTTTTGTCATTTGTTTTCTTTCTTATCTTTATTAAACATCTTCGTGTTTGGCAAAAAAAAAAAAACTTATATATCTATTTATTCTTTTTTAATACATATTTTTTGTCAACTCCTTTGTGTTTGATGAACACATTATACTCTTTGCACCTTATTTAGATGCACAGAGAAGATAAAATTTGTTTACATGGTGATTTTATAAGATTTTTTTATACAACATATGTGTTTGCTATTTACTATAGAACTTGTGATGATGGTTAGTGTATCTTTGACGTTTGTATGCAAAAGTTAAATTTAAGAATTCGTGAATAAAGTTTAGTTTTATCGATAATATTACTTTTGTTTTTTCGGTAAGAACAAATAAATGCTTATAAACGATAAAATTTAACCATCAAATGATTTTATTGATAAAAATGATAAGTCGGTGTTACATATTTTAGGTTGGTACAAAAATAATCTAAACATCCCAAAATGGCAGTGTAACAAAAAGTTGGTACAACCGAATCAAATAATTGATTACATGTAGTAACTCCCTTTATTTATTATCATAAAATTTGAAGATAATTTCATGCATTTTGGTTTTGGGGCAACTGGCCAACCGGTCGGGGTACGTGTTAAGGTGAGTGGACTCAACTTCGGGTTGGGTTGGTTGTGGGTTGACTCCTCAACAGTTCGAGTTGCATAAGGGCTGAACCTTGGCCCGCTTATGACCAAGTTGCATCCGAGACATATGGTTTCATTTATAAAGATCGATCCGGTTTAGGCAGGATAGGCTTCAAAAAGCCCACACACATATAACGTAATTACTAATAGTTTTTTAGTTCCTCGTGTATGATTAATGAAACTAATTGAGAACTATTATTTTTACAAACACAGCTTGTTATGCAAGATATAGTTGAATTGATGAGATATCAGATAAAACCAAAATCAATGAACAAATTGTTTTATAAAAGTGCATCAAACTTGAGCAATGGTCAAACATGTTTGCATAATCGTGTCATGTTTGCATCAAACTTGAGCAATTGATGAGATACTGTAACTGCTTTGTCATATTCCAAATATTTGTGACACTTGTCGCAATTATTCTACCAGTATCACGCGAAAGCAGATACTTGATTTATTGTGGCAAATTGAAATAGCTAAAGGCTACATTTCTATTTTTGCTCTAAAAAATGGTAGTCTACATCTAAAATCATCAGATAAAATTACATAACATAACGCGAAAACTAATTTCTCCACCAGAACTTTATGGAATGCAATGATTACATAATTTTTAACTGAAAGTACGTAAAAGAAACAAGCAAATTATGCCATATACATTTTGTACGTCCCTCAAAACTTTCTACCAAATCCAGTAGGTATTGATTTATTTTACACCATTTATCTACCTCTGAGCAGCTCTCAATCACTGCCTTCACAAAACGATAGTTACAAACCAGACAGAAAATATATATTAAGCTCATCCAAGTCTTTGAATTAGTTTTGGGTAGCAATTAACATGCTTTTAAGATACTTCAGGAATCGAGATCCACCTAAATGTACATTTGTTCAAACTAAACCTAAACAATACGGAGGGATAAATCATCAAGCTATATCGCATCTTGTAGTTGTCAATTACTTTTTCAAAAGAGAAATAAAAATAACCACCAAAACACGGTCACATACCTCAGGTTCCAGCAAAACAACGAATATGAGCTCTGTAATCCTTCCAGTCATTGACCAACCCCTTACCCTGATTGTTCTGTATTAAAGGAAAGGTAATTCCTAAATATCAGCCAACAATATATTTTTTTTATCAATGAACACAAATAGCTTAAACAATTATTTGCGAATGTTTAATAACTGAGTGCAGGTCAACTGAAACCAGCTGACTTTCATACTTGGGAGGAAAAGTTGATTGTCTTCCAAACTTGAGCATACATGTCAATGAGAAAAATACCCAACTTACTTAAAACTCTGAATGGTACACAATGTCACAAAATTAGCTAAACGATAATTATAGGAAACCTAATCCAGAACGAAATACTACAAATTTCAAAGAATCAAATCTCTGTTGAAGGTATAAGTGAACAACATAAAAAACGGTGAGAATGCACCAAAACTCTAGTTCACCATGATAAAACACTGCTTCTACATCGCTAAGAGAACAAATACTGGAACCACCTTCACTCAGATATCTCATTCTTCGATTTCTTAGCATCCTACAAAAAAAATGTGAGCAAGAGTCAGTTTTGCAGGATCAAACTGAAGTACAGAATGTTGAATAAATTAGTAGGAAAGTTACTTACTCTGCTGGTTTAGGGGTGGTGGCTCCTGCTGGTTTAGCAGCTACAGCTGGTGGTGCTCACTCTACAGGTCCTTGTACAATATGAAGCAAACCATTAAAGCGTGACTGTCTGTTTATGAAGGAAATAGTTAAACTGGAAAAAAAAGTCTATAATGTTCTTTAATAATTTAACACAACACATATTACACCATCATGTATGCCTTAGCAATGTTTATATGAGAGTGCAATCAGGAAAATATACAGATAATAAGCAGTATTACTGAAATAGATGTACATAGTATGTACTGGAAACATTTTAGAGCATCTCCAATGGTAAAAGTTAAAATGGGGGATGGTTCATTTAGGAGTCTTCTATTTCTTCACCACTCTAACCACATCCCCTATTTTAACTTTTTCATCATTATTTTAATATATCTTCAACTTTTCTATACCAATTTAATTTCAATTATACTATTATTAATTTCAACTAAATATAATTATATTAATTAGTTTCAATTATATTATTATAATATTATTATTAATTTCAACTTAAATATATAGTATTACTATTTTCAGTTATACTATTATATAGATATTTTTTTAATTATACTATTATTAATTTAAACTTGACTAATTAAAAAAATTGGGAGTTTAAAAAAATAGTATTAATAATTAATTTTTTAATCATTATTTAAATATATCTTCCATTTTTTACATCATTATTTAGATAATTACTATTAATAATTTTATCATTATTTACATTAGAATTAATAATTACTTTTGTTTAAATTAGTATTAATAATTATTTTTTAATTATACTATTATTTAAATGCTTTTGAATAATTATTTTTAATTATAATATTATTTAAATACTTTTATTTTTATTTTTGAAATATTTTTAATTTAGAAACTTAAATATTTGAATATTTTATTAATATTTGAAATATAGGGGATGGTTAACTTCCTCCTAAATTTAGAAGAAAGTTGAGGCAAAAGTTATTATAGGGGATGAGTTAAAGGGATGGTTGGAGGGGTATTTTTTTCGATCATTCCCTTTGGCTATTTTAGGGGGATGATTGGAGATGCTCTTAGGCAGATATATAAAGAGAGAGAAAAAAAAATAAGGGAGATACACGAGTTAAAATTCCTCAATTTTAGGCAGCTCAGGCTTTATAGTCACTTTTTGATTGATTTTTTTTACACTTATACTCATTTTATAAATAATGTTTGTGAATGTGTTTTAAAAAGAAGGGATAAAAATGTCCAAACTTGACTAAAAAATGGTTTTAAAATTAGTGGTGAGTGAGAGATATGGAGTGAGCATACAATGCCTCTAGTATATATATAGACCGTATTATATTGAAATGAATTATATAAGATTGCTTTTTAGATTTAAGAAAATAACAGATCCGAGTACTTAAACAGTTAAACTTACCTTTATGCATGCCTCTATTGTCTTTGTACTACACAGTATATACCAACGACTACATGTAAGTTGTTTATAGGAATTTAGGCATGTATTTATGAGAATATTTGAAAATTAGTTAGGCATAATCTATGTTAAGATAAATAAATTTTATCAAACACAACATGGCAGTCATACAACACTAGATATACATGGTAATGTACAAACAACAAACGGGATGGAAACAGATAATCAAACAGTTTAATAGGATTAAAATTTAAGGGTTAGTTTTCATTTGGCCCCCATTAGTTTATAGCTATTTCTTTTTTTTACTCCCACTTGTTTTTGTATCCCAGTTTAACACCCATGATCATGTATTCGACAATTTTGACTAACAAATTTCATTCAATATTTAAAAAAGACAAACTTACCCCTACTCAATTTTCCAAACTGAATGATTTTTTTTTCTTTTTAACTACCAGCAAACTCACCCTCACAACGCCTCTCAGCAATAACAAATAGCTCAATTGATCCAATTGAACACAAACAGTTATAAATAAAGTAGTGGCACTTACCAATTGATCATAAAAATCAATCCTTCGCACATTTCTCCGCCAAATTCTTTTTTGCAGCATTCACATTATCATACTCGAACTTCAACACATTCGATATATGCGAAGAATCCTTCACATAAAACGTCCTTCCAAATACGCTTTCTTCGATCAAGTGATAATAACACACAAGATAAGAATTGACAACTTGAAACCAAAGGGCACCCAAGAAAACACCAAGACCAGCCCCAGTAATGACCTGGGTAACAGTGTGGTACCCCAAATAAACTCTAGAGTACATAGTGAGCAAAGCCAGAGGTCAAGGAACAAACCCCACAATCCAATTCTCATTGGGGCTTGCAAGCCCAATCCCCTTGTAAGTAAGAAGAGTGAAGTATACTACAAAGAAGAACATGTACTGCGAGTGGCTCGAAGGCAAGTTGTCCAAATTGCACATCTCGAGCAATGCATAGATCTCTGGGCGGGATTGCTAGACTGATTTCTTGACTAGTTCATTGAAGAACTGGGAGATGATGAGACCTAATGCGAATAACATTCCTTGGAGCTCACGGCAGAAGATGAAATGGGAAATGAAGCCAACGAAGGTGATGAAGACTAGGATCAGAGACACCATGCTAAGAATTGGCCTAATTGGTCATCTCTCTGGTAGCGGATCAATGGGGGTAAAAATGAGAGTGGGTAAATTTGTCTTTTAAAATATTTCGATGAAATTTCTTACTCAAACTGGTTGAACACACCGTCATGAGTGTTAGAGAGCGTTAAACTGAAATACAAAAACAAATAGGATCAAAGAGGAATAACTATAAACTAATATGGGTCAAATAGGAAAACACCCAAAATTTAATTATCTTAAAAAAAAAAAGCAATATCAGATAAATTTAAATTATTTGTGTATTCCATTGATTAAGCCTATTATTAACAAATATTTGAAGCAAAATAACATTGCTCTTTGTACAACTAAAGCTTTTCATCAAATATTTAGCGCTCAAACAAACATCAACTATTAAAAGACTTCAAATCCATCATAAACAATTTCACAACTCCTAATTTTCATATCAAAACATAATCAATCAAAGAGATGATTGGGACCGGGGGTGAAGGTTGCGAAGCACCTTGGCACCACCACTACATGACATCTCTTAAGCAACGATATTATCCCCAACTTAGACACTTGTTCCTCTCGAGTGTGGGATTTTCACGAACAAGACTCAACTATTCAGCTGCCTCCAAAATGTCTCGTCACTTATTGAGATATATTCAATCCTTTATATACTATACATGATGTTACTCACTACTTGATGTGGGACTATGTTGAGCCAACATCTTTAGCAATCTCCACCTTAGAGAAACATATTGAGTCTACTCTGACCCGGAGTAAGCTCCACCACAACGTGCTATTTTGTATTTCTAACTCGCAAAGCCCAAGGTCAAACCATCGACTTTGATACCATTTGTTGGGACCATGGATGAAAGTTGCGAAGCCCCCCAGCAACACCACTACACATGTCTCAAGCAACAATATTGTCCCCAATTTAGACACTTGCTCCCTTCGGGTGTGGGGTTTTTACGAACGGGACTCAACTATTCAGCTGCCCCAAAAATGCCTCGTCACTTATTGAGACATCCAATCCTTTATATACTATACATGATGTTATTGCTCACTACTTGATGCAAGACTATGTTGAGCTAACATCTCCAATAATTGATACCACTTATTATCAATAACACGCAAAAACACAATGATATTACGTTGTTTGACAACTTGCCTACTCCACGGGTGATGATGATTGATGACACTACTTATTAATTCCAAGAATACGATAAGAATATACAAAATTTCACTAACGAAGGGAGTTTACTACAGAAAAACAGCTGCTTCACAAATGCAGCAGCTGTACACAAACTCAGTTGCAAACCAAAATGCAGCAGATACGAAGCACAAAACACAAGTCATTCAGCACATGACGCAGAAACACAACACAAAATCAACATGATTGCAGCAGAAACGCAACACAGAAAATCAACATCAACTCTTCCTTGTTCTCCTTCAATCATTAAGGGTTTTATGGGAAAACAAGAGTTCTAAACTATGAGCTTTTGTTCTCCACCTCAAACTAGGAACTGAGAGTCTTAAACTATGAATTCTTGTTCTCCACTTTAAACTAGGAAATTAGAGTCTTGTTCTGCACCCCAAACTAGGAAAGAAAAGTTTTGTTCTCCACCCCAAACTAGGAAAGGAGAGTCCAAACAATTAGAAACTACGAAATGAGAGTCTTGTCCTTCACCCCAAACTAGGAAAGGAGAATCTTGTTCTTCACTTCAAACTAGGAAAAGAAAGTCCAAACAATTAGAAACTCCTTCCACAGTCCAAAACAAGAAAATTTGTCTGAGAGTCGTTCCACCAATCGGAACACTTAGAGGAACTCCTGTGTCAATCACTTCCATTCCTCTCATCAGACCATCTGTAACACTCATAGCTACAACTCAAACTCGATTATTTCCTAACAATTATTGTACCTCACAAGTCACATTTATTTCTTGGGCAACAATATCTTGACCTTTAACTACCACAACGTTGTAAGTATTAGGCATCTTCCCCGACAGAAATGTTACATCCAATATGGACCAATGATTTGAATGATACGCCCCTAATTTTTTCTTCAATGGCGGAAACCCCAGGACCATAAGTAGTAGGATTTATTTTCATAATCATAATAAAGTAATCTCTTTTTGCAAACGAAAAATGTTCGATAGCAAATTGATCGGTTAATTTAATAAGAAATGTGAATTAGTACTCGATTTCGTTTACAATCTCTAACTTAACCCAATTCAATTGTTTATTCATTCCATGAACGAAATTTCAAGTTCAACCAACTGATATTCAATATTCAAAATATTAAGTAGATGAATTAGAATCATGAGAAAGTCTTTCATTTATCTATCATTATAGATAATCCTTTCCATACTATATTACGGAATTCAAACCTATCTCTAATTATATATTCATTATTTTTATAGCATTAGCCATTCCCTGAAACTAAAAAAGGGGAATCCGAACAATTAGAAACTCCTTTCACTGTCCAAAGCAAATAGCAAATACGGGAAGAGTGCCAATTTGAGAACTCTTGTTTGTTATTAAAAAAAACAATATGAGCCAAAATTCTACAATAGAACCTAAATAAAACCGAAAAACAAAAAGATTGACCTTTCTAGGGTTTTTAATCTGAAACAAGAGAGAAAGGCCCCAAGTCCATCAAATGGATTACCAAAGATGTCATCTCTTCCTCCTATATGTATCCATCAAATTCTGTGAGAAAAATACCAAATAGAACACAAATTAGGTTTCGATTCGTTTTTAATTTTGGTCGAACAATTAAATTAGGCGAAGCAGACGAAACTCTTTACGTCAAGCAAAAGTTAACTTGGTTCGAGTCTTAGAAAGGGTGAAACGGGAAGAGAACTTACATACCTTGAAGTTCGAACCGACGAATCGGTGGGAGAAGAAAAGTTCAATTGATTAAGCGGGAGAGAGATGAGACGAAACCCTAGCTTTGAGGTTTTTCTGAGTTTGATATGATGGATTTTTATCTGTAACTAGAGAGAGAGTTCTACCATCCATTTTGATACAATTAACTTATGAGAGTTCTACCCGAAGCCCATATAAGTTTTGCTCCACAAATTCCATGATACAATTAACTTATGGTTCTTATTACGAAACTATCAAATCATATTGGTGTAGTGTAGTGAGTTCTCGTCTGGTTAGTGTTATTTTTTTGAGAATTGTAGGACAAAACTATCAGATAACACCCGTTTGTAATTGTAGGCTTTTGGGATTATTTATTTATTAATTCATGCTTAAAAGTTACATGATTCACCTTGTAGAGCTAACCAAATCAGATTCAAAGGCTACAATCTAATTCAGTCCATCTAAGTAATTAAATTTAAAATCCTAACTGATAAGTCTCGAACCCGTGATCTCTCACAAGAAAAGTGAATGTCCAAGCAACTAAGCTAGAATTGGTGCATAAAACACATGCATAATAATAAATTAAGCCTCGGGTTGAGATCCACATCTAGTTACTCAACAAGTTTTTTGCTCAAACTTAAAATTTCTCTTCCAGGGAGATTCTCATGGTTATGTGGTTAAACATTATAACACAAGTTGGATGCTTTGATTAAGCCTGTAAATCTAAATATCTAGAAGTTTGATAGTTTACTATCTGAAAGACCAAGTACTCCTAAATTTGGTGATGTACAGGTACCCTCGATGAGACCGCTACTCCATTCACGCCATTGTATTCTAAATAGCAGTATATGTTTTCGAATGCTTGAAGCATAGGTTAATTAATGGTAAAGCAAAAGAGTAGGAATTAAAAAGTATAAGTATTACATGCCATAGTTCACACCATATATAATATGGTTTTCATCAAATTTGATGTCATGACTCATGACCAAATGAAAGGAATTTGAAACAGTTAGAAAGCAAACATGCAATAGGGGATTCAGTGAAGCCCACTTTGCTTGGAGATATTGTAATTGGAAAAACAATGAAGGGTGTGTTTGCTTGCATGAAATTTTATGCCATAGAAATTCATGAGGAGACTCCTATATTTTAGGCTAAATTGAAATATTTCCTAAGGCATGTGATTTTCATGTTCATGGAACTTTCATTCCTACCATTGATTACAAAATCAAATGGTGAATGTGGAGTGATACATCAATTTAACCTAAAATATAAGGGTCCCCTCGTAAATTTTCATGACATGAAATTTCATGCAATCAAACACACCCTAAGTTAGCTCATATTGGAAGGCACTTTCAATATCATGGATGGGGTTGGCTTATTAAAAAAAATATCTAAAAAAGTAGTCGAACTATGTGAGGGAGGGAGGGATGGATGGTTGTAAGGGTTGGGTGAGCAAACCTTAGCTTTGAAACAACAAAACCACCCAAAATATCCAAAGAAAAGCATTTCACAACTAATATGGATGGGTATGGCTAACTAGTTTGATTTAACATCTATCTCTAAGTACCCATTTGTCAAATGACCCACCTACCCACACATACACATTTTTGTCAATATCAAAATATCAAATGACCCTCCCTCTCTCCCTCGCTGGTTTCCTCGACAATTAGAATTTCTGCTATTATAAACAAAGCATATAGTAATCCTAAATTGTAAATTTGGATTCTCAATATCACGATTTAATACCAACAAGAAAAGAAGAAGAAGAAAAAAAATGTAAATGTGGATTCTCAAGATGAAAAGTACTTGAAACTGTTTTCTATAGTTATAATACTAATAAGAATGATTTAGTTTTGGATTAGTTGGAGAATATGAACTACCTCTCATTGACCTAAACACAGTTGTTAAAAGCTTAATCAAGATTTTTCAGTCCCTTAGTATCCACTAGCTAAGGAATTGTTAGACCGTTGTGATACATAGCAACACAAAGATTATGCAAAAGTAATAAAGAATAAGACCCGAATTAAAGTTTATATCAATCATTGCTACTATATTATTAGAACAAACATTACATTAATCCCTGAAGAATAGTTTCTCGACTCCTTTTAGGAGCGTTATTTTTGGATTATTCAATTGAGCAATCAGTCCTACAAATCCAGAAATTACTAAGCTCCTACAAGAAAATACTCTTTTATCAAATTGTCCATTTCCCTTTCTTTACTGTTTTGTTTTCTCATTTATTAAAAATAAATTGATACTTCGTTAGCATTGGAAATGCTCTATTACTCATTTAAGCGTACAAATTTGAAAATTTTAGTGACCACATTTGCATAAGAGAGTTATAAGATTTGTTTAACTGAATTTTCTTGACATTTAAGAATTTTCTTATTTTTTAATTTTTATTGTTAAAGTTAATTATCAACACCCTGAGAGTATCGGGAATGAATTTTGATGATGATGATAATAAAAGATAGTTATCAACATTTAGAGAGTAATAAAGTTAGAAACAAATTATTACCTTTTGCATTATTCGTTTTATTTTCTATTTTTATTTTAAAATTGATAATTACCTTATTTTCTTATTAGAAAAATGTTGGTTTTTATTCACTTATAGATTAGTTAAAAGTGTCTCCTTCAAAAGTAGATAACGGTCTATTCCTTTCTTTGCTATATTCCAACCACTATAACCAATAACGACTAAACATTGGGTTTCATATTAGTTCATCAAACATAAACAACTAGATACCGATTCAATTTTCATTAGTTAACATATTACCACTGATATCAGATTATATTGTGAAAATCAACATTAAGAGAATCTTATAGTTTGAAAAACTCACATTAGGTGGTGATGTACAAGTGGTTTATGTAGCAAGCAAGAAAGCTGATTCAAGTGCTTTCTACACAAAGATTATTTTTCAATCTCAAAGGAGAGCCGTTGGACCTAACAATGAACAAGGACATAGGAGTAAAAAGCTCTCCTTTCATCCAATATATAAAGTTGCCTTGGCTGGTCGTAGAAAAATACAGAGAATTGAACTAGTACATTAGAGAGAAAGAGAGGCCTGAAAGGGAAGATTGGAAAGACAGAGATGGAGACATGTAATTGGATTTTAGTGTTGCTTCTATTAGCTTGCTTGTCTCCGGCTTTGGTCGAATCTAGAGTTCGACATTACAAGTTCAACGTAAGTCACTTGTAGCATTCATAATGATATTTCGTTAAACATGTTTGACGTAATATTCAAGTCCTATGTAACATATTAAAAACGCGTGCTTGCACACAACGACTAACATATTTTCTCTAATGAACATAGGTGGTACTGAAGAACACTACAAGGCTATGTGCATCAAAGCCCATTGTTACTGTTAATGGCAATTTCCCAGGCCCCACTATCTATGCGAGGGAAGATGACACTGTTCTTGTGAAGGTGGTAAACCATGTGAAGTACAATGTTAGCATTCACTGGTGAGTTTTTGAGAACCGCTACAGTCACCTATTTTTGGTTTGTAGAAAGAAAATAGAGAAAATATTGACAACAACTTTGATTGTAGGCATGGCATCCGACAGCTTAGAACAGGATGGGCTGATGGTCCGGCTTATATTACTCAGTGCCCCATACAACCAGGCCAAAACTATGTCTACAACTTCACCATAACAGGCCAAAGAGGGACACTTTGGTGGCATGCGCACATACTCTGGTTAAGAGCCACAGTTTATGGTGCCATAGTTATCTTGCCTAAGCCTGGCGTTCCATATCCGTTCCCCAGGCCCAATAAAGAAGAAGTTGTCATACTTGGTAAGGTTATCTGTTTCGATGTTTTTGTTTGCTAACATGGTTTTTGTACCCTTCAAGACTTATAGTACTATTTGTTTGTTTTGACATTTCTCTTGATTGTAGGTGAATGGTGGAAGTCAGATGTTGAAGCAGTGATTAAGCAAGCTCTAAAGTCTGGTTTAGCACCAAATGTTTCTGATTCACACACCATTAACGGACATCCAGGACCACTTGCCGTCTGCTCCAAAAAGGGCTCTTCAGAAGGTATTAGCATCTTCAAGCTCTACCCAATACCTTCATAACAACAAGCTTTCCTCGAGACCAGTCATGCCTGTTGAAGACCTACTATGAATATGATTACAACATATGACTTTGTTTTCGTTTTGTTCCTGGCTTTGTTGTGACTCTGTTTCTATCTCATGCAGGTGGGTACAATTTAAAAGTAATCAGTGGAAAGACCTACATGCTACGGATAATCAGTGCTGCGCTCAATGAGGAGCTCTTCTTCAAGATTGCTGGACATCAACTTACGGTAGTTGAAGTTGATGCAGTCTATGTTAAACCTTTCAAGACCAACACCATAGTCATTGCCCCCGGTCAAACCACAACTGTTCTTCTAAGTGCTGATCATGCCACTGGAAAGTACTTGGTCGTAGCATCCCCTTTCCAGGATGCCCCCATTGCAGTTGATAATTTGACTGCCACAGCCACAGTGCATTATGCAGGTGCTGTGAACACACTAGCAACCACACTTACAAAAACTCCCCCTCAAAATGCAACTCCAGTAGCAACAAACTTTGTAGACTTGCTCCGTAGTCTAAACTCGAACACCTACCCTGCAAATGTCCCATTGAAAACAGACCATTCTCTTTTCTTCACAGTTGGTCTTGCCGTAAATCCATGTTCCTCTTGTGTTAATGGTAGCAGAGTTGTGGCTGGTATTAACAATGTTAGCTTTGTCATGCCGACCACTGCACTTCTTCAAGCACATTACTTCAACCAGAGTGGAGTCTTTACTACTAATTTTCCTGCCAACCCACCCCATCTTTTCAATTATACTGGGACAGGGCCAAAGAACTTGGCAACCATGAAAGGGACTAGGCTTTATAGGCTCGCATATAATTCTACGGTACAACTTGTTTTACAAGATACAGGGATCATAACCTCTGAAAACCATCCAGTGCATTTGCATGGCTTCAATTTCTTTGTGGTTGGGAAGGGTATAGGCAATTACAACCCCAAGAAAGACCCTAAGAAGTTTAACCTTGTGGATCCTGTAGAGAGAAATACCGTTGGAGTGCCATCTGGTGGGTGGACTGCTATCAGATTCAGAGCTGATAATCCAGGTAATCATACATAATTTTATTGCTAAAGAAACTTCTAGAGGGGAATTTATACCAAATGTTTCGTACATGCAACATCACTAAATTTAGAGCTCTTCATTACTTCAAATAGTTTTGTTATTCATCCGTAAGTGCTTTGTATTTGTAGGTGTTTGGTTTATGCATTGCCATCTAGAAGTGCACACAACATGGGGACTAAAGATGGCGTTTGTGGTCGACAATGGCAAAGGGCCTAATGAATCGGTTCTACCACCTCCAAGCGATCTTCCAACTTGTTAAATATAATTTATACAACTAAAGAGATGCAAAGATGCAATTAGGATACATAAAACAAAACAAAGCTTTGTAAATAAGGAGTTGAGATTGATTGTTCTCAGACCGACGAAGGAGGACGCTGAGACTAATTTGAATAAGGTTGTGTCTTTTTATTTTTTATTCTTCCTTCATGGAAGGGAATTTTATTAGGAAATTTTTCGTTTTTCAAATTCATATATTTGTAACAAGTCTGGATGTAATTGTGGATTTCGAATGTGCCATTGTTTAATGAAAGTCCTAAACAAATGGGCAATTCTGGCGGATGATATATGACAGAAAATGCCTAATCCCGATACAGGAAAAACTATATCCGCCAGAGAAATCTTGCAATAGTGGATTAATTATCCGCCAGAATTGCTGGCGCCGGGAAATGGATTGTCTCGGCGGATACATCCCTTAATCCGTCAAAACTTATTTGAATCTTGAAAAAGAAAACACAACATCTGCCAACACAATTTAGTGGAAACACATATATACGCCGGCTAAAATTTACTTGTGGCACTTAGAAATGACAGAGAAAATGATTGGACGACACACATATACACCATCTATAAAATTATAAACGCCATGACTCCAACATGGGCAACACGTGTATATGCCAGGAATGAGTTTATAACCGCCGGAAAGTCAGAATGGCCGACATGTATAACCGTCGAGAATTTAATATTATCCCCCAGGAATGAATTTATAACTGCTATGAAATTTTGTATTATACGTCAGGAATGAGTTCATAACAGCCATGAAAATTTGTACATATTATCCGCCAGGAATGAATTTATAACCGCTCTAAAATCTTTAATATTATCCGCCAAGAGATTTTGTAAATATTAAAAAAAATATTTTTACTGATCTAAAAAAATATTAATATAAAACAAAATGTCAAATATCTGGGGTCCCAAATATGTATCATACATCTCCGCCATGAACAAAAAAACAAACAACTAAAAAAACACATCATACATCTGCCAAATAGTCCAATCAACTACCTGAACTTGAACCCGAATGTGTCCCTGATCCTACAGATGTTCTAATAAGGCTAATCATATCCGCATCAGACATGTTATCAGAAAGCAGTGCGCTGAATCCACCTAATGGAACACCATTTGAATTATGAGAGTCATCAGAAGAATGTTGTGAGGGTGGCACGAAAGGCATATGTCCAATAGGATGCATCGGATACATAGGGTAAGGAGGCTGAAATGGTTGACTTTGTCCTGACTGGTGTGATGGCTGAGAGCTCTGCATGGTTCCCCGCGACTGCATAGAATTCATTAACATCATCATCATCTGTTGTTGTTGTTGAGTTCGTAACTCCTCTAGTTCCTTCTACATAGCCTCATGTTTGGTCTTCATTTCTAGGCACTGAGACTCCAAAAAGGCTTCTCTAATCTTTGATGCTCTCTTTGATGAACTACTAGCGCTACCCAAGGCATAAGGCACCAAATCAGGAGTCACACCATTTCCATAGCCCCAAACTCTATTTCGTCCGAGTCTTCCGTTCCATCCTCAATTCGAGATTTAAGGGAATTATCCATGGAAACCTTCAAACAAATATTTATAACTATTAATAATTAAGAAAATTTAAAATATATTATATACTCTAGCAGAGAATCAAAATCTTAATTAATAACAAATACCCCTTTTGTTGCGATGGCTCATCAATCCAAGAATCATCTTTACTTGTGTGGGTGAAATGAAAGAAAGAAACAGGATCAAGAAGTCCTCCACGCATCTTCTTCTACATATGAACATTACATTAATTTAAACTGGGACATAATAAGAGAAAAAAAAAATACACATACATAATTTTTTTCGAGCACGTGCGTACATGTGACTTCAATCCAGATGTATGCCCCATCGTTTGCTTAGCACAAATTACTTTATTCTTTCCCAATTTCCCCTAAAAATAAGAAAAAAAAAATGAATGAATTGAAATTAAACAAGAACAACATTCTGTGAATCACAAAAATCTGAACTTTGTGAAACTAAAATATAAAAAAATCTAAAATATGAAAGCCTACTTTAAGTTCCAAAATGTAACAAAAAACATTTACTAATGCTATGCTATTGGAAAATAAAAGTGAAAAATTTCAGCCCTTACAAAACCATGGCAACAAACCAAATATCTAATCCCTTAGCAAACATCTGCCATCATGTTAGAAGCATGCTACCCAAGCTCTGTTTCAAAACAGAGACCCCAAGAAGACACATTAAACTGATAAGAACAACAAGAGTTCTTATGTCAAGCTGCTCTGTTTCAAAACAGAGCCTCCAAAGACTGCTACCCAACCGGACTGCATATAAACAGCCAAAAGCAGCAGCAAAAAACACTGCAAGTGCATGAATTATCCACGCCTGCAGCAACCTCCATCACCAACTGCAAGCAGTGGAATCTATTCCAACATCTGTGAGTGCTGTCCCAATTCGAAATTGTGCATGCTGTCCCCAAAAATGCTCCAAAAACAGAGCACAACATATACTGACCTGCAGTAACCCTGCAGTACAAACTGCAATCTTCTAAACAGCAGCACTCCAAGTTCTGTAATGACACACCCATATAGACATATATGTGTACTCCATTGTGTTTCAATCATATTTAGACATATTAGTGAAATCATACTTAGACATATTGTGATTCAATCATATCAAGCAGTATTAGTTTTCCTTTGAAGGAAAATGAATCAGAAATTGAGTAACCAATTAGAATGGATACTTCAGTTAGCTCTTATGTCATGAATCAAACCAGTAAATACGATCATGCAATATTCTTCTGTCAGTTTCTAGGGCTTTATTTCATTAGTTGTATATGTCGGTGACTTAGTTGTTACCGGGGTATGTAAGAATATCCATACAAAGGGTTTGGTTCCTCTCGAGCACTTTTTGGGTATAGAAGTAGAGATTCAACCATGAAAATAAATTTCTGACTAAGAAAGTAAAGCATATACTCAAATCTATGAAAATTGGGAGGATTGCTAAAGTTGGTATGGAACTATGGAAGTAAATTGAATAAGAACAAGCAACACTCGACTTCTTCTACTCATGCATTTAAATCGTCCTAAGAGAACATTTTGAACTTTAGTGTGTTAGAATTACCTACAGGAAGTTACATCTGACACCATTTTATACTTGGGAGGACTGCACATGAATCCATTCAACGGTAATGGGTTTGCAACGTAACAAGTTTGCTTGCCTATCCTCAAGTCTAATCTAGTACAAAGAAGAAACCCATAGGAAGAGGCGCATCTTCTAATGCCACCCTAGCAGTTTTCTTGATCAGAACTACTAATTGTATCGTCTTTGTTTAGTTTGTTTGGTTTTTTCATTTTTTTCGGGTAGAAAAGACCCAGCATAAGGATTGCATAGATATGTTAGGCATGTCACTGAAAAACCTCAACTATATCCATAGTTTTCTCAAAAAGTGACTTCACCAAAGAATAACACCCAATTCAACAAACAAACTTCAGAGCAATTACCAAACAAACAAACTTCGGAGCAATTACCAAACTTCAGACCTGTAACCACTGCTAAAAACAAAACCAAACAAGCTGCTGATGAAACAGAACCTGATAGGGCTGCTGCTGAAAACATAGCAATTACCTGCTACTGCAAACAGAAAAAAAAAAAAAAAAACCCAAAAGGCCCTGAAACCGCCCTCTTTGCTGACAGTATCTACATTAGTTACTAAATTCACCCTCTAACACAAAACAATCTGAGTTAAATAAAGCACCAACGTTTCATAGCAAAAAAATAGAGCATTAAACATCCAGGAAATATCACTTTCCACTACAATGCTTCCACCCTATCCCCTTTAATCTCTTCTGATATAGCCAATTTTATTTTTCCACTACGACCCATAATCATAACTAATGGCTACAAGGAAAATGTATCATTGAGAGGGCAGTTTCACTTTATTCTTAGTTGTGCTATTTCAAAACCCCATTTCAATTTGATCACCTAGACACCCAAAACCATAAACTCAATCAGATTAAAACCCCCATTTCACATAATCAGAGAAGAAAGTTTACCAATTTCAATGCAATAACATGATATGTGGTCCATGTTAGTATATGTTCATGTTAATCCAACCAAAGAACATTGACAGATCATTGCATTAAGCACTTGAGCTAAATTCAACAAAGCAATAAGATGACAAGTATACAAGCAGGTAATATAATTCTGTCAAAACAGACGTATTGATAACCTGAGGAAAAAAATTGTTGGATCAAGAAATTTGAAAGATTTATTGAAGCAAACTAATATAGGCAAAGTCAAACCAGACATGACATTGAAACACTTATCCAATTTATTTCCTCTAAATGCTGAGTGTTCACTGCATGTACCACTTTGTTAAAAACCTCTACTGATGAGCCAGCCTTCTGAATTACACTGCAAACCAATAGTTGGAATATATAAGTGCAGATTGTGAACGAATTACAATAGTAAAGGATATGCTTCTATAAAAAATTAGACAACTTAATACGACTTGTTTATGAACCCCATTTCAGAGGCATTTCGTCAAATACACAATGTGCTAGATAATTATAGTCAACAAAATATCAAGTAAGAACGAGTAAATATAAAGTAATGTAGACAAATAGAGCAATAAAATTTTGAAATGTGGAATTGAAGTAGTAGTAATATATACCCATGATCGTAATGAAAGTGATCGAATACGGGGTTTTTGTACATCCTAAAATCGGTTGTTTCGGTAGTCATTACTGAAGTAAAGATGTGTGCTTAAGGGCTGGTTTTCCACTCGTTTTCTGCTATGTATAAGGGCCAAAATATACTGGTATTTGGACAGAATTGCGGGTGCTGCTCGGCTGTTTTTTCTGGTGTAAAACTGGCTGGATGTTGGTGCGAAACAAACCAGATTTTCTGCTTTGTCTTCACTTCTTGCCATGAAACCAATATTTAAACCAGTTAACTAAATATGCCACACTCACCTTAGATCGATTGCAATGATTGAGCTTAAATGATCACCTTCTCCTTCTAACGCCACAAAACAAAACCACCGATCTGATCAATAATGCATTCTATCCTATTCTCAAGTGAATGAACTATCGACTACTTTCAATGGAGAGACAAATCGAAGCTTTACCTGCAGCAGCTGGTAGTGAATTCTCTCTTTCGAGAAGAAGAGGAGGGAAATTTTAGGGTTTTTGGTTCGACTAAAAGAGTGGAAGAATGGGTAGGTGACTCAAAAGAGTTTGGAGTTTCGATGTGCCGGCGGATATATAGGCCCGACCAAAATATATATCCGCCAGGTACATTATTGCTGGCGGATATCCTGAAATTCGTGGCAACTAAAACCCCATCACCAATTATGTCAATATGTAATGAGCAATTGCGCGATAATATTTTCCGATTTAGATTTTCATGGGGATATAAATATAGTTTAGGATTTATAACTGTCGGCACAAATTTTATTGATTTTTAATGAGCATTTGAGCGGGAGAATTTTCCTCTATATATTTTAATGGTGAATATAAATACCAGAAATATTATCCTGGCTGATAAAGGTGTCAAGATTTTTCTTCTTTCGGTGAATATCCTTAATCCATCGAAAATATACCTTTAGTGTCATATATCATAATCCAAAATAACCCCTTTTTGTAGCAGTGTTGATATGGGACTTTTCTTCAAAAAACCAAACAGTGGCCAGAATTTGGTTTGCCGACATGGTTTTGGAGTCATATAAATTATTTGCCTTAAAAAACAGTATAGAAAAAGTATAACTACACACCCTATGAAGCACTTTAGCGGAATACAAGATTTATAACCCTTTTACAAACGAGTGAAATTCAATCTATTATAAACTTCTGAAAAACTAACCACTCGGCTTCTAAGCTCAAGCAAAAACATGCTTCAACCTCTCTTTTAATGCTGAACCACAATCATTAAATTGTTATAAGTCCAGTTTCCTCAAGAATGGAAGGTGACATACTCTCTGCCCTTAATCCAAATGACAAAAATTATAGTAAAATTTGTTGGAGATGTTGGCTTGAGCTGAGCCTAAAAATTTAATTTCAGATCAAGTAAGGAGCAACTTCATGTGAAGTTAAGAAATGATTGAATATGTAATCATTAGCAATAAGGCTTTTTGGGGACTGTAGAGTCCAATTGGTAAAACCCCACACCCGGGATCTGCGGGTGTCTACAAAATTTACAAATACCAATAATGAAACTGCCTTTGATTTCGCATAATGGGCTTCCAACAAGTCCAAAGCCAGCAATTCATGTAGGGTAAAAATGTTTCACTTTGGGTCTGTTTGGTTAGTTATTTCCTTTATTATGCAGATTTTTGTTGTTTGATTGTTTATTTACTGACAAAAAATCGATTATTCATAAAAATTGTTTTTCCACTACTCATGGAAATCCAAGTCCAAGGAGAAGGCCTCGGAATCGGATTCACTGAAACGGTTTCAATTTCTTTGTCTATTTTCTGTGCAACCAAACAAACTCTTTGTTGCCTAAAACCTGTGCCAACATCACCAATCGAAGTTTTCAGGGAAGTAATGAATGGCCAACCAATTACTTTCAGTTTCACATCCTTAATACCAGCCATAACTCTGCTCCCATTAGAGCACAAAGAACATGATTGATGCCAATGGATTTTGGCAGGAGGAAGTATTTGCGGCTCCTGAATAATGCACTGTGGCTGTTGTAGTCACATTATCAACTACAATTGGGGAGTCCATGAAAGGGGAGTGAGGCCACCAAGTACTTTCCAGAGGGACGACGAGCACCTACAAGAACATTTGTGATCTAACCTGGAGCAGTGTATATGGTGTCGATCTTGAAGGGTTTAACATAGACTGCATAAACTTCAATGACCATAAGTTGATGTCCAGCAATCTTATTGAAGAGCCCTTCAGTGAACGCAGCACTAATTATGCATAGCATGCACTTCTTTCTGCTCTCTACTTTCAAAGTGAATCCACTTGCATGATAGAAACAGAGCAAAAGCAGAAAAAGGTAGGTAATACCCTCACCAAATTATGGATATTATTAATGATTTTACCCTGTGAGTTGAAATATACGCACACACAAATCCACTGTTCATTCAGCTTTCATTCGTTACGTAAATAGAGATAAGTAATTAGATTTAGAACCAATCTGATAAGGAATTTTTCTTTTTCTGATGTAAAAGATTCCTGTCATGAGAGAACTACAAAAACCACATTTTTCCCCAAGGAAAAAAAATTTGAAGGAAAAAGCACCTTACCAATTTCTTTATTCTTGATTGTTATCCTTAAAATAATGGTTTTCTTTCCTTCAAAAGTAAACAAAACAAGCTTATATAAAACATGTGTTTTATTTCAGTTAATTAGGGGTTAGTTAGAAGAGTCACCCTCAGACATGGATTAATGGTCAATTTCTTTCTGCTGGATCCCAACCCCTATAACTTAACAATCACAACACTAATGGGCTTGATTTTAACTAGTTCAACAAATTACTTAAACAACAAATATCATGATATTTAACCTTATAGTGTCAAAATAAATATGTTAAGACCAACTTATTGTTAGTAAATCATATTAGGTAGTGATGTATAAGTGGTTTTTGTAGCAAGCAAGAATGCTGATCAGGTTGGTTCAAGAGTTTTTCTACACAAAGATTTGTTGAATTCTCAAGGAGACCTATTGGACCTAACATGGAACAATGACATAAGAGCAAAAGCTCATCTTTCTTTCTATATAAAAGGGTGTGGTGGCTGGTCATAACATAGTGAAAAAAACACAGAAAACTAAAAGAGTACAAGGAGAGAAAGAGAGGTCTGAAAGGGAAGATTAAAGGGAAGGAGATGGAGACATCATGTAATTGGGTTTTATTCTTCCTTCTATTGGTTTGCCTGTCTCCAGTTTTGGTCGAATCTAGAGTTCGACGTTACAATTTCAACGTAAGTAACTATGTAGGAATCACAATGATATTACGTGTGTAACGTAATATTCAAGTCTTATTGCACTTGTATAGATAACTACTAATTTGTGTTTTATTTAATGTAAACAGGTAGTTATGAAGAGCACTGCAAGGCTATGTGCATCCAAGCCCATTGTTACTGTTAATGGCAAGTTCCCAGGCCCCACTATCTATGCAAGGGAGGATGATACCATTCTAGTGAAGGTGGTAAACCAAGTCAAGTACAATATGAGCATTCACTGGTAAGTTTTCAGAACCATCGATTATCTGTAACTAAAACAAAAAAGAGAGAACTCTTATGACACTTTTGATTGCAGGCATGGTATCAGGCAACTTCGAACAGGATGGTCTGATGGTCCGGCTTATATTACTCAATGCCCCATACAACCAGGCCAAAGCTATCTCTACAACTTTACTGTTACAGGCCAAAGAGGAACACTTTGGTGGCACGCCCATATACTTTGGTTAAGAGCCACAGTTCACGGTGCCATTGTCATCTTGCCTAAGCTTGGCGTTCCTTATCCATTCCCAAAACCCAATAAAGAAGAAGTTGTTATATTGGGTAAGCGTAAAATCCCTATCGTGCTTTTGTTTGTTAAACACGGTTTAAAGTTTTAGTTGTTTGTAGAATTTTTTTTTCTTGCCTCTGTTATGAAAAATCAGGCTTTAGTTTAAACCTCACCCTTTTTTTTTTTTTTATTGTAGGTGAATGGTGGAAGTCAGATGTCGAAGCAGTGATTAACCAGGCTCTAAAGTCTGGTTTAGCACCAAATGTTTCCGATTCACACACCATTAATGGAAATCCTGGACCACTGGCTGTTTGCTCATCAAAGGGATCTTCAAATGGTACTAACATCTGAAATCTGTAGATTCTATCTTCATATAGAAAAACTTCTTTTCATGATTATAACATGAAACTCTATTTTTCGCTGCTTCTGGCTCTGATATGACTCTGTTTTGCTCTGCCTCAAATCACCCAGGAGGGTACAATTTACAAGTAGAGAGCGGAAAGTCGTACATGCTACGCATAATCAACGCAGCACTCAATGAAGAGCTCTTCTTTATGATTGCTGGACATCAACTTACAGTCGTTGAAGTTGATGCCGTCTATGTTAAACCCTTCAAAACCAATATCATAGTCATTACCCCGGGTCAGACCACAAATGTTCTTCTAAGTGCTGATCGTGCCACTGGAAAGTACTTGGTTGCCGCATCCCCTTTCCAGGCCTCTCCCATTGCAGTTGATAATGTGACTGCGACAGCCACAATGCATTATTCAGGGGCCGCTAACGCGTTAGCAACCACACTTACAAAAACTCCCCCTCAAAATGCAACTCCAGTAGCAACAAACTTTGTGGACTCACTCCGTAGTCTGAATTCGAAAACCTACCCTGCCAAAGTGCCATTAAAGTTAGACCATTCTCTTTTCTTCACAGTTGGCCTTGGCATCAATCCATGTTCCTCTTGCACTAATGGTACCAGAGTTGTGGCTGGTATTAACAATGTTAGCTTTGTCATGCCTACCACTGCACTTCTCCAAGCACATTACTTCAACATTAGCGGAGTCTTTACTACTGATTTCCCTGCCAACCCACGCCACGTTTTCAATTACACAGGTGCAGGGCCAAAGAACTTGGCAACCATGAAAGGCACTAGGGTTTATAGGCTAGCATATAACTCTACGGTACAACTTGTTTTACAAGATACAGGGATCATATCCCCTGAAAACCATCCAGTGCATTTGCATGGCTTCAATTTCTTTGTGGTTGGGAAGGGTATAGGCAATTACAACCCCAAGAAAGACACTAAGAAGTTTAATCTCGTGGATCCTGTAGAGAGAAATACCGTTGGAGTGCCATCTGGTGGGTGGACTGCTATCAGATTCAGAGCTGATAATCCAGGTAAAGTCATCTGTTTCATTGACAAAACAAAACTCCCAGACATCAAAATTTTAAAGGCGAATTTATTTGAAATGCTTCGTTAAAGCAATATAACTACACTATTTCAAATGCTTTGATGTTCATCCTCAACTGTTCTGTGTTTCTAGGTGTTTGGTTCATGCATTGTCATCTAGAAGTGCACACTACATGGGGACTAAAGATGGCGTTTGTGGTCGACAATGGGAAAGGGCCTAATGAATCAGTTCTACCACCTCCAAGTGATCTTCCAACCTGTTAAACGTATTTTCACACAATTGAAGAGATGAAAAAAATGCAAATAGGACTCTAATGAACAAAAGTGGAAAGAAACCTTTGTGAACAAGGAGTTGAGATTAGTTGCTCTCAGGCTGACGAAACAGGACGCTGAGACTAATTTGAATAAAGCTGATTGTGTTCTTATTTTATTTTTGTTTCCCTTTTTTTTGAAAAGAAACAATTTAATTTTTTTGGATTCGGTATATGTTTGAATGTAGCAAATGATGATTACTTAATGGAATTCTCAAAAGATCTACTGCTACCAATTTTAGTAATGTAGATTTTATCAAACATGATTGTGGTCATTCATGCAATTTGAAGAAAAATAAAAAAGTAGATTTGGATATTTGTCCACCAATTCAACTTTGTATAAACCCTAGGGTTGAAAACCGAACCGACTTAGGTAGGTTTTAAAATTTTCAAACCGAAACCGAACCGACTAAAATCGAACCAAAACCGAAATAAAACTGAACTGACCGACTATTTTAAACATATTATATTATTTATATATAAAATATATATTATTTATTATATATATTTGGTCGGTTCGGTTTTGTCAGTTAAAATCACATAGAAATCGTAAACCGAACCAACCACTTTGGTTTAAAATTTCTTAAAATCGAAATCGATCCGAACTGAATTTCAACCGAACCAATCGGTTTTTTGTTCAGCCCTAATAAACCCGAGCATAACCAATTTCAGTCATTTGAAGTTTAATGACTATGGTCAATCATGCATTTCAAGAAACTTTTTAGTTAAAAACTTCAGTAATTTGGGTTTTATTAAACATGACTAGTCAAGGTTAGTCATGCATTTAAATAAATAAATAAAAATTTACTAGCTTTGATCGTCGATCCACAAGAGCTTTGGAAATAGAGAGGTTGTCGATGGTTGATTCGAAGAAGATGAGTCGATGAGGAGTACTAGCCTCGAGCGAAGTAGAAAGTCAGGAAGGGGGTTTGGTCGAGAAAGTTAGCTTTTTGGTTTATTATTTTTTTTTGTAGTAAATTAGAAAAATAAATGTGCTTCTGTTCGTAACAATGATTTGAATTTTTTGTGTGCGTAAACTAAAACGGTGTTTTTTTTTTAGTGGTTAGAAGCTAACTTCCAACTGGAGTTAGAAGTTCTGAATGAACTTCTAATTGAACTGTTTGTTTTGTTTCTAAATGAGTTGCTGATTCGAAGATGTAAAATTAAATGGTGCTTTTTTTAGGTGATGACTTGAAATATTTTTACATTTTTGCCCACCACCACAACTCCCACCGCCCACCACAAACCACCAATATTAGCTCTCTTGTCCACTTATTTTTCTCCTCCAAATACCATTGAGACTACTTTCCACCACTACCAGAAACCACCCTATATCCTTCTTTATTCCTCATATAATTTTCAATATAGAGGAAGAGAAAGAGAAAGAAGAATAAAAATAGACGGAAGAAGAGGAGAAGGGGAGGCTAAGGAGGGTGGTGGCAGCATTGCTCATATGATAAAGATGATGTGGAGATAAGGGGGGATGGTTAGTAGAGGAGAGGGTAGTAGCACTCATTATAAATTTATTGTGAGGTTATTATTGAAATAAATTTTCATTAAGCACTCAGTACTAAGAGAGTGTTTGTTTTTGCTTCTGAGTGGAGTCAGAAGTCTTAATAAGAAGTTGACCACCTTATTTAGAGTGTTTATTTTTAGTTTTGATCAGAAGTTTTGCTTCTGATTGGAGTAAGCATCAGGGAGGTGTTGATCACTTAGCACTTAATGCTGAGTAAAAAATTATTTCAATAACAACCTTAACATAATTTTGTAATAACAATTGTTGCCCCCAACTTCTTAAAAATAAGTAGGGCTAAATTAATTTTGACCGCACATCTTCATTATGTTCACCAAGCATTGTGGTTCTACCTACCTTCACAAATACTCGATAAGAAACTTATCTCATTTTTCTCCTTCATCTTTGTTTTCTTTCTCTGTATTTTGGCATGTTAAAGGCAAGATTCTCCGTTTTGAATATGATGCCTTCATATAGCTTTCACACCCAAAAAAATATTGTCATTGCATGCATGGTGATACACAACTTTTTTCGTAGAGTAAAATTGAATGATGATTTATTCAATTATTGGGCCAATGAACATTTGATGCACGAAGAACCTGAGCAAACTGATAGTGAACAACCACAAATGTCTCAAGTATTTGGATCACGTGAACAAATCGATATGGTTATTTTACTAGATTGTATTGCAAACAAAATATTAGTAAGAAATTTGGTTTGATAATTTCTTAAATTTACTTGGTCATATTTCGATATTCTTATAATGAAAGGTATAACATTATCTAGGATTTGAATATTTATTGAATATGATTTTAAGCACAATATTTATATTTTTTCAACTCAGTGAGGCAAAATTGTCAAACAGTTTTCATTTAGCATATTAAAACAAACACCTTTTAATTTTACAACTTCTAATCAACTACCCATTCAGAAGCAAAACAAACAGTTCAATAAGAAACTCGTTCAAAACTTCTAACTCCAGTTAGAAGTTAGCTTCTAAGCACTTGAAAAAACAAACGCCCTCTAAGTGATCAACACTATGGGGGTGCTTACTCCAATCAGACTTCAACGTCTGATCAGAACTAACAACAAACCCTCTTAACAATGTGTCTCATTTCTTATTAAGACTTCTGACTCTATTCAGAAGCAAAAACAAACACCCTCTAAGTTTTTGTTAAGAAATCCCCAAAAAAAGGGAAGGTACATACTCAATTTATTTTCATTATTTTTCCCTTAAAAAAAATCTAATCTATTTGTCAAAGGGTTGCCCTAGAGAGTTGTTTACTTATGTTATTGGGGAATCAGGCTTCAAAAGGCTAAAACCAAATTTTCATACCTGAATTGGCTATAGTTTTTATTTATTTATATTATTTTTTAAATTTAATTATATATATATTATTTTATCATTGATGCAATTTAAGGACAATTCACCCATGAACTATGATTCGCTTATTTGTTTGAGCTGAAGTTTTGAGACTACAAATAAAGTGATGCCAAATATTTTCAAGTTTTGGTATTCGGCAAAAGATAATGGAAATATCCAAACCTTGTTACACATAAACTCATCAACTTTTGTGGAGCAACTTTTGTGTTGCTCCATTGAGTTGAATTATTATTATTTGAAAGGCTAGTCCGCTCAATTTGACGACCACTCCTCAAGATACACGTGAAAACAATTCGTATTTTTGTGTTGGATTGGTGCTCAACATTTTTACTGCAAAAAAAAAAAAATTTGCGACTATTATTAGGAATTTGTACTCAATGACATGAAACTTCTTTACCATCATCACAATGAAATTAAACATCTCAATGTCTAATATGCTGCCACATCATTAATTAGTACACACTTTTGGGTAAAAAAATTGAGTAAACTTTAGTTTTTCTATGTTTGGATGATCCTTGGTGAAAGCTATATTGCAAAAAGGCTCTGTGTGGTTAGCCATTTTTTTTGGAAAAATAACTTTTAGAGCTTACTTTTTAACAAAATAGGCAATTTATTAGATACCATAATTGATGTAACGGCTAATTTGTAGGGCTGAACAAAAAACCGATCAAACCGATTAAACCGACCGAACCGATCTAAACCGATCCGATTGGTTCGGTTTAAATTCGGTTCGGATCGGTTTCAGTTTTAAAAAATTCAAAACCGAAGTAGTCGGTTCGGTTTTCGGTTTCTATGTGATTTTAACCGACCAAACCGAACCGACCGAATATATATAATAAATAATATATATTTTATATATAAATAATACAATATGTTTAAAATAGTAGGTCGGTTCGGTTTTATTTCGGTTTTGATTCGATTTTAGTCGGTTCGGTTCGGTTACGGTTTGCATAAATTAAAATCGGTTCGGTTTCGGATCGGTTTTGTTAATGGTCGGTTCGGTTTCGGTTTGAAAATTTTAAAACCGACCTAAGTCGGTTCGGTTCACGGTTTAGGTGAAAAACCGAACCGTCGGTTCGGTTTTCAGCCCTACTAATTTGTGCCTAATTTTATACTTTTATGATCAACTATGATTATTTTATTAACTCAGGTTAACTTATAAAGTTATATGACATATTTACCCTCATAAACAAATAGAAAACCTCATTTTATAGTTTTATGACCAACAAGGACTACAGAAAAAAAAACCTACGTTAATTTTTATTGAATGACAATTTTAGTTACTCTTTGTTATTGACCAACAAGGACTACAGGAAAAAAAAATTATTGTTATTGACCAATTTTAGTACTCTTTGTTAGTTTTATTGACCAACAAAAACTACAAAAAAAAAAAACAAAAAAAACAAAAAAAAAATAAAACTACGTTAGTTGTTATTGAACGACAGTTTTAACAAGGACTACAGAAAAAAAATTTGTTTATTCACTAACTTGAAAATAATGGACATCATATGATAAATCCTAATTTTATTCAGAGAACAAGCTAATGTTTTTTTTTCTTCTATAGTCCTTGTTAAAATTGTCGTTTAATAACAATTTATTTATTTTATTTTATTTATTTTTTCTGTAGTTCTTGTTGGTTAATAAAATTAACAAATAATAACTAAAATTGGTCAATAACAATTATTTATTTATTTTCTTCTGTAGTCCTTGTTGGTCAATAACAAAGAGTAAGTAAAATTGTCGTTCAATAACAATTTTATATTATAAATCGTAATTTTTCATATGATAAATCCTAATCTTTTTCAGGTCAGTGAACATGATAATTTTTTTTTATAGTCCTTGTTAAAATTGTCGTTCAATAACAATTAACGCAGGTTTTTTTTTCCTGTAATCCTCATTGATCAATAAAACTAACAAAGAGTAACTAAAATTGGTCAATAACAATTAACGTAGGTTTTTTTTCCTGTAATCTTTGTTGGTCAATAACAAAGAGTGAATTAAATTGTCGTTCAATAACAATTTTTTTTTTTTTTTTTTTTGTAGTCCTTGTTGGTCATAAAACTATAAAATCAGGTTTTCTATTTGTTTAGAAGAGTAAATATGTCATATAACCTTATGGGTTAACCTGAGTTAATAAAAGAGTCATTGTTAGTCATAGAGGTATAAAATTAGGCACAAATTAGTCATTACATCAACTATGGTATTTAAATTGGCTATTTTTTGAAAAAGTATGCCCTAAAAGTCAGTTTCCGATTTTTCTTTGAGAAATAAAATTTATTTCCTTTGTTATGCAGATTTTTGTTGTTTGGTTGTCTATTTAATGATAGGAAATTGATTCTCCATATGACTGTTTTTTCACTACTCATAGGAATTCAAGTCTGAAGGGATGCCTCAGAACGGATTCACAAAAACAATTTCAATTTCCATGTCTATTTTCCGTGCAACCAAACATACCCAAAAAGAAAAGAACCTTCTAGGGAGCGAGCCACCTCCTCGAGATGAGCGTCAACGTGCATTTCGATGGCAATGCACTCATCTCGAGGAGGATGGATGGTTACACCCATCCCTCGCTCCCTAGAATTACTGAAGAAAAATACATCAATATATTTACCACAGTTCATGACTGTAAGGAGGTCTGTGGTACAGTTAAAAAAACGGAGAAGACTGGAAAACCAAAAATTATGTATAGTTTTTGCAAAGTTTTGTGTTTTCTTGTCCTTCCAAAAAAAGAAAAAAAAAATTAAAAGAAAGATGCCACAAATAATAGTTTTCTTTGCTTCAAAATAAACAAAAAACAGCTAAACATTTCTTAGATACCAGTTGACTAAGGGTTAGTTGGAGGAGTCTCCTTCAAAAGTGGATAATGGTCAATTTACTTTCTCTGCTGCTGGATCCTCCTATAGCTTAATAACCACAACAAAAAAAAAAGGGGTTATTTAGCGAATAGCATTTCTCATTATTAATTTCATAATTAACAAGTGTGAAAATCAATACAAGGTTCAAGTTATAGTTTGTAAATCATATTAGGTAGTGATGTATAAGTGGTTTCTGTAGCAAGCAAGAATGCTAATCAGGTTGGTTCAAGTGTTTTCTACACAAAGATTTGTTGAATTCTCAAGGAGACCTATTGGACCTAACATGGAACAATGACATAAGAGCAAAAGCTCATCTTTCTTTCTATATAAAAGGGTGTGGTGGCTGGTCATAACATAGTGAAAAACACAGAAAACTAAAAGAGTATAAGGAGAGAAAGAGAGGTCTGAAAGGGAAGATTAAAGGAGAGGAGATGGAGACATCATGTAATTGGGTTTTATTCTTCCTTCTATTGGTTTGCCTATCTCCAGTTTTGGTCGAATCTAGAGTTCGACGTTACAATTTCAACGTAAGTAACTATGTAGGAATCACAATGATATTACGTGTTTAACGTAATATTCAAGTCTTATTGCACTTGTATAGACAACTACTAATTTGTGTTTTATTTAATGTAAACAGGTGGTTATGAAGAGCACTGCAAGGCTATGTGCATCGAAGCCCATTGTTACTGTTAATGGCAAGTTTCCAGGCCCCACTATCTATGCGAGGGAGGATGATACTATTTTAGTGAATGTGGTAAACCAAGTCAAGTACAATATGAGCATTCACTGGTCAGTTTTGAGAACCATCGATTATCTGTTACTAAAACAAAAAAGAGAGAACTCTTATGACACTTTTGATTGCAGGCATGGTATCAGGCAACTTCGAACAGGATGGTCTGATGGTCCGGCTTATATTACTCAATGCCCCATACAACCAGGCCAAAGCTATCTCTATAACTTTACCGTTACAGGCCAAAGAGGAACACTTTGGTGGCACGCCCATATACTTTGGTTAAGAGCCACAGTTCACGGTGCCATTGTCATCTTGCCTAAGCTTGGCGTTCCTTATCCATTCCCAAAACCCAATAAAGAAGAAGTTGTTATATTGGGTAAGCGTAAAATCCCTATTGTGCTTTTGTTTGTTAAACATGGTTTAAAATCAGGCTTTAGTTTAAACCTCACCCTTTTTTATTGTAGGTGAATGGTGGAAGTTAGATGTAGAAGCAGTGATTAACCAAGCTCTAAAGTCTGGTTTAGCACCAAATGTTTCCGATTCACACACCATTAACGGGCATCCTGGACCACTGGCTGTTTGCTCTTCAAAGGGATCTTCAAATGGTACTAACATCTGAAATCTGTAGAGGCTATCTTCATATCGAAAAGATTCTTTTCATGATTACAACATGAAACTCTATTTTTTGCTGATTCTGGCTCTGATATGACTCTGTTTTGCTCTGCCTCAATCACCCAGGAGGGTACAATTTACAAGTAGAGAGTGGAAAGACGTACATGCTACGGATAATCAGCGCTGCACTCAATGAAGAGCTTTTC
The DNA here is from genome assembly GCA_963556465.1 of Berberis vulgaris. NCBI lineage: Eukaryota > Viridiplantae > Streptophyta > Magnoliopsida > Ranunculales > Berberidaceae > Berberis > Berberis vulgaris. Next base: position 104,009,014 of record OY747124.1, on the reverse strand, counting down.
TTTAAGATTGCTGGACATCAACTCACGGTCGTTGAAGTTGATGCGGTCTATGTTAAACCCTTCAAGACCAACACCATAGTCATTGCCCCCGGACAGACCACAAATGTTCTTTTAAGTGCTGATCATGCCACTGGAAAGTACTTGGTTGCTGCATCTCCTTTCCAGGATTCCCCTATTGCAGTTGATAATGTGACTGCCACGGCCACAGTGCATTATTCAGGCGCTGCAAACACATTAGCAACCACGCTTACAAAACCTCCCCCTCAAAATGCAACCCCAGTAGCAACAAACTTTGTGGATTCACTCCGGAGTCTGAATTCGAAAACCTACCCTGCCAAAGTGCCATTAAAGTTGGACCATTCTCTTTTCTTCACAGTTGGCCTTGGCATCAATCCATGTTCCTCTTGCACTAATGGTACCAGAGTTGTGGCTGGTATTAACAATGTTAGCTTTGTCATGCCTACCACTGCACTTCTCCAAGCACATTACTTCAACATTAGTGGAGTCTTTACTACTGATTTCCCTGCCAACCCACGCCATGTTTTCAATTACACGGGAGCAGGGCCGAAGAACTTGGCAACCATGAAAGGCACTAGGGTTTATAGGCTAGCATATAACTCTACGGTACAACTTGTTTTACAAGATACAGGGATCATATCCCCTGAAAACCATCCAGTGCATTTGCATGGCTTCAATTTCTTTGTGGTTGGAAAGGGTATAGGCAATTACAACCCCAAGAAAGACACTAAGAAGTTTAATCTCGTGGATCCTGTCGAGAGAAATACCGTTGGAGTGCCATCCGGTGGGTGGACTGCTATCAGATTCAGAGCTGATAATCCAGGTAAAGTCACCTGTTTCATTGACAAAACAAAACTCCCAGAAATGAAATTTTTTTAAAGCGAATTTATTTGAAATGCTTTGTTAAAGCAATATTACTACCTTATTTCAAATACTTTGATGTTCATCCTCTACTGTTCTGTGTCTCTAGGTGTTTGGTTCATGCATTGTCATCTAGAAGTGCACACTACATGGGGACTAAAGATGGCGTTTGTGGTCGACAATGGGAAAGGGCCTAATGAATCAGTTCTTCCACCTCCAAGTGATCTTCCAACCTGTTAGACGTATTTTCACACAATTGAAGAGATGAAAAAAATGCAAATAGGATTCTAATGAACAAAAGTAGAAAGAAACCTTTGTGAACAAGGAGTCGAGATTAGTTGCTCTCAGGCCGACGAAACAGGATGCTGAGACTAATTTGAATAAGGTTGATTGTGTTCTTATTTTATCTTTCTTTCCCTTTTTTTTGGAAAGAAACAATTTAGTTTTTTTTGGTTTGGTATATGTCTGAATGTAACAAATGATGATTAATTAATGAAATTCTCAAATGATCTGCCGCTACTAGTTTTAATAATGTAGATTTTATCAAATATGACTGAGGTCATTCATGCATTTTGAAAAAAAATAAAAAAATAGGTTTAGATATTTGTCTACAAATTCAACTTTGTATAAACCCGAGCATAACCAACTTTCAGTCATTTGAGGTTTAATAACTATGGTCAATCATGCATTTCAAGAAACTTTTTAGTTAATGACCAACTTCAGTAATTTGGGTTTTATTAAACATGACTAGTTAAGATTAGTCGTGCATTTAAATAAATAAATAAAAATTGACTAGGTTTGATCGTCGATCCACAAGAGCTTTGGAAATAGAGAGGTTGTCGATGGTTGATTCGAAAAAGATGAGTCGATGAGGAGTACAAGCCTCGAGCGAAGTAGAAAATCGGGAAGGGGGTTTGGTCGAGAAAGTTAGCTTTTTGGTTTATCATTTTTTTTGTAGTAAATTAGAAAAATAAATGTGCTTCTGTTTGTAACAATGATTTTTTTTTTTGTAAACTAAGAGGGTGAGTGGTTAGAAGCTAATTTCTAACTATAGTAAGAAGTTTTGAATGAACTGTTCGTTTTTCTTCTAAATGAGCTGCTCATTAGAAGATGTAAAATTAAATGATGTTTTTTTTAGGTGTTGACTTGAAATATTTTTACATTTTTGCCCACCACCACAACTCCCACCGCCCACCACAAACCACCAATATTAGCTCCCTTTTCCACTTGTTTTTCTCTTCCAAATACCATTAAGACCACTTTCCACCACTACCAGAACCACCCTATATCCTTCTTTATTCTTCATATAATTTTCAATATAGAGGAAGAGAAAGAAAAAGAGGAATAAGAATAGACGCAAGAAGAGGCGAAGGGAGGCTAAGGAGGGTGCTGGCAGCATTGCTCATATGATAAAGAAGATGTGGAGATAAGGGGGGATGGTTGGTAGAGGAGAAGGTAGTAGCACTCATTATGAATTTATTGTGAGGTTATTATTAAAATAAATTTTCATTAAACACTTAGTACTAAGAGGGTGTTTGTTTTTGCTTCTGAGTGGAGTCAAAAGTCTTAATAAGAAATGGACCACCTTGTTTAGAGTGTTTGTTTTTAGTTCTGATCAAAAGTTTTGCTACGACCATTATTAGGAATATTAATAATAATACTACGACCATTATTAGGAATTTGTACTCAATGAAATTGAACATCATTAATATCTAATATGCTGCCATCATCATTAATATGCAAAAAAATACTGCGACTATTATTAGGAATTTGTACTCAATGACGTGAAAACTTCTTCACCATCATCACAGTGAAATTGAACATCTCAGTGTCTAATATGCTGCCACATCACTAATTAGTACACACTTTTTGAGTAAAAAAATTGAGTAAACTTTAGTTTTTCTATGTTTGGATGATCTTCGGTGAAAGCTATATTGCAAAAAAGTTCTGTGTGGTTAGCCATTTTTTTTTTTAGAAATGGAATTGATTTCCTTTGTTATGCAGATTTTAGTTGTTTGGTTATATATTTACTGACAGAAAATTGATTCTTCATAAGACTGTTTTTTCACTACTCATGGGAATCCAATTTTGAAGAGATGCCTAAAACGGATTCACAGAAACAGTTTCAATTTTTATATTTATTTTCTATGCAACCAAACAGACCCAAAAAGAAAAGAAAATATATATCAATATATTTATCGTAGTTCATGCCTGTAAGGCGGTCGGTGGTACAGTTACAAAAACGGAGAAGAATGTGGAAAACAAAAATTATGTAAAGTTTTTGCAAAGTTTTGTGTTTCTTTGTCCTTCCAAAAAAAGAAAAAAAAATTAAAAGAAAGATGCCACAAATAATAGTTTTCTTTGCTTCCAAAATAAACAAAAAAACAGCTAAACATGTCTTAGATACCAGTTGACTAAGGGTTAGTTGGAGGAGTCTCCTTCAAAAGTGGATAATGGTCAATTTACTTTCTCTGCTACTGGATCCCCCTATAGCTTAATAACCACAACAACAAAAAAATAAAAGGTTATTTAGTATTTCTCATTATTAGTTTCATAATTAACAAGTGTGAAAATCATATTAGGTAGTGATGTATAAGTGTTTTCTACACAAAGATTTGTTGAATCCTCAAAGAGAGCCGTTGGACCTATCAGGAACAATGACATAAGAGCAAAAGCACATCCCATCACTGTAATATATAAAGGGTTGTGTTGGCTGGTCATAAGATGGAGAAAACATAGAAAACTAAACAAAAGTACTAAGAGAAAGGGAAGATTGGAGGGAGAAGGATGGAGATTTACAATTGGGTTAAAGCAATATAATTACATTATTTCAAATGCTTTTGATGTTCATCCTCAACTGTTCTGTGTTTCTAGGTGTTTGGTTCAGGCATTGTCATCTAGAAGTGCACACTACAAGGGGACTAAAAATGGCGTTTGTGGTCGACAATGGGAAAGGGCCTAATGAATCAGTTCTACCACCTCCAAGTGATCTTCCAACCTGTTAGACGTATTTTCACACAATTGAAGAGATGAAAAAAATGCAAATAGGATTCTAATGAACAAAAGCAGAAATAAACCTTTGTGAACAGGATGATGAGGCTATTTTGAATAAGGTTGATTGTGTTTTTATTTTATCTTTTTTTGGAAAGAAACAATTTAATTTTTTTTGAATTTGGTGTACGTCTGAATGTAGCAAATGATGATTACTTATTGGAATTCTCAAAGGATCTGCCGCAACCAATTTTAGTAATTTAGATTTTATCAAACATGACTGAGCTCATTCATGCATTTTAAAGAAAAATAAAAGAATAGGTTTGTATATTTGTCCACAAATTCAATTTTGTATAAACCCGAGCATAACCAACTTCAGTCATTTGAGGTTTAATAACTATGGTCAATCATGTTTTCGCTTGGATTACTCAATCAACGGCATGTGTTAGTTCGCCTTCAATCGGAGGAGGAAGCAAAGAAAGTTTTGTCGCGAGATTCCTTTTTGATTCGTGGCGTTCGGTTCAAAGCTTTCCGTTGGCATGATGACTTTAGTCTGAAGGAGGACCCGGTCTCGGTGCCACTGTGGGTAGAGTTGCCTAACTTACCTTTACATCTATTCCATCCCCCCATTTTAAAAGCAATTGTCAATTCTTTTGGTGATTTTTTGAGGATGGATGATCATACTAGATGTCATGCCCGGGCTTTGCTCGCGTATGTGTGGAGATGACTTTGGCGGACAAGTTACCAAATAGAGTCTGGATTGATAGGGCCAATAATAGAGGTTTCTGGCAGAAGATAGAATATCCAGGTTTCAAATATTGTGAGTTTTGTTCTTTGATAGGGCATCAGGAGAGTGTTTGTCGAAAGAAGCTAAGCATTAAGGGCGGTGGCCGAGTTTCGGAACTAGGCAATGCTGAGAAGGTGGTCAAACCAAAGGCCGAAAATACTACTTTCAAGCAACAATATGTTCCAGTTATCAGAAAAGACAAATTATCAAACTCTGAAGTGGGTGTGAGTGGAGCAAAAAATAGCAAAGGAGAGGAGATTTCAGAGGGAGTCGGGGACAAACGGCAGGTGGCCATTGTTCCGATAAAGGTGGGTTTGTCCAACAAATTTGAGTCACTAATGGAGCATATTGAGGACGATGAGGGTGCTCAAGCGGACCTACAAATAGTGGGTCAGAAAATAGATCATGACAAAGCCGGGGTCAAACAAGAATCTACGGAGGAATGCCTCCTGGAGGCGGGGTATACAATTTCAGAGATTGAAATGTTATTGGACAACAACAAAAGCCGCTACAACACGAAGATGATGTCAATTCGGGAACAAGGAGCAACCGTTCTAAACAGGTGGCAGCGTCGCAAGCTGCAACGATTGACTCAATTGGCGAGATTCAGGTTGGGCAGGTTGCTTCAGGGTTGCACAGAGTTGAATATAAAACAGAGGAACAGTCAGGGCACTCGGTTTTGTCCCAGCTAGCGATCCAGTTGCACAAAACAGAGGAAGTTTCGCCTCAGCCAGGCCATACCAGCACCAAAACAGGGGCCTTTCCGCCCCAGCCAGGGCTCTGCACTACAACAGAAGAGGTGGTCTTACCCCGGACAGCGTCTGTCGCAGCTAGAGATCCCTCTCCCGTACTTGAATCGACCAACATTATGGTCGTTCCTCGAACTGATTCTCATACGAAGCCGCCATTGACTGCTGAAATACAGGAAGCAGGCACTGGAACGGTGCAGCAGTCAGTACAGGAAGGGTTGTCCGATGTACACTCGTTGCGAACACAACCTGAGGTCAATGGGAGCTTAGCACCTGGTAACAGCCAGGATGTATGGGTTTTGCCGGAGGGTCAGCAAGTGCAGGAACCCTAGGATGATGAGTTTTAGTCTTTGGTCAGGTTAAAGAGACATTTTGACAAATACGCTATCAAAACTTCCCCGAATTATAAAAGAGTCGGAGACAACTTGAATAAGGCTATATCTTTGCTCAAAGAAAATAGGCTACTTCGACTTCAGAAATTGGGTATCAGTGCACTCGAAAGTACTAGTGAGGATAGTGATGAAGTCAATTCAGAATCTGAGCTTGGTCCACAGGCAGCGAACAGTGATTTGGATTTAGGGGCTATGTCAAACGGAAAGATGAATAAGCGGCGCCACACCAAAGATACCAGATTTTGTCCCCGAAAATCCAATAGAACTAGGAAAGAAAACAAAAGGTACAAAGACTGAGTTTGTTTATTGTCTAGGCTTGTATTGGTGAATCCTATCTTTTGTGAGAGTTTGTTTCGGCTTTTTAGTTAACCCTATAGGGTCAGTCATGTAGCCTTCGGGCGTGGATTTTTAAATGAATAAAATGGGTCAACATCCCAATTTGTTAAAAAAAAAAAAAAAAAACTATGGTCAATCATGCATTTCAAGAAACTTTTTAGTTAAGGACCAACTTCAGTAATTTGGGTTTTATTAAACATGACTAGAAAAGAATAGTCGTGCATTTAAATAAATAAATAAAAATTGATTAGGTTTGATCGTCGATCCACAAGAGCTTTGGAAATAGAGAGGTTGTCGATGGTTGATTCGAAGAAGATGAGTCGATGAGGAGTACAAGCCTCGAGCGAAGTAGAAAGTTAGGAAGGGGGTTTGGTCGAGAAAGTTAGCTTTTTGGTTTATCATTCTTTTTTTGATAGTAAATTAGAAAAATAAATGTGCTTCAGTTAGTAACAATGATTTTTTTTTTTTTTTTTTTTTTTGTGTAAACTAAGACAGTGTTTGTTTTTTAAGTGGTTAGAAACTAACTTCTAACTAGAGTTAAAAGTTATGAATGAACTGTTTGTTTTGCTTCTAAATGAGTTGTCGATTAGAAGATGTAAAATTAAATGGTGTTTGTTTTTAAGTGCTGACTTGAAATATTTTTACATTTTTTGCCCACCATCACAACTCCCACCGCCCACCACAAACCACCAATATTAGCCCCCTTCTCCACTTGTTTTTCTCCTTCAAATACCATTGAGACCACTTTCCACCACTACCAGAAACCACAATATATCCTTCTTCATTCATCATATAATTTTCAATATAAATGAAGAGAAAGAGAAAGAGGAATAAGAATAGCCGCAAAAGGAGGAGGAGGGGAGGCTAAGGAGGGTGGTGACAACATTGCTCGTATGATAAAGATGATGTGGAGATAAGGGGGGATGGTTGGTAGATGAGAGGGTAGTAACACTCATTATTTATTGCGAGGTTATTATTGAAATAAATTTTCATTAAGCACTAAGTACTAAGAGGGTGTTTGTTTTTGCTTCTGAGTGGAGTCAGAAGTTTTAATAAGAAGTGGATCACCTTATTTAGAGTGTTTGTTTTTAGTTCTGATCAAAAGTTATGTTTTTTATTGGAGTAAACACCAGGGAGGTGTTGATCACTTAGCACTGAGTGTTGAGTAAAAAATTATTTCAATAATAACCTTAACATAATTTTGTAATTACAATTGTTGCCCCAACTTCTTAAAAATAAGTAGGGCTAAATTTTGACCGCACATCTTCATTCTCTTCACCAAGCATTGGTTCTATCTTTCATAAGTAGGGCTAAATTACAAAGACTCGGTAATGAACTTATTTCATTTATCTCCTTCATCTTTGTTTTATTTCTCTGTATTTTGGCGTGTTGAAGACAAAAATTTTCATTTTGAATATGATGTTTTCATATAGCTTTCCCACCCCAAAAAATATTGTCATTGCATGCATGGCGATACACAACTTTATTCGTCGAATTAAATTGAGTGATGATTTATTCAATTATTGGGCCAATGAACATTTGATGCACGAGGAACCCGAGCAAACTGATAGTGAACAACCACAAATGTCTCAAGCATTTGAATCACGTGAATAAACCGATATGGTTATTTTACTAGATTGTATTGCAAACGAAATATTAATAAGAAATTTGGTTTGATAATTTTTTAAATGTATTGTCATAATTCGATATTCTTGTGATGAAAGGTATTGTAACATTTTCTAAAATTTGAATATTTATTGAGTATGATTTTAAGCACAATATTTATATTTTTTCAGCTCAGTGGGGCAAAATTGTCAAATAGTTCTATTCAGCACCTAAAAACAAACATCTTTTAATTTTACAGCTTCTAATCAATAGCTTATTCAAAAGCAAAACAATCAGTTCATTCAGAAGCTCGTTTAGAACTTCTAACTTCAGTTAGAAGTTAGCTTCTAAGCACTTGAAAAACAACAAACGCCCTCTAAGTGATCAGCCCCATGGGGTGTTTACTCCAATCAGACTTCAACTTCTGATCAGAACTAAAAATAAACACTCTTAACAAGGTGTCACATTTCTTATTAAGACTTCTGACTATATTCAGAAGCAAAAACAAACACCCTCTAAGTTTTTGTTAAGAAATCCCAAAAAAAAAAAAGGGAAGGTACATACCTAACTTATTTTCATTATTTTTCCCTAAAAAAATCTAATCTATTCGTCAAAGGGTTGCCCTAAAGAGTTGTTTACTTATGTTATTGAGGAATCAGGCTTCAAAAGACTAAAACCAAATTTTCACAACTGAATTGGCTATAGGGTTTTTTTTTTTTTTTTTTTTTTTTTTTATCATTGATGCAATTCCCCCATGAACTATGATTCGCTTATTTGTTTGAGCTGAAATTTTGAGACTACAAATAGAGTGATGCCAAATATTTTCGAGTTTTGGTATTCAGCAAAAGATAATGGAAAAATCCAAACCTTGACAACTTTTGTGTTGCTCCATTGAGTTGAATTATTATTATTTGAATGGCTAGTCCGCTCAATTTGACGACCGCTCCTCAAGATACACGACCGCTCCTCAAGATACATGTGAAAACGACTCGTAAATCATATTAGGTAGTGATGTATAAGTGGTTTTTGTAGCAAGCAAGAAAGCTGATTCAGGTTGATTCGAAGTGTTTTCTACACAAAGATTTTTTGAATCCTAAAAGAGAGCCGTTGGACCTAACATGGAACAATGACATAAGAGCAAAAGCTCCTCCCATCACTGTAATATATAAAGGTTGTGTTGGCTGTTCATAACATAGAGAAAACAAAGAAAACTAAACAAAAGTACTAAGAGCAAGGGAAGATTGGAGGGAGAAGGATGGAGATTTACAATTGGGTTCTAGTCTTCCTTCTATTGGCTTGCTTGTCTCCAGCTTCGGTTGAATCTAGACTTCGACATTACAAGTTCAATGTGAGTTACTAAGTGCATTCAAAATGATATTGTATTAAACATGTAGTATACAAGTCCTACGTACGTAACAAAAGTGCAGTCGTACAAACTGACTAATGTATTTTATCTAGTGAACACAGGTGGTATTGAAGAACACTACAAGGTTATGTGCATCAAAGCAGATTGTTACTGTCAATGGCAAGTTCCCTGGCCCCACTATTTATGCGAGGGAGGATGATACCGTTCTAGTGAAGGTGGTAAACCATGTCATGTACAATATCAGCATTCACTGGTGAGTTTTTTAGAACCATGGTAACTGTTGCCTATTTCCCGCTTTGTAGAGAGAAAAGAGAGACTTATTGACACTTCTGATTGCAGGCATGGCATCAGACAACTTCGAACAGGTTGGGCTGATGGTCCGGCTTATATTACTCAATGCCCCATACAACCAGGCCAAAGCTATGTCTACAACTTCACCATTACTGGGCAAAGAGGCACACTTTGGTGGCATGCACACATACTTTGGTTAAGAGCCACAGTTCACGGTGCCATTGTCATCTTGCCTAAGCTTGACATTCCTTATCCATTCCCAAAACCTAATAAAGAAGAAGTTGTTATATTGGGTAAGCGTAAAATCCCTATTGTGCTTTGGTTCGTTAAACACGGTTTAAAGTTTTAGTTGTTTGTAGTTTTTTTTTTTTTTTTTTTTTTTTTTACCTTTGTTATGAAAAATCAGGCTTTAGTTTAAACCTCACCTTTTTTTTTTTATTGTAGGTGAATGGTGGAAGTCAGATGTAGAAGCAGTGATTAACCAAGCTCTAAAGTCTGGTTTAGCACCAAATGTTTCCGATTCACACACCATTAACGGGCATCCTGGACCACTGGCTGTTTGCTCTTCAAAGGGATCTTCAAATGGTACTAGCTAACATCTGAAATCTGTAGATGCTATCTTCATATCGAAAAGTTACTTTTCATGATTACAAGATGAAACTCTATTTTTCGCTGCTTCTGGCTCTGATATGACTCTGTTTTGCTATGCCTCAATCACCCAGGAGGGTACAATTTACAAGTAGAGAGCGGAAAGACGTACATGCTACGCATAATCAACGCAGCACTCAATGAAGAGCTCTTCTTTATGATTGCTGGACATCAACTTACGGTCGTTGAAGTTGATGCCGTCTATGTTAAACCCTTCAAGACCAATATCATAGTCATTACCCCGGGTCAGACCACAAATGTTCTTCTAAGTGCTGATCGTGCCACTGGAAAGTACTTGGTCGCTGCATCCCCTTTCCAGGCCTCTCCCATTGCAATTGATAATGTCACTGCGACAGCCACAATGCATTATTCAGGGGCCGCTAACGCGTTAGCAACCACAGTTGCAAAAACTCCCCCTCCAAATGCAACTCCAGTAGCAACAAACTTTGTGGACTCACTCCGTAGTCTGAATTCGAAAACCTACCCTGCCAAAGTGCCATTAAAGTTAGACCATTCTCTTTCCTTCACAGTTGGCCTTGGCATCAATCCATGTTCCTCTTGCACTAATGGTACCAGAGTTGTGGCTGGTATTAACAATGTTAGCTTTGTCATGCCTACCACTGCACTTCTCCAAGCACATTACTTCAACATTAGGGGAGTCTTTACTACTGATTTCCCTGCCAACCCACGCCATGTTTTCAATTACACGAGTGCAGGGCCGAAGAATTTGGCAACGATGAAAGGCACTAGGGTTTATAGGCTAGCATATAACTCTACGGTACAACTTGTTTTACAAGATACAGGGATCATAGCCCCTGAAAACCATCCAGTGCATTTGCATGGCTTCAATTTCTTTGTGGTTGGAAAGGGTATCGGCAATTACAACCCCAAGAAAGACACTAAGAAGTTTAATCTCGTGGATCCTGTAGAGAGAAATACCGTTGGAGTGCCATCTGGTGGGTGGACTTCTATCAGATTCAGAGCTGATAATCCAGGTAAAGTCATCTGTTTCATTGACAAAACAAAACTCCCAGACATCAAAATTTTAAAGGCGAATTTATTTGAAATGCTTTGTCAAAGCAATATAACTACCTTATTTCAAATGCTTTGATGTTCATCCTCAACTGTTCTGTGTTTCTAGGTGTTTGGTTCATGCATTGTCATCTAGAAGTCCACACTACATGGGGACTAAAGATGGCGTTTGTGGTCGACAATGGGAAAGGGCCTAATGAATCAGTTCTACCACCTCCAAGTGATCTTCCAACCTGTTAGACGTATCTTCACACAATTGAAGAGATGAAAAAAATGCAAATAGGATTCAAATGAACAAAAGCAGAAACAAACCTTTGTGAACAGGATGCTGAGAATAAGGCTGATTGTGTTTTTATTTTATTTTTATTTTTATTCTTTTTGAAAAAAAATAATTTAATTTTTTTGGATTCGGTATATGTCTGAATGTGCAAAGGATGATTACTTAATGAAATTCTCAAAGGATCTGCCGCTACCAATTTTAGTAATGTAGATTTTATCAAACGTGACTGAGGTCATTCATGCATTTTAAAGAAAAATAAAAGAGTATATTTGGATATTTGTCCACAAATTCAAATTTGTATAAACTTGAGAATAACCAACTTCAATCATTTGAGGTTTAATAACTATGGTCAATCATGCATTTCAAGAAACTTTTTAGATAATGACAAACTTCAGTAATTTGGGTTTTATTAAATATGACTAGTCAAGGTTAGTTGTGCATTTAAATAAATAAATAAAAATTGACTAGGTTTGATCGTCGATCCACAAGAGCTTTGGAAATAGAGAGGTTGTCGATGGTTGATTCGAAGAAGATGAGTCGATGAGGAGTACAAGCGTCGAGCGAAGTAGAAAGTCAGGAAGGGGGTTTGTCGAGAAAGTTAGCTTTTTGGTTTATCATTTTCTTTTTGGTAGTAAATTAGAAAAATAAATGTGCTTATGTTAGTAACAACGATTTGAATTTTTTTTGTGTGTAAACTAAGAGGGTGTTTTTTTTAAGTGGTTAGAAGCTAACTTCTAACTGGAGTTAAAATTTCTAAATAAACTGTTTGTTTTGCTTCTAAATGAGCTGTTGATTAGCAGATGTAAAATTAAATGGTGTTTGTTTTTAGGTGCTGATTTGAAATAATTTTACATTTTTGCCCACCACCACAACTCTCACCGTCCACCACAAACCACCAATATTAGCCCCCTTCTCCACTTGTTTTTCTCCTCCAAATACCATTAAGGCCATTTTCCACTGCTACCAAAAAACACCTTATATCCTTCTTCATTCCTCATATAATTTTCAATATAGTGGAAGAGAAAGAGGAATAGGAACAGCCGCAAGAGGAGGACGAGTGGATGCTAAGGAGGGTGGTGGGAGCATTGCTCATATGATAAAGATAATGTGAAGATAAGGGGGGATGGTTGGTAGATGAGAGGGTAATAACACTCATTATTTATTGCGAGGTTATTATTGAAATAAATTTTAATTAAGCACTAAGTACTAAGAAGATGTTTGTTTTTGCTTCTGAGTGGAGTCAGAAGTTTTAATAAGAAGTGGACCACCTTATTTAGAGTGTTTGTTTTTAGTTCTGATCAAAAGTTCTGCTTCTGATTGGAGTAAGCACCAGGGAGGTGGTGATCACTTAGCACTGAGTGCTGAGTCAAAAATTATTTCAATAATAACCTTAACATAATTTTGTAATAACAATTATTGCCTCCAACTTCTTAAAAATAAGCAGGGCTAAATTTTGACCACACATCTTCATTCTCTTCACCAAGTATTGTGGTTCTACCTACCTTCACAAAGACTCGGTAAGGAACTTATCTCATTTATCTCCTTCATCTTTGTTTTATTTCTCTGTATTTTGGCGTATTGAAGGCAAGATTTTTCAATTACACGGGTGCAGAGCCGAAGAACTTAGCAACCATGAAAGGGACCGGGCTTTATAGGCTCGCATATGACTCTACAGTACAACTTGTTTTACAAGACACCGGGATCATAGCCCCTGAAAACCATCCAGTGCACTTGCATGGTTTCAGTTTCTTTGTGTTTGGAAAGGGTTTAGGAAATTACAACCCCAAGAAGTTTAACCTTGTGGATCCTGTCGAGAGAAATACCGTTGGAGTGCCATCTGGTGGGTGGACTGCTATCAGATTCAGAGCTGATAATCTAGGTAAAATCATAATAATATTGTTTCCTTGATAAAACAAAATTCCCCTAAATAAAACTTATAAACAAGCATTTCTTTTAAAGGTTTGTTAATGCAACATCTCATATTTTTAGAGCTTTTGTCTTCAAGTACGTTTTATGTTTCATTCTCAATTGTTCTGTATTTTTAGGTGTTTGGTTCATGCATTGTCATCTAGAAGTGCACACTACATGGGGACTAAAGATGGCTTTTGTGGTCGACAACGGGAAAGGGCCTAATGAATCAGTTTTACCACCTTCAAGCGATCTTCCAACTTGTTGAAAACATAATCTTCTCACAAAGAGTTGAGATTTGTTGTTTTCAGGACGACAAAGAAGGATGCTGAGACTAAGCTGAATAAGACAGAAAATGTAAGATTTTTCGTTTTCCCTTGTTTGTGAGGGAGTTTTTACACAATTTAATTTTTCTAATTCATATATTGGTGACATGTTCAAAAGTATTTGCAGATTTTTTTTTTGGGTAAAGATTTACAGAGTTTGAAAAGATGATCGTTTAATGAAAGTTGCAAAGAATTAATATCGTACCAAGCAGTCTCACTACTCAATTTTTTGCTCTTTCCTGTGGGATTTTCCTTCCAAGCCAAACAAATACTGATCCGGGTTCTGTTCAATCTTCCATTGTATATAAATGGTACTGGGATAAATTAAAACCTCATTTTCCCTCTTAAAAATGTTTTCTGAAATGTTGAAATGACAAAAAATCTAACAAGCGTACCCTTAACTTTAACCAGAGAATCCATCATTTTCTCCCAACATATTTCTAATATAAACAACTACTTTGATACAGAGTCTGAGTCAAGTACACACAAGTGTTTATGTGATGCTCAACATATTCATGTGAGTTTGTAAACTAACTAATAGTCGGCGTTTATTCTGATAGTGTTTCATCGGTTACCTTAACTGAGCACAGTGAAGTTATGGCTACATAGCCTAGCAGGGTGCTCTTGGCGAATGGAGCAGCACCCATTTTATCTAATAATGTTTTTTTAGTACATGGTAGAAGTTGTCCAAATTCCAATCATGGAGCATAAATAGATGACAGGAATTTTCATATCACGACAGTCAAATTTAGATGAACATGAGAGCCAATTGTTTACTAATGCTGATAATTGCGCAATTCACTGTACTCATTGCGCCATGGGATTCTTACGTATGAAGGTTCGGACACAGGCTAATTGGATTGGACAAGACTTCACAAAACACAATAACCCACATTTAGGCTGGATTCTAAATCTCAACTTAAATCTAAACAAATTTCGAAATACACTAGTCAATAGAAACATCATAATCGTTTCTTGGTCTTCTCTACTGCAATCTCCAAAATGATTCCCTATTTACTTTATTATTCCATGAGAAAAATGAGAAAATAAATAATTGAATAAATCGATGTTTCTTGTATGTAAAGAAATTAAGGCCATATCTTTTGTTCTTAAAAAGGCTCTAAAATTATATATATATATATATATATATATATATATATATATATATATATATATATATATATATATATATATTTTTTTAAATATTATTCTTTATTATTAATTATTAAAATAAGGTTTGGGATCCTCAAAACTCCTGTTTGCTTTTCAAAAAAATTAAATAAAATACTAAGAACAAATTGATCCTCATCTCTAGTTGAAATGTCAGACTCCCATTCCAGAACAGAGACAAAGATAGATGGGATTAAATATTGTCATTCTTCTTTAATATGGTGTCTAACTCTAACCTGAAAGATAATTCTGACTTTTATGACATTGAATCCTCCATATTATTCCAACTGGTTGGGGTTTCGGAGAAGAATAGGTTAACTTCTTTCAGCTAGGTCAGGCTGCACCTACCACAAGGATCTTTGGGTTCGAAATTTTGATATGGACATGGATACATTTCATCTAGCTAACACATTTTATATGCAAATTAAGTACTATATGTTAATATCCTATTATTTCAGTTGCTTTTTGGCGAAAACACTAATGTTAAAACATGTCTTTCAATAAGAAATTAAACAACTAGGTAGGATGGGGTATAAAAGATTGGAAGAAAAAAAGGGGGAGTTTAAAATTCGATCTGTTTTTAAAGTCTGAAACTTCAGCTAGGTCAGGCTGCACCTACCACAAGGATCATTGGGTTCGAAATTTTGACATGGACATGGATACATTTCATCTAGCTAACACATTTTATATGCAAATTAAGTACTATATGTCAATATCCTATTATTTCAATTTCTTCTTGTCGAAAACACTAATGTTAAAACATGTTTTTCAATAAGAAATTAAACAACTAGTTAGGATGGGGTATAAAAGATTGGAAAAAAAAAAAACGAGTTTAAAATTCGATCTCCTTCGTGTAATGTGTAAGAAACACGTGCAGCGCAACACGGTACATAACCCAGTTAAATCAGGAAACTTCATTTGAAATTTCAATAAAATAAAACAAATCCTTCTTCAAGCTAATTGTTTGTCATTGTAAAATGTTGGTCTCACCAGATATGATTAGTTAGTAGTCTCATTAAAAGGTTGATAACGGCATCCCTCTTCAGAAGCATCTGTGATGCCATCCTTAACCACTCCCATAACAACAATACAATATAATTACACTGTACAGAAGCTAATTGAGTGTGTATTAATCAATAACTACAGTTCAATCCTCGGTGCCATAAGCCAAACAAACCAAGTCAAACTAAGCTTAAAAATGTGTTATATAAAATATGTAGGGTTATACGTTTAAATCACAGTAGGTGTTACGTAGCTAAATTATGTAAGAAGTAAGGAAAGCAGAGTGGACTTCAATGTTTTTTTCGACATAAATTTTATAAATTGTAACTCAAGGAGGCACTCTTTCCACCTAACAAGGAAAAACGACTTCACATAAAAATCCCCTCTATCAATCATTTATATCTAAAGCTTGGTCATTTCATACAAACAACAACCAAGTACAGACCAAAGTACCCAAAAAAGAGATATCTAAACACACCAATTAGAACTCCTCAGAGGGACTAAGAGAGAGTCCATAATGGTGGCATGGGCTAGGGTTTTTGTTCTCATGGTTTGCTTGTATCCTTGCATGGTTGAATGCATGGTTCGACATTACAAGTTCAATGTAAGTTTGGGTTGATTTCTCCTTCGTTTTTCATTTCTTTACATTGGTTTATGACCATCTTGTTAAGTTGTTTAGGCCATTTTGATTAACTATGCTGTGTTTTGAATTGCATGTAGGTGGTAATGAAGGACACAACGAGGCTATGTGGGACGAAGCCCATTGTCACTGTTAACGGGAAGTTTCCAGGACCAACTATCGTTGCTAGGGAGGATGATACCGTGCTGGTGAAGGTCGTAAACCATGTCAAATACAATGTCAGCATTCATTGGTAAGCTGGCCTGCCTGCATTTGACAGCACATTTGATTATGTTAAGAAGTAAGTAAAGCTTATTTGTATAAGAAATGTAAGCTAAGCAAAAAAAATTCAAATAACTTGCACTAAAATAATAAGTAAAGGTCATAATTGTGACATTTAACTGAACATTTGTCAATTATTAAGTGCAAATAGTCCATATGGATTTACATATCAAAAACAAAAATAAAACAATTTTTCAAAGTATTACTATATCCCCCAGAAAAGGTAACCATGTTGTACCCTTATTAGGGGACTGCCTTATGTTACTACTGATTGGGATGCATCGAGATGTGTACTATTACTTTCAGTCATGAAAGCATCACCAATAGTAGTCATCGCGCAGCAGTGCAATAGTTAGGAAAGGATTTTTCAATGGAAAAATTGTGTAAAACAGAGGCATTTGTGATTTTTGCAGGCATGGAATCAGACAGCTGAGAACAGGCTGGGCCGACGGACCTGCTTACATAGCACAGTGCCCCATACAGCCAGGGCAGAACTACGTCTACAACTTCACTATTACGGGCCAAAGGGGCACCCTTTGGTGGC
This sequence comes from Berberis vulgaris, assembly GCA_963556465.1. Taxonomy (NCBI): domain Eukaryota; kingdom Viridiplantae; phylum Streptophyta; class Magnoliopsida; order Ranunculales; family Berberidaceae; genus Berberis; species Berberis vulgaris. Next base: position 103,991,807 of record OY747124.1, on the reverse strand, counting down.
ATGCGCACATACTATGGCTAAGGGCAACCGTTTATGGGGCCATTGTCATCCTGCCCAAGCGCGGTGTGCCTTACCCATTCCCTAAACCCCATGAAGAAGTGGTTGTGATTCTAGGTAATACCTTCCTCTATTTATGTACAATCCTCATTAAATTTATCGTGTTTGGTGATGAAGGTTTTGATAAGTTGTACAAAACTTGGAGCTCAAGAATTCAAACCTAATTGAAATTTTTTTTTATAAAGTTTTGCAAGTTTTTGGGTTTGATAAAATTGACTACTTTGTATGTTTATAGGTGAATGGTGGAAGTCTGATGTTGAAGCTGTGATCAGGGAGGCTATGAAGTCTGGTATGGCTCCAAATGTATCTGATGCTCACACCATTAATGGACATCCAGGACCTACCTCTACATGCCCTTCCCCAAAAGGTAAAACAACTACATCCACTGTATACTAATCGAAATATTTCCTAAAATCCCTTTTAATTGTTTCAACAGCTAGAATGGATTTAATTTTTTATTTTGTTATATATATAAAATTCTTAGATAAAAAAAATAGCGACGTAGTCACCAACCTGATTAGTCACACTCATTGTTTATAGGTTTCCGATCAGAGTTTAGATCATTTAGACCTGGACTAGAGTTTTGATTTGGACATTATCCGGGGCGGTCCTGCCTTTCAGTCTATATTATACATGCTTCTGAATTTTTTTAATGATTGTGTTCTGTGTTGTATATTACTCTATTAAAACACAATTTATTAATAATAAAAGTTAGCTAAATCTTCATTGTCGAAAATGTCAGCTATAATAACTTTTATCTCTGTGTATGATGAATAAAAGTTAGTTAAATCTTCAGATTGTACATAATACGATGGATTAGACTCCTCTTGAGCATACTTTAGCCAACTCCACAACCTATGTATCTAATCAAGACAATTCAAATAACAAGCCCGAAATTATTCAAATCTTCAATTACTAAAATTGCATAACATATGGATTTCGAGAAGTAGAATTCTTATCAATACTGTAATTCATGTGGAAAAAATATATGTAATGGAATCAAATATCCTCTATTTGTTGACAAAAGTTTTTGGTTATTAGGAAATAATCAATATACTTGTAATGTGAAATCAGAATCAACTAGGATAGCCAAAAGGCGATTGTAGAGAGTGGTACTCAGAAATTTGCACTTTTTAAGAACTTTAAGAGAAAGTTTTTAAGTTCAATTGACAATAATTAATAGTAACTCAATTTGCTTGTGATCCTTGCAGGTGGATTCACCCTGAAAGTACAAAATGGCAAGACATACATGCTAAGGATCATCAGTGCTTCACTTAATGAAGAACTCTTTTTCAAGATAGCCAAGCATGACCTAACAGTAGTTGAAGTTGATGCAATCTACATCAAACCCTTCACCACAAACACCATTGTCATCACCCCTGGCCAAACCACAAATGTTCTTCTCACTGCCGACTGTACCCTCGGAAACTACTTAGTCGCAGTCTCCCCCTTCATGGACTCACCCATTACAGTCGACAACCTAACAGCCACTGGAACGGTACACTATGCGGGCACTCTCTCAACCTCACCAACCACACTCACCCTTCCTCCCCCTCAAAATGCAACCCTTGTAGCAGACACCTTCATTGACTCCCTACTTAGTCTCAACTCGAAAGCCTTCCCGGCGAAAGTCCCATTGGAAATAGACCATTCCCTTTTTTTCACAGTTGGCCTTGGTGTCAACCCATGTAGTGTATGTACTTCAGGGAACAAAGTGGTTGCTGCTATCAACAATGTTACCTTTGTAATGCCGACTACTGCTCTCCTTCAAGCGCATTACTTTGATATAAAGGGAGTGTTCACTGACGATTTCCCAGGGAATCCACCTATTGCTTTTAACTATACTGGTGCAGGGCCAAAGAACATGGGGACGGTCATGGGTACTAAGCTTTATAGGCTTGCTTATAACTCTACTGTCCAACTTGTGTTACAGGATACAGGGATAATAGCCCCAGAGAACCATCCTATCCATTTGCATGGATCCAATTTCTTTGCCATTGGAAGGGGTTTGGGAAATTTTAATGCAAAGATGGATCCTAAGAAATTTAATTTGGTCGATCCTGTTGAGAGGAACACTATAGGTGTACCTTCCGGCGGATGGGTTGCTATTAGATTCAGAGCTGATAATCCAGGTAATTTAACAGGGTAATGTAGAACGCGGTAAAGAAGTTACTGACGAGTTTTTTTTTTGGACTAATTAATTTTGGTTTTGATGTATTTTGCAGGTGTTTGGTTCATGCATTGTCATTTAGAGGTTCACACAACATGGGGACTCAAAATGGCATTTGTGGTGGACAACGGTAAGGGACCTAATGAGTCGCTCTTACCACCTCCTAGCGACCTTCCAACTTGTTGATCAAGCAGATCCGTCTACTGATATAGTAATCACGCAAAACAAGGTTTCTCACATCAAAAAGAAGATCAATAAACATTGGGAAGGAAGAAGATCAAGAGGAGAGGAAAAACCAAAACTAATAAAACAGGATTCCAAGATCACCAAATGAGTTGCTGAGGCAGAGATCAATAAAACTTTGCTGAGGCAGAAGTCAACAAAGCTATGTGGAAGAACTTTTTTATTTTCCTTTTTGAATGTTCTGATTAGCTTCATCATCATTTTTAACATTTTCCCATTGCATGTATTCATGCATTTATATTTAAACACTGGCAAAAGATTTTTATGATTGAAGGACGTTTCAAATAGCATTGCTAGTTCATTAGTGGCACCTGATTATCTATCTCATCGAGAGTACTCAATCCCAACCATTGTTATATATGATTGAAGAATTAATCAATACTCAATAACCAACTAGCTTTCACTATGAGCAAAACCTATACTTTTAGTTACTCTTGTCTGAAAAGTAGGGTTCATTTAGTAAAAATGTTTCAGGTTTAAGAATAAACTTTCTATTGATTTGCTATAGTTCTTAATACTACTTGTAGTAACCTTTGTATTTACAATTATAGTGAAAATGGAATTTATCATTATAATAAAAGGTAAAATTCACTTTTTATGAAAATCATGTCTTTTTAACAGTATAGAATTGCCCCAACTCTGTATTTCTTCCTAATTCAGTGTCCCATATAAGCACCAAGTAAAACATGGAGAACATATACACAACATAAACCAGAGGTTGTAATCTGATCTTCTGGAACTCATAACATGGAGTGAACTCAATCTGATCATGCCAATTTTTCTAAATTGATCAAGGAGTAGTAGCACAAGTGGTACAGTTGCACATCTTGGGAACGAAAGCGCAGACACCAAAAGGCTTGTTAGGGAGCTGACAGTCGATACCATAGCAACAAGGCATGGAAATACAGGAAGTTGGATCTCCACTAGAAGCACAACACTTACATGACAAACATAGTTGGAAGGGTGCAAGTCTCCTACCCCTTTCAAAGTTACCTTCAAGGATCTGGTATTCTTTTGGCATGAAGGGTTGTAATCCTTCGAATCTCATAATATTTCTCGAATGATTTGAAGAATTCAATCCTACAAATGGGATGTTTTCCATTCAAAACTATGTCAAACATAGAAATTAAACTAAACATGTAGATAACAAAAACATTAATAAGATTGATCAAATAAAGTAGTAATAAGATGGTTGGTTACCTGTGGTTTGAGTTGAGGGGAGGATTACTAAGAGAAATATTATAGTGGACTTGAAGGTGGAGATGTCCATAGGAAGAAGAAGGTGAGATGATAGAGTAGCTAGAGTTGGATAGATGATGAATTAGGTGGGATGAGATAGAAGGAAGATAAAAAGGAATAATTAAGGGACTATGAGAGTACCTATTTTGAGTGGCGGATATGAGATATGGGATTATGTCAAAAGGTGTTAGTTGTATAGTGGGGAGTTTGGCAAGATATTAAGTCCAGATTGGTGTTCTAAGGTAGGGACATCAAGTAGTAGAAACATAGGATTATTATTAAAATTTTAATATGGTATATGGTACAATTTTGTAATATGATGTCCTTTCCAAGGATGATCCTTTTACTATTACAAGGGGACCGCAATGATCCTATAGCCAGAAGGCGGCTTGAATTTAGACGATAACTCACGAGTCTTACCGGCTGAGCTAGAACCCCATAAATAAATAAATAAATTGATTATGGGTATTAGCTTTTGGGGCATGCGCATTGCACTTGTTCGTCTTTGGTATTATTCATTGCAACATGAATTCAAAGAGAACCTTTTCATGTCACCAGGGGGAGAGAGCACTGACTAGTGCTTAGGGAGAGTGTACAGTATGTGAGTGTTAACTTTATTCCTCTTTCCGTCTTCTCTAAACTTATGAAGAGTGGTAGAGTTGACACTCACGTCCTAGACACTAACCAAACACATGGATCAAGCTGAGTAGGTTTTTTTTCATTCAAATTGGATATTCAATGTCTTTGTAACATTACATGAACCAAAAAAATAAAAAAAACACACCTCCTTACATAACTCTGATGCATAAATCAAACATCACTCACGTTCTCCCAACATGGTTTCATTCAGTTCACGAATTTCCATTAATTCAATATATGGTGTCATGCTTCGGGAATTCTTAAGTGCACTGGGATCTTGCCCGGTTTTGGTGCCTGGTGCTATCAGGCACCGTTGATGTTCCTCGAGATAAGAACATATGCCTATCTCGAGGCATATCAACGGTGCTTGGTAGCACCAGGCACCAAAACCAGGCAAGATCCCAATACACTGTAGTATTACTCGTCATGCTTTCCTCCAATTTAGGTGATAAAGCTTCCCAAATTTGTGTAGTTCCCTCAATTAAAGCCCTCAAACTTGAGCACGGTCAAGAGTGGAGGCAGTCCATAATTAGATTAGGGCCACATGCATGCCCATGAAAAGATGGTTGTCATGTTTCATTTTTTAGATTGGCACGAGAGAAATACAAAGGCTTCCACAATACCATTTCAACCCCACTTCCAATAGTGTTTTTAGATAAAGGCATAATATGCCTTTAATTTACCAATTTACTACTACGATTGTGCCATAACTTGTAGATCCAACATCGTTGGGATTAAGGAATGAGATTCCGTGAAATCTCATGAAATTTCACAGAAAAATTCGTTTTTATTTTTTAAATTATGAAAAGAAAAATGGTGAAAGAAATAATTACAATTTTTTGAGAGTTTTTTTTTTTAATTCTTGAGTTTTTTGTAAATTTCGTACAAAAGTACAAAAACAAACTACCAAAATTTACTTTTTTTTTTAAGGTTTTTTCTAAAAATTTTGGAGTATTTTTTCGTAAATTTTGGAGTTTTTTTCATCATCTAATTATTTATTGATTTTTTAAACCACCCATTGATTTTCTAATTATCATTTCTTCTACACCCCTTGATTTTCTAATTATCGTTTATTTACTTATATATAGATTTTTGAAATCACTGCCTAATTTTCTAATTATATTGATTTCATGTTTTTTTCATTTCTTGGTATTTAGGCTTCATTTAATGTGTTTAATTGCCTCTTATTTTTTCACATATTTCAAATACCCTCAGAATTCTATATATATTTCATTTATCCTCGAAATTTTTACTTTTTTTCTATACACACGAAAATATTTCTTAAAATTAGGAAACCGAAATTAACTCGAAAAACAAAATCATAATCCTTAGCTGGGATGTGTACGTTATTTAGAGTCTCTGCAAATTCTTGACTTGCATTCACCTGCCTTGTTCCTAACCAGAGTAAGTCTAGCCAGTCAGATTTGTTAGCCATTTTTTTTATCAGGTTTTGACTCTTTTTTACACTTTTTATTCATTCCCTTTAAAATATAATCACAAACATCATCTATAGAAGGGGTAAGAGTATTAAAAGCCAAAACCTAACCTAAAAATGACTAGCTAGAATTGTTGTGCTAACTATGTACTCCTTCTAATTCTAAAAAATTAAAAACAACAAATTGTTTAATATGCTGATTGTTTGCTTGTTGATTCAGAGTTATAACAATTCCCAAGCCAAAATCTTCAGATTCTACACCAATAACACCTCTCCCACAATCATTGCATCCCTTTCCCGCCATAAACACCAGATTTAGCTATTCACCTTTATCCCCTAAAAGTACCTTTCGGCGTGAATTAGGTTGCTTGCAATGGAAATCTGAAACTGTCAAAGATTGTAGACAATCACGACATGTACACCATTCTTGTAGGAAAGCGTATTTACAAAAATACACTTTCTTTCATTACAATTCTCTTGCAAAACTTGCCAAACAATATTGAACAAGATGTCATTGCAAAGTGAATTAGAGAAAATGTACGTAGCAGAAGGAGGATGATGAGAATGAAAAACAAAGCCAATCTATTAAAACATGAAGAAAAAAAATTTTCAAAAAAAAAAAAAAAAAACAAATGAGACATACCACCGATTATTGGAAGGATTTGATCTTCATATGCCTCTATCAACATCAAAGTACTGAAGTAGAAGTGACGAATATATCTAGAAAATATATCGAAGTGAGCGAGGTTTGTGAATGGAGAGAGGAATGTCTCTTGAGCATGAACATGACTACTTTTTTTTTTTTTTTTTAATTAAACCTCCAGTGGGGAGGGGCACTTCTGGAATGTCAGACCTTTATTACTCGACAAAAAATTGATTTACAATCAATACGGAGGTACATGACGACTTTACCCATGATATAACCAAAACAAAAATTGGGCCGCAGCCGGAAACCAAAAAACATAAAAGCAAAGCCAACCCATCACCAATGCTGAAGGAATGACCATAAAATCATAGCAAAACAGATAGGAAACAGAGCAAGTACATCCAAAAAGAGGAGCAACAACATTACATAAAAATTCCCAGCAGAGTGGAAAGGAAGCACTACAGCAGCTGACCTGTTTTGCGGGTCCCTGTAGGCCAATTGACACAGCGAGCAGCTGGTCACAGCCCACCCGCATGCTCGCCCCAGCCGACAGAGTGGACAAAGGTGTCGCACTCCCAGCAGATGGCGTTTCGCGCGATCCTGCAAGCCAAACCGAATCAGCCTGGCACAAACGAGCAGCTGGTCGAACACGTCCCACAGTCCGCATTCTCGCCCCAGCTGAATTCCCCAACATTTCTCGCATCCGGTGTGTAAAATCAGATGAAGCCACGAATACACGTAAAGGCTGCCTCTACTCATCCCCGTGGCGAATGTACGCCGTTTGTAATCTGTCAAGCACGATCAAGCCTGCTACTCTCCTAGGAAAATCAGTCTCATTGTAAGAAACAGTCTTATGATCTTGTTGTGCTCTATCCGCTAATGAATCTGCCACCACATTGGCCTCTCTATAGATATGTTGGCAATCTAACGTCATTGTCGCTGCCAACAACTTGATTTCTTTCAAAATATTCTCCAAATGCCAAGGGATTTTCAAATTATCCTTAACCCAACCACAAACAAGTTCTGAATCCGTTTGGATAACCACCTTTTTGAAGCCCCAGGCGAGACAGAGGAGAAGGCCCTCAAATAGAGTCAAGATTTCCGCTTTATTGTTAGATCCTGCACCAAAAAATATTTGTTTTCCCACAACACAGAAACCCCGAGAGTCTCTAATAATCACACCGCCGGATGCCTTGTCCTTGCGGGATGAGCCATCCACATTAAGCGCAACAAAATCTATGGGGGGTGCCAAAAAACAATTCGAACGAACTTCCTTCTAACGGGGAGCACATCCAACCCCAAAGCCCGTAAGGGGGCCTTGTTACTGCTAACTTGCTTGGGGATTATAAATTTATTTGCCAATCGCAACTGACGCCTAATGTTCAAAATCGCAAAGGCAGGATTTGCGCATTTTCATAAACACATTTGCATCTTTGTTTCCAAATTTTCCATAAAATGAACATAGGAGTAAGAAAGAATAACACACCTGTTTGCGAATTGCGTTTAGCTCTCTTGAACCATATTACTAGCACCGTTGAGATTTCTGCTGGTCGTCGTATATGTACTTCAAAAATCCTGTCAAAGTGATTCCACACCTGCATCGCCAATTCTCCGTCTAGAAAGATATGCTTCAAAGATTATTGCTTTGGCGAGCTACAACAACGACATCTAGAGGCCAGGCTCAAACCACATCTATATAATTTCCCATCCACTGGCACTCCTCTACGGAGTAATTTCCAAACAAAGACCGATAAAAGAGCCCATTCGGATTTGGAACCCACACACACGTGTCCTCCTCATAGGCCTCACCACGTAATCTATCTGCAAAAAGACCACGCGCCAAATTTCTGAGATCTGGGTGGACCAATTCAAAATTTGTCAAAATCACCTCACTAACTGAAGGCCAAAAACCTTGGTCAACCAGAGCCGCCGATCTCCTGAAAGATGCCACCATGTTCCAATTCTCCTCAAAGAAACTGATATCCCCAATGCCAATACACCAAAGCGATTTACTCAAAAGAAAAGTTCTCCCAAGCATGATCTCTTTAAAAAAAGGAGAAGACCCACCTTTCACCGGTTGACTATTCAACCCAACGCCTTGTAGCCAGTATTTGCTCCTCATAAAAGTAGCCCATAAAGAATCTGAAGTAAGTAGTCTCCAAAGAGCCTTGACTCGAAAAGCCTTCATCACAACCGTCAAGTCTCTAACTCCCAAACCTTCTTCCGCCTGTGGAAAACAAATTTTATCCCATGACACCCATTTTTTCTTTAGTCGGCCTTCACAATCCCCCCAAAAGAAGTCCGCCAGCAAACTATTAATCCGTGCAAGAACTGTCCTTGGTACACACATGGTACTAAGAATATAAATAGGAATCGAGCTAAGGACATACTTAATCAAAATTAATCTGCCTCCTAGAGATAACATTTTTGCCTTCCATCCCTGAATACGAGCCTGAATCTTAGTGATTAAATCTTCAAAATAAGAAATTTTAACTCTCCCTTGGAACACTGGCCCGCCCAAATATTTCAATGGAGAAACGTGAAATTAGAAATCTGTACAACTCTTTAAAGCCACAATGTTCTCCGCTGCTGCCTTGTCATCCAAAGTAAATGAACTTTTTCCTTCATTTATTTTCTGCCCCGAGGTCTTGCAGTAACGTCTCAGGAACTCCATGCATCCCATGACTGAGGACTTTCTGCCATTTAAAAAAATTAGAGTGTCATCTGCATACAGAAGGTGGGAAATATGACTGCAATTCCTGGGAGTATAATAATACCCAATTTTGCCATTCTCAAAAGCTGCTTTCAATCCCCTACTCAACACTTCAGAGGCAATAATGAAAAGAAACGGGGAAAGAGGGTCTCCTTGCCTTAATCCCCTAGTGGATCTGAAAAAACCTTTCTAGACTCCCTGGAGCAGAACCGAAAATCCATAAAAAGCGATACAGTTGGAGATGAGGTGGCAGATTCTACCATTAAAGCCAAATTTTTTAAGAACTGCAAGCAAAAAATTTCATTCCATTCTATCATATGCTTTCTCCATGTCAATTTTCAGCACCACATTGCCTCCAAAAACCTTCCTGTTAATGTCTCTGATCAGTTCCTGCGCCAGGCCAATATTTTCACCAATGAACCTGCCTTTGACAAAGGCCCCCTGCTCCTGAAAAATCAACCTTGGCAAGATATCTACCATCCTATTGCAAATGATTTTACTAAAGATCTTATAAATCACATTACACAGACTGATTGGGCGAAAATCAGAAAAGGAACCTGGGTTCTCAATTTTAGGAATCAAAGCCATGAAATTCGTCGAGAAGGACGATGGCATTGCCTCCCCTTCAAAAAATTGTATAGCTGCCTCCCAAATATCCATACTCAAAACCTCCCAACAAGACTGAAAGAAATCAGCAGTAAAGCCATCCGGTCCTGGCGCACTATTTTTGGGTATGTCGAAAACAACATCCCTTACTTCCGCCAAGGAAGGTCATTTGACCAAAAGCTCGCATTGACCAGGTTCCAACAACTTCGGGATACAATTTAACAAATCCGCGTCCTCCCTACAATCACCTTGAGAAGACATCAGATTAGCAAAAAACTCATTGGCTTTGTCAAGAATCTCACCAGGTTCCGAAATAATTCTACCGCACGGTAAAGTAATCTAATTGATGGCTGGTCGCTTTTGTTTGGACTTGGTGGAAGCAAAAAAATATTTAGTGCAGACATCCCCCTCCTTGAACTCTTTTTCACCTGATTTTTGAATCCAGTAAAGCTCCTCCTGTTTGAGAGCTAATCTGTACTCTGCCTGACAACGATATAAATTGCAGCAAGCCTGGACATCCCAATTAGCATCAACATTTAGACCATTAGTACTGTTATTCGCAAAACCCGCCAAAAGTGTTGTTTCCCACTGTTGCATTTCATCTTCTAATGCTCGGATCCTACTGAACACATTGCCAAAGACCGTCCTATTCCACTGTATAAGAGCTCGTCGTGTTAGTTTGAGTTTGGCATCCACTCTATCAATGGGTCTCATGGTACCCATGTCAGTCAACCACGTGTCCTTTACCAGATCCAGAAACTCAGGATGTGTCGTCCACATATTAAGGAACCGAAAAGGAGCAAAACCGAATTTTGATTGAGTTGGCATAGAGGCCAACATCGGAGAATGATCTGAGAAGGTTCTGCTGAGGTGTTCCACTTTGGGACTGCCCAAATCTGTCAACCAAGCTGAATTAACAAATATCCTATCCAGTCTGGCCCAAATACGCTCACTGCCCCGCCTGTTATTGCACCAAGTGAGACGAGGACCCGAGAATCCACAATCAATTAAGCCACTGTTTTCAATACAGTCAGAGAAATGTGACATGCTTGCCATGGACGGCTCCACCCCCCTACTTTCTCGCCCGAATACAAATAAGTGTTAAAATCTCCTCCGACCATCCAAGGAATGTCATGGTTTGCAGCAAAATTTACCATATTCAACCATAGATCCCTTCTTTCATCCACAGAGCATTTAGCATAAACAAAAGAAATTAAAAAAAAAAATTGAAGCAGAGTCCGTTACCTGGCAATGAATGATCTGGTTCGACATATCCACCACCGAGAGGGCAAAGGAAGTATCCCAAAGAATCCAAATTTTGCCGCCAAATGTGTCGTTCGAGGCAAAGCCACCAAGGTGGAGCTTGTTGCCAATCTCCATAGATCTACTAGTATCAATCATAGGCTTCGCAATCATAAGAATTCTGACTTTATGATCCACAACCATATTTTTTAACCTCCTCCTCGTGGCCTTATTACCAACCCCCCGAGCATTCCAAAACATAAAATTTTCCATCATCTTAAGCGCGGGAGGAAGATTTACCCCTCTTAGTCTTACGATGTAAGACGATTGCCCGGAAGGACCGCCGATTTGACTTTGTTCTGTAGATCCTTATCGGAGTGCGCCCCCAAATTTAAATCATTAATATCATGTGATTCCGGCCCCAACTCCGATTCCGACGCAACCTCGTCACTATCATCTGTGGCGCTATCAAGTGTATTAGTAGTCATTGATTGTTTCTTTCTTCACAAAACACGGTTCTCCTCGACCAGCTGGATGACGACATCATACAAGTTCCCATCCTTGTCGTTCCTTGCTGTCGCAGGCACTGAAAAATTACATGTTACCGCTGATTGAGCTCGCTTGGCCATAACTTCCGTCAACTGTTCCATCACTGTCGGCTTCACCGTGCCAGCCCCTACTTCCTGTATCATTCCAATCGACTTTGTTTGCGTCACTAAAGAATCGCCAACTGCGATCAAGTCACACGCTGCCTGAGGTAACACGTCCCCTGGGTTGGGGTCGTGAAGAGACTGGGGCCGTGGACTGGTCGCGTTGAGGTCTGATTGTTGTCCTGCTCGAGTCATAGACGGGCTGGGGCCGTGATCAGGCTGGACCCGAGGAAGGGTCGTGATCAGGCTGGACCCGAGGAAGGGCCGTGGTCTGGCTGAGACCGTGATCTGGCGCAGGGCTTGGACTGGTGGTGATCACAAGTTGTTTGAGGCCGTGAGCTGGCTGGGGCGAAGCCACTCCTAATTCCCCTGCTAATGCAGCTCGTGTCTCTGATCCAGGATTCCCCAATTGATCGTCCCCAATATCATCGTGCGACCTTGCCACAATGTGATGTTCCGGGCGGATAATGTCATTTGTCATGTCGTCGGAAAGACTACTCTTGGCCCCTGAGATTATGTCATCTGTTGGCTGTGTCGGCTGTTCTTGAATTCCAATAGCATTTGCAATCTTCAAAGTTGTATACCCCGCCTCTAGGAGGCATTCTTCCGTAGTTTCTGTAACCTTCTCAGCACTAACATGAACCATTTTCTCACTCTCATCTGCATCAATGTTTTCAGTAAGCGACTCAAATTTGTTTGACAACACCACCTTTACCGGATCCCTGGCCACCGGCCTCTTCTCCCCAATGTCCTCATCCATCTCTTCCCCCTGGCTGTTCTTTGCTCCACTCGGGGCAACCGCTGGATTTTGAATTTTAGCTTTTTTGAGAACGGGTACATATTGTTGCTTAATAGTTTTGTTTTCAACCTACGGCTTGACCGCCGTCTCCACTTTACCGGAATCAGGACCTCCCCCACCGCCCTTAAGACCAAGCTTTTTCCTACAAAACTCTTCTTGATGGCCTATCAAAGAACAAAAGTTGCAGTATTTGAAACCTGGATATTCTATCTTCTGCCATAAACCCCTGTTATTGGCCCTGTCAATCCAAACTCTATTTGGTAATTTCTCCGCTAATGACATCTCCACACATACACGGGCAAAGCCCGGCCGCGTGAGGCAGCGCGTATGATCATCCATCCGCAAAAAACCACCAAAAGAATTCACAATAGCTTTTAAAATAGGGGGATGAAATAAATGCAAAGGTAAGTTAGGTAACTCTACCCATAGGGGCACCGAGATGAGGTCTTCCTTCAAACTGAAACCATCGTGCCAACGGAAAGCTTTAAACCGAACTCCACGAATCAGGAAAGAGTCTCTCGACAAAACTTTCTTTGCCTCCACCTCAGATTGAAGTCGTACAAACACATGTCGTTGATTCAGCAAACCCAGCGAAAAATCGCCCAAAATTCCCCATGTTCTGTGAATCGAATCTCGAATATCTGTCAAAGTCGGTCGGTAACTAGAAAATTTGAGAATAATGACATGTTTTTCCATGAAAGCTTCACCACGGACTTCATCCGTTGCCGTGATTCCAATTACTGGTGCCCCCTCTTTACGGAAACGAGTACCTTCGACCTGAGTCTCCGCAGTGTCATCCACCAAAATCTTGCCCAAAAACTGGGCGAAAGAGGGCTTAGGGGATCCTGCCGTGGTTCCCCCATGACCAGGACCAGTGGGGGGAGGAATGGCGGCTGGTGCTAACATCACATCCAGAAGACATGGAGTCCCTGACCCAGCAGAATCAATGACCACACAAATATGTGTGTCGAATATGTGTATCGGCGGCTGGATCGAAGCGGCGGCTGTGTCGTAGCGGCTGCCAGATCGTAACAGCGGCGCGTAACGGACCTGTGATCGTAACGGCGGCGGCTCCTTGCGTTGTCGGCTGAAGATCGTTCAAAGCACAAATCGTGCGTGTATCGGATCCAACAGGCGGCCTGTGGGCGGCTAAACCGTATCGGATAGAGATGCCGGCCAAGAGCAGCGGCTAGGGTTTGCCAATCCGGCGCGAGAATCAGTGGTCTAGATTTCGTCCCAATGGCCTGGAATGGCTAGGATTAAAAGATCAGAAAGTTGAATAAAGTTCCCAAACTGCCATTCAAAATCGCCTCAGAGAGTTTTTTCGCCCCATTCCAAAAATGACAAATTACCATGAACATGACTACTGGCTATTGAGAAAACGGATATTTCACAGAAGGTGCAAAAACATCAATGATAGTAGAGAAGACGGAGTATAGGGTTTTTTTAGCGGACGTGACCCTTTGATATTCTATTTCACAATGGGAAAAACTCTTTGAACACTCATTCTGTAACAGCCTTGAGTGAGCTAGTTCTAAGGCTGACGGACTATCTTGTGTGAATAGGCTCTGAAACTACAACTCTTTGTGTGGGTGGGCTTAGAGGCTGACATGTTATCATGTTGGACGGACTCAGAGGATGGTAGGATATGTTGTGTGGGTGTGCTCTGAGGCTGACAACTCCTTTTGTGGGCGTGCTTAGAAACTAGCAGGTTACTATGTGTGGGTGGATTCATAGACTGGCAGACTACTTTGGTGTTATAGTCTCACATCGCCTGGGTGAGGGAAGGGGACAATATTGTACCATGAGCAGATGTGCCACTTTGATACACTGCATTTTAAAATCGTGCAGGCTTTGGGCCCAAAACGAACAATATTGTACATGTGAATCGAGTCGTTACACATTTGCAGAGAAAATCTCTGTAATTACCACTTATGTTATAGGTTGGAGAGAAAATATAACCACATATGTGACTTTTAGAAAGGGTGGTGTTTGTGATATAATTTTGACTATTGGTTTTGTTACACATCCCTTGGATTATGAGTCATGATTTTTAGAATTTTGATCTCAACCGTATAATTAATATGTAACCGTTGAGACAAAAAGGTGTCTTTCTTCTCACACTTTTTTGGGTGAAAACAGCTTAAAATCCAAAATCTGTGAATTCCTTTATAGTATAGATAGATATGTTACTGTGAACCAGCTTTAGGAGTTTATTCGCATATGTTAAAACTGATGATCATATCTAGAACTATATAAAAATTTATTTATGTAGAGGACCAGTTTTGAAAAGCAAGCGAGGTATTAATGACCCTCAAAACTTTATATTAATGTAAAGGATACCCTCCAAAGTACAATATCTCATTTGTTGTTTGCTTTTACATTAATCGATACATTAACAAAAAGAAAAACACATTTCTTCAAGTTCGTTCTCAGCAAACGAACTAAGAGTAATCTCGTGGGGTTCCATGTAGGGATTAAATACATATTGATCGAAGTTTAGGGGTCATGTGCACAGGGAGGAGCGTTTTACATACAAAGGAAACTAAATACATATTGATGATACATCAAACCATCCTCTGATAAACACCGTACACGTGTCATGATAATCTTGTCGATAGAACGAAGCAGACCCGATTTCATGCTCAATCCAGTGAGGTTCAAACAACACTAAGCTCATTATTGGCAAGATCCAGACAATCGGATCCGAGTTGCAATGAGCCAGTAAGCCAACACGTCACGCGGTCAGGCCAAATACTCGTAAGACCTCTAAGGCAAGTATCTGAGAGATCTACCCAAGATAGGCAGGCCAGCAACACATTGGATCTGACTAGAAAACATATATTAGAGTATAAGTCGAGCAATGAAACTTCCTTGCATGGACAACGCTCAGAAAGGGAAACATCTCCTGCAGTTCTAGAAGCATGAGTCATGTAGGGAAACTATCCCACATATACAGCTCCCAGGTAGGAAAGGATTTCCACAATAAGATCTTTTTTCCTAAACTACGCCACCAAAGGCCTAGTCGAACGAGGACTCCTACTCTATTAAAGGGAGATAAGGTCACTCTATAGTGGTATACCTTTTCTAAGGATCTGCTCCTGCCAAATGCAACATGGATATTCCAGCATGAGAAAAGGGGCCTGAGATTCTTGCAAGTGATGAAGCAGAGCATTCCTGTCGCAGTTCACTCTATAGTGGTATACCTTTTCTATATATCCATATTCCTGAACATTTCTATCTACACCACTGACTTTGCATTTTACGATGTCAAAGCCTTCAAATATTTATGCAATGAACACTTACTGAAACCTATTCCATTCTCATGTTTCATCAAGTTCATGTTTAACCAGTTGTCTAAATCATAGTATCTGATAATTCAGGATCGTTAATCAAAAACATATCCTCATGTTTAACCAGTTGTCTAAATTTGATACCCTTTTTAGAAAACACTTGGTGGATCATGCATCTGTTTTTTATTTTGCATATCCTCAGCGTTTGATTGATTGTATAACATCTAGAAGCCTGGAAACGCTTATGTTCATAACATTTTGAATCTTTTTAAGGCTGCTTTAAAAACATAGTCAACTAAATCCCTGTCAGGAAGTGAAATCAAATTAGTTATCATTATGACTAGCGTGATTAGGGATTGACATATTTGTACACATGTTGACAATGTAAAATGTAGTCTAAACTCTAAAACCATGGAGGACTAACTAGAGGAGATTGTGTATGAATAGAACACCATGCTTTAAAATTAAATTTCATAGAAATTTAATTAAAGGTGCTGCTCTTTTAGGCTTTCTGAGTTGGAATATCATGAAATCTGAATCAATAAATTCCATTTGAACATTTCGTGAGAAGTGAATAATATCATCTATGCATGTTACTCTTTAGATAATGAGTATGCAGTTCTATGATAATTATGTTATGCATTTTGGATGATTCAGTCTATTTTGGTGAGAACAATAATTGATCTATTGTGCAAATTAGAATGCTTCTATTTCTCAATACTATTGATGGAAAGAAAACTTTGTGATTAATGTTATAGTTGATGTTTGATGTTAAGCTGACATAAGGAGGATATAAGGAATCATTTGTATACAGATTGACCTGTGAATTTTGTTCTTGATGTCAATGCATAAATGATTTTGCTCAGACCATAAGTTGGTCGGACTTCCACATGAGGACATGAATTCTTATGGAAAGGATATGTTCTCATGATGATGATGTTGATGGCAATCTAGAACAATTCAAGCTATTGCTTGATTTTGTTGCAGAACTTTATTATCTAAGTCTGCAACTAAATTCCCAAAGGATGCACCAATCTAGCTTGGTGATTACATCAAAGTTTGAAAAATTCAGAAGCTGAATTTAAAGGTACGTTTTCTAATGATATTCTTAGTTGATCCTTGAGCTTAAAAGAAAATGAGAATAGCGAGGTGAATAGAATGGGTATTTTATTCGATATTCGATATTCTCATTTTGTGAGTCCTTAATAGTTGAATGCACGGTCTGCTTTAGATAGTAAAAAGACTGTCACTTAATATGCATTCAAACGGTGGCTAAACCAGTTTATGATAATAGTTAGAGGGACCAAAGTTCAAAAGTTCCTTAATGGAAAGCTTACGTATATTTTTATACATGCTAAAAATAATTTTGTGGATCCTGATTTTTTGTGAGAAGATTTTTTGTGTTTCTCAAGGAATTATTCATAAAAAGATAAATTGCATTTATTTTCGAGGCATAGTGGGGGTTATTTCGAGGAATAGTGGGGGTACATCCTCAAATATCGTGCCTATGATAAGGATGCATGAAACTGATAAAGTCATAGAATCTGAGCCTAGGAGAAGTAAATGGAAACGACCTTCTTAACACCTTGGCCCCGATTCCTATGTTTTTTTTCAGTCGAGGAGGATTAGCTTTCAAGAAGCCTTATCCTCTATAGATGCAATTGAAAAGGTCATGAGGTACCTTAAGAGGACTAAGAACCTCGGATTACATAATCAGAAGTTTCCCGTTGTCCTTGAAGGATATAGCGATGCTGATTGGAACACCTTTTCAGATGACTCCAAAGCCACCAGTGGCTATATTTTCAATATAGCTGGTGGAGCTGTTTCTTGGAAATCCAAGAAACAAACCATTCTAGCATAGTCCACGATGGAGTCAGAGATGATAGCATTAGCCACGGCTAGTGAAGAAGCAGGTTGGCTGAGAAACCTGCTAGCAGAGATCCCTTTATGGGAAAGACTGATTTCAGCTGTCTTGATCCAGTGCGATAGTACCGCGGCTATTGCGAAAAATACAGAACCGTTATTATAATGGCAAGAAACGACAAATACGTCGTAAGCACAGTATGGTTAGAGAATTCTATCTACTGGTGCTGTGAGAGTGGATCATGTACGAACTGATGCGAACTTGGCTGATCCTTTGACAAAAGGATTAGCTATAGAGAAGGTTTTGCAAACCTCGAAAGGAATGAGACTAATGCCCTTAGATTGATGAGTCATTCATGACGGTAACCCAACCTATAGACTGGAGATCCCAAGAAATAGGTTCAATGGGTAATAACAAGTCGTGAATGATATGATGTGAATC
The DNA here is from genome assembly GCA_963556465.1 of Berberis vulgaris. NCBI lineage: Eukaryota > Viridiplantae > Streptophyta > Magnoliopsida > Ranunculales > Berberidaceae > Berberis > Berberis vulgaris. The sequence goes on along the minus strand of OY747124.1, from coordinate 103,973,770 downwards.
ATGCTAACAAAATAGAAATCTCATTCCTAGATTAAAGCATGAATTTTTGAAGCGATAGTAGGATGAGTTAAAAACTCTTAATGAGGTCTATACTCTATGTGGAGTGGAGTACCTAGCTACAGGAGTACTCTTGATAGACTCACCTAAGTGATTGTGGAAGTTTGGCCGCTTCTTATGGAATTTGTGGGCAAAATTCCTAGAGCCTTCACTATACTGGGATATACGTGCATGGCCGTAACGCACGGGCTTTTTAGACTTCACCCTGGTAAGGTTGTGCGTGTAATGTCTGTTAGAGATAGAGTTCAAAACTACGAGTTACTCTAGTATAATCTAAAGCATGAACACTACGCAAGAGTTCAAGTCGAAAGACACTTTTGTTTATGCACAATCTTATATTTTTAGATTGCTCGATGAAAATTGTTTTTTAAATCCAAGTGGGGGATTGTTGAAAATTGTTTTAAAAATCCAAGTGGGGGATTGTTGGAAATATGGCTTTTTAAAATAAAAGAAAATGGGTGTTTAACAGGTTTTGAACCCTGGACCTCTCTCCTATTTTGATCTATGGATCACTCTCTAAAATTTAGTCCCATATCTATTATACAACTCTTTGTGGTAGAGTTTATAAGGAGATAGTTAGGACTTGGGCTTGGACCCCTTGGGGGTACCACTCTTTTATGAGGAGGGGAGAGATAGGCTCTCGCGCCCGCCGCCGTCCTTCCGGATCGGGTCGGGTCGGGTCATTAAGAGAGCAACCCATTCTTTTTGCTACAAATTTATTTAAATGAAAATAAATTTTGAATTTATGAAGAATGAATGAATCTAGATGGGATATGTCCATGTATCTAGACGTCTTCCTTTTGCCATGAGTTGCGCCGGATTTATTGCTCCACGTTTTTAATTGCGTCCTTAATGTCAATGAATCTAGACATGCCACATTTTCCACATGTTTTAATTGCATTCTCTAAGCAATGTATTTAGTTGTGATTTCGTATTTGAACGAATCTATATTCTCACTATAAATACCATATAGATTTAGAGCTCTAAAAAAAAATAAGGCGCAGAAAAACATAAAAAAATTAGAGAAAGAAAAAACAAGAGTTCTTCCTTTTTGCAATAAGAGAGATTTCGATTTTGTAATTAGTTTTGTTTTTTGTTTAGCATTTCTATTAAAGAAGAAATTTTCGTGTTGTTTATTTATTTACAATGTATTGATGATTCCGAGCAAAAACAAGTGTTTAAGGGTGATAGTATTCCGTTCATCAAATGTGCAATTGATTGAACGAGACAGAGAAGATTCTGGGCTGTTTTATCCTAGGGACGGCGGGGCTAGTACACTGCTTGCACAATCTTGGGCAGAGCCGCGAAACGTCTTAAAGAGAGCGACCTAGTCCGCGACTCAACCCAAGAAATAATTGGTACTTTCGTTCCTAACTTTCTATTTAAATCTTATACAGCAGTTGAATCTTATACAGCAGTAACAACAGTGTAAGGCCATGAGTAATCCTTGTTAAGGGTTTTGGAGGGGAAGGTTTGGTCATAAAGTGATAAAACCCAATTTCAGCTAGGAAAAACGTAAATGGCATAAGTCATAACTTGTGGGATGGACATTTTACATTTTGTTCATATTCAATTTACTTGTAAGTTTTTCTTCTTATCATCTTTCAGGATTAATGGGATTTCTTTCCTCGTTCTTCACTATAACCCTGGCGTTTGGTTAATTGATCTCTACTTTTTTTTCTTGGTTGCTTTACAGATCAAGCACAAAAACTTTTTAATTCTTACTTATAGCATCTAGTCATCTTTTGCTCTGTTTGTTGCAGAATCAAGTTGTTCTGAATTCAAGTTTTTTCAATGACGGATGGAAAGGCCTTAGGAGGTAGTGATGTTTATGCAATTGATTTGGAGATTTTCGTCAAAAGGCTTACAACATTTTATTCTAACTGGATGGAGAACATTAGCAAACTGTGGGGCTCTTGTGATGCACTTGCAAGTTGTTGCAACACCACCTCCCTCTGACGATATCCGATACTTGAAATCCTCTGCTTTAACAGAAATTCTAAATGTCGAGGAAGTGGGCGAGGAAACGAGCGAGGGGAGGGAGGTGGCGGGGTGGGGACCGTTCACCTCCTTTGGGATGTGTGCCATCTTTTTTGGCACACACATCCCGAGAAAGGTAAACGGTCCCCACCCCGCCACCTCCCTCCCCTCGCTCATTTCCTCGCTCGTTTCCTCGCCATGTAGAATAACTCCTGCTTTAAACATGTGGTTGATTGGTCGTGAGTTTTCAGAAACAATCATTGTTTTCATGAACAAGCAGATCCACTGCCTTTGTAGCTAGAAAAATGCATCTCTGCTTGATGTTCCGAAAAGACCAACCAAGCAAATTATTGGTGCTGAAACTGTAATGCATGTGAAGGTGAAGGGTGATGATGGAACTGCTTTAATGGATAAGACACTTCATACAGTCTTCACTCGGTCAAACTATTCATACCAACAGTTGTTCCTCCCGCCACAATTCAAGCAGTTCTAATGGTAGCGGTGTGCATTCAGATAATCCTTATTTTGATGATCTTGGTGATCATGACGGTGATGATGATGAATGATTCAAGGAGGTTGTCGGTATGATTAATGTTGATGAGTTAAGGATCTTAGTTTTACTATAGTAGACTTTGTTTTTGTTTGGACGTTTGCATGGTATCACTTGATATCATTATGAAACTTTTGTAGACCGGTATATATTGTATTCAGTTATGTGACTTTGCAAATGCAATGAAATAATGTAATATTTTGTGATGAATGAAAATTCGACTATTTTAATTTTAGATTGTGCATGACAAAAAAAATTTAGGTGGTCCTATTTAAGAATATGTGCTACTAGATAGCTACAATATATGAGTGAAGAACGAATTGTCACAAATATAATGAAAATTTGAGGAAAACTTCGTCACAGACAGATATTGTTAATGTATTAAATCACTATCGTGACAAATTGTTCCTCACATATAAAACACAAAAGTGATTAAAGGTTCCTCACAAAAAGATACTATTCGTGACTCATGCTTTTCGTCACACAAAAAATTGTATAGTGACGAAAATGTCGTCACCCATGTTGTAATTGTATACCTGCACGCTAAGTTTATGTGAGGAACAACTCGCCACTTAAGTTGCCTTTCTGTGACGAATAAGAAATTCATCACATAATACTTTCCATAACGCCTCTTATGTGAGGAACGTTGTGACGACTGAAATTCCTCATCATTGATGAAACGTGACGAATTTACATGTTTCGGTGATGAACATTGTTTTTCACCAAAGCCCAATTTTCTTGTAGTGAGTAAGCAATTGCAGCGCCCTCGAAGACACTCGAACACCAACTCCTTAACCCTAATCAGAATGGCAATAACAGTCATATACCCGTTCGGCACAAGCTGAGCGGGTGCAATACCGAGGTATGCCAAGAAATCCCAGATATTTTTTTGATAACATGAAAGCGGATGCTCGATTGAATCATACCTCGGTGAACTCAGATAAACCCATCAGGAGGGTACAATGGCGTCGAATCGGTGCCCAGAATGCAGAGTACCAAATCCTCAGGAATCTTGTATGTTTTGAGGACTTCCAAATAAGATTCAGAGAACAAACCTCTCCTAAAAAAATTTATAGCCCATAGCGAACAGTTCATCAGGAAGTGATTTTGGCTCGCCATGAAAGAAAGTACAAGCTTTTGAATACGAAGGTTAAGCAAAATCAAAAGCACAAAAGGCAATACGACAAAGCAGAATCTCTTAAATTGAATGAGTAAATAGGCTATACTCCACAAGCAGAGGATCTATATAGAAAATTGAACTTCTTCATTTCCTTCTTTCAAGCTTTCGCACGCTCAATTAATGAAATTCACCGCTTGAGGAAACAACTCAGACTCAACCATCATGACTGCACAGTTGCTTCATGAAATGACCTACTAGATCGATAGGACGACCCACCAACTCGGAGGGGGGGTAGCTGATGATACATCAAACGTCCTCTGATTAGCATCGTATACGTGTCATGATAATCTCGTCAACAAAACAAAGCAGGCCCGATTGCATGCTCAATCCAGCGAGGCCCAAACAACACTAAGCCCATTATTGGCAGGATTTAGACAGTCAAATCTGAGTTGCAATGAGCCATTAAGCTCACACGTCACGCGATCAGGCCTAATACGCGTAGGACCTCTAAGGCAAGTATATGAGAGATCTACTCAAGACTGGCAGGCCAGCAACACATTGGATCCGACTAGGAAACATTTATTAGAGTATAAGTCAGGCAAGAAAACTTCCTTGCCTGGACAACGCTTAGGAAGGGAAACTTCTCCCGCAGATCTAGGAACACGAGTCGTGTAGGAAACTATTTCACATGGACAACTTCCAATTAGGAAAGGATCTCCAGCAAAATCTTTTTCCCTAAATTACGACACTAAAGACCTAGCCAAATAAAGACTCCTACACTATAAAATGGAGATAAAGTCGATGAACTTGAGGCATGCCATATAATTCAGTGGTGTGCAAACAATTTGTAGAGTTTGAAAACCAATTGAAAAACTTTTTTATATTGTATGCACGGTATGCAAACACTTTGCATGGTTTGAAAAATCAATGCAAACAATTTCCAAATGTTTAAAACACTTACATGGTCTAAAAACCAATTGAAAAAAGTTTATGTCAATGCAAAAGATATTGTTATAATGTATGCATACTATATAATTTGATTGTAAGCATACCATATAATTGGATGATATGCAAACACTTTGTAATGGTTTATAACACTTATAGGGTTTAAAAATTAATTGAAAAACGTTTTTTGGAATAATCCATACCATACATGATACAACCATACGATTGGATAACATGCATACCATACAATTGGATGGTATACAAACACAGCAGTGTCTGAAAACAATGTATACCGTATAATTTGGTGGTATGCAAACGAGTTTGAAAACCAATTGAAAAACTTTTTTTTATCAATGCATACCATGTTATTAGATTGTATGCACGGTTTGAAAAATCAATGCAAACATTTTCCAAATGTTTAAAACACTTACATGGTCTAAAAACCAACTGAAAAAAGTTTGTGTCAATGCATAAGATACGATTAGAATGTATGCATACTATATAATTTGGTTGTATGCATACCATACAATTGTATGGTATGCAAACAGGATGGTATGCAAACACTTTGCAATGGTTTAAAATACTTATAGGGTCTAAAAACCAATTGAAAAACATTTTTTAAAATAATGCATGCAATACAACCATACAATTGGATGGTATGCAAACATTGCAGCGTCTGAAAACAATGCATACCATATAATTCGGTGGTATGCAAACGCTTTGTAAAGTTTGAAAACCAATTGATTTATTTTTTATCAATGCATACCATCCAATTGGATGATATGCAAATATATTTCGCAAAGGTCGACACATGGAGGGTCTGAATTAGGCTAAAACAACTAATTTGGGGTTTGACCACAATTTTAGGATCTACTTGAATTTCATTTAGTTAAAAGGACTCTATTAAATACTAGAAACTACGTGTCAAAGTTTCAGCTCGCTACCACACCATTATTTGAGATACATGTTTAGATCAACACAATTAAATATCTCGACAAACGGTATTTGTGGGTGTTTAAAGACTACCCTTTCGGGTGGTCTAGGATAATGGGCGCTGCCAGCCGACTTGTGTCGCACCCAAGGTGGTCCTTCGCTCACTTCGTGATTATGATGAAAATTTTCAATTATGACATTTAACACGTATTTCAAAGCACACTTGTTGAAAATGGGATGAATCTTTAACATGTTATTTATGATATGAATTTATAATTGGATGGTATGTATACCATGTGATTGGATGTTATGCATGGTATTGTCAACGCTTTGCAAAGGTATAAAAAATTTCCAGGGTCTAAAAACACCTGAAATTTGGATCAATATCTACCCTATAACCATTCAATTGGATGACATGCATATGATACAAGTGAATGATATGCAAGGTATGAAAACACTTTGCAGAGTCTACAAAAAAAACCAATTTAAACACTTTGCAAATGTTTAAAATATTTTTCAATCGAAATTGTTCACCTTAAAGCACTATTTAAAAATTCACGAAACATTATTCATGCAAAAACATTGTTTACTTGCTGGGTCCTTACTCCTTTTAATACAATAAAATGATATTGGGTACTAATCAGCAGTGAAATCTAAAATTTGGCCATTTTCGCCCAATTTTCGCCCAATTTCTAATTAGTAAAGTTACAAGTAAATAACAGGCATTGCGATTCAACGAACTAAAACCATATTTGATACAAGTAGGCCACATTTGGTTTTTTCACAGAACAACTTCCACATGCCAAACAAGCCCGTCTAGCTCAGTCGGTCGAGCACAAGCTCTTAACCTTGTGGTCGTGGGTTCGCCCACCATGGGTGACCCTCGTTTTGAAAACTAAAACCGTTAAATCCACCACATTGACTGATCAAGACTAATTTTTGAACCATTTTGCCCTTACCTTAAATTAATTGAGTCTAATTGTTTGATAATTAAGTCTAAATTTTTAACCCTAAAACCTAAATTTCCCCCCCACCCCTCTCTTCTTTCTCCCGGAAGCTCTTAAAAGAAATCATCAATAGATAAAGTCCTAGAATTTTGCAGCTTCAGTTGAACTGTTCCTTTTACCAAACCTTATATTTTTCTCCATGCTCACTGCCAACTGCAAGATAGGGACGCCCGGTAAAAGAGATTTGGGTTTCCAACAGAAGTCTCAAAGGTTAAGGTTTGATAAATTAGAGACAGAGTTACCCATCATAAATTAAAAACTCAAAAAGTTACCCATATTTTCCGCCTTCATCCTCTCCGACTCTTCTCCTCTCCGCCCTATGCCTCCATCCTCTTCACCCTGCGCTTTCATCTCTTAACACACAACTCCAGTGGGTGAGAGAAAGAGAGAGTGGGAGAGAGATCTGCAAGGCGTAAGAGGAGATTTAAGGGTTGGTGAGGGCTTCTCTTTTGCGAGGAGATAGAGAGATCTGCGAGCCGGAGGAAAAGATATGCATATCAACATCTTTGTTTGTCATCAATTAATAATAAAACTACCGCTAGTGAAATGAGGTCAAACAGTAAGACTACTTAGTACTCTAAAAAAATGTAAACTCGAACAAAGTTTATGTCTTATACGATGAGTGTGCATGGAAAAGCAAAATTTTCTTGGTGCATATAAAACAGTCATATAAGATAGCAGTTCAGCTCGATCAACAAAATGGAGTGCACTAGAAATTTCTTGGAGGGATGAGAACAGAGGAGGAGGGGTTCTTGAAGCGGCTCTAAATACCATGTGGAGAAAAGAAAACAAAGTGATTCATCTTTTAAGGAATCATTGTGATAGTTGAATAGTTTTTTATGCAGTCATTTTTCGCTTCCTACTTTGACCCAGTTCATGCTGACCTACAAAAGTAATGCACGTGAGCCACAGACCACCGCTCTGGTGGTCGATGGCACTCTGATGCTAAAGTCAAACAGGGATTTTGACGCCGAACAGAATATCGATTATACTGCAGGCTAGTTCTAACAGATAATTCACAAGGAATAATACAAAAGAATCGCCCAAAACACAGAGAAATATCTCTAATGTCAATTCAAAATTATGCAAATCAAATGCATCTCTAAAATCAGCCCACAAGCCGGGCTTTATAGCTAAAACTCATCAATATTGAAATTTTACCAAAAATGGAAACACCCCAATAATCATGCTAAAACAAAATACGTAATAAAAGAAATAAACTACCATAAATCTGGCCCAAATTGGGTTCAGAATCACTTCCTAAACAATAATTGAAATATTACTATAAAGGGAAATAAACTGCTAAATTTGTGGATTCAGAAGGGAAAACAGTGGAATTTGGACTCGAAAAGATGTGCAATGAGTTAATTGACCATGAAGTGCGCGTTGAAAAGAGCTTTCCAAATTGGGGTCGTTTGCGCGATTCTGATACCCGTAGCCAAAGTTATGGCCAAAATACTAAAACGCACCCAAAACTGCCAAATTAGAAATAGAATCATGATTTCCTGCCATCCTTGCGCTGATCTACTAATTCAAGATATCTTAGTGCTAATAACATGTTATCTGACAGCTCAGCATCATCTGACTCGGATCCTCCTGCATCAGTCGCCCGGGTTGGAAAGAACTCGTCCTCGAGTTCACAATAGCATCATCTGCAAAACAAGGACTCAGGTGTTTTACATTAAAAACTTCAGAAGTCCTCCAATGACTGGGGAGGCGTAGTCTGTAGGCATTATCATTGATCTTCTGCAAGATCTCACAGGGTCCAATTTTTCGCTCCTTAAGCTTATTATACTCTCCAACAGGAAAACGATCACGGGTTAATACTGCCCAAACAAAATCACCAACAACAAAAAGTATCTGACGACGGTGACTGTCGGCTTGAACCTTGTACTTGGAATTACTCTCGTGAATATCCAGCTTCACCTGCTCATGGATACCTCGAAAATGTTCTGCCATTGCATCTGCCTTGGGATTCAAACGACCCACGCGTAAAATAGGGGCTAAGTCGAGCACCCCGGATGGATTTTGGCCATAGACAATCTCAAATGGGCTCATTCCGGTGGTTCTGTTCTTCGACCTGTTATAGGCAAATTTTGACTGAGGTAATGCCAAATTCCACTGTTTTGGTTTAGTGTCTGCCAAACTCCTCAAAAGGTTCCCCAAACTGCGGTTCACCACCTCGGTCTGTCCATCCGTCTGGGGGTGGTAGGCGCCGCTAAAATTCAAGTTCGTCCTCAGTTTCTCCCATAAACTCCGCCATAAATTACTCATGAACTTGGTGTCACGATCTGAAGTAATGGATCGGGGAACACCATGTAAACGCACAATCTCCCTGAAATAAAGATGGGCGATCCGAGCAGCATCCATTGTTTTTCTGCAAGCTACAAAATGGGCCATCTTGAAAAACCTGTCAACCACAACCAAAATAGAATCTCAGGCCCATTGGGTACGGGGTAAGCCCAACACAAAGTCCATATTGACATCAAACCAAGGGGCCTCTGGTACAGGTAAAGGTGTGTACAGGCCCGCATTAGTGAGAACTCCTTTGGACCGCTGACACACATAACAACGCTCCACATAATGAGCCACATCACTGGTCAATTTGGGCCAATAATAGGAAGAAGAGATCATGGCCAACGTCTTATCTCGCCCAAAGTGACCCTCGTTATGAAGTTCACGAATAATCTGCTGCCTTATTGAACAATCTGGAATGCACAACTGTAATCCACGAAACAGATAACCATTATGCAAAATAAAGTCATGTCGTTGACCATCAGTTACCTCCTGAATTATCCTTTCGAATGAAGGATCTGCAGCATACATATCAGAGAAAGCCTCAAATTATGCAACTCTAGTGCTCATGGTGGTGAAGAGTAACGTACGACAGCTCGGTGCATCTGCGACACGGTTCAGACTCCTTGCTTGGTGCCTCTGCGCAAACGTGAACTCCTGCAAGTACGTCACCCACTTGGCATGTCGTCGACTCAGCTTGTGTTGCCCATTGATGTACTTCAGGGCCTCATGATCAGTGACAAGAATAAACTCCCTCTGTACTAAGTAGTGACGCCAATGCTTCAGGGACTGGACTATGACATAAAACTCCAGATCATAGGTGGAATAATTCTTTTTTTGATCCTGATAGCTTCTCACTGAAAAAAGCTATTTGACGCCCTTCCTGACTCAGAACACCACAAATGCCAACCCCAGATGCATCACAATTGACCTCAAACACCTTTTCAAAATCAGGAAGTGCCAAAACTGGTGCTTTTGTCATCTTTTGCTTGACCAGTTGAAAACTGGCCTCCGCCTCCTCGGACCATTGGAAATCACGCCCCTTGAGGCACTCTGTGATAGGAGCAATAAGAGTGCTGAAGTTTCGGATGAACCGGCGGTAAAAGGACGCCAATCCATGGAAACTTCTGACATCGTGTAAGGTCTTTGGTTTGGGCCACTCCAAGACCGCATCTATTTTCGACTTGTCTGCATGAACACCATCAGTAGACACAACAAAACCAAGAAAAGTAACAGAAGTAGTGAAGAAAAAACACTTCTTCTGATTGACGAACAGGCGCTCCGTCCTCAACATATCAAAAACAGCACGAAGGTGATCAAAATGTGACGCCCATGTCGGACTATAAATGAGGATGTCGTCGAAGTAAACTACAACGAATTTTCCCATGAAAAGCCGTAAAACCTGATGCATAAATCTCATAAATGTACTGAGCACATTGGACATGCCAAAAGGCATGACCATCCACTCATACAACCCATGATACGTCTTAAACGTTGTCTTCCACTCATCTCCAGACCTTATTCTGATCTGGTGGTATTCACTTTTAAGGTCAATTTTTGAGAAAACCTTAAATCTGGACAGCTGGTCTAACATATCATCCAGGCAAAGAATTGGAAACCTGTATTTTATTGTAATCTTGTTGATTGCCCTGCTATAACCACACATACGCCAAGAGCCATCTTTTTTTGGCACTAGCAAGGCAGGTACTGCATATGGGCTCATACTCTCACGGATGTAGCCCCTTTCCAACAATTCTATCACCTGTCGCTGCAATTCTTCAGATTCCTTAGGGCTGAGGCGATAAGCCGGCCGATTAGACAAGTTGGACCCCGGAACAAGGTCGATCTGATGCTGAATATCCCGCATAGGCGGCAGCCCAGGAGGAAGATACTTTGGCATCAGGTCAGAAAACTCTGCAAGAAGTTGCTGCACCTCTGTTGGCAAATTTGAATTCACATTGACTGCACTATTCCCACAAGGTAACAAAGCATAGACCACCTCTCCACGATCAATCTCAACTAAAAACCTGGACCTAGAAAGCAGGTTAGTATTATTATTGGTTACCGGGGTAGGAGTGGTTTCTTCCCGACGAGGTGCCAACACAATCTTCTTCCCTTTAATGCTAAGGGAATGTGTATTTTTTCGCCCATCATGAATAACACTGTGATCATACTGCCAAGGTCTGCCTAACAATACGTGACAAGCATCCATAGATACAACATCACACCAAGAATTATCAAAATATTTCCTACCAATCGAAAAAGACACTAGGCATCGCCTATCTACTATTACCTCACTGCCTTTATTCAGCCATGATAATTTGTACGACTTGGGATGACGATCTGTCTTCAACTGCAATTTATGGACAGTCTCTTCAGACACGACGTTCTCACAACTGCCACTGTCAATGATCATCTTGCAGACTTTATCTGCAATTGTGCATGTCGTGTGGAAAATATTGGTTCTTAACCAATCGTCCCTTCTTTTTTTTTCTGAAAGGCAAGCAGGGTTTTTATAGGATCCCAGAACCCACTAAAGATGTCGCAAGCTGGGTTTGAACCCATGACCTAGTGGTACCATCCGCCAAGCTCTAACCATTGAGCTGCCATGCCATTGGCATTAACCAATCATCCCTTGAATCTTCCTTGGGAGTCAGTAGACTCTTACGAACAACCAGAGTCTCATGACCATCTCCATACAGCACATTTCCATCTTCATCATCGTCATACACAGGCTCGCCAAGTTCCTCAAATTCGTCTACCACGTCTTCCTCAATCAGGAGATTGTTGCTCTTCTGAATAGCAGGCTTCCTGCACTCAGTCGCTCTATGTCCCTATTCACCACATCTAAAATATCTAATAGTAGAGTTACTCTGCGGTGGTGGTTGGGTAGGACGGGATTCTTGAGGGCGAACTGGCCGACTACTTTGATCACTTCTGATCATATGCCTCATGTTCTGCTGTTTTTCCACAGCAAATGCACGCTGGTAGGCTTCAGAAATGGTCTACGGTGAGTGAAGGCTGAGGACAACCTACAGGGGTTGTCGTAATCCCCCCAAATATCGTGCCACCATCTGCTCTTCCGTCTCAGATAAGTCATTACGGGCTATTAATTGATAGAACTCCTCTGTGTAATCATCAACTGATTTCGTGCCTTGCCTTAATGAATGAAGTCGTTGAAACAAAGTTTGAGTGTACCTGAATGGAAGGAAGTGACCCTTCATATTTTTCTTCATCTTTTCCCAATCAGTGATTTTGGCCTGGCCTTGCCTGTCGCGTGATCACTCCAACTGCTCCCACCACGCAGATGTTCTACCTTTGAGTTTGATGACAACCAATTTCACTTTGACAGGATCTGGAACTTCCTTATACTCAAAGATACGCTCTACTTCATTCAACCAATCCACAAATTATTCGGCATGTAACGTCCCAGAAAACTCGAGTATATCTACTTTGAAACCGAGATTTCCATGAAAATCCTCCCGACCACGACACTCCCAGAATTGAGCACGATTGTGATACGGGTTTTCGAAACTGGAATCAGAATCGTGATCTTCCATCTCACGATTACCGAATTCCTGCGCCGTTAGACGCTGGGTTAACTCTGCAACTTGCCTCTGTAAATCCTCAATCATCACTTCCTGAACGCTACAATCACGGTGAGGGGCTTCCTCGTTCAAAACCTGCCTGCGACAACCACGACAACCAGCCATAGAAATTGATAAAATTTCACCCCAAGAAGATGTTGAAGCTCTGATACCAACTGACGCCAGACAGAATAACGATTATCCTGGTGGCTAGTTCTAACAGATAATTCACAAGGAATAATACAAAAGAATCGCCCAAAACACAGAGAAATATCTCTAATGTCAATTCAAAATTATGCAAATCAAAGGTATCTCTAAAATCAGCCCACAAGCCGGGCTTTATAGCTAAAACTCATCAATATTGGAATTTTACCAAAAATGACAACACTCCAATAATCATGCTAAAACAAAATACGTAAGAAATAAACTACCAGAAATCTTACCCAAATTGGGTTCAGAATCACTTCCTAAACAATAATTGAAATATTACTATAAAGGGAAATAAACTGCTAAATTTGTGGATTCAGAAGGGAAAATGGTGGAATTTGGACTCGAAAATATGTGCAACGAGCATAGCTCCTTGACCATGATGTGCGCGTTGAAAAGAGCTTTCCGAATTGGGGTCGTTTGCACGATTCTGATACTCGTAGCCAAAGTTATGGCCAAAATACTAAAACGCACCCAAAACTGCCAAATTAGAAATAGAATCATGATTTTCTGCCATCCTTGCGCTGATCTGCTAATTCAAGATATCTTAGTGCTAATAACGTGTTATCTGACAGCTCAGCATCATCTGACTCGGATCCTCCTGCATCAGATTTGAGGAAGGTGTAATGGTGTAACAGGGAATTTGTAGTGTACCTTAGTTTACCAACCTCATTTCTTATTTATAGTGCAAGGAGTCCTGGTTTTACCAGGCCATCGTAGGCGTAGTTTAGGAAGGATATCTTCGTGGAGATCCTTATCTAATTAGGAGTCATGTTGTAGGAGGGAAGTTCCATGTTAGCCCCATGCTCTCAGATACGCAAGAGATGATTCTCAATGCGAGAGTAATTCGTAGAAATGAGTTTCCCTATGTGGAGTATACTCTAATATTTGCTTCCAAGTTGGAAGCAGAAAGCAGTTGTAGTTGCCCGTCCGAAACTGATCTTCAATATACTTGCCTTAGTAGGACTTATGGGTAGTAAAGATAGTTGTGAGATTTGTGGGCCTAGCATGCTGTGAGAGTTCGGGTTCGCCTAGCGGACTAAATTGAGCGGGCTTAGAACCGCTTGGGCCGGATCAACATTGGGCTAATGCTGGGGCCCATGGCTTAGAGGCGCGACTATTTTTATGTATCATCAGCTACTCCCCCCCAAGTTAGTGGGGCGTTAAATCGGTCCACTAACTCTTTGGAAAGACAATTGTACCGTCGTGATGATTGGACTCGAAGCGTTCGTCTCAAGCAGCGCATGACATTAATGGGTACACGACTTCTCAAGGTGGGAAAGTGTGGTTTGCCTTCCCTATAAATATTCACTGTCTTGAGAAGGATTTTCCCATTGTTATCTGCGCTATCTTCTAATGGATGACAACGTTAAACTTTCTTCCAAGGATCCGTTATCCCTCGCTTATATCAATTTCTTCGAAGGTAGTTTGGTTAACGAAACTGAGTTGATCAGGCTCCGTAGTTTGTACCGCATTTCGAAAGATTTGCAAATTGTTCCCATGTAAGGAGTTTTAGGTCCGACTGTACCTCCTCATGGGTTCATAGGCTTGCATCGAGGCATGTTCGAGTCCAGGCTCCGACTTCCAGTGTCAGATGATGTTTGGTGCTTCTTTACCCATTTTTGAATACTTCCCGCTCAAATGGAGTCGAGCGGGTTCAAGATACTGCTCCCAATTTTCCTGAGGGCTCATGACGCTAGCCTCCATTTGACCTCGTCGGTGATCCACCATCTAACCGAGGTTCGATTGGATTGCAGGGGTATCTGTGTGTTGAAATGTCCTCCTTGTCTGCGACTGGCAGTGGATAGCGCTGAATCTTGGGATAAGCAATGGTTATTTGCTTTGGCGGATTCAAGTTACTTCAAGCTCGAGGAGTCGTAGAGTGTCTCGATACTTTTAGTTTGATCTTTGTGAGTCTCTTGGTCATCTACTCATGCATATTTTTGTATGTTCCTTTTGTGATACTGGTTCTGACGTTGTTCCTTTGTTTCAGAGAGATTTCTTATCTCGTATCTCAGCGAGGAAGAGAAGCGGATAGTGAGGGAGTTTCTCAAGCTCCCTTTGACTTTTGTTGAGGAGGTCATAATGTCAGGCAACGTCGCACGTTGCGGTTTGCTGCGGTGTTTTTATGGTGCTCACCCCATGTCAGGTTCACCAGCTGAGGGGGTTGTTGCCTGTCGCATGAGGAAGAGAAATTTGGCTTTGCCCAGTCCTTCTGGGCTTGCTGAATTGGAGGCGAATGTACCTCCCGTTGTTGTCCCGAGGAAAAGGCAAAAAAATTTCAAGGCGGCTTCTCCCCCTAGTATGTCGCGATCTGCACAGGCAACACCTTGGGGGGTCGCGACCTTTTTCCAGATGTTCCGACTTCCCTTGCCTACTTAGCGGGGGAGGAAGTTTCATCACATGTCAAAGTTTCGCGTCGTCGTGGTCTCGGGACAGCTACTCGTGCCCTAGAGTCATACAGTCCTGTTTCGCTGCACCCTGTAGCTCGTGGGAGGGTTCTTGCTTTGGAGAAGGCCTTTGCGGACTTGCGGATGTCATATTCAGACGCTCTTTATCGGGCGGAATCCCTGGATGGTTGATTGCAGGATTCTGGCACTATCACGAACCGCGAGGGCATGGAGGTCGCGACCTTTGTTACCGAAGCAGAAGTTGCTGGTATGAAAACTCAGTTGAGGGCCACCGAGTCCGATTTGGCGTCAACTCGAGTCGAAATGAGGCTGACCAGAGCTGAACTAGAGTGCCTGGAAGCGGCTGTAGATAGATGGTCTTCCGAATGGGAGGCTCAGGAAGTGGGTGGAGGCAAACTGAGACTGTCCCGGTATTGGCCTTGATTTCGCTCGCTACAGGAGTGCTGCTTTCGGGCCAATCAATCGAAGAAAGGGCTCTGGCATCGTGAGACTTACTGAAGAGGAGGATGTTTCTCCTTAGAGTGATTGTAACGTCATTTCCTCGATGGATAATGTATAGACATGTTTTTGAATGAAAGTGTTGTTTTGTCCCATATTGTCGTGTTTACTTTAGTTGCTTCATAGACAGTAGAGTTTGCACTGCTAGGCGGGATGCCCATCTTCGTCAGTCAAAATATATTGTTGCTTTGGGTTGCTCCTGCGACAGATTAGAGTTTAACCAACATAATTTGTTGTTTGTCAGGGGTTGACCAGGCTCCCTCAGTCATTATTTGTAACGACTCCCTCAGTGTTGGCGGACTAGTGTTGACTTCTGCCCCTATTCCTTTGGCCGTTGTAACCCGCGCAGAGCGGATTAGCCATCATCATCAGTCGCAAACTGACTAAGCTTACTTGGTAAGTTCGGCGGTCATTGTTTGTGTTGAGAGCAATGATCCTTTGGCAAGTCGTCATCATCAGCGGATAAGTGCTGACTAGACTCCCACTTTTTCAACCGTCGTGATCTTGTTGTAGTATTGCGCCATCCATTTTTGGTAAGCGGCCATCTTGGTGAAGGTTAGATCTCATTTTTTGTCGAGGAAGTCTAGTCCCACGCGCAAGGCCTCATCATTGCCATCAGATCTGAACTCTTCTGTCCAGAAAGTTGGCACCTCGAGTTCTACCGGAACCATAGCTTCCGGCCCGTATGCTAGGGTTAAGGGTTTCTCTCCGGTAGGGGCTCTTTTAGTTGTTCGATATGCCCAGAGTATTTCTGGTAGCTCTTGAACCCATTTTTCTTTGGCTGCGTCGAACTTTATTTTGATGGCCTTTACAATCGTCCAGTTGATAATCTCCGCTTGGCCATTGGCCTAGGGGTGTCCTAGTGAGGAGAAGTGGTAATAGATACCCAGCCTTTTGCACAGTTCCCTGACCTTGCTACCTACGAATTGAGTTTCGTTGTCACTAATCAATACTCTGGGGATGTCAAATCTGCAAACGATTGTGGCCCATATGAATTTTTTGATATGTACTTGCCCGATTTTAGATAAGGGCTCGGCCTCGACCCACTTGGTGAAGTAGTCGATGGCCACAAGAACAAATTTTTACCAGCTGATGTCCATTCTCCATTGCTAAAATGGTCATGGACTAATCATTGGAGTCAGTGGCTGGGCCGACATATGGGTATATGGCGCGAACCTTTGACACTTGACGCACTTGCGGATGGTATCCTGGGCGTCTCGCTGCATGGTTGGCCAATAGTACTCTCGCCTGGGTGATTCCCGCATATACCGCTATGGATTGCTCCCTAGACTTGGTCTGCCTCCGAAGGCTATAGACATCGAAACAGGGGCCCTGTCACTGATCTTTTGTATAACTTGTTGTTTAGGAGAGTGTACCTTGTTGCTATGTTTTTAAGATTTCTTGTTTCAACCTTCTCGGTTCGTAGGGCCCCGGTTGTTATATATTCCAGTAGCGGAGTCATCCAATTTGGCTGTGTTTTCGTAGCGCATATGTCTTTATGTTCTTCTTCATCGATGTTTGATTGTTCTTGATGTTCGATGAGGCCGCTTGAGACTTCGTCGGAGCAAGAGCCTTTTCTGGCTAGCACGTCAGCTCTTTTGTTGTCATTTCTGGGACACTGCGTGAGTTCACAGCTCTTGAACCTGCCTATTATTCAAAGTACCTTGTCATGGTAGGCTATCATGCGGGGGTCCTTGTTGTTGAAATCCCCTTTGACCTGGTTGACTACCAGTCTTGAGTCGCTGTAAACTGTCAGGCGATCTATACCGATCCCTAATGCTAGCTTTAGGCCGAACATGAGGGCTTCGTACTTAAACTCGTTGTTTGAAGTGGGGAAGCCGAACCTGAATTCCTTTTGAAGGGTAAAGCCGCTAAGGGAGCGGAGTGTCATCCCCGCTCAGCTCGCTTTCCAGTAGAGGATACGTCGCAGTGCAAGATCCACGCTTAGGCATTTGAGTCCGAGGGTTGGTGGTCTAACTTTGGTTCTTGTCCGCCAATGAACTCAACAATGAAATCTGCCAGCGCTTGGGCTTTGATGGCAGTTCTTGGAAAGTAGTTTATGTCAAACTATCCAAGCTCCACCAACCATTTCACTAATCTACCAGATAACTCGAGCTTATGTAGTACCGAGCAGAGGGGATGTTTTGTTAGGACCGTTATGGAGTGGGCCTGAAAATAGGGCCTCAGTTTCTTGGAGGATACGACTAGTGCCAGAGCCAACTTTTCCAGATCCGGATAGTGTGCTTCCACTTCTACGAAGGTTTTTCTGGTGTAATATATTGGTCTCTGGGTTCCTCGGTCGTTTCGTACGAGGGCTGAACTGACAGTGTGTTCGAAAACATACAAGTATAGGTAAAGTGTTTCTCCTATCGTTGGCTTCGAGAGTAGCTCTGTACTCCCCATGTATGTTTTCAGACTTTGAAAGGCTTGTTCACATTCTTCGTTCCACGAGAACCCTTTCTCCCCCTTAGTATCTTAAAGAAATGCAGGCATTTGTTGGAGGTTTTGATATGAATCTGTTGAGTGCTGCTACCCTTTCAGTCACGCTCTGAACGTCTCTGATGTTGGCCGGGGATTTCATGTTTAGAAGGTCCTAAATCTGTTTGGGTCGGCCTCAATTTCTCTTTTGTTTACTATATAGCCCAGGAATTTTTTAGACTCGACTTCGAACATGCGTTTTTGCAGGTTGAGCTTCATCTTGTATTTTCTGAGTTAGTCAAATGCTTCGGCGTGGTCATGCACATGGTCATGGCTATGGAGGCTCTTGACCAGCATGTCGTCTATGTGGACCTCAATGTTCTTGCCAATTTGTTCTTTGAACATCCGGTTAACCAATCGTTGGTATGTAGCACCTGCATTCTTTAAGCCAATTGGCATCACCTTATAGCAGTATATCCCCCTTTCTGTCACGAAAGAGGTTTTCTCTTGATCTTAGGGTGCATCAATATTTGATTATAACCTAAATAGGCGTCCATGAAGCTGAGTAGGCTGTGCCTTGAAGTGCCATCCACGATCTGATATATGCAAGGAGCGGGAAGTTGTCCTTTGGGCAAACTTTGTTTAGGTCAGTGTAGTCAACACACACTCTCCATTTTCCATTTTTTCTTACAAGAACAATATTTGCCAGCCAGTCGAGGTATCATGCTTCCTTTGTCATGCCCGCATTGAGTAAATGTTGTACCTCTTCATTTATGATCACATTCCTTTCAGGCGCCACGGGTATTTTCTTATGCCTAACAGTTTTATTCGAGGGGTTCACCTCGAGGTGATGGGTTATTATTGACGGATCGATCCCTACCATGTCCCGCATGATCCAGACGAAGATGTCCTGGTTACACTGCAGCAACTCCGTGAGTTGCTTCGTCACTCCCTCGCTCGGGCGAGAACCGATCTGAATGACATTGTTGTTGTGAGGGCTGTCAAGGTAGACCGTAATGGTTTCTTTCTCTGGTTGTCCGGCATTGGGACTTCTCCGAGGGCTTACAGGTGCCTCGTTGTCTTGGGTCAGTTGTTTCCCTCCTGCACTTTGGGCAGAACATAGAGTCATCTTAGCCGTTGGGCCAGCCGCAGATTGGGAATCGTCGAGTGGCAGGGTCGTCATGTACTAGCACTCCCTGGCAACTACCTGGTCGCCTCTCAATGTACCAATTGCTCGACTTGTTTGGTACTTGACGCATTGGTGCAAGGTGGAGATCACTGCTTCCATCTGGTGTATCCAGGGTCTTCCTAGAACCGTGTTGTGAGTCGAAGGCGTGTTGATCACTATAAATTATTGAAATAGGGTTTTCTGAGCTGGTTGTTCTCCTGCTATTGTAGTCAATGTATCATTCCCACCGAGAATCGCCTTTCACCACGGAAGTCGATCACCGGACGACTATCGGGGGTCAACGTTGTCTATTCCAGTTGCATGTTGTGAAACGTGTGGAGAAATAGGACGTTCATCGAGCTCCCAGTGTCTACTGAAGATCTCCTCACCTCCTAGCCTGCCAGAGAAATTGTTACCACCAGGGCATCGTTGTGTGGGAGTTGTACGCCCTGGAGATCTTTCTCCGTAAATACCAATGGTGCAGATGGGCCTCGTTCCCAACCATGTTGTATCGGTTGTTCGCCACGTATCGCTTGGATCTTCATATCTCGTAGAACTTTTTTCTGGGCCTGTTGGATAATTCGGACTCGAAATGTGCTCCATGGAACACATATATTCTGTTGGCCGATGGCTCTTCGGGGTTTGTTGGTGCAGCCGCTGCTCCGGGAACACGACTCGGCTATCCGTGCATGACAGGAACTGATGAAAGGGGTGGAGTAGGGACAGTATGAGCGTTTGATGTGTCCCCTAGTTCTCCAATGTTGCGTGACCTAATGACCACCATCTCTCTGAATTTTGAAGGGAGATGACGCTTAATGTAAAATTAAGGACTTTGTCGTCCCCACGGACGATGCCATATTGATGCAGTCGTTTTCCGCTCCCTGCTTTGACCCAGTCTGCTGACCTGCAAGAGTAACGCACGTGAGCCACGGACCACGTGGTAGCCGATGACACTCCAATGCTAAAGTCAGACAGGGATCTAAGGAAGGTGTAATGATGTAACATCGAATTTGTAGCGTACCTTACCTTACCAACCTCGTGTCTTATTTATAGTGCAAGGAGTCCTAGTTCTACCAGGCTATCGTAGGTGTAGTTTAGGAATGAGAGTTTTGTGGAGATCCTTCTCTAATTAGGAGTCATGTTGCAGGAGGGAATTTTCATGTTAGCCCCGTGCTCCTATATACGTGGAAGATAGTTCACAATGCGAGAGTAATCCGTAAAAGGGAGTTTCCCTGTGTGGAGTGTACTCTGATATTTTCTTCCTGGTTTGAGGCAGAGAACAGTTGTAGTTACCCGTCCGAAGTTGATCCTCGAGATACTTGCGTTAGTAGGACTTATAGGTATTGAGGATAGCTGTGAGACGTTCGAGTTCGCCCGACGGACTGAATTGAGCGGGCTTAGAACCGCTTGGGTCGGATCAACGTTGGGCTGATGTTGGAGCCTGTATTTTCTCAAAATCATCATGACACATGTGTGGCTTAGAGGCGCGACCACTTTTATGTATCATCAATTTTCAATCTGAATGCGAAACCCAATTGCTCGAACCTCTTCACTCAAACCACTTTTTCACTGTCTAAGCTTTCTTTAGACCTTTTCGTCTTGCTCATGTAAACTCTCTGAAAGTCGATCGCATATCTTACTTTGATGCTCAGTCACTACACCAAATTGACACTTTTGTAACAAATCTCAAAATAGTATCACTTTTGAGATGTTACAATTCACCAAACAATTTCAAGTCAAAACTAAATTTAGTCAAAAAAATGAAAAACAGTAACACAAAAAAAATGATACAATAAGTGGGATCACCATGAATAGTATCACTTTTATAACCATACTCTTCATGGTGATACAATTATTGTATCATTTTGTTTGTGAAAATGTGTAAAATTGTTAGGTGAATTGTTACACTTCAAAAGTGATATTGTTTTTGTGGTTGTTACAAAAATATCAATTTGGTGTAGTGAGTATGTTGTTTCTCTATTTATATTGATTTGTTACGGTTTCTTAGCTTTGGGTTTTCTTTATTTACTGATTTTATTAGTGGGTTTTTGTTTTTAGTTAAAAGGGTCTACTATGATGTTGGATTTTGTTTTTGTTTTTTAATGGATTTTGATTGATAGTTGACGTTCTTTGATGGGTTTCAATACATTTGGCGAATTGTGTTTGTGTGTGTTTTTTATGAGTTTAAGTATATTTTGGCTAATTGTAATGCGGTTGGAATTTTGGGGTGGGTTCCTGGTAGAGAGCAAGAGTTGCATGGAGAAAGGACGGGCAAGGGCAATTTTGGATTTTATGATTCAAAAAATAAGACTAATTAATAATAATAATAATAATAATAATAATAATAATAATAATAATAATAATAATAATAATAATAATAATAGACTCAATTAACCCAAGGTAAAGGTAAATGGTTCAAAATTTAGTCTTGACCTGACAATAACGTGAACTTAACGGTTCTGTCAGAAAAATGAGTATCGAAAATGCTAAGAAACCATGATTTTACAACCAAGTTTTGTAACCATGTTGATGTGGCGTGATCTTGAAAGAATGATGAGGTCTTCGAAGTGTTTATGTGTATCTCGATGTTGTAAAAAAACTCCTCTAACAATGCCATGTCATCCTGATTACAGAACCTGAATGCAAAACCTGATTCCTTAGCCTCTAGACATAATTAATTTTCAAAATGAAGCTAAACTCTAATACGTATAAACTAATGAGTATCAAACTAAAAAAAAAACTATTTATTTACCCCGAGCTACAGTTGGAGTAAGCCCATTTGTAAGTCTGCCATTAGTCTCACATTATTGTCAGCTCCACGGTAGCTAGATTACACCTTCGATGTGAATGGTAATGCAGAATGATGAGGATGTTATGGATGGGGACGAGGATACTCTTGAATGGGATGAGGTTATTTGAAATGAATATGGTGATGATGTTTAGGATGATGGAAATGTGTGAATTTATGTTCTGCGCAAACTAGATTAATTCTTCTATGGAGATTTGGGGTTGAGAATGGTCATGTTGAGAATCTTCAGAATGGGAATGAGAAGCTTCGTCATGAGGATGTTTGGGATGCTCATGATGATCAGGATGGGAAGCACTAACAAGAATATTTATATCACACTCAAAATTGTACTCCCACAATTCATTTCAATCAACACGTTGGAGAATCAAATATTTGGTTATCAAACCCAATAAATTGGTTTATATGGTTAGGTTACGTTCTATTTTACAACCTGATACTTTAATTATTCTACTTTTAAGTTTTTTTATTAATAAATAATACTTATATTTATGATTTCTTGATGCTAAATGTCACAACTATCTTCTTGCCTAGCCAAGTGACGTTAGCAAGTGTAAATAATGAAGAAAGCCCGTGACATAAAGCATCATCACACCTCAAGTTTCTTAATGTGTATTAAACTTTATTAGACATACCATACTGTTGCTTAGCATATAGCAGTTGGGCAGGTTCCAAACCCAATTTTTAAATAGGCTCGAGTCGAGCCCGCCCAAGTTGTAGCCCTAATAACACTCGATTTTCACAAATTAATTGACAAACATTCAAGAGATGTCTCCATGGTTGACATTCTTAGAGATACTCTAATTTAACATCTCGCGATTCATACTAATTTGAATTCTTCTTCTTTTTTTGATGAAGAAATGTGTGTTACATTCATGATTTGGTTTGCGAAAGCATATGATAGAGAAATTGTTCTTATCCAATAAGATGTCATTTTCATCTCAAAGATACCTTGTGAAAAAAATTAAAGTCTAAAGCCAAAATTGAGTTATAACTTTTAGGACTATGAGAGGAGAGAGAGTGAGAGTTAATTTTCTTGCTGGATGTCAAAGCAATTTTCTAGGGAGCAGAATAAATCAGAAGTTGAAATTACTCTGTATCCATATCTGAATCAACCATCTCATTGATCATGTATGGTTTCACCATTTAGGATAGATCACATCCAGACCAGAACCAGAACTTAGACAAATAAACTATCTGAATATGAGTGTGGCATGGTTGTTTCATTTGTATCCAACCCATTTTATCCCTAATTGTTAAGGCCAAGTACCACAAGGAAGACAAATATACAAAACAACAACTAAATGGTAAGCTTGTAAAAAGATCACGAATCTCACATCAGGAAGTTTTTGTGGACCTTCACCAATATCAACATCATGCTTCACTTCTTCAGACCCTGTAAATGCAAACATTTGAAACCAGTTAGAAGACCCACAAAGCAAGTAAGGTGGTGAGTAGATATGAAAATAGCACCAAACCACACACCTGAAGATAAAACATACAAAGAAATGGTTGAGAAAAAAACTATTTGAAAGAACTCTAGTAAATTAATTCCATCATCTAAGCATACAGTCAATGACATGCAGATGCACATGCTACTATGTTGTAGGAAGATTATCATTTTTGCAATTGCTGATATTTTACATTTCTGTTTAAGAAGACTAGAGTGTGCACGCGACTTCGGCAATGAAAGACGACATTTGTTTTGAAAAAAAAATTCAGTAAGGTGACCTTGGGAAATGGGTGTTATACACTCTAAAATGAGTATAAAGTATAAACTAATCAGGGCCAAACTCAAAAAATCATTCATTGAACTCTGAGATTCGATAATATATGTATATCAATGACAAAAGAAGAATGTTTATTTATATATTTGATGCTCCTTAAGGTATTTAAGCCAAATTTTCTCTTTTTCAACAATAAAGTTTTGCTTCTTTTTGTGCTTGTGGTTGTGGAGCCACCCGTCGGCAGCTGAATCTATTCTAAATAATAAACTGACAAAACCCCTTGTAACTCTATTCATTTTTTACAGTTAATATAGGTATATAGAATAGGTAAAAATGATGAAGGCGGGGGCAAAATGGGTATAATACTGGTGTAACACATTTGTGTATACCGACCACTGAATTCTCGTTACAGTATTAGATATCATTTGTGGATTTCATATTTTTTATTACTTTAACCTCCAAGTGTGACAACTATTTTTTAGAAAAATAAAATTTACGTACACTTGTTACTTTTTATTGCCGAATGCAGGTTTTTTGGGTAATTATAATGCAATGTCGTGCCAACAACGATTCCTTCAGTAGTTCTCATGGTAGTGGTGTACATTCAAATAGTCTTTAATTATTTTGATGAGTTTGGTGACTGATGAATGATTCAAGGATGTTGTAGGTATAAATAGATGTTGAGTAATGAGCTTAGTGTTACTAGAGTAGACTCAGTTGTTTTTTGGACATCAAAATGGTGTAACTTGATATAATTATAGTTTCAGTTATATGACTTTGCATATGCAATGAATGAATGCAATATTTTTTTATGAATGAAAATAGTAAATTTTAATTTTAGACTGTACATTACACAAAAAATAAATGGTGCTATTTAAGAGTATGTGCTAGTAGACAACTATAATAAATGGGTGAAGAATGAGTTGTCGCAAATATAATGAAAGTGTGAAAAAAAAGTTCATCACAGATAAATAATTTTAATGTATGAAATCACTACCGTAACAAACTGTTCATAACGTATAAATTATATAAGTGAGGAAAGATTATTCACAGAAAGTTCATAATAGATATTTAAATAACTAACGTAACAAACTGTTCTTTACATATAAATCACACAAGTGAATGATGATTCGTCACAGAAAGTCACCACACATGTCGTCAGATTTTCGTTACGTATAACACTCTACAGTGACGATATTTTCGTCACCTGTGTTGTAATTGTATATTTGTGCATTAAATTTATACGAAAAATCACTCACCATATAAGTGAACTGTCTGTAACGAGTTGTGAATTTGTCGTCTAATACTTTCGTTGATATTTCGTTGATATCCCTCACGTGAGATAGGATCTGGCGACTGAAGTTCGTCACCCGTTGCTGTAAAATGTGAAACATTGAGAAGCAAGGAAAAACACTTATTTGCATGACACATGTTGTCGAAGGGAGATGTCGTAGAGCACTTGAGTTTGACGAAGCCATTAGAGAAAAAAGCTGGGAATGGTAGGTAACATCAGATGGAGACTGCTTAGTAAGGCCTTGTATGTGCTGTGTTGTGGCTTCCGTATTGCTCTAGTCTACTGTGCTTGAAATGAAATCGAAATGGAGACCCCAACACGCATTTACTCGAGCATATATATATATAAAATGTGGTCGGAAAGAGAACAAAATTGAAAGGTAACACAAAAGGAGGGCCTTTTTTGTTAATGGGTGGGGCTGGATGGGCATGAATTATCAAATGCTATTTTTACATTTTCATTCCTACAAAGTGATTTTTTTTTACTGGAAGGGTAAGAAAAGTTTACCTTTGACACGTGTAAAATGGAGAAGAAATGGAATGATGTAATATTGATATTTTATTTATTATATTATTTAATTAATAATTATATCGGTTCATGTCAAGACTGGATTAAGAGTACAAGTTCAATAGAAATTAGGATTAAAACTTTTATTTGAATTATAATTAAAAATTCAATTCAAGTAAGAGTTAGGTTTTTTACTTTTGTTTAGAAAACGAGTTCTTTACTTACCAAGTTTCGGTCAGTTATAAATTAAAACCATTAACTAATGTAATAGTTAGTTTCGTTAAATATTAAGAATTAATTAAATTTGTAAAACTTTGAATAACAATGCCAAACTCGCAAAGTAAATGTCTATTATCCAATGTAAAACCATGCATCAGGAAAACCTTGATTTCTAGGGTTTTGAGGCTTATATTAATTCATTAAAGCGATGGATGCTCATTAAATTTGTTTTATGCTAGTGTTACGGATAGGACAGGGAATCATCCGACATTTGGAAGGATCGATAGTCTATAATATTGAAAAAATCCGTGTATAATCGATATTGAAGTTGTTGTTGTTATTGTTAATTGTGTATTAATTAAAAAACATTTGTACAGTTGGGTGATATTGTCCTTTGCGCTGTGTTAAATGAATGCCAAGGAAAAATGGTCTGGCTTTGGGCGGATTCCACTAAAACTGTTTGACATGGCAGACATGTATCTCAATCAATCCTACTCTTCGACAACAAGAAAAACATATGAACTTGTAGAAAGATTTTATTTTTCGAAAATTCTAGGTAGCGAGGAAAAGGGAGCGTGTAACCATTCATTCCCCTTGAGATACGCGCACTCGCTTACTTTCTTATGGTGTTGACCTGTAGATCGCACCTTGTTGATAGGTTATGAGATTCTATAAAAACCCAACTCACTTTCCAAAAAAAAAAAATTAGCCTTTAAATGAGGGTTTTTTTTTTTTTTTTAAATTTAGAAAGTTCTTTAACATTACCAAATTCTTATAAGTTTGTCTATTAAACATCTTCAAGGTTCAACCAAAAAATATATATATATATATATCTCATTTTCTAAAATAACTTCATATCCAACTTTCTAGGGCTGAAAACCGAATCGACGGTTCGATTTTTCACCTAAACCGTGAACCTAACCGACTTATGTCGATTTTAAAATTTTCAAACCGATCCGAAACCGAACCGATTCTAATTTATGCAAACCGTAACCGAACCGAACCGACTAAAATCGAACCAAAACCGAAATAAAATCGAACCGACCGACTATTTTAAACATATTGTATTATTTATATATAAAATATATATTATTTATTATATATATTCGGTCGGTTCGGTTTAGATCGGTTCGGTCGGTTTAATCGGTTTCATCAATATTACAAATTAAACCACACTTCATTTATTACAAATTAATTCAAACTTTTCACTTTTTTTTCACCAAAATCTAGACACACTCTCTCTCTCTCTCTCTCCACTCACTTATTACAAATTAAACTACATTTTTCACTTACTTTTTTTACCAAAATCTACGCAACAATTCAACACACATCTCGAGAAAATCAAATGATCCAAATTTAATAGAACACACATCTCTAGGTAAATCTAACAGTCCAAATTTAATAGTACACTCATCTCAAGGAAAATCTAACGATCCAAATTTAATAAGTCACACATCTCGAGAGATATTTCTCGAGATAAGTGCATAATTAAATTTGTACCGTTAGATTTAACTAGAGATCTTTTACCAAAATTTAAACGGTTTAACACGTATCTCGAGGACAATCCAACAGTTTGATCTTTTGCCAAAATCTAACGGTTAGAAATACCTAGAGATGTGTGAACTATTAAATTTGGACCATTAGATTTTTCTCGAGATTAGTATAATATTAAATTTGGACTGTTAGATTTACCTAGAGATGTGTGTTCTATTAAATTTGGATCGTTTATTTTTCCTCAAGATGAGTGTTGAACCTTCCATTTTATCGAGATGCGTGCAAAACCATTAGATTTCTCGAGGTACATGTTGAATCATATATTTTTCTCGAGATGAGTGCAGAATTTAAATTTGACATGGATGTACTATTAAATTTGGACCGAAATGTTTGTACTATTAAATTTGGATCGTTAGATTTACCTTGATATGTGTGTTCTATTAAATTTTGACCATTAGATTTCCTCGAGATTAGTGTAATATTAAATTTGGACCGTTAGATTTACCTAGAGATGTGTTTCATTCACTTAATTTATTTCACCAAATAGAATACACATATCTAGGTAAATCTAACGGTCCAAATTTAATATTACACTCATCTCGAGAAAAATCTAAAGGCCCAAGTTTAATGGTTCACACATCTCTAGGTAAATCTAATCGTTAGATTTTGGTGAAAGATCAAATTGTTGGATTGTCCTCGAGATACGTGTGGAACCGTTTAGATTTTTTAAAAAGATCTCTAATTAAATTTAACGGTACAAATTTAATTATGCACTTATCTTGAGAAATATCTCTCGAGATGTGTGAATTATTAAATTTGGACCGTTAGATTTCCTTGATATGAGTGTACTTTAAAATTTGGATTGTTAAATTTACCTAGAGATGTGTGTGTCTATTAAATTTGGATAATTTGATTTTTTCTCGAGATGTGTGTTGAATTGTGTAGATTTTGGTAAAAAAAAGAAGGTGAAAATTGTGGTTTAATTTATAATAAGTGAAGTGTGATTTAGGGGGGTGTATTGTATCTGGATTTTGTGGGCAATTTAATAAATTCCATGGATTTTGAAAATCCAATTGTATTCAATTTGGATTTTAAAAAATCCACAAAAGTTTAGGGGTATTCAATCAAGATTTTAAAAAGTCTTTCTGAAATTCACTAAGTCTAGGGGTATTCAATATGGATTTCAGAAAGTCTACAAAAGTTTTAGGGTATTCAAACTATCATTAATATTTATAGATTTGGAAAATCATGGATTCTCATGGACTTTGTAGTGTTGGGTATAAATAACAAAGTTCAATAGTTTGTCAGCCTCTATATCAAAGATTTCAACGTGAAGAAAAAGTCTCCCAAAATTCTTCCTTGTGTCAGTCGCGAAGAAGTTGGTTCCCATCCTCTTGTTTTCTCGATTCTTTTTCTATTTTTGCATAAACACAAGAGAGAGAGAGAGATAGGGTCCCAATGTTGTGGGTTCGGGTTCGGGTTCGGGTTCGGGTCAATTTATCCACGACAATTACCAACCAATTCGATTCACTTTGAAGAGACAGGTTGTCGTCCTCTATTCTTCTTCTATTCTTCCTTGCAATACAATAAACCAAATCACACTCTCTCTTCCAAATCTTCTCTGTCACGCACACATTTCATCAAACACTAATAAACCCCATTGTCGTCGATGTACTCATCATCCGGATCGGGAACCACCTCGAACAAATCATGGGTCCTACACAGCCTGATCGCTGGAGCTGTAATTGCGGGAGCTTACGTTGTGTTCTCGCTTCGTCGACCCGGAAGGTTCCGAAGCAGAGTAGTTGGGATCATCCCCGCTCAATATGAGTCCTCCAGGTTTCCTGGCAAACCCCTTGTTCATATCCTTGGGAAACCAATGATCCAGGTACTCAAATTGATACATCTGCCTTCACTGCTCTTTAAGGCCCACAATGTGTCTGATGAAATTTCTGTTTCAAGTTGAATTGTGAAGTTCATGTTTAAAAGGAAAATGTAAACTTGTTGCTCATTTGAATGTGGAGTTAATTACATTTTATATTTGGTTTCTCATTTAATGGTATGTTGTGTAGAGAACTTGGGAAAGAGCGAAATCCGCAACTTCAACGAACAACGAATGTTGGATTGCTATTCAAGAGACCCCATAATTGAATAATGGTCTCAGTTTTTTGCGCTTAGTTTTCTTAACACTAAAACAAAACAAGACACCTTCTTGAAGATGAGTCCAGACCAAAGACTTGACTGGATCACTTGGGCACAAAGGGATGCATAAAGCTAATAAGCTATAGGTCATTTGGACTATAAGTCATGTAGTTTGATACTTTTTTAAATACATAAGGCTAAATACTGTGTGTTTATTTCATTTTGCAAGTGATGATTTTTAATTTGGTTGTGTTGAATGATTTGATTTTGTTGAATGTTGGATTGCGATTTCATGTCATTACCTGCCTGGTTATCTTTTTTTTTTTTTTTGTCAGATACATGTCTTGTTCTCTAATGTCTAAAATATTTGGTTTGTTAGAGAATATGTCATTACCAACTTCTTTTTTATCTTGCAAATAATTAGAAATCTGTAAAATTCGTTCATACAAATTCTGTGGATTTTCATAAATCTCTAGAAAGTTTGTAGCAAAAGTCTATGGATTTGAGAAATCAGCAGAAGTCCGTGGACAATTTAAAGAGTCTGTGGACAATTTAAAGAGTCCGTGGACTTTTCAAATTATTTATCAATTCCATAAGAATCCATATACAATACACCCCCCTTAATTTGTAATAAGTGAGTGGAAAGAGAAAGAGAGTGTCTAGATTTTGGTGAAAAAAAAATATGTGAAAAGTTTGGTTTAATTTGTAATAAATGAGAGAGAGAAGTATGTGTGCTTTAATTTGTAGCCGTTAGATTGTTTTACTTAAATCTGACGGATGAAATAGGTGTGCTGGATGGGCTATGTGCACTCCTAATCCAACCAAACCATCCCCTAAATCTAAAATAACAATAAAATATTCTAAATCTTCTTTTTCTCTCATCCAATCAAATAAATTTGAATAGAAATTTTCAAAAATTAGAAAAAAAAAATTTTAATAATGATGAAAAAGTTAAAATAAAGGATATGATTAGAGTGATGAAAAAATAAAGTGACCCATAAATTTAACTTTTGGTTAAAATGAGATGGTTAATCCTCTATTTTAACTTTTACCATTAGAGATCTGCTCTAAGAGCATCCATAGTCTTGGTGACTATTGTCCACAGTGTCATCATGAATATTTACAGCAAAATATCTTAAAACTACTATTTAAAAAGTGCGACCCGTAACCCATCCACTAACAAAAATTATGTCTTCTTGTGCTTTAATTAAACCAATTTTTGATATTTTTACCATGAGACCCACTGTGAATGTTCATCGACATTGTATTTAGTTAAAGATCTACATGCTCGCCATATTTTTTTCAAAAGATATGTTGGCTTTAGGGTTTTTTTTGCAAAAAAAAAAAAAAGGTTATAGAGAGCGCCAGGCCATGCTATCTAGCACTTTTTTCCACATGTTATTCTTCTTCCGTTCTTCATCTTCATCTATTTTTTTTATCACCCTCTCTCTCATAATTACGTTCTAAAGAACTCCCCTAGCGCTTGGGGCCTGGCTCTCTAGAATTTTTCAAATAAGTATGTTATTCGTGGAATCGTCTTCTACTTTTCTTATTTCAACTTTTGTGCATCATCTTTGAGGATTTTCTTTGAAGCACTTAAATAAAAGATCAAGAAATGATATAAAATAAAATTACCAACAATAATAATCTATTAATAAGTTCATATAATTATTTTGATAAAAACAAAGAGTAAGTCTAGCCAGTTATGTTTGTTAGTCATTTTTTTTTATTATATTTTTATATTTCATTTATTTTTTTAAAATATAATCATAAACACTATCTATAGAAAGAGTAGAAGTGTAAAAAACTAACAAATATGGTTTGCTAGAATTGTTGAAAAATAAAAGTTTATAATTTAAATTTTTTTGTTTTTTTTTTCAGGAAAAGGGTTGGGGGTTTGACAGAGAGCTGAAAAATAAAGATAAGCTTTTGCTTTGCAGCGCCCACAAAAATCATATCCAGTATCTTCTCTGTAGATCTGTGTCTCTTTCTCACTCTCTTCTCTACAACTTAACAAATTAAGGAAAGCAAAGCAACGCTAAACACTTCTTCTCTTTGGGGTATTTTCGATTCACTCACCTTTTCTCTCTTCTTTTTCTTCTATATGTAATCACTCTGTTCACCATATTCGAGGGAAAAGCAAAGAAGAATAGAAAAATCGGATCTTTTCCATCCTTTATGCTTCAGATTCTCTCTTATTTCATTTGGGGTTCTTTCTTCTTCCTTGTTGAGTTTACCCCACTCATGGGTTTCTCGAATTCGGCCTGATTAGAGAGATTTCTGTCACGCCCCGATTTTCGAAGGAAACGAAAATCCTAAAAATTCATGTAGGATTATCCGTTTCCCCCAAAACTCGGGACGTGAGAAATCAATAAACAACAGAAACAAATAGCAGCATGAACTAAACATCTGAAACAAATAAAATCTAACCCGAAGGAGACTGGCATTGCTAGCTCACTAGCGAAACTCCAGTAACGCAGCTCAAAGTCTCTAAACCTGAAAGGCTAATCGGCTACATTCCAAAAGGAATGTACCCAAGAAGCAAAAGCTCACTCGGGTCAGCAATAAAGCTGGTGTGAGAAATCTTCATCCCAAAATCAATAAATCCGTACATGACAATATCAAAATAAACAATAAACAATAACCACCACACATCAGGTAGTTCCTCCATAAGGCAAAGGTGTCATCATCCTAATAAATAAATATGCATTATTTATTACTAATGAATAAAATTTATGAGTTATCAATCCTCATAAATGCAACAACAATACATTTCATAATTATGTTAGTTTATTATTGAAATATTAACAAAACACATTTTCTACCTTTAGGAAGACATGTAGTTCTCATTCAATGGTCGAACGAGCATTCAGTTTCTTCCTTTAAGGTAATCATGCACATACACAAAAAGAAATTTCGCTTCTTTTCCACAATCGCACCATCCTCCTTGTGCCGAACACACCTCACCCAAGTGTGCCTCCCAACGCAGATTTTTTTTTTCTTTTTCTTTTGTGTGTGTGCAAAGAGGAAAGAAAAACTAGGATTTCTTTTTAAATAAAAATTTAGGGTTTCTTTGGCTAAACACACCCATCATTTATCTCTTTCCCACCATCAGTCTGAACCTAGGTTTGAAATTAAAAATCATAAACTATTATTATTTGTAATTATTATCAATTAATAATTACTACCAATAAATATTATTAACTTTTAAAATAATGCAAGTATATTGGTAAGTGAATTGGGCGGGTATTACAATATATACAACTCAAAAGAATCTCGTCCCGAGATTCGGTAGAAAAAGGTAAGTAGGAAATTAATTCTTAAATAAACAAACTACACATCACATGGACAAACAAATAGCTCATACGTATGCCCATAACTTAATGAAGACAATCACACAAATATTTAAAAAAATATTCAGTAAGTACAAAAAGTACGGGGTGCTACAATATATACAATTCAAAAGAATCTCGTCCCGAGATTCGGTAGAGGAAAGAAAGTTAAGCAAATTAAAAAAAATACCACTTGTCAAACGAAATAAGAGTTTAAACTGAAATTTTCGATTGAATTTTAGTTGCATAAATTTTTATTGCCATTGAAAAAGTAGAGTGTTACAATTTCTGAGCTGGAGAGGGAAAAAAGTTTGTCACTTTGTGTCTGAAAGTTTTTTACTAATAAATAATACTTTTATTTATGATTTTTTGGTGCTAAATGTCAAAACTACCTTTTTAACTAACCAAGTGACGTTAGCAAGTATAAATAATGAAAAAAGCCCGTGACATAAAACATCATCACACCTCAAGTTTCTTAATGTGTATTAAACTTTATTAGACATACCATACTGTTGCTTAGCATATAGCAGTTGGGCAGGTTCCAAACCCAATTTTTAAATAGGCTCGATTCCAGCCCGCCCAAGTTGTAGCCCTAATAACACTCGATTTTCACAAATTAATTGACAAACATTCAAGAGATGTCTCCATGGTTGACATTCTTAGAGATACTCTAATTTAACATCTCGCGATTCATACTAATTTGAATTCTTCTTCTTTTTTTGATGAAGAAATGTGTGTTACATTCATGATTTGGTTTGCGAAAGCATATGATAGAGAAATTGTTCTTATCCAATAAGATGTCATTTTCATCTCAAAGATACCTTGTGAAAAAAATTAAAGTCTAAAGCCAAAATTGAGTTATAACTTTTAGGACTATGAGAGGAGAGAGAGTGAGAGTTAATTTTCTTGCTGGATGTCAAAGCAATTTTCTAGGGAGCAGAATAAATCAGAAGTTGAAATTACTCTGTATCCATATCTGAATCAACCATCTCATTGATCATGTATGGTTTCACCATTTAGGATAGATCACATCCAGACCAGAGCCAGAACTTAGACAAATAAACTATCTGAATATGAGTGTGGCATGGTTGTTTCATTTGTATCCAACCCATTTTATCCCTAATTGTTAAGGCCAAGTACCACAAGGAAGACAAATATACAAAACAACAACTAAATGGTAAGCTTGTAAAAAGATCACGAATCTCACATCAGGAAGTTTTTGTGGACCTTCACCAATATCAACATCATGCTTCACTTCTTCAGACCCTGTAAATGCAAACATTTGAAACCAGTTAGAAGACCCACAAAGCAAGTAAGGTGGTGAGTAGATATGAAAATAGCACCAAATCACACACCTGAAGATAAAACATACAAAGAAATGGTTGAGAAAAAAAACTAATTGAAAGAACTCTAGTAAATTAATTCCATCATCTAAGCATACAGTCAATGACATGGAGATTGTCACAACTATCTTCTTGCCTAGTCAAGTGAGATTGACAAGTGTACATAATGTAGAATATTCTAACCAACCTCTCACACATGAACTATTCGTCAAGTGGAAAGGATTGCTAGAAAGTGAAGCTAGCTGAGAGCCAATCCAACATTTGTGGCAATTCAAGTAACAAATCAAAGCGTACGAGGATTTGAAGACAACGAGGACGTCGCCTGATTAGGTGGGGGAGAATGTCACAACTATCTTCTTGCCTAGCCAAGTGAGGTTGACAAGTGTACATAATGTAGTTCTCTTAAGCTCTCTTGTGTGTTCATAGCTTGCTTAATTTTTCAAAGTCTAAGTAAGTCTTTTGTGGGCAAGGCTGACTAGCTTTCTTTGATAAGTCGGGGCAAAGTTTGCTAGTGCCGCACGGAAAGTACTTGTAAAAAGAGAGCCCGTGACAAGATGCACATGCTACTATGTTTTAGGAAGATTATCATTTTTGCAATTGCTGATATTTTACATTTCTGTTTAAGAAGACTAGAGTGTGCACGCGACTTGGGCACTGAAAGACAACATTTGTTTTGAAAAAAAAATTTCGTAAGGTGACCTTGGGGAATGGGTGTTATATACTCTAAAATGAGTATAAACTAATCAAGGCCAAGCTCAAAAAATCATTCATTGAACTCGAGATTCCATAACATATATATATATATCAATGACAAAAGAAGAATGTTTATTTATATATTTGATGCTCCTTGAGGTATCTAAGCCAAATTTTATCTTTTTCAACAATAAAGTTTTGCTTCTTTTTGTGCTTGTGGAGCCACCCGTCGGCAATTGAATCTATTCTAAATAATAAACTGACAAAAAACCCCTTGTAACTCTATTCATTTTTTACAGTTAATATATGTATGTAGAATAGGTAAAAATGATGAAGGCGGGAGCAAAATGGGTATAATATTGGTGTGACACATTTGTATATACCGACCACTGAATTCTCGTTACAGTATTAGACTATCATTTGTGGATTTCATATTTTTTATTACTTTAACCTCCAAGTGTGACAACTGTTTTTTAGAAAAATAAAATTTACTTACACTTATTACTTTTTATTGCCGAATACAGGCTTTTTGGGTAATTATAATGCAATGTCGTACAAACAACGGTTCATTCGGTAGTTCTCATGGTAGTGGTGTACATCCAAATAGTCCTTAATTATTTTGATGAGTTTGGTGACTGATGAATGATTCAAGGAGGTTGTAGGTATAAATAGATGTTGAGTAATGAGCTTAGTGTTACTAGAGTAGACTCAGTTGTTTTTTGGACATCAAAATGGTGTAACTTGATATCATTATAGCTTCAGTTATGTGACTTTGCATATGCAATGAAAGAATGTAATATTTTTTTATGAATGAAAATTTTACTATTTTAATTTTAGATTGTGCATTACATAAAAAATAAGTGGTGCTATTAAAGAGTATATGCTAGTAGACAGCTACAATAAATGAGTGAAGAATGAGTTGTCACAAATATAATGAAAGTGTGAAAAAAAGTTCATCACATGTAAATAATTTTAATGTATGAAATCACTACCGTGACAAACTGTTCATAACGTATATTATTCACAGAAAGTTCATAGTAGATATTTAAATCACTAACGTAACAAACTGTTCTTTACATATAAATCACATAAGTGAATGATGATTCGTCACAGAAAGTCACCACACGTGTCGTCAGATTTTCGTTACGCATAACACTCTACAGTGACGATATTTTCGTCACCCGTGTTGTAATTGTATATTTGTGCATTAAGTTTATACGAGGAATCACTCACCATGTAAGTGAAATGTCCGTAGCACGAGTTGTGAATTTGTCACCTAATACTTCCATTGATATCCCTCATGTGAGATAGGATCTGACGACTGAAATTCGTCACGGTTGCTGTAAAATGTGAAACATTGAGAAGCAAGGAAAAACACTTAATTGCATGACACATGTTGTCGAAGGGAGATGTCGTAGAGCATTTGAGTTTGACGAAGCCATGAGAGAACAAAGCTAGGTCACATCAGATGGAGACTGCTTAGTAAGGCCTTGTATGTGCTGTGTTGTGGCTACCGTATTGCTCTAGTCTACTGTGCTTGAAATGAAATCGAAATGGAGACCCCAACACACATTTACTCGAGCATATATATATGAGTGATTCTACGTGACGAGGAAACCAGCGAGGAAAGGGAGGTGGCAGGGGGTGAACCGTTCACCCCCTTCGGGATGTGCGCGCTAAAAAAGTGGGCACATATCTTGAGGGAGTGAACGGTTTCCTCGCTGGTTTCCTCGCCCACTTCCTCGACATTTAAAATTTCTGTATATATATATATATATATAAATGTGGTCGGAAAGAGAACAAAATTGAAAGGTAACACAAAAGGAAGGCCTTTTGTTAATGGGTGGGGCTGAATGGGCATGAATTAATTATCAAATGCTATTTTTACATTTTCATTCCTACAAAGTGATTTTTTTTTACTGGAAGGGAAGGAAAAGGGAAGGAAAAACTTACCTTTGACACGTGTAGAATGGAGAAGAAATGGAATGATGTAATATTGATATTTTATTTATTATATTATTTAATTAATAATTATATCGGTTCATGTCAAGGCTCGATTAAGAGTACAAGTTCAATAGAAATTAGGATTAAAACTTTTACTTTTGAATTATAATTAAAAATTCAATTCAAGTAAAAGTTAGGGTTTTTACTTTTGTTTAGAAAACGAGTTCTTTACTTACCAAGTTTCGGTTAATTATAAATTAAAACCATTAACTAATGTAATAGTTAGTTTCATTAAATATTAAGAATTAACTGAATTTGTAAAACTTTGAATAACAATGCCAAACTCGCAAAGTAAATGTCTATTCTCCAATGTAAAACCATGCATCAGGAAAACCTTGATTTCTAGGGTTTTGAGGCTTATATTAACTCATTAAAGCGATGGATGCTCATTAAATTTGTTTTATGCAAGTGTTACGGATAGGACAGGGAATCATCCGACATTTGGAAGGATGGATAGTCTATAATATTGAAAAAATCCGTGCATAATCGATGTTGAAGTTGTTGTTGTTATTGTTAAGAGCTGTTCTACACAGCGAGGAAGCGGTCGAGGAAATCAGCGAGGGAGGGAGAGAGGGGATCGCCCATCTCCCTCGAGATGCGAGTCATCATTTTTCATGCACGCATCCCAAAATGGATGGGCGGTCCCGTCTCTCCCTCCCTCGCTGATTTCCTCGCCCACTTCCTCGCCATTTAGAATTTCTGTATTGTTAATTGTGTATTAATTAAAAAACATTTGTACAGTTGGGTGATATTGTCCTTTGCGCTGTGTTAAATGAATGCCAAGGAAAAATGGTCTGGCTTTGGGCGGATTCCACTAAAACTGTTTGACATGGCAGACATGTATCTCAATCAATCCTACTCTTCGACAACAAGAAAAACATATGAACTTGTAGAAAGAGATAGTTTTGAAGGCAAGGCGACAACCGGCCGATCGATCGAAATCATTTGTAAACAATGGATAATACTATCTATAATCCATTCTGAAATCCATAGTGTTCTCATCCTTTTTTTTGTATTAAATAGTTTATCATTAATTAGGACATATATGGCTGCAGCAAAAACCCGAGTGGAATATGTCCCCCCAATACAAATATTGGGTTTCAAACCCTTCTGGGTTGACTCCACTTGATATAGTTTAAGCCCACTCAAGGGCATGATCAGATCTACAATTTGGGGAACAAAAAATAAAGATTTTATTTTTCGAAAATTCTAGGTAGCGAGGAAAAGGAAAAGGGAGCGAGAAAAGGATGCCTCGTTCCCTAGAAGGGCTCTTTAATTTTTTCTTCCTTTCATTAGAGTCCAGAAAAACTCTATAATAGTTAGAGGCATAAAAGAGTATTTAAGCCAATGGTGTTATGATCGAGTGGTTAGGATTGTGTGAGTTTATCCCTCACGTTTTAGGTTCGAGTGGGTTTAAACCAATGATGTTATGGTCGAGTGGTTAGGGTTGTGTGAGTTTATGGTGTTGATTTGTAGGTCACACCTTGTTGATAGATTATAGAATCCTATAAAAACTCAACTCGCTTTCCAAAAAAAAAATTAACCTTTAAATTAGGTTTTTTTATTTATTTAGAAAGTTCTTTAACATTACCAAGTTCTTATAAGTTTGTCTATTAAACATCTTCAAGGTTCAACCAAAAAAATATATATATCTCATTTCCTAAAATAACTTCATATCCAACTTTCCCTAAATTTAAGGGCAAGCAGGATTGAGGAACGCTGATGTGCATAGTGCTCATTAGCCCATTCAACACACTTATTCCATCTGTCAGATTTAAGTAAAAACAATCTAACGGCTACAAATTAAAGCACACCTTCTCTCTTTTCGTTCACTTATTACAAATTAAACCACACTTCATTTATTACAAATTAAATCAAACTTTTCACTTTTTTTTTCACCAAAATCTTGACACACACTCTCTCTCTCCACTCACTTATTACAAATTAAACCACATTTTTCACTTATTTTTTACCAAAATCTACACAACAATTCAACACACATCTCGAGAAAAACAAATGATCTAAATTTAATAGAACACACATCTCTAGATAAATCTAACAGTCCAAATTTAATAGTACACTCATTTCAAGGAAAATCTAACGATTCAAATTTAATAATTCACACATCTCGAGAGATATTTCACAAGAAAAGTACATAATTAAATTTGTACCGTTAGATTTTACTAGAGATCTTTTACCAAAATCTAAACGGTTTAACACGTATCTCAGGGACAATCCAACAGTTTGATCTTTCACCAAAATCTAACGGTTAGAAATACTTAGAGATGTGTGAACTATTAAATTTGGACCATTAGATTTTTCTCGAGATTAGTATAACATTAAATATGGACTGTTAGATTTACCTAGAGATGTGTGTTCTATTAAATTTTGATCGTTTATTTTTCCTCAAGATGAGTGTTGAACCGTCCATTTTTATCGAGATGCGTGCAAAATTGCTAGATTTTCTCGAGGTACGTGTTGAATCATATATTTTTCTCGAGATGAGTGCAGAATTTAAATTTGACATGGATGTACTATTAAATTTGGACCGAGATGTTTGCACTATTAAATTTGGACCGTTAGATTTACCTTAATATGTGTGTCCTATTAAATTTAGACCATTAGTTTTCCTCGAGATTAGTTTAATATTAAATTTGGACTATTAGATTTACCTAGAGATGTGTTTCACTCACTTAATTTTTTTCACCAAATAGAATACACATATCTAGGTAAATCTAACAGTCCAAATTTAATATTACATTCATCTCGAGAAAAATCTAAAGGCCCAAGTTTAATAGTTTACACATCTCTAGGTAAATCTAATCGTTAGATTTTGGTGAAAGATCAAATTGTTGGATTGTCCTCGAGATACATGTTGAACTGTTTAGATTTTTGTAAAAGATTTCTAATTAAATTTAACGATACAAATTTAATTATGCACTTGTCTTGAGAAATATCTTTCGAGATGTGTGAATTATTAAATTTGGACCGTTAGATTTTCTCGATATGAGTGTACTTTTAAATTTGGATTGTTAAATTTACTTAGAGATGTGTGTTATATTAAATTTGGATCATTTGATTTTTTTTCTCGAGATGTGTGTTGAATTGTGTAGATTTTGGTATAAAAAAAAAAGTGAAAAATGTGGTTTAATTTGTAATAAGTGAGTGGAAAGAGGAAGAGAGTGTCTAGATTTTGGTGAAAAAAAATACGTGAAAAGTTTGGTTTAATTTGTAATAAATGAGAGAGAGAAGTATGTGTGCTTTAATTTGTAGTCGTTAGATTTTTTTACTTAAATCTGACGGATGGAATAGGTGTGCTGGATGGGCGCACTCCTAATCCAACCAAACCATCCCCTAAATCTAAAATAACAATAAAATATTTCAAATCTTCTTTTTCTCTCCTCCAATCAAATAAATTTGAATAGAAATTTTCAAAAATTAGAAAAAAAATATATTTAAATAATGATGAAAAAATTAAAATAAGGGATATGATTAGAGTGATGAAAAAATAAAGTGACCCATAAATTTAGCGTTTGGTTAAAATGAGATGGTTAATCCTCTATTTTAACTTTTACCATTAGAGATATGCTTTAAGAGCATCCATAGTCTTACTGACTATTGTCCACAGTGTCATCATGAATATTTACAGCAAAATATCTTAAAACTATTATTTACAAAGTGCGACCCGTAACCCATCCACCAACAAAAATTATGTCTTCTTGTGCTTTAATTAAACTAATTTTTGATATTTTTACCATGAGACCCACTGTGAATGTTCATCGACATTGTATTTAGTTAAAGATCTACATGCTCGCCATATTTTTTTCAAAAGATATGTTTGCTTTAGGGTTTTTTTTCGCAAAAAAAAAAAAAAAAAAGTTCTAGAGAGCGCCAGGCCGTGCTATCTAGCACTTTTTTCCACCAGTTCTTCTTCTTCTGTTCTTCATCTTCATCTATTTTTTTTTATCACCCTCTCTCTCATAATCACGTTCTAAAGAGCTTCCCTGGCGCTTGGGGCCTGACTCTCTAGAATTTTTCAAATAAGTATGTTATTCGTGGAATCGTCTTCTACTTTTCTTATTTCAACTTTTGTGCATCATCTTTGAGGATTTTCTTTGAAGCACTTAAATAAAAGATCAAGAAATGATATACAATAAAATTACCAACAATAATAATCTATTAATAAGTTCATATAATTATTCTGATAAAAATAAAGAGTAAGTCCAACCAGTTATGTTTGTTAGTCATTTATTTATTTATTTTTTTTAAAATATAATCACAAATATTATTTATAGAAGGAGTAGAAGTACAAAAAAAAAATAATAATAATAATAATAATAATAATAATAATAAATAGCAAAATATGGTTTGCTAGAATTGTTGAAAAATAAAAGTTTATAATTTAATTTTTTTGTTTTTTTGCAGGAAAAGGGTTGGGGGTTTGACAGAGAGCTGAAAAATAAAGAGAAGCTTTTGCTTTGCAGCGCCCACAAAAATCATATCCAGTCTCTTCTCTGTAGATCTGTGTCTCTTTCTCACTCTCTTCTCTTCGCTTCTCTACAACTTAACAAAGTAAGGAAAGCAAAGCAAAGCTAAACACTTCTTCTCTTTGGGGTATTTTCGAGTCACTCACCTTTTCTCTCTTCTTTTTCTTCTATATGTAATCACTCTGTTCACCATATTCGAGGGAAAAGCAAAGAAGAATAGAAAAATCGGATCTTTTCCATCCTTTATGCTTCAGATTCTCTCTTATTTCATTTGGGGTTCTTTCTTCTTCCTTGTTGAGTTTACCCCACTCATGGGTTTCTCGAATTCGGCCTGATTAGAGAGATTTCTGAGCTGGAGAGGGAAAAAAGTTTGTCACTTTGTGTCTGGAAGTTTGAATTTCTCTACACTTTAGGCCTTATTTGTGAAATTACAGTCTTGGGTCGGTTTGTTTTGGATTTCTGTGTGCGATTTCAGATCCAGTAAGTGATTCTAGTTTGTGTATCTCGGCTGCAAGATCTGTTTTTTAATTGATTTTACGGACTCTCACGGATTTGGGATTTGGGGAAGTTGGGTTTTTTTTCTAGATTCTTCAGCTTTTATTTGGAAAAAAAAAAGTATTCGGATTCCCTTCGAATGGTTCTTGAATTAATGCGAGTTCAATCCGCGTAAAACCTCCGCCTCTCGTTCTGCATCTCCTTTGTATTTTCCCCTGTTTCATCAAATTCAAGTGCTTCAACTGATTCTCCAGATTCAAATTGCCACCCTAAGTGGGGTTATCGGGTCTTTGGGGATATATATAGTGTTTCGGATTGTGTAATCGATGTATTGTTAGACATGTTGTGTGAATTTGCAGTCTAAATTAGAAATGATGAAGTGGGGTTTGGGAACTCTATCTCCAAATTGGCTTCTTGAAGAGACCAAGAGTGAAAAATGGACACAAGTAGAGAATAAGTTGTTCGAGAATGCTCTTGCAGTTCATGATCGAGACACGCCTGACCGATGGCATAAGGTGGCTGCAATGATCCCTGGAAAGACGGTGGTCGATGTGATTAAGCAATATAAAGAGTTGGAAGATGATGTTAGTGACATAGAAGCAGGAAAAATTCCAGTTCCTGGTTATTCCACCTCCTCCTTCACATTGGAGTGGGTGAATGATCAGGGTGGTTTCGATGGGTTAAAGCAATCATATGGTGCGGGCTTAAAGAGGACTTCGTCGGCTAGACCTTCAGAGCATGAAAGGAAGAAAGGAGTTCCTTGGACAGAAGATGAACACAAGTATTGCTCTTTGAAACTCTTATTACTTGTTTATATTATCTTCTTATGGTCATTGTGTGTGGTTGATATATGATGGCATGCAAATACTTAATAGTGGAACTTAACTGTCTTTTTGTCAGGAAATGAAATCATGATCACAATAAATGAATTATGGTTGCTTCATTTTACATAAAAATGGGAGGAGAAAACATATTTATTGCAGGACTAAAGAATGAGCAGTTGTCTTTGACATGTGCAAAAATGAATTTTCTAAGAGGCCTAGATAAATATTTCCTTAACATATTGCCAAAACAATAGGTTTTCAATGAATGATCCCCTATTTGCTTCAGATTTGCAAATGCAATCATTTAAAACCAGACTACTTTTCATGAAAAGAATTCTATTGACTAACAAATGTATTCTAAGTGTACACCCTAGTAGTCACGATTTCGGATTTCTTCTTGGAAATTTTTGCCAAATGGATGCAATTCAAGCTTAAATTGACATTGTAAAATGGATCAACAAGTGTAACCATGCAAATCTCAAGTGTGTTAATCTAGTCAATTGTTTGATTATTCTTTAATTATACATGTCTGCTTTATTCCTATGGTTTCTGAAATGGGTTTATGATGAATCTCTGTAGGTTGTTCCTGTTGGGTCTTAAAAAATATGGTAAAGGGGACTGGAGAAATATCTCGCGGAATTATGTGATGACTAGGACTCCGACTCAAGTGGCAAGCCATGCGCAGAAGTACTTTATCAGGCAACACTCGGGAGGGAAAGACAAAAGACGATCCAGCATCCATGATATCACAACTGTCAATCTTACTGATAATACACCTCCAGACAATAATAGACCCTCATCTCCAGACGAAGAGATGCTTTGTCAACAACCTAATCAGAGCAGCACAGCCAAAGCACATTTTGATTGGAGCCAACCTCAGAATAGAGGATCTATGGTTTTCGGTCCAACTCATGGGAGTTTGTTTATGCCGCCTAGTTATGGGATAACTTCATATGGGATGAAACTGCAGGGGCAACATTTTCACAGAGGTGGTCTTCATGGATCACACGTTGGAGCACAGCGTGCACTTCTAATGCATTCCACTCAAAGCCACTCTAATGGATAAGGATGCTGCTGTTTTCAGTTCTCTATAGATCACAACTCAAAATCTTGTTATGTTTTTAGTTGGATTTGCTCTTTCTGTACTTTTCTCATTTGTGAATATGTGGATGTGACACTGAGGTAATTCATAGTCCCTGAACATTAGAGGGAAAATAGGATCATATGTTGCTTCCTGTTTGAAAATTTGGGTTACAAAAACAAATCGAGGATTCTCAAATTTGGGTTTTCATTGTGGTGAAGAGTGTGAGTTGATTTGGTGTGAAATTTGAAGTTTTTCCTCGTTCAGAAATGAAGTTTATGTACTTTGGATGGCCAAAGATATTGACAGAGATTCATGGAGTTTGTGCGTCTTCAAAGCGTCTCACTTCAAGATATGCAACTTTACTCTGATATGGTCTTGAGATGAAAAGAGTAGACTAGAAAACAGTCCTTCCCATTAGGATCCTCTGAGGTGGCTACTCCACAAACAAGAATGACTTACGTAGTAATATGCATTCACATGAAGAAATGCACAGCTTACATATCCTAGAGGTGATCATCATGCCAGCTTTGGTAATATTTATCTTGAAGTATGAACTGAAGTCTTGATATGATCCAGGTAGTTTCTAAACATCTGTCTATAGGAAAAGAAGTTTACAAGAATGATAAAA
This sequence comes from Berberis vulgaris, assembly GCA_963556465.1. NCBI lineage: Eukaryota > Viridiplantae > Streptophyta > Magnoliopsida > Ranunculales > Berberidaceae > Berberis > Berberis vulgaris. The sequence goes on along the minus strand of OY747124.1, from coordinate 103,929,515 downwards.
CTATTATTTTGAAGATGTTATACTTGTGAATCAGTACTAGTTATTGACTAAAACTTATGGATTGTTATATTGCTTCCTTTTTGTTTACTTCGTAAATTCTACTCTCGCTTGCTTATTCTATATTATTGCAAATTCGATTGTGTCTTATATAATATCTGTTTTCACAAGTGTACAATTTTAACTCAAATCGAACATTTTAACTATTTTCACTAGGTATTTCTTGACGCATAAGTATGCACACTTTGAGGAAAATCTGTCGACCAAAGTTTAATCGGTGCCTTGTCATCAGATGCTCAGTTCAACATGGCTGACTCACCATGCACTCTTTAATTTCCATAGTTTCAACTTTATGCTTGCTTTGTTAAAGACCTTTTTTTTCCTGCAACTCACGTTTTATACTTTTTTGTGGCCTACTTGACTGAACTTGGTGACCAACCGCAACTTGGGTCTGAGCCTATCTTCCACTAACTCGAGCATCTCATGCTCTATGATCTCTTTTATGTGAGTTTCCTTTATTTGAAAACAAAATAGTATTTTGAGAGAAGATATTTAGTAAATGTTAAACAAATAGATTTAGAGGATACAGAGAATATAGGATGATCTGTGTCAGATGAACATTGTTTATCTTCTTGTAATCTTTACTCTGATTCTTCCTTCTTATAAAATACTTCAGACCTTTTGTCGATTCATTTATCAATGGTTGGAAGACTGTTTCCATACCAACAACCCTGTTTTTCAATTCTTCAAAAGCATCATTTTTTTGGTTCTGTGGTTCTCAAGTGCAGCAAGACGATCTCAAGATTCTTCAAATCTCAATCTCATATTGTAACTCTTTTGAATGGAACAAAGAATCTACCTTTTCTTCGAGCTTTATAAGATCCTGACCCTTTCTTGATTCCTTTAGAAGATTATTATCAAGTGTGCCAGTGGATTTCAAGATTCTCACCATGGGTGGAGGAATTTTAAATAATCATATTTTTAATCTGTGTCAAACCAAGGACTTGATTATCTGATAAGACAAAATTTAACAATGATGACAGATTAGTTCAAATCTTATAAACTAGTACGGATGACGGAAAAAAAACACTATTAGGGTCTGTTGGTTAGCCATAGCCATTTTCTTTGGGAAATGAAATTCATTTTCCTTGTTATGCAGATTTTCGATGTTCTCTATTTACTAACTAAGAATGTTTTCTTACTACTTTGGAAAATGAACAGTTCTGCAGGTTGCACATGAAATCACTTTAGCCACTTTATTCTGATTTTGATCCAGCTCCTTGTGTTGATTAATACCATTCACATTTTCTCGGAGTTTTACACTTCTGATCGTCACGTTTTTCCCTCAATTTTTCAAAATGTTCTGATGCTTTGCTCACATTGGAATGAATTACGCATCACCCATGTTTCATGATTAAGACCAATATTTTTTTTGCTCTTTTTTTTTTTCCTCCCCCCTCTTTTTTGTGGAGGACCGTACAAGTAGGAAAAGAGGTGAAATGTGCGGAAGAAATTGCATGCTTGATAATATTACAGGAAAAATATCTGTCAGACCCCACTAAAAAAAGAAGCTTTTAACATCAACAAGTGGGCTATAATTCTGTGAACATCTCATAATCCTTCTTTTAGTAATCATTTACTGTCAAGATTTTATTTGCTTTCCATTAGATATCTGTTACAGTATGCCAAAACTGGATAATGTTAAACGTCCGAGATTATAATCATAATTACCTATTTATAGTGACATGGGCTTTCTTAAGATGCAAAGTTACCAGAAAATTCTGTTGGAAGGGGGCTCAACTAATCAATTAAGTTTCTTCCCCAACTAACAATGGTGAAAGTGAAAATTGACCTGCAAAGTTGGTAGGTAATGGATATTGCTCATAGAGCTGTCTGGTTTCCCATTAGTGCTTTAATGGAAGTCTAAAGGTGGTTGAATTGACCCACCATGTCTGATGGTATAATGCATTGATGAAGAAAGAACTTTGCCAGCTAAATAAGCAGAAGCTCTGTCTGCTTGGGTACAATGGAGAAAAATAGGGTACTAGTCTGTGTCCACACAAAATGCCATGGATATGGAATTCATTAATCCAAGTTGTATCTGAATAAATTGCCTTTGATTTAATATATAAAAGCAATGATGTTGATGTTATTGCAAGGCACAAATAATGATAAGATTCTAGGGTTGACACTATATTCCGATAAATAACATGGCGCAAAAGACCTAAATTGTTAGTTTACTTGTGTTCATGTAGTATTGTCAGAATCTTGAACAATAGTTTTGATACAATGTGAATACCAAAATTGATGTTCAGTCACTTTGGTCTAGAGATTGGGAGTTTGGGTTTTGATGTTCCATGCGTGAGGTCGACGTTTCTGTAGATACCATCCATCCTAGTCACATCTAACAAAACCTTGAAGTAGAATCATCCTTGCCATGAGAGGTACTGTTAACTTACATACACACTCACGGTTTGAGTGGTAGAATGGGATTCCATAATAATGTAAAACTCCTAAAGACAGACACTGCAGATAAGGTTTTCGACATGGATTCTCTGCTACAGGTCAACATAATGTGGTATTGTTCTCTTGCAGACCTTCAATATTGCCAGCATTTTTCATCACCATTGTGAAGGATAAAAGTGAACGATGTGTTGCTCATGTTTCAATTATTGTTTACAGAATAGGATTCCTCCTGAAGTTCAGTCTCCTGGATCAAAATGAGTTATTCTTTATTAAACCTTTAAGCTGAAGACAAGAAGAAGAAAGTATTCATTAGCTTGTGCGTGATATTTCCTGAAATGTGTGGACTCTAGAGAAGTTTTGAGGTGGATCAAACACTTGTATGCACACGAAAGAAAAGGAAATTACCATCAATTGAAACTTTTAAGTATAGGTTGAACCAAGGTATCCCCACTGTTTAGTGTGGAGATGTTGATGGTACTGTGATACAATATAATCGGACTTTCGAAGTGTGTAAGAAATGTGTGGAGGGAACAGGAAAAGAGAACGGTTGAATTTTAGGGTAAAACGACCTTCAACTTGCAAAATTTTAAATGCTTTAACACGAATGGGTTCAGTTACATTATGTAACATTTGGTAACAAAAAAATAAGCAAAATCTAAGGGATATAGTAGAGATATCTTCTGCTTGTGGTTTTTCTGATCCTTGGTTCATTTTGACAAAGGTTGATTGTTTCCATGTGTGTGCATTCACCAACAAAACTTACACAGTTCACATATTGCTTACGATGCACCTTACTATACTAGCTGCGGTTTTATTCTAGACATGTATATGGACCATATTTTGCTTTGAAAGAAATGGTATGCTGTGCTTAGATTATGTTATGTTGTACTTTGATTATGAATGAACACTTCAATACAATGCTGGGCTAAAAAATGATTAGTCCTTTTCACGTTTGCAAGTATAAGTCATCATGCAACATTGTGAATCATTCATAGCACTTAGATGGTTGAATGTCGCAGTCTCATTAGGTGTAAAGCATGAGTTTTGCAGTGTAACATAGCGCCGCAGCATTTAACTCGACTACGACAAATCTTTATGAAATCCAAGCTGTGAGTAGTCATGTAAAGTTGAGTGACAAGTTGAACAATAATGCACTCTTTTAGCGACAAGTTGAACGATAATGCACTCTTTTAGCACTGCAGTCGTTTTATAACCCATCCCCATAATTTGACATGCCACCAGGTGAGTGTTTAAGCATCCCCTTTGCTTTTGACAACCCTTGATGGATACGAAGTTGTGTGAAAGTTGGGCAGAGTTACATCGAGGAATTAACGCTTTATTAGTCATGAAAGTTAAACAATGGCAACAGGCTTATTGATCTATTAAATAAAATGCCATCTTAAACAATCTCTGATCGCTGAATGTTCAATCTTTCAAGTAAACAATACCATCTTGCGAGTTGCTGTCCTAAATTCAGTCTCCTAGAAACATGTTCTCCTTCATCAATACCATCTCTAGTTCTTGAGAATCATCTGTCAATGGCTTAAGGTTTTTTGCTCATACATCCTACAACTCCTGTGTCATATAAACCACACCGTATTGCAACTGCATTGATCCCATAGTCATCCACTAGTCCCTACACTCGACACTTGACAAGCAATCCCTATGCATATCTTCGGCAAGATTACTCATTTGACCTGCATTACATTTCCGTACTTCCACACATGGACATGAATTTCAGTGGATAGGAGTCATGATGGATCATCAAAATAGTTAATGGGTTTCGACTTGAAAAGGCAGGTGTCCCTCGTCGCTAGTTTGTGGTCCTGTGAAAGGACTCTTGTACCGCAACAATTGTTGCTTATAATAGAGGCATGGACCATGGCATGACTGAGATCCTGAAGGACGCATTGCAACTCCCAAGGGGTAATTCGTGATCTACATGTATTGACGAATACAATGGTAATTCATACATGATTCACTTGTCAAAGAACCAAGCATATCATACATATAGCAAGTACATTGACGCACAAAAACAAAGATTATCTAGATGATATGTTCACAAAAACAGATCTTGCAAACTTCAACAACTATAATTGTAAAACCGATCCGCCATTATTCACTAGCAGATACATTCATTGATGCTAAAAACAAACATAGTTCTTGCAAACTTTAACATCTACATTTGGCCCAGATTTTCAAGATATTATTTTGGACACAACCTACGAGACATTGTTAAGATGGGAAATTTTGTCGATGAGGCAACATAAATTAACTGCTTTGATGAAAATATCATCTCAATGAGCCAATCCCGAAAATTTCTACATTTTTTTACAATACATTTGAACGCAGGCAATTCACTGAACTACCTACACTCATTTTCTTTGCCAGCGTTCTCATGGTTTCTATTAGGTTTCATTCTTGCACTTGCCATACCCCTTGGTGAAGCTCAATTTACACGGAACTAGAACACATAGCATGCTAATCTTGCAGTGCGGCATAGGGGATGAGAAGAAAGAAATACTTCAAATATACTATATACATTGAACTGCCACAATCACAAACTCTAATCGATGAGCTCCATTACACACTACACTACGGCCTACAAATCCATGGAAATAACTCACTCTAGACTCTTAAGGATTACTCTCAGATGTTTACGAGTTTATCACTTCAGCTATAGTAATTGACAAATGCCAAGGTTCAGCGCAACACATGCCATATAATGTCTTCATGCACCAGCCAAAGTTCCTGCAAAATCATATATCAACCATGAGAGCAGAAAAAATACACTCATTAATACCTCATCAAAAAAGAAAAAAAAATCAAATTCAACCAACATAGAAAAAACTGAAACTGAAACCAAGGATAAAGCACTTGATCGGTGCATTACCGGAGTACTGCTATATTCCAAAATAGCAGGGGCCACTAAGAGAGAGAAGGTTCAAAATGGACTCCAAATGTCGATGCTAGCTCAAATCTGAATCATTTTACATAGTTTATGAGCTTTTCAAAGGGAACCACACTCTCTGGACAATCTGTTCTTTGCCCTGCAAGGGAGTAGTAAGCAAATATTTGGGCATGATGCTTTACGACCGTAGACCTTCCTTCCTCATCCTGATGATAAATTGGACGAATATATTCAATGTTCCAGAAAGGGCGAACCATGGCCAACAAATCTCTGCCTGATGCAGATTCTGTATAACCTTGCACCCATAAGTATTTCAAAGAAGTAAGTTGCGTTGCAGCGAGAGCCAGAACACGTTCACTGAAACAACATTTTCTCAGTTCCAGCTTCTGCAAGTTAGGGCAGCCTCTTGAGAACTCCAAGAGCCCAGCATCAGATTCTCCAACATCGCCTAGAAGCATCCACCTAATGTTCTCACTGTACTGACCAATATATCTCAGACCAATATCAGTTAAACCCCCGGGTTCGAGATATAAAGCAAACCGCCTAAGCTTCTGGCAACCCATCAATAGCGCTCGTACTCCATTGTCAATCGGCAAATCTGTTATCCTTTTTCTTCGTTCAAGCAAGACTAGTCGAAAATCACAGAGATCTTTGCAAGAATTACCAATGGCTTCCAAAGCCGCATTGGTGATATCATACATATATAGAGCCAAGTATTCCAGTTGGGGGCAACCTTGAGCTAAAGAGAGTAATCCTATTTGTGAAACTAACTCCAGCTCTGCTTCTTCTTCTTCTGCACCTCGCTCAATTCTAAGCCTCTTTAACTTTTTACAATTCTGAGCAACAACTTCAAGCCCCGTATCTCCAATTACACTCCTCGCCTACCCAAAACGAACTTTTTAGACAAACATATTTAATAACAGAGATAACATAATCAAATGATACAAAGAATAACAAGCACTTTCCAGATTTTACCTCCAGAACTTCTAGATTAGGGCAACGTTGAAGCAACTCGCCGTGGTCATCTGCATCGAGCATTGCATACAGGAGATCAAGCTTTTTGAGCCGAAATGCGAATGGGAATATAATGAGCATCTCATTCCTCCCCATGTAGGTTAGGCCCACAGAACGTAACCTTGGGGGAAACTGAGTGCCAGCGTATCTACTCGCTTCCAGCATGAAAGACCCCCCACAAAATTCCTCCAGTGCCGTTGCAGCTTGAAAGAAATCAGTGAGGCCCAAGATATCAAGGTAACTAGTTTTCACAGACACCAACGAGGGACATCTTCTGGCAAGAAGTTCAAGATCTTTGGCACTTATTTGGCTAAGTTCCGTAGAGTAGAAGTTCAAAGTCTCAAGAACAGTGTTGTTCGAAGCAAGCTCATGCAGCCATTCACCATTTTTTTCATCAATTATGCTTTCTTCCAATGACAAGGTTCTTAGAGCTCTGTCAAAGAATGAAATGGATCAAATATATTATTCATTAAGATGGGAAGTTCAAGTGTTCAACTACTAATGTTCATAATATTTCCAAAAAAGCAAATCACCACTTATTTCAACAAGGTGCCAAGTATCAATTATTTGGATAAATTTAAAAAAAAAAAAAAAATACTTTTTGAGACTTGCTCGATCGATTGGAGTTAGATCTACTTGATTAGAATTTAAGAGAGACGTCAATAAAATGGAAACATGAGCAAGTGGTTGCCACTTGCCAATAGATTAAGAATGATCCCAATCGGCTGAAAATCAAGCTTAAGCTTTTGAAATTGCAGGTATGAGCTGTCCTTTCCAAAAGGTCTCTTTTATTGCAGTCAATTGAGTTTTGAGGCTCTTCATCTCTCAGTGATCCCATTCGCTTCAAATGGGCTTCTTAGCCTTACTCTTTGTAGCTTCTTCTCTCATTTGAACCCATCTTGGGTAAAAACCAAATGTATGTTACATCAGAATCATGAAACAAACATCAAAAAGACGAAATTGAAGTCCCCAAACAAATCAGAAACTTAAATGCAAGTAAAACATTGAAAAAAACACAGTATGAAAATTTTTCAAGAAGTAAAAAATGTCAGGTTCAATTTTTACCAAATTGGCCATTTCTCCCCCAATTTCTATATGCACTTCATCTTAAATTCACAATTTCTTCATAAACAAGAAAGTTTCACTTGCAATTCACACAAAGCACACCCAAAATCAAATTCCTGAACCAATTTAAAAACTAAAAACAAAAGTATAATCATTGATTCAATTACTCTTAAATTTTCCATCTTTCCCTCAAATTCGACATGCAATTCGTCTTAAACTCGCAATTTTTTCTCAAAACAATAACTAGCAATTCAAACACAGAAACAAACCAAAACCCATTATTATAAACTAAAATCAAAGCAAAACCATGAGTTCAGTTTCCAATTTCCCCCCAATTTCTACATCTGAAATTCTTGATTTCCTCTAAAACAGAACCAAAATAACTTGCAATTCAAACAAAAACCCATCATTATACCTGCAATACCGCGCAACATGCGAAAGCCCGTCGGTGGAAAACCCATTACAAGTATCCAATTTAAGAACCTGAAGCAAATGCCCGCGAGTAGAACAAAGCAGCTCCAAATCCCCATCAGTGACAATCATCCTTCTCAAATGAATCTCCTTCAACAAGCTAAACCCTTCAGCAACCTCATTGATCCAAGGCGCCGCATACCCACCCCAATCAACAGGAATCAAATTGAACATAGCAGACCTGGGCTTCCCCTTGAGCTTCACCGACTCCAATCTTGGGAACCTCACTTTAAACCGATCTGGAGAGATAGCATAACACATAGCAATGGTGACATGCTTCCTCGTCAACCCCTCAATCTCCCACCACTTCTTGCTCACCAAAGACGCCGAGTTCCGGTCTTGGGGGTCATCGATATGAGCCAAGATGTAGTCTAAAGCCACCCCCAGACTCATCACTATGCTCACGCTCTGCTGCTGCTGATGCTTATGCTTATGCTTCGCCGCCTCCATTGGATTTGAAAAAAAACTCGTAAAGGTGAGACCTTTAAAGGGTGAGAGAGAAAGAGAAGAGAGAGGGGTGAAGGAAAAACCCTAGCTCTTGACAGGGGAGGAGAAATGGAGGAGAAAAATATCTGAACAGAAGCTGTGTGGATGATAGTGTCTCTGAAAAAAGGAAAAAGAGCTGAATTTGGGGGAGAGTTGACACATGGATATGCAGCTAAGCTAAGCTAAGCTGGTTGTGATGTTTTGCTTGTCGACGCAAAAACCCAATTCTGTCTAAAAGGCTTTGTGTTTGTGTTGTGTTGTAGCAAGTGTGGTTTTTGTTTTGGGATAGAAATTGAATGATTTCAATGTTGGGGATCACTGGGGACAGTTTTTGTGGTGAGAAAATAATGATTGCCATGACAATGACTTTTTTTTATTTTTTTATTATATAATATTAGAAAAAATGTATATACAACTTGTAATTGTAATTTGTAAAATAACAGTAATTGAGAAAAGTAGGGGTGACAATGGGTCGAATTTAGTTTGGTTCAAGTATTTGTTCGTTTTTCCCAATCTTTGTTCTCAAACATCTAGTACCAGAATCGTAACCATTCTTAAATGTACCGAGCACTACTACGATGTTTGGCCCCGTGCCTAGTGTTATGCCTGATAGGGCCAAGCACAACACCAGGCACAGGGCCATGCATCCTAGAATTTCTGGTTAGGTACCTTATAAGACTTTAACAAAGTCGTAGGATAAGAGAATTGAGAACTTTTAGGAAGCCCATTTTGAAGTGGAAATTGTAGATTATATGATACTATGGATACTTTAGAGATTTGAAACACGTTTAAAATGTGTACTAGTCCTTTTTGTAATTAATTAGGAATTTGACACAATATATTTAAGTTAATTAGGAAAGCAAGATAACTCAATTTTTTGAAGTATCTTTTGAAAGAATGTAGACGGTTTTCTAACTAATAATGTTGTAATGTCGAATAAATAGTACAAAAATTAAACATTGAAATCACCGTCAAACAACAAATCTCAATATATCGCCAAACCACCACAATTAATGAAAATTTGTTGATGAACATTTAAATTAAGGATATCATTTAGGAACCATTTCTAATACGTACTGTTTGTAATGTTTATGTTAATACATAAGTTTGGTTTGAAACATTTTAGGAGTGTGATTGACTTTTATGCTAAATGAGTCTTCCTCGCTGAAGTATTAAAAGAATGGAAACGATAGAAGATTCCTTAAAAAAAAAGTTTAGTGTTGTGATTAACTAAAAATGGTATAATTTAAAAAATAAGAATTAATATTTTCTTTGGTATGTAAAGAACCATTTTTTTGGTCCTTTTATAATCCAATACTCATTATAACATCTCCAATGAATTTTCGTCAACTTGTTTATTGTTATTCAAAAAATTCGATGTCTCACTAAAGCACTCAAAATGATGTTGAGTACGCACAACTAAGAAAGGAGTGAAAACAATTTCTCCTATCAAATTAGGATCCAATTGTTTTTTTGGACAACTTTTTGCACATCAACTATACTCCGTGCTCATCCCTTTGGGCTAAGCTTTTGAGGAATAACATCACGAATAACGTGTTAAAGTTGCAGCTCGATTCAATATACATTTTAAAACGTGATCTGGTTACATGTGAAATATGTTTTAGTTGTTACGTTTGAGCTGAATTTTTTTAAAGAGAAAATTATGCTAAAAGTATTGTGTTGAAATTTTAATTAAATTCAACAAATTTTTCTCGACCCTCGCATCAAAACTTGTCCAAGATTTTGTTGTTTGATCACGATGGATTTATATTGTGCAATACTAATAAATTAGGTTTTGCAGTCACAATGATGTGACATGATCTTGAAATGATGATGAAATTTTTAAAGTGTTTATATAAATCTCGATATTATAAAAAATATCCTCTAATCATGTCACATTATCCTAGTTGCAAAACTTAGTTCCTTAGCCAAATTCTTGATATGGTGGTCAATGTTTTGATTGCACAAAATCATCAGCTAACTACCATATTTGCATGGTAACTAGTCCGTAAATAAAATAAAATAAAATAAAAAAGAAAAGAAGCAATCCTTAAGTTTGTAATTTTAGCCCATTTGATAGATGCAACCTTTTTGTTTTTAATAACCCAATGTCAATTTTAACATCTCCCAAAGAATTTCCCTCCTATGGTATTTTTTTTTTATTCAAAACTTTAATGCCTCGCTAATGCAAAGAGTGTTGAGCTGATAGTATTTAGCATTGCGGTCTCTCAAAATTATAGAAGAATAAGAAGAATGAATTATATGAAAATGATTTCTGCGGTGAACCACAAACAACAACATCACCCTCAATCCCTTATGAAGTTACAGATGCACTAGCGTATATACCACGTCTGGCCATCATCACCATCATGTTTTGCCGCTACCACCACCCAAAACTTTAGATTTGTGAAATTCTAGGGTAGCACTTGAGGAGCATGCGCTTTAAATTGCACGTGAACATGTATTAAATTAACATTACTTTTTTTAGTCATTTTTAGTATTTAAGTTTTAAAATGGACCATTTAGAAATTGCTTGATACAAATTAAAAAGTATCAATAATACAAAACCAAAAGATAAGGAATTGTTTTATAGATTCATTTGATTTTTTCAATGAAAATTTTGTGTTAGCTTGATCTGACAATCAAGTTTGATGAGCATATATACGAATTAACTTGTCCAATGTTGTAATAGCAACATTATTCGGTATCATTATGTTTAACTTATTCGGTATTTGTTCAAACTGGTTTGGTTCTCAAACAACTAGTACTAGAATTGAAATTGTTCTTGACCATAACCTACTGCCTTGGATAACCTTTAGAAAGTCGAACACCTTAGATAAAACTTTATAAAGTTGTAATGATAAATGAATTTTTAGTTTGTTTCAAAAAATGGGGATAAGAGGGGTTTTGCGTAATAAATTACGAAATAAATTACAATATTCCTCTATGTTTTTTAATGATATTGCAATTTTTAAGTCTCATTTTTAAAGGTAGATCGCCCTTATCTTATTTTTGAAGATTTGAAGCACACTCACTTTGTGCACTTTCATTAGGAAATCGATGGAACATATATATTTCAAAATAAATTTTAAATTAATTAGAAACTGATGCTAACTCAATTTTTTGCAACATATTCTTTAAAAAAGAATCTAAACGATTTTTTCCAACAATATTGTGATGTGGAAAATAGAATAAAAAAACATAAAAATCACCATCAAAGAACAAAATCTCACCGAACATCTTGTAATCATTACAAATTAATGATGATTTGTTGATGAACGTTTAAATTGATGCTATCATTTAGTAACCATTTCTAAACAATTTTTAATACGTACTAATAGGGTAACTTATCGAATGTGTGAACTCTTGTCAACACATTTAATAAACACTTTATCTTAATCTTTGGTTTGCTCCAATTTTTTCAATTATTATTTTTAAAGAAAATTTTGAATAAATGTCATTATATACAATTAAAGTGTTTGCTTTTGCACATTCCAAATTCTAAGAAGTGCAAATACTTTATTTATATCTAAAGCTCATCTTAAACAAATGAAATAGTTGGTCACAATAACTAAATGATTGGTGTAACTGTACAATTTACAATAATTAATAAACTATTAAAAAAATTGTACATGAAAATTGTAAAACATTGTGCTGACCTTTCCAATATTCTTAGAGCGTATGATGTCAGCGAAACCTGAGGGGTGGTGGGGAGGAAATAGAGTGCAAAAAGTCGAAATCTTGAGCGTTCAGAGTCGGAGGAAGATGAAGTAAAGTCAGGTGCTGGAAATGGTGGTAAATTTGATGGAGATGGCAATGGCAATGTCAATGGGAAGAGTTGGTCGTCGTGGAAATCAGAGGGGAACGAGAAGGGAAGCAGTCGAAAGTTACCAATCAGAGGCACATTCTTATATAATTAGGAGGGTCAGCATCGGCGGTGCAGTATTTTTAGAGAAATTTTGACTTATTACAATTTGCAGGTTTTATAATTTGCAATTTTCTGAACTTGCATGACTCTGATGCAGATTTCATGATTTATAAGGTGTCAATCCGGCAGCTCATTTTATGAGGTGTCAACCTTGAAAGGCAATTCAGATTTTGGATACATAAACTATCCTCGAGCCAAGAGGGTACGGCTGGTTTTGGCATAAATACTCAAAACCTAGAATTCTATACCCTGTGCCAGTGCTTGAAAGGTGGATTAGCAAGCAGCTAATGGCATTCTTTGCAAATCGAAATGCATGTGATATTCCAATTGTAGACTGAGCTCTCTTTTGAATTGTTCTTAGATGTGCTTATAACCAATGAATGCATCCTGTGTCATTCAACGGGTTGTTAAGAAATATCCTTCCACACTAGGGAGAGTAAGTATTATCATAAATGAGTTTGGGGCAGAAGTACTTTGATCAACATGAGTTATTATCGTTACTATAAAACATATTTGCAGGAGTTGAATCATAGAACCTTTGAATAAGAACAAGCAGAGGATCATGTGTGATAACCATGTGGGGAGTCTCTTTCATCTCATTACTAACCGAGAAGAACTGTAGCAGATGGTTGCCCTATTCTAATTTGCATTGCAGCCAAGTTCAAGCCCTCTGATAACCATGTTAAACGTGTGGGGAGTCTCTTTCATCTCAGTCCTAACCGAGAAGAACTGTAGCAGATGGTTACCCTATTCTCCCCCCAGAAAATTTTCCCTCATAAACTACAAAGGAGAGATTCCTCTCATGTCCCAAGCACTGACAAATAAGAAAAATGTCATAACATACTTTGTACTGAACACAATGCTATTGACAGGGATGTTGAGGCTGAAAGAGCAAAGGATTTGGGTCCAATCAAACTCCTCCAATCCATGTCCATTCACAGTGACTCAAATCTTGTTCCATGGGAGTGTTGAGGTATAGGATCATGCTGACCTGATCAAGCTAGAGATTCTGAGCTTACCCTCCTTTGTTAAGAGAGATAATTGCTTTAGTTCATTTAGATTATAGTTTGTTCCCCACTAATAAAATCTAGTACGAGTTTGCCCAACCCCAACTTGCTTTGAGCCACACACACTTTGGGTTTTGGTAATGGGTGGGCTAGCTTCAACTAACACAAAAGAACGCAAGCCAAGAAGACAAAGAACAATCATAGAAGTGTGATTCCTTTACAGTGCAAGTACGCCATGTGAAATTGTAAAAACTATGACGGTATGTAAGAGTACACAAAAGGACAGGGTTCAAATACCAGATTGTTGGGGTAACAAAGTTGAGAGTTGTAGCACCCTCACAAAACATTTAGAAAATGTCATAATTTGGCTACAAACATAAACCAATATTTTCATAAATGCGTTGCTTCAACAAATTCAGAGCTCTAACTATGCTAAAAATGAAAACACCAAGACTGCATTTCAAAAGCAACCACGAATTTCCATTACACACTGAGTTCGTAACATAACAATGTGAAAACAATCAATTACATCTAAGCATCTAAACACATCATGCTAAAACCTCAAAACCCATAAAAGCTCCAACCTTTAAGCTACTCTACCAAACCCCAATACTCAAAAACCATAAAGCTCCAACCTTTAAGCACTCTTAAAAAAACCCCATTACCCAATAAATCCTAAACCTGAATTCTCCATAAAAAAAAATACATTTTTTTTGGGTTCAATTTCACCTGATTTAATGAGGAACGACCGGTGGGGTACCAAGCAAACTAGCCTGCTGCATCTCGAGCTCGTTCAACTGCTGCTCTCGATCCATCTCGATGATGAGTGGCACCACCAGGATCAGAAACGTTGTGCCTGCAATCCAAGCTGCCTTTCCAGTGCTCTTGAGGAGCTTCTTTGCAACGAATGATGCATCTGAAGCGGCTTTCTTGCCTTTGTACACAATGGGCGATTGGGTGATTGTGTTGCTGATCCTCGTTAGGGTTCCTTCCTCTCCGTTTGTGATGCGTTTCGGCGCCATTGATTGTTTGTGTTTGAGAGAGAGAGAGAGAGTTCCAAACTGCGAAGGTTGAATAATGAATCAGGGATTTTGTTGGCAGTACGACTATTTGCACCCAGGATTTTAATAAGTTCCTCCACCGGAAGAATCTAACATTCCTTACTTTACTCGAGCATTTTTTTTTTCAAGGCGAGTCCACTGCTCCGCTTGAGGTTGAGAAGAGATTATAGCAATAAATTTATTTCAGTGAATGTAAAGAAATTGTATTATTATTATTGTATTGTTGTATTATGATAATATCATTGATGAATACAAGCTTATAAAGCTAATTCTGACCTAACCTTGTAGAGATAAGAAACTTAAAATTTATATTCTATTCTAACTTTCCTAACTTATTCTGTAACACTTTTTTATTTTGTAATATATATAGACTTTTATTCTAACAGTGAAAAAATAAAATAAAATAAATAGCACAAGCTTTTTTTTTTCTTCCTTTTTTACTTGTGTAGCTCTGCTAAATAGAGTTTGTTTGGGCAGTCAGGATTTAAAGCCATTTTTTTTACCAAGCTTTGGCTTTTTTACATTTTTACCTTCTTTTTTTAAAACACAACACAAACACTATCTATGAAAGGAGTAGAAATGTAAAATGCCCAAAACCTGACAAAAAAATAGCTATAAAGTCTGACTGCCTAAAATTAGGGCGGCTAAATAATAAACCAACATTGGTTGGGGCCAGGGTGAGAAAAAAAATCGTCAATGAGTTTGAGCTATCGTTGAAGTGAGAGAGAATGTATTCATTACGTTTTTTATGAGCTTTTAGCTTGCCCGTAGGTTAGAGGGATTGAAATTTTTAAAGAGGCAATGAACATGTCATAAGAAATTATTATCACGTAAAAACATTAGTTTTTTAATGTAAGCCAGTGTCTTCGTACAAATGCAACCTCAGGGATCAACAAAAACAAGTAGAGGGTTACTTGTATAACCACCAAAAAACCTACGTTGACCATAGCTTTACGTGAGTACTTGCTATGCACTTAAAAAAGAAGTAATTTATATGCATTTATACATGAGCTAGCAACAAATGTTGTTCTAGCTCTTGACCATTTGCTTGCACTGAGACGAGGGATTTTGTAAGGGCAATGACTACTCCACACCACCAAAAGCGCTTTCTCATACCACATTTGAAGTTTGTTTTTTTATTTTTTTACTCCATCAATAAATATGCATAACCTAACAGAGAAACTCAAACTCAAAACGAAAAAAAAATATGCAAAATAAGGTAACTTTTGACCAATTTAAACTCTCAAATGAGATCGATTCTCAAGCTCATCACATGAAAATTGTAGTACTCTGAGTTATGTAATAAACACAACTTGAATCACTTGAAAACGTTTTGAAATAAGCAAGTTATGGTCATTTTACTAAAGTCGTGCAAATCTGTCTTGCAATGCAAGCGAGATAGTGTCTCTGACTTTCAGCCAACTTATGTGCTCGATCGAGACCGATTATCAAATTGATTAAAACACAAAAATTGTAGTACTCTGAGTTATTTAATAAACACAACTTGAATCATTTTAAAATGTTTTGAAATGAAGTTATGGTTATTTTACTAAAGTCGTGCAAATCTGTCTCGCAATGAAAATGGGATAGTGTCTTTGATTTTCAGCCTACTTATGTGCTGATCGAGATCGATTCTCAAGTTGAAAACAAAAAAATTGTAGTAATATGAATTATCTAATAAACACAACTTGAATCGCTTGAAAATGTTTTGAAATGAGCAAGTTATGGTCATTTTACTAAAGTCATGTAAATCTGTCCGAAAAATTTTGTTGAAATTTCATGTTCAAAAACCTCGCATTGTATTTTTTTTGTGAATTTTGAAAAATTTTCTGAAATTTACTTTGTTTTTATGATTGAAAATATTTTTGAAGTTTCCATGAGATTACTTTGTTTTTCTGAAAATGTTTTGAGAGGTTGCGATTTGGAATTCGATTTTTAAGGATTTTGATTTTGAGGGAGAGGGAAGAGATTTTCGAGGGAGATTAAAGATATTTGCACGAGATTTGATTGTAAGATAAACAAGAGATTCAAATGAGGGAAAAATCACATTTGGATTTGAATGGAAAGGGAAAAAATGTAAGATTTTTTTTGTTTTTGTGAACAAGTATGGTGGTGTGGGAAAGTAGAATGGTATGAGAAAACACTTATAGTGGTGCGGAGTATTCGATGCCTTTTGTAAATTATCCCTAAGCAGGAAATTCAACAAAACTGAAAACTACAAGGAGTAAATAGTCCAAAAGATCAACCATGTCCGTTCACAAGCACATTCACACTCAATTGTCAGGAGAAACATGGTTCTATGATAGCTTAATTGGCAGATTATGAGAAAACAAAAAAGTATTAAATTTGAGAATCTCAGAGCTTCAAATCTGCCATATTAATTGAAAAAATCAACCAAACTACAATTTTTAGCCAAAATACAGTCTTTAAACAAAAAAACTTATCAATGAAAAATGCAGCTATCCTATCCTACAAATCAACTACTTAATCAAACAAACCGAAGCCCATGTCATCATCAGACTCCTCAGCTGGCTCGTCTTTCTTCTCTTCCTCCTTGGCAGCTGCAGGTGCACCACTAGAACTTGCAGCAGTAACTGGAGCAGCAGCTACAGCAAACTTGCTTGGATCCTGCAGTGTTTAGAGTACAGACAGTAAGTAATATATATGCAAAAAAAAAATTCCAAAAACAAAGAAATAATTTCTTTTGAATTATTTTAGTACCTCCAAGTATTCTTTCACTTTGTCAGCCTGGGGGAAGGAGTAATCTGTGGCAATGGCAACAGCAAGCACGTTCTTATAGGTATTGATGAACATGTGAGGTGCTGCAGCAAGAGTTGGATAGGAAATTGCCAATGCAAGTGAGGTGACCATGGAGACACCAGAAGCGAACTTCTCGATCAAATCATCCTCAGTAAGATCAAGAACCTCAGGGCTGAAAACTGAACCATTATCGTAGACAGATATGACAACAAGCCCATATGAGAATGGCCTGATTCCCAGCTTTGCAAGCAAAGCAGCCTCGGAAGATCCGACCTTTTCTCCTTTCTTGATAAGTTCCACAGGGGTGATAATTTCAACAGTACCCTTGTTAATCTTGGTTGGGATATTGAGGACCTAAACACAGAAGATATACTAATTAGCTAATAAAAATAACAAAAACAAAGAATTGATAAGGATGAAATAAGAAAATACAAACCTGGAAGAAGGAAGTTTGGGATGGATCCAACCCTGTATTGCCAGGAGGCACAACAACATCGATAGGAGCAACAAGACCAACACGAGCGGGAGCTCCAACCTGTTCCACATTAATAAACAAGTTAATTAAGTAACAAGTAAAGAGGACCTAGGACACAAGACCGTGATCACAATTATTGAGCTTAATTAATGTTCAAGGGATACTAAAGACTGAGATATAAACAAGATGAACAATCTCCCACAGACAAACTTTGTAGAACATGCAAGACATTTGTCCATGCAACTCTCAAAGCACACACAACGTTAAGTGGCGAGGTACTCACAACCAAAAAACACATTTCACCTTTATTAAATGGAATAAAAAAAGGGAACAAAGTTATTTCTACTAACTCCATAAATTTTGACGGATTTCTTGATGATGTTGACATATTGCAAGTCAGTTACATCACATTTTTGGCGAGGTATAGTTCATAGACTTAGTTTTGTTTTTCAATTACACAGGTTCATTTCGGTGTCTCAATAAGGATAACTTAAGTTCAGGTTTTCAGTTATGGACAGATTATGGCGATAAAAAACAATATAAGCCACAAAGCTAGTAGTCTTCCTGATACAGAAAGTCTGATAGACAAGGTGGCTCCACTAGATTTAGCTTATGATCATGTTAAGTAGCTGATGGAGAATAGTCTAATCAGCACTAGACCGTCAATAAGCACGCCAATATCAAATATTATAACAAACCAGAAAAATATGATTTTTCACCTAAAAAATAATTTCCCCCAGCCGAATATGAACATTTCTATCAATGCTTATATATGCAATACATTTGTTCCAATGACCAGCAATGGCCACACAAACTCAAAGGACAAAGTAATAAAAGAATTAACACATTCAAGTTTAAGCAATACAAATTGAAGTTCAGACTGAACTGGATTTATCAGATGAAATTGATTTGTTCATAGTTGCTTTCCTGCTTTATAAACAATCCTGATAGAAAATGCTCGAATCGAATGCTTGTATAAGTTTACAATCTTTATAGCTGTCAAACAGTTTTTACTAATGCGTATTGAATGGGTTTTCAATCGTACCTTGTACTTGGCAACCTCTTCGCTGACTTCCTTCAAATCTCCCTTAGTGAAGATCAACCCAACGTTTCCCTACACAAAACCAAACAACCCATTAAACCATTTCAACATTCAAATCCAAAACAAGCCCAAATCAACTAATGAATTAATAAATAAACATAAACCCAATAATAGGCATACCACAAGAAGGGGAATGAGATTGAGGAAGGCAGTGTTCCCTGTATTCTCAGCATGAAGCCTGACACACCTCTTCATCAAAGTGTTCTTACCCATCAACACAATAGAGTCCCCACGAAGACCCCTTCGGATGTTCTGCAACTGATTCGAACCGACGTTATCGGCAGCGACGACCAAGATCTGAGTGTACTCATCCATGAGCTTGCAGAGCTTCCCATCGTAGATCACCTTCTTGTCCATCTTCGACCCCTTTGGTGCCATTGCTTATTTAAACGAATAAGATTGGATGATGAAGAAGAAGAGAGAGGGCCAAGGTAAGCAGCGGAGCTACACAAGGCGGACGAGTGGCGTCTCTTTAACCTCTTCTTTTTACAAATGAACGTAAACCCTAGTAATCTCTTCTTTATATTAATTTGTGGGTGGGGCTATTGGTGGCCATATTGACTACTCTGTGTAGCCCAGTTTCGGTTTGGTTCGGTTTCGGTTTTTTTATTTTCTTAATTGCTTAGTAAAGTCCAAAATGTCAATAAGGTTTTGTCGTAAGGTTGCAGTTTTGCGGAACTAGAGGCATCCTGATTCCACTCGTAAAAGTGCTAGTGTTATAAAAGTTACTAGTGTTATCTGAGAGAATGGTAAAAATCAAAGTGGTTTAAAAATCGGAGGTGAATAACAAAAGTTGGATTGCAAATTTGAGCAACGAAATATTGTGAACAATACAAACACGCTGTTGATAAAAATTGGTTTTAGATTATATGGATCATGGGGATCGCAGAATGTAGCTTCTAATAAGCCATTGCCTATTACTAGGGTTTTCAAAGTTTCTAACAGCCACAATATCAGTTCATTGTTACAGGTTGACCTCTGTATCAAACATATGCCAATCCTGGTGCTAAATTCGGGATTCTCACTAGGGGTGACAATTTGACCGCAAGCACGAAATTAAGTCATGAGTTCAAACCCAGCTTGTGGCATCTTTATAGGTTTTGAGATCATATAAAAACCACTCTTGCCTTTTGAAAAAAAAGGGTTGAGTTTTCGATTTATGGGTCACTTTAGGGTTGATATGCCAACCCGTTTAGTTTATTCAAGTTTTTTTTTTCTCCAACTCTTTGACAGTCAAGTTTTTACTTTAGGGTATGAGGCTTAGTAATGATGGATGTTCTGAGAGGACATCCATATAGAGATAGATGTTCTGTGACTACATAGCCTTGAGTTACGTTTGCAAGCTCCAAGTGGAGTTAGAGATCAGCTCCCACTCAACATTCGTCTAAAATAACTTCTGAAGCCGCAAATGCTGATGATAGAGATTTGCTTGGATATATATTTTTATTCCAAATGTTTGTTGTAAACAAATAAAAATCAATACTGAATCAATTGAACTTGAAAATGTTCATATTAGATGCACATATATACATCATTCAATTTCCTCTTGCCATGCTATTTACAAATTACCCCCACCCACTACAAAAAAAACATGCATAACATTGAAAGGAGCTATCCTACCTAAGATAACAAGAACACCCAATGAAAAGAAAACAAAAACTACTACACCCATCCTACCTTGTTCCAAAACCGTCAGAACATCTTCCAGATCCCTCTGCCTGTTTCTCAGAATCAATGAGATCAGCCATGTCCATATTCGGTAGTGAAACCGACCCCAGCACTCCAGTACTTTCAAAACTTGGGGCTGCATCTGTGGTTCCTGCATACATACTTCCACTTCCAACGAGCAGGCCATGTCCATCACAAGTACTGGTTAGAGCTGCAGGAAGCGCCTCCACTGACCATGGGTTTCCCTGCGCCGAGCTAAGGAGCAATCGCAGAGTCTCTCTTGCACCCTTCTCCACAATTGATTCACTGTCTGTGATCAAAGGGTTTACTATATGAGGGTGCAGAGGAGAGATCGTGGTCGGAATGGAAAGGCCTGCACCAACCACATAACCCTGACCCGAGCAAATACCAATTGCGGGAATGTGCACAATTGAATCGGACATTAAAGGCGTGAATGTTGGGATTTGCTGGGAGCTTGGCATTGTACCAAGAGAAGAGATGGGAAGAGGTACTTGAACAACTGGATCTGGGAAGATAGCTGGGAAATCCAGGGCTGAAACTTCGGTAAGATTGAAAGGTGAATTCCATGAAACTAACGAGCTTGAGGACCCGACCGATGCCGAAGAGGATAATGGTGGGAGACAAGATGGTTCAGTCGATGATATTGTCATATTTTTCTGGGTTGATGAGCCAGGGGGGCACCAACAGTAATAGGGAGAGAGGTGAAAAGAACCTGCAGCTGAATCTTGGGATGCAGGCAGTTCTTCTGATGATCGAATTGAAGAGGATG
Source organism: Berberis vulgaris (assembly GCA_963556465.1). Lineage (NCBI taxonomy): Eukaryota > Viridiplantae > Streptophyta > Magnoliopsida > Ranunculales > Berberidaceae > Berberis > Berberis vulgaris. Next base: position 103,908,314 of record OY747124.1, on the reverse strand, counting down.
GAATAGCAAGTTCCCCGAGAGATTCTAAGAAGCTCAAACTCGAGGGAAAATAGGGCAGCTTGACTTCTGGCAGCTTATTTTCGGCTGAGTTGATATTAGTAGCATCTATCATGGATTTTGAAGAAACATGCAAATTTTCAAGAACTAAAAGTGATTGAGCATTTGTTGCTTGATCGATACTGTGTTGGCATGAGGTCCTTGAATGCGAGAATGACTCTTGGAAGCATGAATCCAGCTCGGCTGGCTCAAACGCAGAATCAGAATTCAATGAAGAATTCGATGATACAATTGAATTGGATTGCGAATTGCTCACAGTTGATCCAAGAAGATATGCATGAAGGTGGATGGCAAAGCATTCAAGCCGCGAGTCATTGATTCCAGTTAGTTCAGAAAGAGAAGGCTTCCTCCTGAGTATATCCTTCATCTGCAACAATAAGGTGAAACCAGAACAAACAATAGACCATGTCCAAATTTAATTAGAAATCATGAACTGCAACTTTTGTTTCATCAAGCATTAAGCAATAAAACAATACCTTAGAAAGTAACTCAGACCCAAGGCACTTTGACTTCTCCGAGCACCAAAAGTAAGCTTCATTGTTAGGAAGCTTTAATACAAAAGAGCGACCAGATGAGTCAGTCGAGATTTCATCAATAAGTACTGTAGAATTCTCACAGTTGCTACTCAAGGTAGCTAATCTCTCTGTACAACCATCATCTCCAACAAATGAGATGCGTAAATCAGATGAAGGTAAAAGTACGAGGTTCAGAATTCCCCTGTACAGAAGCAAGAAATTATGACTAAATAGGTAAAGAAACGTGGAATTAAAATACATATACAAAATGAAGTTCAATAAATTAAATTAAAAAATAAATTAATAATAATAATAATAATAATAATAATAATAAAGTAACACAATGTGTAATGGCACACACATTGAAAGAGTGATTTAGCTTTCAGAAAAAATTAAACATATATAACCCGTAACATGATAATGATGCCAAAAAACCCTCATTACAAGCTATTCGTCTAGGAATTTTAATTTGATTTTCCTTTGTATCACGAGAGAGGGAGAGAAAGCACAGGAAAAAAAACAAAGACTTCAATAATATTAGAGCGACCAAATGACCATCATGATATTACAACTTTTCACTACTAGAACATCAAAAAATCCTCCTTTTTAACTCTATTTTATCACATAGTAAAAAAGCATGAAAATCATTTTTCCTTCCTAATAGTATAAAATTAAGTGAGGTTGATACACATATCCCAAGAATGAAATGACACCTTGGAAAACTTGTCGTATCCATGTCCGACATGTATCTGACAGTGACACTTGCTCGACACGCCTCCGACACGTGTCGGACCCATGTTCAACATGTCGGCAGGTGTCAAACACATTGGTCAATGTGTTAGACATGCCTCTGATACATCCAGTAATTCAGTAATTGGTCAGGACACAGTCAAGACTCGGCAAATGACTTCATTGTATTTTATACTTTTAGATGTGTACAAATAATTTAATGGTTGTTGATCCATCTGAAGTGAATGACTTCAATTGAGATTCAAGATAAACAGGGCAAGGAGCCACTAAAGCAGAAATATAGTTTATGCTTCTGAATTTTTGCTTCTTCTTCTCTTATTTGCTTCATTTCTCCTCTACTTTTTCTCTATCATATTTTTTCTCTACTTTGTTTTGTCTTAAACAAAGTGTTATCTTCTTTTCCGCTTTTGCACCTCTTATTATTTTCTACATTTTTCTTCTTCGTATTTTTTCGACTTTTTTTTCTACTTGCAACAAAGATGAAGACATTTTAGGAAGGCACTTTATTAGATTATTATTTATTTTTATATGACTCATTAAAAAATAGTATGATTGTCGACGTGTCCAAAAGTCCCAGTTTCTGGAAAATTGTCGAGTCGGTGAATCATGTCCGTGTCCGACACAACGCACGTGTCCGTGTCATGCATCCTTGACATTTGCTTTGCTGCAATGCATGCTATGAGTTGTAACATTCATCTATGACGATGCACTATTCTTGTACAAAATCAATTTTCAATATACAAAGATAAGTTAACACTTGAATAGGAAAGTCAAGACCTTTGAAATCACTTTAAAGAGTTTCTAAAATAGTTTCAGCGTGAAGGCTTGACAGTAATGCACATAAACACAGAAAATACATATATAAAAACATATTATATGGTTTTAATATTGAAACAAGAAATGGACAGTCAAACACAATGAAGATTGAAGAGCAATTGCACCATGATACATCCAAAACTTAATCAACGGTGCTAAAGAATATGTTGAACTGCCTTTTAGTAACAAATTAACAATATTTTACCGAAGTACCATGTAAGAACCAAACATGTTTCTTTGAGATTAACGTTGCTATATGCCTTCCAAATTAACATTATTTTATATCTAAAAAAAAAAGATCTTTCCCATTTTTAAACTTGTAGTCAGATCTATCAACTAACAAGAATCCAAAGCACTTTTGCAATAAGTTTTTCTCTTTAGAAACCTTGAAGTGATTCATGCTATTTATTTCCTGAGGCTACCTCTCAACCTTCCTTGTGGATTGAATGCAAATATATCTCTTTAACAACAAATTGGTATGCGGTCATTGGCGATCTTCTTGGAAACATAATGGAATGTCGCTTTCGATTCTATGCTAATATACAACACAGGCCAATCAGAAGATGCCTTAACTTTTTACTTCTCTTTTAGCTCATTTTCTGTCTTTTGAATTATCCACACTTTTGTCATCTCTCTTCATTTATGAGGATTCTCTCTCTCCCTTGGTGTGTAGTATTCGGTTTCCTTTTCAAATAAGTTATGTAATGTACTTATTGGTAGAAATACTAAATAAACCTCTCTAGCTAACACCCAAATGTCCTTCTTTTGTCATTTCCAACTTTGTACACAATTTTATTTTCACATACTCTAAAGCCCTGATGAAACATTTATCGCATAAAACACAATTAATTCTATTGAAGAAGAGAACAAAGCTGAAATCATGTTAACAGTACATTTTGTTCTCAAAGACAATACATTTGATTCTAGGAAGAGAAACAAAGAAGAAAAAACGCATGAACAAGCACAAATCTTCTACTCAAAGAAAAGATATAAATCATATCATGTCAAAAATAACATTCTAAAATTTATTATTTGAGCATCACTTCCCAATCTAACGCTCATTTAAGGTCATGATCATCCCCAACTTCCAACTTCACGTTAGCGGTCAAATCCATGTACACCATAATAAATAGGGTACTTGGAAACAATAAGAGTGTTTAATAAAAGGGCATGAAACTACCTTCACTTCCTTTTAATCAGAGATCACAACAGTACATCACAAACGCCCACTTTACCTACAAATAAAAACATATTTTTACTTGGGAACATGAACAGTGTCACTATTAATAAGCTGAAACCTAGAATTCAGCAGTTCCTGGTAATCAATTCAACATATACTGGACATGTTTGGCAGCCATATTATAGTTAACAGAAAACTCAATAGTGTTGGACAAATCTGAAACTTATAGTGTCACCTTCAATGCAAATTATCATCTACATATCAGATATAATGGTGGAAGAACAGATCTCGGTTAAACCACCTGTCACATTGAATATGCATACAAAAACAATAGCAACGGAATGAAGTGTACAGAGAGGTAAAAGACCAATTAGGGTGTGTTTGGTTACTCATTTTCCATGCGAAACAGAACTCACTGAAAAATTCCTCTGTTTTTTTTCCTCACAAATCCATCGAATGTGACAAAACCCCTAATCCTTTTACCTCACCAGCATCCGGGTCTTGTACATCTTTCGAGGCTACATTATGATTTGCAGAGAAGAGCAGAGCAACAGGAGGTATAGATGGTGGATAGCTGGTACCAACTAAGATGACCTCTTCAAGGTGCTTTTCAGTTTGGAGTTCAGATTTGAAAATTCAATTTTCGCTCAATATATACTCTGGAGAGAACAATACAATTACCTCTACAAAACTCAAATCAACATAGATGAATTTCTGTTCATAAATTCGGGTTTTCTGTTTTGCTATATGAAATTGAAATTTTATCAAAAGTTGGATTCGGCTTCATGGATTTTCGGTTCCATATTGTGTTGTGAATCTTTTGAAGTATGTGTCACATGAATTTATGGTTTAGAGGTTTAGATTTACTGTATCATTTCACCTCATCCCTGTTTTGACTTAATACAGAAGAGGAACACTTACATCTTGTCATTTGTTCTTCATTTGCAATTACAGTTTGCAGGTACCAAGGATTTCTTTCAAATGAACTTTTTTAACTTTCATTTACTGTGTCTTCCCTTGTTAAGCTTTGACGATGACTTGGATTTTTGAAAGTTTTAATCAAAGTAGGCTCATTGCTACACAAATTTTAATAAAGTTTCAAGCTTTGATGCTTACAATAAAAAAATAAGTTGTTAAGGTGAAGAAACCCAATTACAGAGAGAAAAAAAAAAATTATAATAATAGGAAAAGAAAGAGCTTTGTGGGGTTAGTAGACATCAAGCTGCTTTCGATTCCATGTCGTCTTCCATGCAACCAAAACTAAAATTTGGTATTGAGGAGTTCTTCCACAAGATCTGAACAACCAAACAATGGAATATGACATTTCCCTGTGGTTCTTCTCTACAGAATTGGACTTCACAAAATTGGTTTTAATTCTAATACCCATTTACTGAGCAACCAAACACACCCTTAATTCATTCCATAATAACTGCAATACAGGTTGTGTTTTCTCGATCGAACTTCCTTGACAGCTAGTTCACAATCTTTGTATTTAGTTAGAAATAGACTGATTCCATGGCACCAGGTTAACATTACTAGATAGGAATCTAACATGGTCAAACAATGACATGATCAAGCTGGACTAAATTAATATGCATACGTAAGCACAAAACCAGTGCAACGTCAGCAATCAATGGAATGGACACTTTGAGCGACGTTAGCAGCTCCACAAGGACAAAAGATACTACTTATTAAGCCTATAACTTAACTTTTTTTTTTGAAAGGCGAGCTGGGTTTTTAAGGATCCCATAACCTATCAACTGGGCAACCTATAGGTCAACACCCATTAGAAAGTAACTATGTCACAGGTGGGATTCGAGGCTAGGACGTGGGGGACAAACCCACACAGCCTATAACTTAACTTGATAAACTATTCCATCAAATATTATATAAAAGGCTTATTAAACAGTGGCTTATGCAATGAAAGAATCATTTTTACTAGTAATCTAATGGGACACGTAAAGATTGCTTAGGGTTTCCCCTTTTTCCTTGTTCTTTAATTAAAGAATCATTCATCTTTTGCTGGTTTTCTACATATATGTTCTTATTGCTATAAATCCACGGTTGCTATTGCACCAAAAATGGAAAATAAAACTTATGCAATACCATTGTATGAGATAAATACTGTGATTTGAAACTCGATGCATTCTCTTATCCTCTTGGGGGAGAATGTGCATGTTGTGTGCAAAGTGAAATAATAAGCAAAGGTGATCAAATAGATTTATCCAATTTTTCACATTTAACTAGGGCTCCTACTCATTACGTATTTTCGACACCCCTCTGTACCCCCAACCCCCCCCCCCCCCCCCCCCAAAAAAAAAAAAAAAACGATAGTTCAGATTCTTCCAAATATCAAATCTGAATCAAGAACTAGAGGTGGAATGTAAACTATGAAAACTTAAGTTTTTCCAAAAAGCAATAAACTACTGTATTCAAAATGTGGGGTCTTGCATTAAAAATCAGAATTCAAAGATAGATAAGCATTTATCTATATAGTGATGCCCATATCTGTGAAGTTCAAAACCGACAGAATAATCTGAATTACCTATCAGCTGTTGGGCACAATATATTTCCTTGCTTAATGACCTTTCCAACACGAATGGACACAAGAGGCATAAAAAAGCACCTCGCTAGCATACCCACCTCCGATGCCTCAAAATGCTATTCACAAATAACAATTCAAGAAGACAGATAATTAAACCGCAAACCATAACAAATGAATACCAATAATCAAAGTAAGCAAAACAAGAAGGAGACCTGAATTAAGTGCGAAAGAAGGCGGTCTTCGGCCGCCGTGCTATTAGAGATGTTCATTTTCAACAATGGTTTCAGTCTCTCGTCAGCGCGACAAGCTCCCATGACCTGCAAGTCTAACGCTTGTAGCCACTGCAACACGTTGACTTCTCGGTCGCTCTGCTGAAGCAACAGATCTCTCTCTTCTTCTTCTTCTTCTTCTTCGTGTCCTCTGCTTCGAACAGTCTCTCTTAACCTCTCGGTGATTCCAACACGGCTTCTTCTTCTTCCGTTGGTTTGAGGAGGAGAATCAGTGGATCCAGTTTGGTTTTGGTTACTCGAACCCTCGATGTTGTGGTCATCGTTTTCGTTCGGTGAATTAACCATTTCGAATTGAAGAAATCAAATTCACGTGTAATTGAAGAGGGGATTGATTGAGAAGAGTAGAGGAGATCGATCGTTCGATCGATCACCAGTTGGCCGAGAATGAGAAATTTGAGAATCGGAAGAGGAAGAGGAAGAGGAAGTGAAGAGAAGAGGGGATAAAAAGGCTAGAGGAGGGTGGTGGAGAGGGTTTGAGAGAAGGAGGAAGAAAAATATCCGATAGGTTCGCTCGCTAGTGCAAGTGGTTAATTGAATATGAAGGATGCAGCTGGATGCCGTATAACTAAAACTAGGGTGGGCCTATCAATTGGACGACCTATAGGTCAACACCCATCAGAAAGTAATCATGCCGTTGGTGAAATTCGAAGCTAGAATGTGAGGGGCAAACCCACACAGCCCTAACCACTAGGCCATAACACCATTGGCCTAGGGTGGGTTTACGTGCTCGTATATTTAATATTTTTTATTTTATTTAAAAAATATAATAATAGGTAAAAAATTTAAAAATCTTAAACAAATTATTTTTTTAATTTAATTAATATTATTAATTTAAAAGGTTAGATAATATTATGGAGTAATATATTGTAACCAAAGATTACACTCTCGCTGTTGCAAGGGTTAATTTATACTTTGTAGATAATTAAGATAATTTAAATAAATTATATTAGAGAGTTAGGTACAATTAATCAATGTTTGAAATTGATTTTGCTTTAAAAAGTATGAAATGTTGAGGAAAAAATGAGAAATCTAGAAGTTAGTTAAATGTAAAAGCCTAATTATATAAATAATTTGAAGCTTCAAATAAATTATGCTACAGAGCTGATTTTGATTGTAGATTTTGATTGTAAAAACTAGAAAGTACAAATTTGAAAAGGCAAAATGGAAAGTCCACAAATCAGGTTGAAGACCAGCCTTTTGTCGTTATAATAGTCGACAAGACTCAAATAATGAGTTTAAAGGGAGGCTATACGAGTCTCCACACTCTTCTCTTCGTTCATCCATCAAAAATAAAAAATGAAAGTGTGTATATACATAGTTTCGCCCACATTGCCCCCTCGTTCTTCTCCATCTTTTTCTTGTTTGTCTGAGTGAAGGTGGCATTGGTACTTAGTAGGATGTTACTAGGTGAGTAGGTAGGATGAGGTTCGGTGGGGGATGTGTTCGGCATAAAGGAGGTGCAAGGATGATGGTGAAGGTGCTGGTTGCATAAAGAAGTAAAATTTATACAATACTCCACTAAATCAGATTTATTAGCAGAAAAAATTTCATATTTTTTTCTTGTATCACTGACAGTATCCATCCACTTTAATAACAATCAATCTTTTCACAAACACCACACAACTAAAACACCATTAGAACTCACAATATCAGCTCAAACGCAGCTTCTACACACCATATGACCTCTCGTGGACAATGTTTTACTCCATTTCAGCCAGGGCATGTCAAAACAAAATACTACAAACTGTCGTATGCAAACTAAAAATGAACAATTTCGCACAGAGTATCCCTTAATATAACACGGTATGAATTGTGAGATTGGGATGAGAAGCGAGGAGGTAATTACAGTTCTCTGCAACAGCACTGGGAAAAAAGAGTTTTTGAATAAATGCAATCTAGGTCTTAGTATTAAATGTGAGTATAACAGTAAGCTCCACCTGAAACACTGCCTAATCTAATTATTGATCCAAGAACACTGCATAGTTGCAAAACCAAAATGTAAATAATGTGCAAATAGATAACCAGGTTCCCTCTACCATTCAATATTTCCAAATTCCATATGATTCTGTGAACACCCCTTGGAAGGACACTAAAGTGACTAAGCACTCTTTCCAAGGTACTGGACCCCAACCTATAAATAAAAACATTAGTAAAATGCCATTGGCGAGGACAGGCATAAGGTACCTGACAAGCATAAGTTGGCCTAATAGTCTCGCCAAGAACTTGCAACAATCAACAGTATTGCCACCCACTGCCATTTCGCACAATCACAGAGAAAAAGATAAATACGGCCACAGTACCCACAACATACATGGCCAGATGGGGAGTTAAACCTATGTCCTGTCTAGCTGATAATGAACACCTACTACTGGATTACGTGCAAATGCATCAGTAACCGAGTGCGTTATGGACGGGATTAAAGTGACAACACAGATAAGCCTCAAACTTTCCTCATCAGGAGAAATAACCTCTGATCTAGTTCAAATTTGGTAGCATTGGAAGGATCCCCCTTCAGCAACATCAGAAGGCCACCAAATGATGCATATACCTCCCTGAAATTTAAATGAATAGGGTTATAAAAACAAATTGATGAAAAAAATATATGCGAGGACACACAGAAAACTGGTACAAGCATACTTACACTTTGACAATTGAACCTCTAGTTTCGTCTGAGATCTTGTACAGCTTCCCATGCATCACATACTCGAATTTGTCTGCCAGTGACTTTCTCCCACCAGTCTAAAAAGGTGCACACTGAGTCAAGGGCATTCCAAGTTGGTAGTTTACATGTATAATATGTATTTTATTGTGAGAAACTGGGGCAATAGCTCAAGTCTATGGATAGATAGATAATTAAGAAATGCACAAAAACATTCATACTAGTCCAGTTTCCCAAGTATAATTAAGAAGTAACTGTTCAATGATGAAAGACTAAACATAGAAGATTAAATCTTTTCATCATCACAAGTCTGTAAGACAATACACATCATTAAAAGAGTAAGAAGAAGCGCCACATTACCTGAGCAAAATAGCCAGTGTCAGGAGTTCCATCCAAACTGAGCGTGGGTGCTAACATCATTGTGAATTTCTCACCAACATGAAGAGGATATATCTCTGTGTTTACATCTAGCGTCAAGTCCATGTCGAACTGCTCACTTTTGGCTTCAATGCGAGACACTAGCAAATGACACCAAAAAATAAATTAATTAATGAAAATAGATAAAATGAAGAAAGACGTCGTTTAATTAAGAAGATATCAGCAACTTTTATTAATGTTCAGTAATGAAAACAAGTACATGTGTTGAACTTTGTAAGTGGAAAGCCCAAATATGATAGGAAAGTCCTAACCTAGTTTCATGTCCTATATATCCAACCAAAGTAACTCAAAACTAAACCTAGTTTCATGTCCTATATATCCAACCAAAGTAACTCAAAACTAATAGAGAAGTCTTAATCAACAAATAAAACAAAAGCAAGCAAGAAAAATTAAGTTCGAACCTCTTCTGCAAACTTAGGATCAATCCAGAAGAACACACATCAACAACATTTTTCAGATCAATCTTAGGTCAAATCAACCCAAATTTTGATTTTGTTGACATTGTCTGTCTCGTTTATCCATGGGACATTTTGGTAGTCTGTGGATGTTTCTATATCAAGCTCATCATTTACTTATAGTTATTTATTTATTTGGTAAATAAAATAATTTCATTGAAAGAAGGGTAGAAAAGAGGCTGAGACCCAAGAAAACAATGAAAAATATAGAAGACTCGGGTACAAAAGTTTTCCAATTAATTAAGCAATCCTCACAGCTGTGTTATTTAATTGGTTCTCTTCTTGCTAGTAGAGCGTTGCAGTTTTTATTTTATATATATACTTTTATTTATTTATTTATTATTTTTTAATTGGGTCGTTGACACTTTTTATTTATTTATTAATCCATGCCTGAAAGATACAATATTGTTGCCACTTAATATCCTCATTGTCGCCATCTCGGATAGAGACTTGCTTTCGCTCCGGTCCATCGCTTCCACCTTGCATGAAAACTCGCTTTAGCTTTGCTCTGGTCTAGTCCATCTAAACAGCTGCATTTAATACCCGAAGGGTTATCTGATCTAGTTCGTCTAAGCAGCTGCATTTAATACCCGAAGGGTTATCTGGTCTAGTTCATCTAAGCAGCTGCATTCAATACCCAAAAGATTATCAACGGCGGAGCACGTGCTCCTAATAATCGGGCGAAAACTCACAAAATCCTAAGTGGTGAGTCTCGAACCCGCGACCTCTCACAAGGAGAGTAGATGTTCGACCAACTGAGCTACAATTGGTGGACGCGATTTTGAATTAATCATTTGAATAATCTCTAACCGATTAATCGGCAACTAGGAAGCACAGACTCTGGGAAAAACCCTCTGAATCCTAGTAAACGCGTGTCGGATATGGATATACGTGCGACATGTATCCGACTCGCGGTCAACATGTCGGTCAAGTTGACTTGGTCCGGACTCGATCCAGACTCGGTTGCAAATAATTTGTTTTCTAGATCTTAATAAGATCGGACGGACGAGATTAAAAGCCCTAATATAAAACCTAAACTCCCCAGTTTCATCTTTCTCAAACCCATTTGCAGATAGAACTTAGAGGAGGAAGAAAAGAATTTCTCAAACCCATTTGCAGATAGAACTTAGAGGAGGAAGAAAAGAAAGAAGGAAGGGGAAGAAGAGGAGGAGGAAGAGAAAGAAGGAAGATGAAGAAATCGGAGTCGGACTGAAGCTCTGTCGGACGCGTGAAGATGTCTTGAGAAGAAGAGGAAGAAGAAGCTTCCCACCAGACGCCAATTGAAGCAGTGAAGCTCCATCTCTCAGGTTCGTCTCTCACTCTCTGTCCTTCAGCTCTTCTAGTCTTCTGTAACTCTCTGTCCTTCAGCTCTTCACTTCTTATCTAAAGTTCTCAACTTCTCGTCTGGTTTCAATTCAATTCAGATGCATGTGGGTCTGATTTCATTTCTGTAACTCTCTGTCCTTCAACTCTTCGCTTCTTCTGTAAGCTGCCTGTTTTCTTTGCTACTGCTACTGTTGCTCTTGCTGTTGTGTGTTGTCCCTACCTCTATTCCATTCCAGGTTTGCTCTCTCTTTCTCTCTATTCTTTTAGGTTTAGTTTTTAGGGGATTTCAAATACATCCCTCTTTCATTCTTCTGTTTTTTACTTTGTGGAGTGAAGGGAATTGAGATCGATCGTCTCTTTCTCGTTCTCTTCTGTTGTTGTTTTAATTCTTCTTCTTCTTATATAATGAATTCACTGAATAGTTATTATGTGTATTATTGGATTGTCTTTCTTTGCTTTCAAGACCATCCATCCATCCCATATTATGTTTATGTTTACACTTTACACTAACGATGGGATGTATTTTTATTCTCTGCTCTGCTTTGTATTTTGTCCATCCATGTCCAACAATGCCCAATTCTCTGTAAATTTCACATGATTTATACAGGATCCAATGCTTTCTGTGTTTTTGGTTATGTGGGGAAACCATTCAACTTCATATAAACGAAGGAACTGTTTCAGTGAGCACAATATCACTTCAAGTCTACAATATCACAGTGAGCACAAGGACTGTAAGTTATTCTCCTGTCCTTTCCATTTGCCGTAAAATATTTTAGCAATATTACCTGCAAGTTTGCAACACGTCAAAAAGTACCAGTCTTCAATACTACTTGCAAGTTGCAATTAAATTATATACTTATTCTAGCAATACTACCTGCAACCAAATTTATTTTTTAATCCATGTTTCTTTTCATGTTTTTATATGTAAAGTTTTAGGCCAAATGAGTGGAGATGATAATTCTACTCTTTGGAGGCATGTCACGCGAATAAGAAAACCAAATGAAGGTGGAGGGAATCAAAGGTGGCGGTGTAACTTTTGCAAAAATGAATATACAGGATCCCATACTAAAATAAGGAACCACTTGTTGAAGGAAAAAAGTCGTGGGATAGCTATTTACGATAAGATCTCTTCCGAACAATATATAGAGGTACAAAAACTTGTTGATGAAGCTGCATGAGAGCAGAAAATGCTCGTACGCGTATTGTTCCTTTACCTCCTTCAAGGGACTCAACTCAAGGTAGTTGCGCAGGTACGAGTGGTGGCGTAAGTTCATCCTTCGCTATTGATGATTCAAGGAAAAGGAGAGCAACAAATAATCCGATTGCAGATGCTTTCAATCTCAATATCGGCAAGAATTAGATGTTTTGATTGCAAGGATGTTTTACTCAGTTGCATTGTCTTTCAACCTTGCAAAGAATCCGTATTATCAGAATGCCTTCACCTTTTCATCAAATAAAGCTAAGTCTATTAGTGGTTACAAGCCACCTGGGTACAATGCATTGAGGACGACTTTGCTTTAAAAAGAAAGAGATAACGTTGAAAGGTTATTGGAGGTAGTAAAGTTCACATGGAAGGCTAAAGGAGCAACCATTGTTTGTGATGGGTGGAGCAATGCTCAAAGGAGGTCTCTTATTAATTTCATAGTAATTAATGAGGGTGGTCCAATGTTTTTGAAGGCTGTGAATTGTGAAGGAGCAGTCAAAGATAAATATTTCATCGTCGGCTTGATCAAAGAAATCATTAATGAGGTTGGGCCTAGTAATGTGGTCCAAGTCATAACCGACAATGCTCCAGTTTGCAAAGCTGCAGGTTTACTTGTTAAGAGTCAATACCCTCAAATCTTTTGGACACCTTGTGTAGTCCACACTCTCAACCTTGCCTTGAAAAACATATGTGCCCCAAAGAACACACATTCAAATGAAAAGGCCTACAATGAGTGTAGTTGGATTGTTGATATTATTGGGGACGGCGTGCAAATCAAGAACTTTATCATGAACCATTCTATGAGATTGCACATGTTCAATGAGCATTCAAACTTGAAGTTGTTTTCTATTGCAGAGACCTGCTTTGCTTCAAGTATAATTATGCTCAAAAGGCTGAAAGACATTAAAAGTAGCCTCCAAAGTATGGTGATTGGTGGTCAGTGGGATTCCTACAGGGAAGATGATGTTGGGAAAACACGGTTTGTCAAGGGAAAGTTATTGGATGACTTGTGGTGGGACAAAGTGGACTACATACTTTGTTTCACAGAACCTACATATACAATGTTGCAGAGGGCTGATACCGATTAGCCTTATCTTCACTTGGTGTATGAAATGTGGGATGCTATGATTGAAAAAGTAAAGCAAATTATTTATCGCCATGAAGGGAAGGCAAATGATGAGTCAAACTTTTATATAGTGGTGCATCATATATTGGTTGATAAATGGAAGAAAAGCAACACACCACTACATTGTTTAGCACATTCCTTAAATCCAAGGTAACTTAAGTTTTGCATTATTCTTATCCTACTTAATTTAGAAATTTTGGGTTAGGTTTATAATATTAATTTGTGATTGCTTTTAGGTATTATAGCAGAGAATGGATTGAAGGGGCTCCTAATCGTGTTTCCCCAGATTATGATGATGACATTTCAATAGATAAGGATAAATGCTTGAAGAGATACTATCCTAATGTTGAGGAAGGAAAAATGGTTGTTACATAGTTTGCAAAGTTTTCAGGGTGTGTGGGACAATTTGCAGAAAGGGATTCTTTACAAAATAAAGCACACCTAGAAGCAAACATTTGGTGGCTTGCTCATGGTTCTTCTACACCATTACTCAGAGCTTTGGCTTTGAAGTTGCTCGAGCAACCTTGTTCTTCTTCTTGTTGTGAGAGGAATTGGAGTACATATAACAACATCCACTCGTTGAAAAGGAATCAATTGACCCCACAACGAGCTGAAGATTTGGTATATGTGCATTCTAATCTTCGTCTTTTGTCAAGAAGAAATCCAGAGTACAAAGAATGTGAGACAAGGATGTGGGATATCGAAGGAGATGCACTTGATTCATTGGATTTGGATGTTGCTGGTATGCTTGAGGTTGTCAATCTTTCTTTTGATGAACATGAGTTAAAATCTGTGCCTAAACTGTTTCAATTCCCATGGGAATTCAAATCTTTGCCCCTCTCAAAAATGGAATATGCCTAAACTGTTTCAATTTCCATGTCAATTTTCCATTCTATAAAATAAACCCTAAGAGAAAAGAGAAAAACTAACAAATAAAAATATCAACCAAAACTAAGGAATATGGAAAGCCACGCCTTTATCTAACATTGAATTTTTTTATAACTTTTCTTAAATTGTGGCATTTGATATTTACTATTCAATATACATTATTTTTTTTCCTTGTAGTAAACATATTACTTAGAAGAATATAGAAAGTATTTTGTATACATGCCGATTAATTCAGATTAATCTTGATTGGTCCCAATTAATCTCATAACTCTCCTGAACTAATTATGGTCCCATTAACGATTTAACTACCTCAGAGTAATAGTGTCTAAACTCCAAAAAGACTCTGCATCAACCAAAGAGAAAACTCTTAATTTGCAAAATCTCCTTTCTCCACCTCATGGACAAAAACCTAAAAATTTCTTGCATTTCACCCCAATCCCCCCACACAAAAAAATAAAAATAAAAGGACCAAATAAAAGTTAACAATGGGGGTAAGAGCTCATCTTCCTAAACTTTCTCTCAAGCTAATTCAACTTATTGCACGATTCTGCTTAAGTTCACTGCAGCCTGCAGTCTTCACTGAACCCCACTGCGCCTATTCACCATTTAGAGTTTGTTCTGATAAAATAACTTGCTCTCCTAGCTATAAATCTCGAATTTGGAAGCTAGATATCCCTACCCTATGAATCTTCAAACGAGGAAGCATGGACATGGAACCAGGACACAAAGCAACATGGATAAAATTGTTAATGTTTTGTTTAGGATCCCGGGACAATGATCTTTTAAAACTAAATCTTACACAATAGATGCCACTAGATTCAATTTCATCCACAGTGGAGTACAAGTATGAGTAGGCATGTTAGCACTCCATCAAATCATATATTTGTTTATTAACATAAGAATATATTTGTTTATTAACATAAGACAAGTTAAGCCAAGCTAAATTTTGCTTGTTAAGTAAGCTAAGCATCAAATAATTTGTTTTGTCAAGTTCAATGTTAAAAAGAGTAGGCTTCTTGGAAGGATCAAACTACCACAATCTTATACATTAATCCAAGTTTGAATTCTTGATATTTAAGTCCAAACCAGTAAAACCTTGACAATGTAAGGAAATAAATAAAATCCTTAATTGGTCTACTTTTTTCTCTTCTTCTTGAAATCAGAATCAGTTAGGCACTTGAAGTGAGAAAACCATAGAGTTCAATAAATGCATAATTTATCTATAATACTCGGGCATTTTATCATTAAAATGAATGAGAAACGGGAGAAAGAGCGTGTACCTTTATCAAATTTTTTACCGTCCTTATCCAGTGCAGTCAAAGTAAAGATATCCTCAAAAAGCGCAACCATTTTGTGGCAAGCTACGCCTCAAAGTCACAGTTCACCTACAATTGTTAGTGAAGCAAGCAGTTAATTTGATATGACGTGCAATGTGTAACTTTCATGTCAAGTGAAATGCAATATACAGGAAAGCAAGTTAAACCAAAATGATTGGTGGCGCAACTCTTCTACTGGATAATTACATTCAATTTGTCAAAATTTGGTGATCTTTCTGTTATATGAATATCTGCCTATTGATCTTTTAACTCTGGTAAACACTTTTTCTCTCTATCTTCCTCTATGCTCTCTTTATCCTTTTCGTAAAAAAACTTTATTTGTGGCAGGGATGCAGGATCTTTTAGTTAATTAGGATACTTTATTCTATTATTCTAGAAATTTTTTTACAAAGTTTATTTGATCAAAATTTTCATTTTTATGAACTCGAAGTTTTTGTGAGTTTCTCTTTCTCAAAGCAGAGCTATCCCTTTTTTTCCTTGCTCATTAATACAATTAGGATTTTTATTTGTTCATAGTTGGCTTGTGACTGCATTCTAGATCTACACACAGTCATTACAATAGCAATTCTTTGTTTTTTATTAGTAAGGCAAAATTTATGTGGAATTCTTTGCAAACTGATGCATCAGTTGGTACTGAAGCATGTTAATCCCGTTCGTTCTTCGTCATTTCATCATCCTGAGAATCCTAAAACCATGAGCACCATTAGATAAGGTGTTCCAAGGCATTATAAACAAGACTCCTAATCCGCAAACAAATAAAACCTTTCTAAAATCTGGTTGGGGAGAACCCATCTCCATAGAGTAATCAAAGGCTCCATCACAACTACTCCTACATCTAACATCTTATCGTAGAAGAACCTCCTAGTATTCCTTCCACACCGCCCCACATAAACAAATGGTAAAGGCTTCCACATAAGTAGGAGTCGCTTAATTCAAAGATCTCAACAAATCCACCATAAATAAAACTAAATAGGCCGACAAATAAGAGTCAAAACTCTTCTTTATTTACTTTCATAGGATGACTAAAACCCTTGCAGACAAAGTTTAAAATAGAAGATGGGCAATTCAAACCTCGAAACCCAAGTAAAGTAGTCACAATAAGTGCAAGCCATACATGCATAATGGGAAAGGTTAGAGCAAATTTTAAGAAAATAAAGGATGAACTACATGCCATCAAAATCAAATAAGATCCTGAGGACTTATAATAAGAGCATCAAGAAGGAGACATGATTCAGATTATGTTGGGAAGACGGAGATAATCAAGTCAACTCCTTCAACTAAACAAAGTGTGTCCGTAGAGACATTGGCTGAAGATAAGCAAGACATTTACTCACTGCAATAAACCCAAATCACCAAATCATACCCAGAGAGTAAAAACACACATTACAAACTCACATAGCAAACTGAACAGCAAGAATTCACTATACACCAAACCATTCCCAAATGCAAGTAACACGACTGTACGTTTAGGGTTTCAATAATAATAGAGATTTTCACAGACAAACAGCTCAGCTTTGAGAGAAGTAAACTTACTTGGGTTTGAAATCAAGCACAAGTGAAGTGAGCGAGCGAGTGTTGTATCTTCGCTGCTCCAACTGCAGAGGAGTCTCAAAGTCAGAGCGATTTTTTTCTTTGCTGCATTACAAAAAAAGATGTTAGGGTTTCAACGTTTCGTCGAGAACAAAATCAGAAAAAAGAGAGCAAAGGGAACATTGAAAGGTAGGGAGAAGTAGAAGAGGTAAGTTACTTACAGCCAATGGAGGAGGCTGAAGGCAAGAAAGAGGAGCCTGGGTTCTCTTCTCTCCTTGCTTCGTTTCAGTGTTTCTTTGCCGTTGCAGAGCGGCTGTGGCTTGTGACAATGTAGTGCGGAAAAGTTTTTCCTTCTACAATATTCAAGTATTCAACTGGTAATTGCTATATGCGCCCCGCAGTTCCACTCACCACCCCCACCTATTTTTGCCCCACCCCTAAAATATATTCATTCTCATTTGACCCCTCTTAATGGTTGAGGCTAAAAGATATGGGAGTTGCTACATGTATTCAACTATTTGACACGAGTGCATCAATTTTTTATTACATTGGTATCTTTTGAATGTTGCGACTTTGTAACGTAAACTTAATATATGTATGGAATAACATTCAAATAGGATTATTCAACCATAAATTACATTAAAAAAATAATGATAAAAACAAAATCCATTAGGTAGTTTAAAATAATAAAGTGCTTAAAAAAAAATCACTCAAATGTGGCTAATGAAATAATTCTTGTGTTTTTTTTAGAAGAAAAAAAAAATCTCAATTCGGGATAATCTTTAAGTATAAATAATAGGTGGGAATTAAGCTATCGGTAGAAAATTTTATTTAATATGGTTTGATTATTTAATATGTGCAAATGCACTTTAAAAAAATAAAGTAGTTAATGCAATTTATTGGATTTCATTCGATTGGTTGGGAGAACCACTTTATCTCACTATGTTCTGAATGTCTCACCCCGTTCAAAGTAGATGTACATGTGTGATAGCAAAAAAGTAGTTTTTCATCCTATCAATTTTTTTGGGAATTCTAACTGGCGAGGAAACAGGCGAGGGAGCGGGGTGGAACCCTCCATCCCCCTCGAGATGTTCCACCCCCCTCCCTCGCTCGTTTCGTCGCCAGTTAGACAAGCCCCATTTTTTTTTAACCTCATGGGTAGAAATGCTTCTACCCCTCTCACTATTTTCCATTTTATTTATTCATTTGTTCTTTCTCACACAAATAACAACTATGATCACAACCGCACCAGCACATTTGGTCATCCCAGATAGTCTAATTGGAGTTTGAAGACTTTATTCATTAGGATGATTGTGCCAATGTTGATTTTGTTCTTATCTCAATCCGATCTCGACTAGATAAATAGATAAACAAAAAGAAGATGGTTGAAAACAAATTATGTCATTGTTGAGAAAGGAAGCAAGCACTAGCTGTTTTAGAATCAAATTCAGGTAAAAAGGCTAACCAATGATGAAATACATAACTGCTACCACTTAATTAAAGATTTCCCAAATCAAAAGGCTAAACTTAAACAAAAGGATTTCCCAAATCAAAAAGCTTACTTTCAAATCATTCATACAATTCCCTGAACAAATTCATACAATTTGTGTAATATCAGCTTTCCCAAATAAAAAAGGTTATTCAAGGTTTCATTTTGGATTGTCTAAGTTGGTGGTCCCAAGCTAATCCTTTCCTGCAGGCGTAGGGTTCCTCACGTTCTCATGTGGTGTGTGTGGAAAGAGATAAATAAGAGGGTTTTTGAAGAGCTCAACAAATCAGATCATTCTATTTTTATCAAGATTAAGGAATTGTTGTGGCGGATGGGTTCAGTTTGTAATTTTTCCAGGAACTTGGTTTTTGACACCTTCATGTTGTGTTGGCATTCCTTGATGTAGGAATGATTCCCTTTGTCCTTTGTTTTTTTTTTTTGTTTTTCTTATCTTTAATAAACATTTTTGTGTTTGGCCAAAAAAAAAAAAAGAGAAATGACACAACGCGTACAACATAGTCCTAGAACCCAATGGGCAAGGGTTGCTACTGGCGGTGCACCTCCTTCATCGTCAACCTCATTGACTCCTAACCTGCCTCATCTTTGTGTTCACCTGGTACATCCATGGCTTGCCTCAACTCTTCTATGTGTTAGATAAGCTTTTTCGGACTAAAGCACAATCACAAAAATCTAAATTAATCCACAAAATAAAGCAAACAAAAAAAAACACTTATTGGTACCTAGTATCATCACGGATGTAAATGTTCGAGAGCAAAAAATAGTGTCTCATCCTATCATTAGAGCTTTCTTTTAAAAATATATATAAATAAATAAAATAAAATAACATGTGTAGAGATATTGTTACCCTTCTCACTCTCTCCATTTTTTTTTTCCTTTTATCTCGTTCTCACAAATAGGTACCATGATCACTACCATTGCCAACACATTTGGTCATCCCATATAGTCATATTGGTGTTTTAATCCTTTATTTGTTAGGAAGATCCAAGACAAATCGCGTGTTGTTGGCATCTCAAACCAATTCGCCTAGATAAAAAATAAACAAAAATCATTTAGACAAATAGAAAAGATGACGTTTGACGACAATTCAAAATGGACGTATCTTTGTTTGCGAAACCAAAAAATCCAATCATCTCTTTATTTTCCATTCCGAATGTTTTTCCTCATTCAAAGTGGATGTAAACGTTTGAGAGAAAAAAATAGCTTCCCATATTATAAGTGGAGCTTTATTTTAAAATGAAAAAAAAAAAAAACATGGGTAGAGATGTTGTTACCCTTCCCACTCGTCCCATTTTCTTTATTCCTATCGTCATGTTCGCAATAATAAGTACCATGATCATTGCCACCGCCAACATATTTGATCATCCCATATAGTCATATTGGTGTTTTAATCCAAGACAAATCACGCCAAGTGTTTAGTTGTTATCTCAAGCCAATTTCAATTAGATAAATAAATAAACAAAATCATTTAGACAAACAAACAAGAAGATGTTTGACGACAAATCATGCTAGTATTGATTTTGATAAAGTTGACATGCACAAAATGTGGCAACTTGTTTGATTACAAATCATACTTTCAAATCATCCCTCGAAATGGTAAAACAATAAGTAACAAGTAGACTTCAAATAGTGTGGCATGTCATTTTGAGTGAGTTCAAAGTATCAATTTTAAGCCTAGGTGCAATCTTGGTGAAAGTGGCAATGCAATCACTCTATTATAGCTTGTGTGCCCAGTCGGGTGAATTTGAAATCCTATGAGTCTAAAAAGTTGCCTTTAACCATTATTATTTAAAACGAAAATTCTACTGTGCCCGCTCTAATGCCCGCCCTAATGCCCGGATGATGCCCAGCACGTGCAACGCATGGTACCAGGCACGTGCTGGGCCTTGATCGAGTTTAGAAGCAAACCTCATTCTCTTGGTTGTCTGTTCGAAACCTAAAAAAAAAAAAAAAAAAAGTTGAAGAATCTCAACTGAGGGAGAGGAGGACGACTCATCTGAGGGAGAGGAAGATCTGAGGAAAGGAAGAGACGTGCTGGGCCTTGATCAATTTTAGAAGGAAACCTCATTCTCTTGATCGATTTTTGTCTGTTCGAAACCTTCAAAAAAAAAAAAAAGTTGAAGAATCTCAACTGAGGGAGAGGAGGACGACTCATCTGAGGGAGAGGAAGATCTCAGGAAAGGAAGAGACGTGCTGGGCCTTGATCGATTTTAGAAGGAAACCTCATTCTCTTGATCGATTTTTTTGCAGGTGACTCTCTGAAGCCTGAACTTTTGTTTTAGAAATGTTTGCCTTGGATGTCCATTTGCTATTAACCCTTTGTATGTATGGATTCAATAATGCTCTGGGGTATTTTAGTTTTGGGGTGTTTTAGTTTTCTCTGATTTCATCACCCCTTAGTTTGATTTCTGCAAGTTCTGATGCCGTTCAGCTGTTTTGCTCCCTTAAAAGAAAGTCAGAACAGCCTGATTTTTATGTTTTTTGTTTTGTTTTTCTATGTTTTGATGATTGGTAGTGCAATTAGAGGAATGGATATTGTTTTGATGATGTGAATTGTACATTGTTGTTGTCTTAGATTGATTTGATTCGAAAGAATGCCAAACTAGTTTGGGGTCTGGGGTTTGTTACATTGATAGTTCGATTGAAGACTGGGTTTTGTTCTCATGCTAGGGGTACTATTTAGTAAAAAAATTGGCTTTGTTTTGCTTCATTTGAGTACTCTTTCAATAATGACTACATAATTTGGGCTTCTTTTTCCTAGCATTTTAAGTTGTTTTGTTTTTAAGCAAATGTTGTGTCAATGATTTGATTTAATTAACTTCTCTCCCAAGGATAATGAATTAGTACTAAGGTTTGTTGGATTTATAGTTCAATCAATGGTTTGGGTATCATTTTCATATATTAGTTGTACCAAGTGCCTTATAGAATACTTTAGGAAGAGGTCTTTGTTTCACTTTGTACAAATCCCTTTTGAAAGTTGAAACCAACAACATTCTCTCCTTGTTTTGGTTGATGGATACCATCTTCCTAGTTGGTGGCCTTCTTTTCTTGATATGATGGGTTTATATGAAATTATTCAATCAAATGTTATTTTTTTGTCAACACAGGAATGGCATACAAAGCTTATGTTGTTTATCGTGTGCGTGTTCCTGGAGTATATGTGACTTGGCCAGGTTGCGCATTACAAGTTAACGGATACAAGGGTTGTACGTACAAGGGTTTCAAATCAGTTGAAGAAGCTTATGAAGATTACGAAATATGGAAGCTATCAGAAGAGAACAGATTAGAACACGAAGCGAGAAGAGAACAAGAGGCGAGAAGAGAACAAAAGGCGAGAAGAGAGCACCCGGCAAGAACAAATGACACTGAAGATGTAGTCGACCAATCAAATAATGCTCCTGAGGGTCCTTGGGCTTTTACAAGGGACCTAATCAACAGTGTATTAGTGGTAGTTTTTTTATTATTGTAATTATCTTTTTTAAGCTTTTGGATGGTATTTGAAACTGAATTATCTCTTGTAATTATCTCTTGTTTAGAAACTAAATTGTATGTCAGTTTAGAAATTGCATGTTGTATTGGATTTGGATTCAGATTTAGAAACAGGCTGAAATGGTTCTATGAATGGTGCATTATAATGAGAATGTTTTCCTCATTTCTTGCAAGTATATGCTCTATGTGCTATGCCATCCACCCAAGGTAAAAGCTATAGAACCTTGTTCAATTCTGGATTGCTTTAGCAATATGTTTTGGAGTTTAACTGGTTGTTTGATTGTGCAGCATTTTGAGGCACTCGTGGAGGAGCACTTCCACCATTGTGCACACTCCATTCTGCTTGCTTGCAAGGGCTATATGGCTGGAGCTCCTGTTGGTTGTGACTTTGATTGTGGCCTGGTTGAGCAAGAAAAACAGAAGTGCAGTTTCACAGGGGATTGTGTGAGGTGCTTGTTGTGTGTAATGGGGTGCTTGTTGTGTGTAATGTTTTATTGTGTGAAGATGGGGATTGTGTGAGGCATGTTAGGTATTGGTGGCTTTGTAAATACTTTGGGTGATGTTTGTCCATGCTTGTTCTATAAATAATGAAGATTGCATTACCGAAGGCATGTTTTGTATCGGTGACTTAATAAATATGGTGTTTGGCTTTATTTTTCTGCTTTCCCATAACCTCTTGCTTTTTTGTTTGCCAAAGATGTTTTGGTCTTTCAAATTACTCCAAGTTTTGGATTTTCATTTTCCTGTTTTATTTCCAAAGATGGCAGCATGGAGAGCGCTTAAAAGCTGCTAAAATGTTCGCAGTTTGAGCGCTTAAATGCTGCTGAAATTTTCGCAGTTTGAGCGCTTAAAATCTGCTGGAATTTCCGCAGTTTGAGCGCTTAAATGCTGCTGAAATTTTCGCATGAAGAGCGCTTAAAAGCTGCGAATTTTCCGCAGTTTGAGCGCTTAAAACCTGCTGAAATTTTCGCATGAAGAGCGCTTAAAAGCCACTGAAATTTCCGCAGTTTTAGCGCTTAAAACCTGCTGGAATTTCCGCAGTTTGAGCGCTTAAAAAGCTGCTGGAATATGATAAAACTGCTAGAATAAAAACTGATAAAACTGAATGGTAGCATTACTGATAAAACTGATAAAAACTAGTACAACTGCAACCTCACAAAACTGATAAAACTGATAGCATTACTCATTACATATTCAATTATAAAAACTGCTAGAATATGATAAAAGAGTTATGAAATCTGCCAATTACAAAAAATGCTGAATAAATTTACTCATTACTCATTACTGATAGCATTACTCATTACTCATTACCTTCTTATGACACCTCTTAATATCTTTCCTCCACCTTCGAAGAATAAATTTTTCAGGTAAAACATTAATCCTCATATGAGACAATACCGATAAAATATGTTTGCATAAGATCCCCCTAAACTCAAATAACTGACAATTGCACTTAATATTGAAGTCATCATCATTAAAATAAACTTTAAAATTGATTGACCTGTATGCGTTTCCTATCAACCTGTCTTCCGAAACACAATAAACCTGAAAGCCATACTCCTCCATGACATGATGATTAACTGCACAACATAATCTTCCTGCAATCTCTGTTTGAAACTCCTTAAATTTATTTGTGGTGTAGGCAGCTTGAAATTTTTTCTCAAATGCGTAAGGAGTAATGCAAGGAAGGCAACGGCTAAATGATCTAAAGTCCTCATCAACTTCTTTTTGAACCTTACTTCGTAGTGCATTCTCATATTGTTCTACGAATTGCTTTAGTGTGGTTTTTGAATTTACATAACCATCAAAAAAAGCATTCATACTTTCACTCATTTGTGTTGAAGACATCCCTGCCCAAAAAGTATTCCTCTTAAATGTGGGTACCCAACGACTTCTTTCATCATATAATCCACTCAACCAATCATTATTTTCAAGGTTAAATTTCTCAATGAACCCACACCAATATTCTTCAAACTCTTCATGAGACAGAGAATCATAAACTGCTCTTTGCATTGCAAATTTTATAGCCTCGTATTCATTGTAACCCGACAGTTTTTCAGGCAACTTTTTCATAATATGCCATAGGCACCATCTATGGCGTGTGTTGAGGAACACAATTTCGATGGCTCTCTTCATTGCTCTGTCCTGATCAGTGATTACAGCAGCTGGAGCACAATCATTCATACACACAAGCCAAGATTTGAAAAGCCAAACAAACTCTTGTACTGTCTCACTACATATCAATCCACATCCAAGAAGTATTGACTGACCGTGATGATTCACCCCAACAAAAAGAGCAAATGACATTTCGTACTTATTAGTTAAGTACGTAGTGTCAAAAGTAATGACGTCACCAAACTCCTTGTAAGCTGCTCTACTCCATGCATCAGCCCAAAAGACATTTCTTAACCTCCCATTGTCATCCAAATCCATCAAATAGAAAAAATCAGCATTGTTAGCTTGCATCTTTTGAAAGTAGTTCTGCAGTGCCGTCGCATCCCCCTCACCAAGTCTCAATTGCCTTATTTTATGCAAATAGTTGTAACAATCTTTTTGGGAAAATGTCATATTATCATTCCCACCAACTTCAACCACACACGAAGAAAAATTCTTATCTGGCCTAATGCCCGCCCTATCATTATATTCAAGCCTCTTCTTCACATATTGGCTCATAACTCGATTTTTTTTGTAATATCTCGATTTTGTAGGGCTCAAATCATGATTGTGATCATCAGTTACTGTTGTCACTTTCACTGTTCCATCAGGGCGTATAAGAGCTCTAATCTTAGCCAAACAACCACATCTACAAGAGGGACGCATTTTTATAACACTTTCTGCTTGACTTTTAAATTTCCCAGCCCGACCACATACAAGAATAAGATATCTAGGGTTTCCCTCATCATCCTTTTCAGTTGACCTTACTCTCACTGGAAATCCCTTTTTATTACCATAATCAAGATAATATGACTGATACTCATCAATGTTGTTAAATTCCATCCCTACGAAAGGCTCTTTTATCGACTCTACAAATTCGAAATTTTCCATACATTCGGTATTTTCTAATGTATCCATCCCTTAAAATATGACAAATTGAACACATAATTGATGGAAAATTAGCATCTGAACTGATCTAACATAAAAAAATAACATAGCACAAGTAATTTCCATAACCATAATCCTTTCCTTTAACCATAAAAAAAAAATTTCCATAACCATCATCTATTCTAAACTTATACAGGGAAAAAAAAAAATTGAAAACCTAAATTGAAAGCTATAGCAAATCCTTTCCTTTAACCATAAAATTTCCAACAAAAAACAGATGACATAGATAGATAGGGGTGGTACCTAATCGCAGGTTGCAGTTTGGAGGAGGCGGAGGTGGAGGAGGAGGAAGCGCAGTTTGGACTCCTAATCGCGCCGTTTGGACGGATGCGGAGATGGAGGAGGCGCACTTTGGACGGAGGCGGAGGTGGAGGAGGCGCAGTTGGCTGCCCTAATCGCGAGCTGGAGGAGGCGCAGTCGAGAGAAACTTTTGCGATTTTTTTTTTTTTAGCTTTTCATCCCTCTCATTAACTGGCACGTGCCTGGCACATGCCGGGCATTGTACCGGGCACAGTAGAACGACTCTATTTAAAAAGCAACGAGAAAGTCTAGAGAGTTGGGCCAGGCCAGCCCAATACCATCCATCAATAGATTTTTTGAAAAGCAACATACATTCATGTGTTTAGCCAAAAATACAAAAATACAAAATATATTGAAGACCTTTTACGGCTCGAAAATTTTCGAGTCCATTGCGGTGTAACTTGGTGCAAGCAGTGACGGAACATATCACACGCCAAGTCCTCTACTCAAGTCGAGAAACGCTCCCCTCATTCACTCGCCCTTCTCAGACAAAAATTTCTCAGATTTCGGATATCTGCAAGAGAGGAGAAGAAGATGGGAGAAATGTCGAAAACCGAGAGCGACTCATCCGTCAAGAACCCTAAGAAGGTCAATTTGCTAGATCCAGGCGCAATCAAACACCTCCTCGACGAAACCGTCACTGAGGTAACTCACTCACTCTGTTTCTAAAACCCTAGATTTCCATTCGATCATCATTTCTGATTTCTTGCTGTAGATCGTGACGAGTCGCGGATACAAGGAGGATGTGACGATGAGCAATGTGAGGTTGCTGATGGGATCTGTCATCATAATCATCGCTCTGTTCGCTCAGTTTTACCCGAAGAAGTTCCCCGAGAACAGAGATTTGTTGCTTGGTTGCATTGCATTATATCCTTTTGATGAAATGAATTTGTTTGTGTTTGTTTGGTTTTTATTAAAAACTGTTCACTTCCAAGTGTTTGTTTGATCTTTGACTCGACACAAGTATATTTTGTTCAATGGATTGTTGCAACTGATTATATACACCAAGGAGAAGAACGCGATCTTACTCACTTATCCTCTCGCGGTAAGGGGTCTCGGTTATTAAGTTATTTGTGTTTGGGGATGATTAGTCTGATTCATTTGTGATAGGTCTGTTTGTTTGTTTGATCTGTTTGTGTTTTGGTTGAGGTAGAAGAGATTAACTGACAGTGATATTACAGTGTGGTGTGGTTCCCTTAATAGCAATATGGTTTTTTGTCTATATGAAATTTTGCTTATTTATTTATTTATTTTCTTTTGTCTAGACTTATGTGTACTTAGAAGAGTTTTTTTTTTTTCCTATTCTCACCGGATGCTCATAAAGTCACTCTTAGCTAGTTGTTATTCCGTACTCACTTTATCTCTTTGTTATGAAATGCACAGCGGGTAAGGATTACTTGATTGACAGTTTCTGGACTGCCAACAAGATTCTACTCAAGACTGAGTGATTGAAGGGAGACAAGTTGTCTCCTAGTTGACCCCCTCTCCTCATTGTCCGTCCGTCCGGATTTGATCAAATTTGATTGAAATCAAAATCAAAACCCCATTGAAGCAGCAAAGCGACCGACTCCATCTCCAACCTCCTCCGCTCTCCTCCTTTGCCAATCTCTCCTCATACTCCTTCAACAATCTCCTTCCTCCTCTCTCTCTCCCCCGATCTATTACAACTGTAGACTCAATCAAGCTTCAGTTGACACAGCCTACATCCAATCGAAGAATGAATTCAGAGCTTCAATAGGCTTAGAGATTCATTTCCATCTTCTATTCGTTCAATTGAAGGACTTAAATCAATTTGGAGCTTCAATGTACTCAAATTCATTCAATCGTTTCAAAATTTCTCGAAGTAGTCCACAAATCAAGCTTCAATTTAAGCAATCGACATAGGTCTGATTTCATCAAAGAAATCGAAGAAAGGTTCTTTTTGTTTTTCAAAGTTTTTTTGAATTACTTTTTGCTAGAAATCTCTATGATTTTGAAAGATATATTTTTGTTTTATAGCTATTAGATTGTGTTTTCATTGACTGCACATGCAATTGAGAAATACATTGAGCGAGTAGTTGAACTTCAAATTAGATATTGATCAAAGGCAACTCGGATATTTTTCAAATCATCCCCCCATTTTTCTTTTCAGTATGTGATTAATTGGTAGGTCTACAATTGTACTTATGCGATTGATTGACACAAAGGGTTGGTGTAGTCGTGCACTCCTTATGTTTTACATTTAGATTGAACATTAATAATGATGATTAAGGTTCATGGAAAAATAATTAGGTTGTAGTTATCTGTAATTTTATTTGAAGTTTGCAATAAGTTTGTGTTTTGGATGTTGAAAGATTATCCGTGTTTTTGCCTGATTAATAATGTAGTATTATTTGTTCAACTTTCTTAACTCGAAATGGAAGTTTGCAATAAGTTTGTGTGTTTGGATGTTGAAACATTATCCATGTTTTTGCTTTTTTAATATTGTAGTGTTATTTGTTCAACTTTCTTAACTCGAAATGGAAGTTATTTAAAAATGCTTGGTATTATTTACCAAAATGTAATATTATTTGTTGAACTTTCTTAAATCTTAAGTTAAGATGATTTTTGGTTGAACAAAACATTTGATTTCAAACTTTCGTTGTTTTTTTTTTTATTTATTCTTGTTTGCATCATATTCGTCATTCTTTGGATAAACCGATCAAGATGTCTTCCTTTTTACATGATAATTATTCTTCATAGTTAAATTTTGTTGCTATGTGGTGTTTCGGGTGCTGTAGGTGACAATGGTCATTCGTATTGTTATCCCATTCTAAAATTACCATCATTTTTGCTTTTTTTTTTTTTTTTTCTTTTCCTTTTTACTCCCCCTTCCATTCTCTCTTCACTAGAATCAGTCTCTCCTCTCCCATTGTCCCCCTTCTTTGCATTTTATCTCACCCATAATTTTGAAGAATCACCATCTCCCCTCATTCATCTTCATATACTCTTCTCCCTTTATCATCTGGTCAATAGTAGGAAAACAATCTTTCCGTCCTTCGTTCACCAATCTTGTCATTGGTTCTTTGTTCTCACTTTCTCTCATCTCGCTCAGTCTTCACTACCACGCGGTATACTATTAGTTCAATCGATTGGAAAAGGTAAATCATTCTATTGAACTGGGAAAGCCATCTCAGCTGAACACCTAAATTTCTCATGAATGTGTGTGGGCTATTTCCAGATTAAACCCCAATCAACGGAAATAGCCCCATATTTAATGTAAAATGTTCCACCAAAATTTTGTTTTGATGATTATTTTATTTCAAATAACTTCCGTCATTATTTTTAATGTTTGGGGAATTTCTTTGTTTACTAATTTGGTTTGTTAGTATCTTGACCCCACTTGGGTACTTTTTATTTTTTTAATGGAAGCATTTAACATATCGTTTTAAATATCTACCAAAATCCCATGGTGAATAATTGCCCCCAAAGGGCATCTTACAATTAAAGAAGCCTATCCCATCCAAACTTAAAATATAGAATGGAGCATCTAGAAGAATACCCCATGTGTACAATGTGGTTTTAATTTTAACAAAAATGTCCTCCCTAGAAGTTCCAAGCACCTAAATAATTCCCGAGTTCCTTTATTTCCATAATACCTACACCACAATGTGCACAAACAGCCCCATCTCCCTTAAGCGGAAATCATGATACCATTTGAGATGTTGCTGCCCTTGTTCCAAATTTCCGACACCTTGTTGGTACAACATGGTTATTGGAGAGCATCTAATTACCCGTCCATCATTTGTAACCTTTCCATCCTTCATTTTAGAGTTTGTTATTTGTTTGAGGATGAAAATTGCCCGTGCCTTTGATTAGGGGATTCTAATACTTTTGTTATATATATTTGCGTCTAGGGTGGAGGGGTGCTAGGGTTTCTCATCATGGGGAGTGAGGGTTGTGAAGAGGGTTCCAAGTCTTGCTGGCGAATAACAGTGTGGAGGATTCTTTCGAGTCTCATATGGGAGAAAGGCCGAAGGACTTGGTCACTTCAAAAACCTTGATGGCATCATGAGGAAAGTTCAGTGTGATTGAAGGGTACAATAGAACTCGGCGTATCCTGAGAAGATCTAGTGGTGGGCCTGGAGATTTGTGATTGATGAAAGAGAAGGCGAGGCTTGGTATGCTCCACTGTTTCTATCTATACAGAGTTTAATTGACACCATTATGATCTCAAGTGTTTGGACGAAGTCAACTAACATTGTGGGGGTGACCTTTGTGGGCCTCAACCTTTATGGAATGGAAAGCCAATATTGATGGGAGTCTACAATGAAATGTGGCAATGGCTATTCCAAGAGGACTTCCAAGTCAGTGGGTTTGAAACTAACAACGTCACCTCATGCAAGGATAAAGCCAAGCAGTTAATGGAAACGAGTAAGAAGCTGGTTATCATGCTCGTAGGCAAGAGGGGTGTTGTGGCGGAAGGTATTGTGAAATTATTTGTTAAGGCATAAGTGGATGTCTCAGCCACTCAAATTGGTTCATTAGGCCCATGGGAGTGGGGAACCAGGTGTCCTGTTCTGAATCCTATTACAAGGGGATCATTTAAATGGTGGCTTGCTCCATGAAAGAGGTTTGAATATAAGTCAGAGGATAGAATCAGGGATTGTAAGGAAGCAGGGGTGGAAGATTTCAGCGTTGAGAGGAACCTATGAAGGTACAATCTTTGGTTGGCTAACAAATTTAAGTGTATGCACTGCCTAATCACTGTCAATAAATCTATTAGTCAAGTTCATATCAAGCACAGATATGATTGTAAGGAATTGCAACCTGGCCAACCCATGCCTCCAGTTTATGCTAACGACTGGTGCAACCCCCTCAAATCCAACTTGGGACTAGGAGCTAAAGAGCTACGTTCTTCTGCATAACATCATATATTAAGAAGCTAACAAGGCGCTGATGGTTTGAAAGTTAAATTCAAGTACTAGATGTGGGATATTGATATATACCACAGGTCCATGCAACGACTATTTTTGGCCCAACATGGTTAGGCAAGAAAAATACAACTACAGAGTGGGATGTTCAGAAGCCGTTGATATCTAACAATAAAGAGCGCACAATTACCACAAAATCGTATTAAGAGATTCATACATTAAAGCAAGAATTTCTTCATCGAGAGTGTCCTTTGTACATCCTTCTTACAAAAAGGCACTTAAATGCATGGCATGCAGCTAAATCTCAGCCTTGTTGCAACAATTTATCAATGTGGATGCCATGTTGGGATTGTGTTAAAGTAGGATACTATTAGGCTATAATGGAGTCTGTTCTCACCAAATTTGAGATCCTCGGGCCCTTGTAAGAGCGCCATTACACCTCCTTGATCCTTAATATGGGCGCATCGTGTGCACGATTTCTTTTATAGACTCCAAGGAAAAATCCACGTTCCCAACCACTGTTGTTAAGGCGGACGCCTAGGCGCGCCTAAGGCGTGCCTCGAGGTGTTTTGGCAAAGGGACGCCTCAAAATGGGGCGAGGCGGAGCGGTAAAGTGAGGCGCCTGCCTCACACCTCACCCGCCTCAAGCGCCTCGGACCACCTCAGCCAATTTGCAGCTTAAAAACCAAAAACCCATTGCAGCCCACTTGTCTTTTAGGGTTAAGGGGGGGTATTTAGAGTTTTAGACAAGAGAATTGGTGACTGCTGTGGGTTTTCAAGATTTCTTCTTCAAATCAGATTCCTTTTCTTCTAATCAGGTTCCTCTCTTTCAAATTAGGTGTTGCTTCCTTCAAATCAAGTATGTTTCTTCTTCTAATCTTCTTCTTATGCTGCCCTCTTTTTGATGATTTTTTTTTCATTGCAACTCTTCTCTTTTTGATCTGTTTGTTTGTTTTTTTTTTTTTTTTGTTCGTCTTCTCTGTCCAAACTCAAGTCAGTAACGAAAGCAAAGAGTTTTTTTTTTTTGGAACTCTTCTTTTCTGTCTGATTTTTTTTTTTTTTTTGCAATGTATTTGCAATCACACCTTTCATTACATATCTGTTTTTTTAGTTGATTAATGAAATATACTTCATTACATTTGCTGCCATTTTTTTTCTTCTACCATTGCATATGCCGCCATTTTTTTATTAATAGACTTCATTTACATATGCACATTTGCTGCCATTTTGTTATGCTGTCTTCTTCCCCTGCTGCCATTTCCCCCCTTCATCTTCTTTCTTTATGATTGTCACCACCCATTTTCAGGAGTTCATTGGATTTCAGCTCGTGAATAAACTTTAGGATGTACTTGCAGGAAACCAAATCAATATGATTATCAAAATGATGATGAATATTACTTATCTAAATATGTTTTAATTTATTATAATAAAAATCTTTAAAAAAATGTTAAGGACTGCCTCAGTGAAGTGAGGTGTCCGCCTTGCCTCTAAGGCGTTTTCATGCTCGTCCTCCTCCCGACCGCCTCAACGCCTTAACTACACTGTTCCCAACCAAAATATTGTGAACTTGATCCTCATCAATCAACTGTACCTTAATTGGTCTGACATCCAATAGGTTGTAACCATTTAACTACTAGGGATGCAAACACTACATCATCATTCATCATTAGCCTATCTACACGAAATTGTGGCTTAGTTGCTCATGTAGACCAGCGCGAAACCAAGGTTTCATGTGAGTTGAGGTAATACACTAGGTGGAAAAGACTGTTGATTAGTCTTTGGGCACGTTTTGGTTATCTATGGGGATAGTGATATGTAGCCTTCTGGCATAGATTGGTATTCTTTCAATTTTCCTTTGTGGATTGCAATGTAGCTTTCAGGTGTGAAATAAATAGAGTGAAATGAGTTTTACAGATTAGGGGGAAAAAAAGAGAACAGAAAAAAATTGGAATAAAAAACGATTAAATTTATTATTATTATTATTATTTTTTTTATTTTTTCATTTCCCTTGTGCCTGACTTCCTGAGCACCCATTTCACCTGGACCTTAAAACATGATTTTTTTGACTCAATTTGAGTTTTTCAATGTTTTCACTCACAGAGGCATTTGAGATGCATTGATTTGTAGGTTGTGGATTATGATGGGAACCATCAATACCAGTGAGAGAAGAATTCATCACATATATTTGCATCTCCTCCTTTATCGGTATCCCCGTGCTTGAAGACTTTGTACCGCCTTCCCATACCCTTTACACCAATCTGCTGCTAATTGGTACACTGAAACCTATGTAACAAGGACACTCTAGCATTACCAAAAATAAGTGTTCCGACATGTATTATGTATGATACTTGTGTTGATGGATACTCTCATTGGACACTCCATGATTAGATCATCAACCTTTTACATATCTTTGACTACAAATGTTTGACACTTCACTTACGTTTCCACATGGTCACTGTCCATTGCGGTCCAAAGCATTGGATTCGCTTACATGGGCCTTATGTTATGTATGAACAATACTGTCATAAAGTACCAGCAAGGTCGTCTGGCAATGTTGAACATTTCATGCTTACCTAATCTTGCTCGTGGAGTCAGTGCTTTGAAAGCACCCAACCTTCACAATCGGAGGTGTAGCCTGAACCATCGCTAGTGCTGCGTTTAACACTTGTGGCAAGCCAGCCAAGCAATCATGGTAGTATTACCTTTGTTCTCAGTCATACTAACTAATGATCAAAACGTTGCAGTTTTCATTTGAATGTTCTGCAACTGAGCCTCCTTGTTTGGAATTAAAGTTCAGCACTTCACTGTCTTTTGAGTTATTGAGAAACCTTTCACCTGTTGTATGTAGGGTTGAATTTGTGTCAAACAGAAATGGTAGTAGTCTTAATGGACATTTTGGAAAGCCTCATCATCGAGTAACTACTTTAAGTTTTGTGGTAACAATTCTATACTTTTATTGAACAAGATTTTTGAAACAGAGTGATTGGAAAGTTTCCAATGCTAATTCCTAAATGTAATTTGATTATTTGAATCTGTGAGCATACATGTATGTATGCATAGGTAGTGAGCCTGCTGCTGTTGCTTTAACTGTTATCATTCCACTACCTTTTAATTTTATTTAGGGCGTGTTTGGTTTAAATCCAATTTTTCCCAAGAAAATTTGAAAAAATGAGGGAAAGAGGAGAATGAAGAACAAAATTGTGTTTTTAGGGCGTGTTTGATTTCTACCCCTTGGTTTTATACAAAATTGTGGCAAATATATCCACTATCTCTCCATCTCTACTATTTTTTGTAATTTTCCCATGCAAATTTTTCTTAGAACCACACTTAGTTTCATCATGTGTGTTAATATGGCTACACTTTCATGGCTGTCTTTCAATTATATCAATGATCCTTGCCTGTGTCCTAACGTGACTTGCAATACTCTGCTAGTTGTCAATGTGCGACACAGAAGGCTCGTCTCCTCTGCCACAGTTGACTGACAAATGAGACAGGCTTTCTCGTTTGGCTGATAAAAGTCTCATTTTGACCAATTTTCAGCCATCACCACTGCAGATGGTTTCTTCTGAATGTCTCAAAGTAGCAATCCACTAAGACACTGCCACTGAAATCGACTGTGGAGATCTTACAATTGAAAAATCAGATTTTGAAGACCCCAATTTTGAATGCAATTGAATTTTTAGATGTATTGATTGTGTCCATCAATAATATGAATCTCAGTTGCATAATATATTGTAATCATGCTTTGATGCAGGGATCTTTCAAAAAAAGTACTGGATTGATGGTCTCTTCTAAACTGCCAAGGTTCTCTGACATGTACACACTTTCAATAGCCAGTGCTGAT
Source organism: Berberis vulgaris (assembly GCA_963556465.1). NCBI lineage: Eukaryota > Viridiplantae > Streptophyta > Magnoliopsida > Ranunculales > Berberidaceae > Berberis > Berberis vulgaris. The sequence continues at coordinate 103,874,064 of OY747124.1, read as the reverse complement.
CCCAAATCTATTTCTGCCAAGCAACCGCTCGAGTTTACCAAGAGCGTCACTAAATGGTCTCTGTTTAACACTATTTATTTATTATTATTATTAGTATTTTTTTGAGTTGTTCCACTGCAGTACCTGACGTTCCTTGATGAACCTGTTGCAGGTTTACAAAGGACGGAGTTTTGGTGGAAGGGCTGTTCTCGAAAGATGTTGAAGCACTAATCAACAAGTATGCATCAGAATCAAGAAAGAGCAAGTAATAGCAAACTAGTACCGGAGGATCAAATCAGTGAATCATGGTCATTATCCTGACTCTTGATTTGAAACTGTTTGATTTCATAGAATACTGTTTACTAGCATGATTTTGTAGAACTTAGCTGTGACAGATATACCAATAACAAAAGAAGAATTTGTCGGTTGCATTTCCCCCTTTCGCCTGCACTGTGATGATTCTTCTGTGAATTTGCTTGCCTAAAAGTTATCTGGGTTAATACACCATTCATTGGTATTACAATCAGTGTGATGACTGCAACTGAAGCTCCATTACGGTGTGGGCTTAGACCACACATTATTTTTTCATTATGGCACTTAGACATGGAAAAATCATGATCTATGAAAGTCATTTTATTTGATTCAATTGTTTAGAGCCTGAGTTTTATACGAATTAGAATGTACTGACATTCTGTGCAAGTCCGGCTGGTTGGTAACATAAGATGCCGAAACCTTGTGTGTGAACTTGGCATAGGCTAAAAGGACTGAAGCTGTTTTGCCCATTTGGATTAGAGTCCATAGAAACATGTTGAGAGGGTTGGAATAAAAGACCTGGCTCTTAAATAAAACTCTATAGCTCAATGATTAGAGCTTGGCGGATGGTACCACTAGGTCATGGGTTCAAACCTAGTTTGCGGCATCTTTATGGGTTTTGGGATCCTATAAAAACCCTACTTACCTTTCAAAAAAAAAAAAAAAAAAAACTCTATAGCTCTAGGATTGTTTCTCATATACACTTCCGTCAAAAGATCCTGTCCTCCAAAAAGAGCGCCAAATTGAAATATTCAAATATAGGAATACTATTGTAATTTGTTAGGAATAGTTGGTTGAGTATATCGTTATTTGTTTCTGGTTAAATAGAGAAGGGAAAGAACAGAGAAGGGCATCTGAAAAAGCATGAATCCTTAGGCTCTTGTTCAAGAAGAACTCGAGAGATTTTGTTTGTAATTCCTTTAGTTACTATCAATTCCATTCAATGTCTTCCATTCTTGTTTTGCAGTTCGTCACTGTATCCAAAAAATAAAATTTTTGCAGTGGCCACTTCTTTCTTCTTCGAACTTCTTATTGATTTTAGTCATGAGGTCTAAATATGAACCATTTGATGAGTAGAAGTTTATTTGTCTTTTAAGTTTCATCATACGTGGTAGTGTCATACATCAAACGTCGTAGTGTCATACATCAAAGGCAAAAAAATACTTATTCAGACAATCACTTTTCTTGTTACCTCATTACCAAAATCCCTTATTTTCCTCAAGTTTAAAGATTGATTTAGGTTTAACCTCAATACCCTGTAAAGATCAAATTATGTGAAAAAATAATTCATAAAAAATTGAATTGGGGCAAATTTTAAGAGGTTGATTCAATTTCAATCTAAAAAATACACTTGAGAAGAAGTTTGCTAACTCCTATTTTCATAGTTTTTGAAAAGTTGTGAATATTATCAAATTATTCCATTTATAACAACCCTATATTTTTTGTTAATTTGATAAAAGAATTAGATTTATTCATTTGATCCAAGGATGGAGAGCCTCACCCTCATCGAAAGCTGTGAGGTTAACCTTATTGAATCACCACTCTTCATATTTGTAGTTGAAACGATAAGAAGAAAGAAGGAAAACAGATAAAAATTGCTAAGCGTTTTTTTGGGTGTCTGTGTGGATGTGTCATAAAATAGCAGCTGTTATAATAGTGGAAGTTTAGTTTTAGAATGTAGATTTTGCAAAATAAAATAGATAATATATGTAACTGTTTCTATACTCCAAAATCTTATTATTATTCTTTTGGAAAAGAAAACAAATTTTATTTTGAAATTAGAATTTAGGGGATAAAGAGTCCTTAGTAGATTGAAATACAAACCAAAATCATATTAGGAATGATTGGCATATAGTACATCCAATTGAAAAAGAGTTTTAATTTCATTGAAATTATATTTCTAAATTTCTCTCATTTATATATCTCTGCGTATAATAGGAAGCACCATTAGAGAATATCTTCTATGATTGATTAGTAATTACTCTTTACTAGTCCCTCATCTTTCTTCTCTTCTCAATATGTTTAAAGAAGCCATGAAAGGTAAAAATGTGAGATTGATTGATGAGAAAAGTGATGAAAGGATCATCAGAGATAGGAAACTAGAAGTGGGTGTTGATGTCCGGGACTACAACATAATCAAGGACAAGACATTAGGAGGTCAAGATCATGGGTTATACAGGATGGATGTATATGTGGAGCCTGGTGGTGATCCCTACTACATACCAAACAAATACAGATATGGTTTAGTTGATATTCCTTTAGATGCAGATGGTTCATATGGTGAGGAGTATCTAAAATTAGAGCTTGTTCGTTTCGATGATAGACCTACAGAGGTTGGGACATCCAGGGGTCTGTCTGTGGTGTGTCGAGGGAAGGTTAAATTGCCTGTGGTGTATGACAAAGAGGTGAAGCGTCGGGTGGAGTTTGTGAAGATGGAGGGTGGAAAATGCAGCTATCAAGGTGATATCTTTGTGTACTTGGAAGTTAAAACAAAAAGAAAGCGAATGACCAATGGCATTGTCGAGTTTGGCTCCCATGAAGTAGTAAATTTGGACTAGTGCCCTTCGCCGCTTTCTTTTGCTTGATCATCAGGACTTTCAGTTTATCATTTGTATTTTAGTTCTTGCTATCTAATTGTTATATAAAGTAGTGATTCCATATTAAATGAAATCAATACGATATCTTCTTTACAGTCCCATGAGCATTCTAATCATGTTAAGTAGTCTAATCATGTTGCTAACAATTGGGAGCCATGCCATTTCAATATCGTGTTGTCGTCCCTACAGAATGTTGTTGAATATCGTAGATAAGAATTTCCAAGAAGTTCACTCAATTTCCATCCCATAACTAATCAGCATCCGCCTCCCAGAATGTGTAATTAAGCTATGGTTCTACTGGTAGAGTGTCAGGATGAATCATGAACGAAAATATCATCCCGGCTTGATGCTAATGCCGAATAATCTGTTACATTGGAAGGACAATATTCATGGAAACCAGTAAATGTGGCCACTGTTGGTGTCTGGGTGCACTTCCACAGTTCAAGGCGCTGTTGGTTCACACAGTTTCCGTGGAAATGAACTTGGCTCAAGAATAACAGCAAATAAGAAATTCAAGCGTGTCAACTAATCACATTAGAAACTTAATACCACACCTCAATGCTTTATAGTGCAGCGTGCAGTTTCATACCACACCTCAATTCTCAAAACTTGAACCGGAAATAGCTTGCTGGGATCCATATCACTGCATATTGGCAACATCTCCTTTCTCAAGGTGATTGATCTCAGACATAATAACCTACATAGCACAATTCCTCAAGATATTGGTCATTTGTTTCGTTTAAAATTTCTTGACTTGGAAAATAACAATTTCTAATGAGGAATACCATCCAATTTAACTCTTAAGACTTTGTACTTGAACGACAACAATTTCACAGGAAATCCTCTTACTGAGATTGGATCATTGTCAAAGCTTGAGAACCTAGATCTTTCCAAAAACAATTTAACTGGAGGTATACCATCTTCATTTGGGAACCTTTCAATTCTCAATGTATCTTTGTGAATTTCAATGCTTTGGAAGGAAGTATTCCTGGTACATTAAGCCTAATATTAAATTTGACTGCTTTTACATTTGTTAAAATAAATTGTCTGATAGGATTCCTCCTTCTGTCTACAATCTTTCATCTATCAAATTCATTTCGTCGCCTTCAAATCAAATAGAAGGGAGTCTTCCATCTGACATAGGAGTCACTCGCCCGAATCTCCAACAGCTCCGAATTAGCAGAAACAGATTTACAGGTCCTATTCCATGGTAATTACCAAATGCTTTACAACTTGAAGTAATTGACATAATGGATACTTATTTTTCAGGAGAAGTCCCTAGTAACTTGGAAGTTTAAAGGTTCTCCGTTTTATAAGCATTGGTAGAAATAGGTTTGGGAGTGGGATAACAGGCAATCTAAGTTTTCTGACATCTTTGTGGAACTGCACTGGTTTAGAAAAATTGGCTTTCTTTACCAATTATTTTGGAGGTGTTTTGCCAAAGTCAATTTCAAACCTCTCCACCAAACTCAATGCGCTTGCCATCGGAGACAATCAAATATCTGGAAGCATCCCTCTAGGCATCTAAATCTAGTCAGCTTGAATGAATTAGGAATGGAGTACAATCGTTTTAGTGGTATTATTCCGGCATCCTTGGGGAAGCTACAAAATCTAGAAATATTGTCTTTGCATGACAACAGATTAACAGGACAAATTCCATCTTCTTTTGGAAGCATGAGTCTCTTGTCCGATCTGTATTTACAAAATACAGTTTGGAAGGAAGCATTTCTGAAGGTCTTGGGAACAGTCCGAATATGCAACAGTTAAACCTCTTCCATGCATAAATTTAATGGTTCCATACATGAGAATTTTTTTTTTTTTTTGGAAGGCAAGCCGGTGTTTGATAGGATCCGTAACCTATCCCCCGAGGTGCCGCCTATAGGCCAACATCACCCCGAAAGAAATTATGCCGCCGGAGGGTCTCGAAGAAAGGACCTGGGGATAAATCCCACAAGGCCTTAACCACTCGACCATAACTCCTTTGGCGAGAATTCATTGGCCTTATCAGCCCATCTTTCTATGTAGACCTATCACATAATTCGTTGACAGGTACTCTACCTGCACAAGTCAGCAATTAAGAAATCTAGAGCTTTTTGATGTTTCCGATAATCCATTATCTGGTGAAATCCCCAGTTCGTTAGGAAGTTGTTTGAGGTTGGGACAGCTATACTTAGCAGACAATTTCTTCTGATGAGAAATTCCCTCATCTTGGATCAGTCTAAATGGTCTTCGGGAATTAGATTTGTCAAGTAAGAATTTATCAGGGAAAATACCAACAACATATCTGGAAAGCTTACTCTCTTTATAGATATTGAATTTGTCTTTCAATGATTCGTACTGAGCTTCCTTGCACTATGTGAAATGGACTATTCTCGGATTGGACATGTTTATAGCTAAAGGAACGTACAGCGACCACTTTAAGGGCGGGGTTCCAATGTGTTTGGAAATACAAGTGCAGTATCATTGTTTGGAAATAAAAAGCTCTGTGGAGGTGTCAGTGCGCTCCATTTGCCTACATGTTCCACCAAAATGTCAGCCAAAATGTTCCACCAAAATGTCAGCCAAACATAAAAAATCTGGTAGTCCCAAGCTAGTCATTGCAATGATTAGCGTGGCTGCGTGGTCATGTTTCTTGTTCTGTCCTTAGTTTGTATTTTTTGCTATCGAGGATGAAAACCAAAGAAGGAACCTTCCTCAATGCCACAATTGGGGAAAAGCACCTTATGGTCTCTTCCAAAGATCTTCACCGAGCAACTAATGGATTCTCTTCAATGCATTTGATTGGATCAGGCAGTTTTGGCTATGCATATTAGGGAACCTTTTCTCAAGAAGGATTTTCCAAGAGCTTTTAAGCATAGTGTGAAGCATTGAGAAACATACACCACCGGAATCTTGTTCCAACCTTAACTTCCAGCACTAGTGTGGATGCTGATGGGAATGGTTTCAAAGCTCTAGTCTTCGAGTTCATGCCGAAAGGAAGTCTGGAGATGTGGCTGCATCCTAATGGCGATAGTAGACAAAGCCAATCATCAAGTTTATATCTTATTCAAAAGCTAAGTATTACATTTGACGTTGCGTCCGCCCTGAAATATCTTCATCACCAATGTCACATACAAATTGTTCATTGTGATCTCAAGCTAAGCAATATTCTTCTTGAAGATGAAATGATAGCTCTATGTTCCCTTCTTCTCCTCTCTTCTTCTCTTCTCATCTTCCTCTAGTTTGAGAACTGATGAAATTACTGTACAACATATATACTGTGAGAATGCATGTTTTAGAGAGTCAAAATTAAGACTATAATGGAGAAGACAACGGGACAGGTAAACAACACTTAATTACAACAAGCAATTCCATGAAAGGAGTCTGTCGAATGGACTTTTAGGGAATCACAATAGTGAGCTACAAACTTTTACCAAATCACCCATTAGTATATATCCTTCCTATGCTTGGGCAACGAATATATTAAAAAAAAATGAGCCGATGACCCAAAGCAAAAAAAAAAAAAAAAACTTCTTTTTGTTATACTTTTTAGAAACTCGTTAATTTGAGCTTACTACGGAAACAGATGTTTGTGTTTCCTATTTTATCTGGTGCAGTGTTAATTTGAGCTTACTTTTCAGAATATGAAATCTCCAGTGTCAATTAAGGGCAATGACCGATTTGGAAAGACTTGTAAGTCGATCTTATCAGCACCTAACAAGGAAACTGCAACAAATCCTCTATATATTCTTTATCTCTTCTCTTGACTTCCCTGTGAAAAAATTTGTTATATTTTTCTTCTGATCAAACCGATAGTCATGAAAGTGACAAAGTTGAGATCAAAAGACATGGGAGGAGGCTCTTCTGGGTTCAATGTACGTCCTCGACGCTTCAAGAAGGTAGATAGAAAATTGAAAGGTGTTGTAATCTACGATCAAGAAGATGACATGATGATCCCTCCTAAAATAGCCAGATTGAAAGGTACACTCACTGGGGTGGACAAAATCATTGACAAGGATGATGATGATGATGATGATTGCTATTATGCAGTAAGTTCACGCGTGGAACCCGGTGGTAAATATCACTTTATTCCAGATGATGGCTCAATTGATATCCCATTGGACACTAGCATTGGTGCTTACCATCATCAGGATCAATATCTGAAACTAGAGTTGATTAGGGTAAGTAATGATGGAGTCGCAGATGTTGGAACTTCTAAAGGTGTTTCTGTGCTGTGTCGTGGAAAGGTTCGGTTGCCTACTATGTATGATGACAACACGGAGGTGATTGACAAAAAGGTAGAGCTTGTGAAGTTTGTGGAAGGTGAATGCAGGGTGCATGGTCATGTCAGTGTCACCTTGGAGAAAAGAACAATAGTTAGAGGCTGGGGTTTGCGTTAGCGTCAAGTAGTCTTTTGGAGGACCATGGCTGAGTTTAGATTTCTAATGGGTTATACCCGAACTTTTAGTTCATAATCAGATGTAAGAAGGCATTGGGGAACTTGAAATTATAAAATTATATGGTGTACAGTAATAAACTGATAGATTTGCATGCTTGTAAATTTAAGTTTGCAGTTTACTAACTTTGTTAATTTGTTTGGTAAATGGTTCTTTTCTATGATTGGTATTTTATTGATGACACTTAGGCCTTAGGTTGATGATCATAAGCTTACAATAAAAAAGGAGGGGGAGAAAGGTAAGTCTGCGATTGTATGCCAACAAAACACACTAAACCCTGTTTAAGAAGTTTCTTAAAGGATATCTTAATTATGTATAGTAGCAAAATTCATCTTTAAAAAAACGTTCATTTTTGCATGGTTTTCTTCTACTGTTGTACATATGTTTTTTATATTATAGGTTACACAATTGCTCATCAATCCATTGTCGTCCAGCCCGGTTAGGATACCTGGCTTTCACCCAGGCGACCCGGGTTCAAATCCCGGCAATGGAAATTTTTTTTGTTTTTTGTTTTTTTGTTTGTTTGTTTCTTTTTTAATGTTGCTAAGCATATTTTTGCTGTATGTTCAATCCATTGTTCTATCTTTTTGCATATGGTCCTAGGGGTGGACACGGGATGGACCTCATTCTAATTTCATCCGTTTCTTCGAGATGAGATCGAGTCGGGATAGACCTCATCTCATCCGAAACAGGACGGGATGAACAAGTACTTAAGATTAACCCTTTCGGCCTTTCATATTGCAAGTGTTTGTATACATTTTTAATCAAATATTAAAACACCAAACCTTTCCATCAATCATATGAAGTTGTAAATCATTAATTTGAATATCATATCATTTTATTACAATAGGATAATATGTATGAGATTAGTGATAAAAAAGACATCTCATGCAACTGGATCTTACAAAAGATTATTAATCATGGACCAAACAAGAGCTCACACATTGCTCAAGACAGTGTTTCTAAGATGCAACATACAATGGCATTAGCAAGACTGTCTAGAGCTCTACATGAAGCTCCATAGAAAGCAACCATTAAGGAAACTCTATTTCATGTTCAAAATCGAAAACATACAGACAAACACCCACTTCAACTCTTAGTGGTCAGATTTTTATCTGAAAATGAAAATTAACAAACGAGTCAATGATGGCAACATGCTCCTATGGGTTTGCAGATTCATTGCACAAAGTAAATAACCAGCAAAATATGCGGGTATTAACAAGACATCAGCTTCTTGAACCATCTCGTCCACTTCGTCGTCAGTCAATTTCTCTCCCAAATTTGTCATCACATGTCGTAGCTGCACAGTTGGTGCCAGACATAGTATAGGCCCGTAAACTACGAAACAGAGCAATACAATATACACTGATTAACGACAGACTCTACAGAAGGTCTACCACAAGTCCACTGCTAAGATGTTTTTCACCCAACGACGCATACTATGTTCCACAAGAAATTCATTTCAGTATATATGGAAACCATCCAGGAGGGAAAACATTAACTCACTAAGCCTTAATGTTGGGATGCTACTGGCAAAAAATGCAAATGAAATAGTTCGGACTTGTGATAAATGCCAACAATTCACCCCGTATACTCATATGCCAGGCCAAAACCTAATCCCCAATGAGTAATCTGTGGCCATTCGCGCAATGGGGGATGGACTAGTTTTCGACAGAAAGAAGTTCCTCCTTGTGGCAGTAGATTACTTCATCAAATGGGTAGAAGTAGAACCATTGATAAAGATTGGAGAAACTCAATTTGAAAACTTTCTCTGGAAGGACATAATATCCTGATTTGGAATCTTCAGAGTAATTGTCACTAACAATGGAAAACAATCCGAAGGCAAAAAAGTCAAATTTTTTTGTGAAAACTTAAACATTAAACATCAAACATTAATTCTCAGCACCCGCCCACCCACAAGCTAACGGACAACATGAAGTGACCAACAGAACAATCCTAGAAGCAATCAAAAGGAAGCTCGAAGCATCAAAAGGATTGTAGGTGTCCGAATTACCAGACATCCTCTGGGCCTATACAACAACGAAGATAACTTCGACTGGAAAAAATCCATTCGCCCTGGCATAAGGATCTGAGGCAATGATACCAGTAGAAATTGGCATGCCAACATTCAGAACCGAAGAGTTTCGAACAAAAGATAACAACGAAGCTTTACGAGTCGGACTGGACCTTCTCGAAGAGAAATGAGTTAAAGTTTCGATCAAAGCAGCATCCTCCAACAAAGAACGGCCAGTTACTACAACTAAAAAAGTAAAGCTTCTGGCCCGACCAACATGTCGTACAACGAAGTACACTTATAAATAAATGTGTTATTTAGTAACAAATTTTATATTTCTTGTTAATATGTTACTATTTCTAACATAAATAAATTTCATTGGAAATGCCATAAAAGTGTCACTTTTTGTAACAAAATCTATTTTGTTGGCAATTTTTCTTTGTTAAAGAGTAGGAGAAAAATATTTCTTCCAACACAATTTTTCATCAACATTATGTAGCAACAAAATAATTCTGTGTCAACAAAATTTTAGTTTGTTAGTAATTATGATGCCATTTACAATAAATTGTTTCATTGTTAATAAAATTAATATTATTGACAAACATTTTCTTGGTACATGCACTATAACACTTGTTCGTGTCTCTTCAACAATAAAACTAAATTTTTTCTCATTAATTATCACGTTATTACAACGATTTATTTGGTTACTTATAATGAAATTTTTTTCATGAAATTTATTTATGTTTATAGCTCCTAACTTCTTTACAGTGGAAAAAATTAGTTCAGTAAAAATTTTTATTAGTAGCAATGGTATTATGTCATCTGAAAAATCGAATAAAATTTCTTTAACAATAAAATATTATTTTATTATTAATTATAATATTATAGGTAACAATTTATTTCGTTGCTAAAAATTCCATTAACATTTTTTTTTCTTATTAAGGCTCGTTTTCTTATTTACAACAATTTAATTTTATTTCATTGGGGATATAACCAATTTCAATAACATATCTATAATTGAAATGCTATTATTATTTTGTTGCTAATAATAATGGTGTTATTGTGAATTTTTTCATTGCTAAAAGTGGTAAATATTTCACATAAAACTTATAGTCGTGAAAATATTTAGTCATAATTTATAGTGACGAAATATTATTTATTGGTCCCTAGTACATACGTAGCAATGATTTTTTATTACAAAAGAGTAATTTGATTTAATAAGCTATTAAGTTGCTTCACACACAACACAATTATTCAAAAAGCTCAACTGGTAAAAAATTAAATATTGCTATAGATTTTACTATAGGTCTGAAGTTCAATTCTTGTTGAGCCTAAAAATAAATAAAATCATATATGAATTTCCATAGTGGGGTCTTACCACCAATAGTGGTGTCCTTAGAGTTTGGGAAGTCGGGAGGTAGATTGGGTCGTATAAGAGCCGATAATGATCCACTACAAGAAATCTATCTTTTACCAACAAAATTATTGCTACGAAAATTGATTTCCTTGTTAATATTGTAGCATTGTCAACGAATAAAAAATTTCCTTGAAAAAACCATAAACTTGTTACTGTTTTCCAACAAAATATATTTTGTAGGAAACATTCCTTGTTAAATAGGTGGCGGGAAACATTCCCTCCAAACCCAATTTTTCGCTAAATTGATTTAACAATGAAATTATTTTTATGGCCACAAAATACTTGTTCATTGGTAATTATGGTATCATCTGAAATGAAATATTTTGTTGCTAAAGAAGACTAATTTTAACAACAACTAACTTTCCTTGTTAACGAATATTAAATCTTATTCATCCCTCTTTAGTAAGGAAATATGTTTTCCTAGACAATAATCACATTATTAGTAATGATTCGGTTCGTTGATAATGATTGATAATTTTTTTCAATAGGTTTTTTCTTGTTAAAGCTCGTTTATTAATTTATTGCAACAAAGTAATATTTCGTTGAGAATTGTCACACTATTGGCAACGTTTTTTATTTTGTTGGAAACAATATATTTTTTAATGAAATCTTTGTAGCTATGAAATAAGATTTTGTTGGTAATTATAACATTGTTCGTAACAAATTTTTTTCTAAGTAAAAACTGATAATTATTTTCATGAAAATTTGTTTCTCATTAAAGGTCACTAACTATTTTATAGCGACAAGTCATTATTTTGTTGGAAATTGGTATACTCACTACAAAAAATGTTTTAGTTACTAACAAATTTTATTTTCCTTGTTAATATGTTACTATTTCTAACAAAAATAAATTTCATTGAAAAAACCATAGAGTTGTCACTTTTTGTAACAAAATCTATTTTGTTGGCAACTTTTCTTTGTAAAGAGATGACGAAAAATATTTATTCCAAAATCAATTTCCCACCAACATTATTTAGCAACAAAATATTTCTTTTTCAACGAAATTTTAGTTTGTTAGTTATAATGACATCATTTATTTCATTGCTAATAAATATTAATATTATTGACAAACATTTTCTTAGTAAATGCACTATAACACTTTCTTGTTCGTGTCTCTTCAACAATGAAACTAAAGTTTCTCTAGTTAATTATCACGTTATTGCAACGATTTATTTGGTTACTTATAATGAATTTTTTTTCATGAAATATTTTTATATTTAAAGCTCCTAGCTTCTTTATAGTAGAAAAATATCAATTCGTTGAAATTTTTTATTAGTAGCATTGATATAATTTCATCTGAAAAATCAAATAAAATTTATTTAACAATACAATATTATTTTACTGTTAATTATAATATTAATGGTAACAATTTATTTCGTTGCTAAATATTGATAAAATTTCCATGAACATTTTTCTTATTAAGGCTCATTTTCTTATTTACAACAATTTTATTTTATTTCATTGAGGATATAACCAATTTCAATAACATATAGCATTGAAATGCTATTAATATTTTGGTGCTAATTATAATGGTGTTACTGTGAATTTTTTTTTCATTGCTAAAAGTGGTAGATATTTAACATAAATATTATAATCGTGAAAATATTTAGTTTTAATTTATAGTGATGAAATATTATATATTGGTTTCTATTATATACGTAGCAATGGTTTTTTTATTGCAAAAAATGTGTAATTTGATTTAATAAGCTATAAAGTTTTTTCACACAACACAATTATTCAAATAGCTCAATTGGTAAATATTGCAACAGATTTTACTATAGGTCAGGAGTTCGATTCCCGTTAAGCCTAAAAATAAATATATTTTATATGGAATTCCATAATGGGGTCTTATCATCAAGAGTGGTGTCCTTAGAGTTTGGGACCTAGATTAGGTCGTCTCTTAGACAACTTTAATATATCATTTTTTTATTGAAAATAATTTCCTTGGTAATTGGTAACGATACCGATGACAACTTTCGTTGATATTCATGCATTTTACCAACCAAAAAAATTATATGATAAAGGTTGTTACCTTTGCCAACGACAATTTTCCTTGATGATTTTAAGATTTTTCGAGAAAAATTTTGTAGGTAAATAAAATAGTTCTTGCAACAAACAATTTGTTGGTAACGATATTTGATTTTTACCAACGAATTTCCTTGGTAGTTGTCAATATTACCAACAAAATATTTTCTTGACTTAGCATCCCTTTTACCAACAAAAACTGTAATTCCTTGGCAAATACCTTTAGCTACGGGGATGCCTCTAGGAACCCACCAACGAATTTTTTTCCTTGTTAAAAGTAGTTTTCAACAAAATTTTGAGTTTTGTCAAGGACATTTTTTCTTGAAAAATGCCTTAATTGTTGTAGTGATCGTTTTGGTTTATAATTTTTTTCATTGGAATTCATTTCCTTGGTAATTGTTAACGATACCTATGACAACTTTCATTGGTTTATATTCATTTTACCAACGAAAAAGTTATATGATAAAGGTAGTTAGCTTTTCGCACGACAATTTTCCTTGAAGGGTCTGTTTGGTTGCACGAAAAATAGACATGGAAATTGAAATTGTTTTCGTGAATTCATTCCGAGACATCCCCCTCGGACTTGGATTCCCACGAGTAGTTGTAAAATAGTTTTATGAAGAATTAATTTCTTGTCAATAACTTGACAACCAAACAACGGAAATCTTCATAACAAGGGAAATGGATTCCATTTCCCGAGAAAAATGGCTAACCAAACAGACCTAAAGATTCTAAGTTTTCTCAAGAAAAAAATTCATAGGAAAATAAAGTTTTCTTACAACAAAATAATTTGCAGGTAAATATATTTGATTCTTACCAATGAATTTCCTTGGTAGTTAACAGTATTATCAACATCATATTTCCTTGACTTATCATTCGTTTAACCAACGAATTTCCTTGGTAGTTGTCAGTATTACCAACACCATATTTCCTTGAGTTATCATTCGTTTTACCAACAAAAAATTGAATTCCTTGGTAAAAACCTTTAGCTACGGGGGCGCCTCAAGGAACCCAATATCAAATTTTTTCCTTGTTAGAAGTTTTTTCCAACAAAACTTTATTTTTGTCAGGGAAATTGTTTCTTGAAAAATGCCTTAATTGTTGTAGTGTGCCTTTTCACTATTTGGATTATGAGACAACTCCATTGCAAATTGTGTCATCTTATTATTGATGATACAAACATCATCACCCAAAAACTTGGCGAGATCGGGCACGCTAGTAGTAGAAACAAAAGTTTTCTCATACTCGTTTAACAGATTAGAGACTTCTACCTCACTTTTCTCCACAACCAGATTCAGGTCTTCAGTCTCTTGAGTAGCAAGACGAACATCGTTTTCATCGCCATTCCCAACAGAACTCAGGCTGAGCATCCCCCGGAGCAAAACCAACAAGTATCTTTCGTTTCGAAATACAACCATGGCTAACCAAAACACTAGAAATTAGCCTTTTTGACGGGCTGGTAGGCCAAGGAGCCTTCCTTTTCGTGGTGGTCGAACCAGCACCACCAATAGCAACAAGAGCATCGAGATCCATAACTTTATTGGTGGAGCTCACTTTACCATCAATGCTAGCAGGGGCCGCATGCTCCTCCGCCTCGTCAGAGATGACGACAATGCCATAACGAGCAATAGTAACTTTAGAATTTCAATCCTCAAGAAACATATCACGCTCTGGTTCGTTCATAGTATACAAACCACTACAATTAATGGTATCCAGAGCGAGAAAATCCTCCAAAGCAATACGAGGAAGCAAAAGAAACTGCTCACATACTCCCTGCTTCGCTGCAGTCAAATGTAGTTTATTCTACTTCCTGGGCTCCTGGAACGTCCGCAAAATGGTCGGTTGCGAAATTTGAAATATCCAGATTCCATGGACACATAAAAACCAAGGCCTCACCCAGGACATGTAATCGTCCTTAAGCTTCCCCATATAAGTAGGCGAACGGAGAAAGCAATTACGACTATTGCTTACCGAAAGCCTCACCATGAAGTGCAGAGTCTTCCCGTTCAAGGGAATGCTAGATAGAAGGGCTCCCACCACGATTGCAACCATCACCCTCCAACCATTGGGACCCATCTGAGGAGGAGCAATGCTCACAAAATCCAAATAAGCCCAGAAGATCTCTGGAGTCGGAAGTCGAAGACCAAACCTGAACATTGCAGGATAGAGTGTAATGTAACTAGGCCTTGGAGAGCAGGGTTTTCATCGATTCTAGGAAAAACAATCTCCAAATCAGACGAAAGAGAGAACGTCTTACGAACATAGTCTAAAGTTCCTTGCGTTGCCTGCCTAGGTTCAAAGAACGCCTCACAGGCAACAAGTTCGTCCCTGCTCATAACTCTGTTAGAAGCCATGAAAAAGAGATTGTGCAAGATAGAGAATGAAAAAAGTGAGAAAAGATCGATAACTTCAGAAAAATGAAACAAGTCATGGTAGGAATCACTCCCCCAAGGATGTACCTCAATGAAAGAGGAGATCATTGTGAAGAACGTCTCCCCTCATGACGCCCTACATGCTTAAGTCACACATTAAGTTAATTACGGACATTATATAAGGTAAAGTGAACATTTGACCAAAGGTATGCAAACACAACTGAATTATACTCTGCCCAAATTCAGTCTTCTCCCACATATTAACTGATTTAAGCATCAGATTGCCTTCAACATCTAAAAAGGTGGTCTTTGGCAATTTAACCTTGTTTTACAGGTCAGATCTCTAGGAGAACGGATTTGGATGCATCAAGTATCCTTCCTCTGCTCGGGCGCATGAAGGATTATTCTTCGTAATGTAGCCTTTGGGCAATGAATATATATGAATTATAAATGGGCCGATGACCCAAAGATTTTTTTTTTTAGAAACTTGTTAATTTGAGCTTACTATGGAAAGAGATGTTAGTGTTTCCTATTTTTATCTGGCGCAATCTTACAATATTAGAATATGAAATCATCACTGGCCTCAATTAAGGCAATGACCGATTTGGAAAGAGTTGTAAGTCTATCTTTATCAGCACCTAACAAGGAAACTGCAACAAATCCTCTATATATTCTTTTATCTCTTGACTTCCCTGTCTGACAAACTATGTTCTATTTTTCTGTGATCATCAAACTGACAATCATGAAAGTTAAAAAGTTGAGATCAAGAGACAACTCTTCTAGGCTCAAGGTAGGTCCTTAACACTTGAAGAAAGATAGAAAATTGAAAGGTGCTGTAATCTACAACGATCAAGAAGATGACATGATGATCCCTCCTAAAATAGCCAGATTGAAAGGTACAATCTTTCGGGTGGACAAAATCATTGACAAGGATGATGATGATGATGATTGTTATTACGCAGTAAGTTCACGTGTGGAACCGGGTGGTAAATATTACTCCATTCTAGATGATGGCTCAATTGATATCCCATTGGACGTTAGCATTGGTGCTTACCATCATCAGGATCAGTATCTGAAACTAGAGTTGATTAGGGTAAGTAATGATGGAATTGCAGAGATTGGAACTTCTAAAGGTGTTTATGTGGTGTGTCGTGGAAAGGTTCGGTTGCCTACTATGTATGATGACTACATAGAGGTGATTGACAAAAAGGTAGAACTTGTGAAGTTTGTCGAAGGTGAATGCAGAGTGCATTGTCATGTCAGATTGCTATTACGCAGTAAGTTCACATGTGGGATGCTACTGGCAAAAAATGAAACAAAATGCAAATGAAATAGTTCGGACTTGTGATAAATGCTAACGATTCACCCCGTATACTCATATGCCAGGCTAAAACCTAATCCCAATGAGTAATCTGTGGCCATACGCGCAATGGGGGATGAACTAGTTTTCGACAGAAAGAAGTTCCTCCTTGTGGAAGTAGATTACTTTATCAAATGGGTAGAAGTAGAACCATTGATAAAGATTGGAGAAACTCAATTTGAAAACTTTCTCTGGAAGGACATAATATGCTGATTTGGAATCCTCAAAGCAATTGTCACTAACAATGGAAAACAATTCGAAGGCAAAAAATTCAAAAAGTTCTGTGAAAACTTAAACATCAAACATCACTTCTCAGCACCCGCCCACCCACAAGCTAACGGACAACCAGAAGTGACCACCAGAACAATCCTAGAAGCAATCAAAAGGAAGCTCGAAGCATCAAAAGGATTGTAGGTGTCTGAATTACCAGGCATCATCTGGGCCTATACAACAACGAAGATAACTCCGACTGGAGAAACACCATTCGCCCTGGCATAAAGATCTAAGGCAATGGTACCAATAGAAATTGGCATGCCAACATTCAGAACCGAAGAGTTTCAAACAAAAGATAACAACGAAGCTTTACGAGTCGGACTGGACCTTTTCGAAGAGAAATGAGTCAAAGTTTCGATCAAAGCAACATCCTACCAACAAAGAATGGCCAGTTACTACAACTGAAAAAGTAAAGCTTTTGGCTCGACCAACATGTCGTACAACGAAGAACACTTATAAATGTCATGTTGAATAAGTTAGACTTACTCGAATTTTTTTTGGCCCAACTAACATGTCGAACCATGAAGTGTACTTAAAAAAATCAAGATAAATAAGTCAGACTTACTCGCAAATCTTCTTGTTCGACTAACATGACGGACCACAGTGTGAACTTAAAAGTCTGGACAACTAAATCAGACTTAATCGCAAATCTTCTTGCCCGTTTAACATGTCGGACCACGAAGTGTACTTAAAAAAGTTGGGATGAATAAGTCAGACTTACTAAAAAATCTTCTGGCCCGACTAACATGCTGGACCATGAAGTTTACTTAAAAAATCAGGAAAAATAAGCCAGACTTACTCGTAAATCTTCTGGTTCGACTAACATGACGGACCACGAAGTGAACTTAAAAGTCATAATGACTAAGTTAGACTTAATCGCAAATCTTCTTGCCCGATTAACATGTCAGACCATGAAGTGTACTTAAAAAATTCAGGACAAATAAGTCAGACTTACTCGTAAATCTTCTGGTTCGACTAACGTGACGGACCACGAAGTGAACTTAAAAGTCAGGACGACCAAGTCAGACTTAGTCGCAAATCTTCTGGTCTGACTAACATATCGGACCACAAAGTGTATTTAAAAAAGTCAGGACAAATAAGTCAGACTTACTCGTAAACTTTTTGGCCCGACCAACATGTCAGACCAAGAAGTGAACTTCACAGTTCGAATGAATAAGTCAGACTTATTCGTAAAACTTCTGGTCCGACCAACATATCTGACCACAAAGTGTAGTAAAAAGTCAAGACATATCAGTCAGACTTAATCAAAAGTCATAGACTGGTCACAATGTTCGACTGCAGGACATGTCAAAGTAATTAGGACAGACAACCAAGAAACAAGTTCAAAAGCAGGAATTCAGCCAAGTTTGAACTACTAAGTTAGACGAAAAGATATACGAAACTAGAACGACAAAGTCAGGCTACGACTACGACAATTTCCAAGGAAACAATATAACAGAAAAGACATGCAGATCATACAACAATCATTACGAAAAAGACAAAGCAACAAAAAGCACACAAGTGTCAACGAAAAGAAATTTTCGTTCATTTTCATTCGATTATATCCGGGGAAGAAGATACAATAGTTGGAGAGGATATAGTCAAAGTAATCAAAACATCACTTGCAATGACAGTCGGAGGAGGTTGAGCATTGACTTTAGTAGCATGACCAGTGGGAGGAGATGGGGACTTGTCTTCAGAAGGAGTCAGAACCTTTTATTCGGCAGATGGTGGTGTAGCTATATTTCCACCAACATGATCGATCAAAGGAGACAAGGTCTCAACGACAGTGGCATGATCGGAGGGAGGAGAATATAGTTGACCTTCATCAACTGGATCACTTGGCAGATCCAAAACACATTCCTCATTGCCATCGTCCTCAAAGGCTTGGTTAGCCAAGGCACGCTATTTTGACATGTCATGACTTTCCTCCGATTCAATAAAGTCGATGATGTCAACTACACTACTCGTTCCTCATCGGTCTTACGACAAATAGAATGCCCATCAGCAGTACCCATTGCTTCATCACAACCTTCTCACTGAATAACTCCCTCTTGACATCCAAATGATCCTACAGACTGTTCATTTCCTTCTCCGAGACACCAAGTTCAATAACAAACTTGTCTCGGACAGACTCTGTTTCCGTCAACAAAGCCCGAACAACATCAACAACCTTCTCCTAGTCAGCATGTTCTGCATTCAGCTTATTAGATTGGCGTAAAATGTGAGAAAACAACAATGCTTACCCCGCCATCTTCTTCTCCACGACCGCCATAGGATCACATGCAACCTTGTAATTTGACCCTATCATCCCAGCATAAGTGAGATGATTCATCCCCTCTATTATCTATTTAATACCTTGGTTGAGGTGCTCACTGACGTACTAGCATTTGGACTCTCTCCACTAACCATTTATGCCACTAGGTGATGAGATTACATGCGTTATCCTGCTTGTCTATCTCAAAAAACCAACTAAACTTCTCAAAAAACCAACAAATCTCTCCAGGGACAAACTCCTTCCAACCAATCTGTGGATGAAGGACAGTGGGATCCAGAAGAATTGAAGCCCTATGTCACGAGCCATTTAGCATAGCTTTCTCTAGATGCCTCCGGAAGGTTCTAGAGTGCTCTTGGACATTCTAGCTTAGCTTTATCTAGAGTGTTCTAGCATGGATAAGTCTAGAACACCCTTGTACAAATTTGTGTAGTAGTTTCTAGAAGCCTCCTTGTAATTTTTGGTTCCTTTGGAGGTGGGAACTTTCTAGATGCATAGAGAATACTCCTTTGAAGGAGGATTGTGGAAAGTTCTAGACTAGAAGCCTCTAGGACTTTAAGGGCCTATAAATAGGCCTTGGCATTCATTTGTAGAGATCATCAAACACTTGTACAACTCTCTCAAGCAATACAAAGCATTCTTTCAAAAGCCCAAACACTTGTGCCTTAGCATTTTCCTCACTTAAGCTTTCGAAGCATCACTTAGCATTAGCCAAGCATCGAAGTGCCTTGACTAGTTAGTCCGACGGGAGTGTGACGCTAGTAGGCAGCGTGTTAGCCAAGGGAAAAAGGTCAGCACGTGACACCTAGCTCTGGTAACCTGTTTGACGATCAGAACAATAGTGATGACGGAAGCACCGCTCTTACCGTTCTTTTTCAAAACAGCAGTGGCAGGCGCATGACGAGCATGAGGTGAAGCAGGCACCTCCGCTACATCAACAACACGAGTTGGAGAAGGAGGATGAGGAGACTTGGATCTTTGACCATGGTCAACTTCAACTCCTCAAAAGAATAATCATAATCAAAATTAGCAATGTCACTACCAGAAATCTATCCTTTACCAACAAAAAATTTTCTACGAATTTCAATTTCCTTGTTAATAGGGTATCATTTGTCAACGAAACAAAATTCACTGAAAAGGCCATAAACTTGCTACTTTTTTCCTACAAAATATATTTTGTGGAAAACTTTCCTTGTTAAATACGTGGCGGGAAACATTCCTTCCAAATCTAATTTCCCGCTGAATTGATTTAGCAATGAAATATTTTTATGGCCACAAAATACTAGTTCCTTGTAATTATGACATCATATGGAATGAAATATTTTGTTGCTAAAGAAGACTAATTTTTACAACAAATTACTTTTCTTGTTAACGGAATATTAAAACTTATTCACCTCTTTTTAGTAAAGAAATATGTTTCCCTAGACAATAATCACATTATTGGTAATGATACGTAGATAATGATTGATAATTTTTTCCATTAGTTTTTTTTTTGTTAAAGCTTGTTTATTAATTTATAGCAACAAAGTAATATTTCGTTGAAAATTGTTACACTATTGACAACGTTTTGTATTTTTTCGGAAACAATATCTTTGTTTAATGAAATATCTGTAACAAAGAAATAAGATTTTATTAGTAATTATAACCTTGTTGGTAAGCAAATTGTTTTATAGGGTAAAAAGTGATAATTACTTTCATGAAAATTTGTTTCTCGTTAAAGCTCACTAACTATTTTATAGCGACAAATCATTATTTTATTGGAAATTGGTATACCCACTACAAGAAATGTGTTATTTACTAACAAATTTTATATTTCTTGTTAATATGTTACTATTTCTAACATAAATAAATTTCATTGGAAAAGCCCTAAAATTGTCACTTTTTATAACAAAATCTATCTTGTTGGTAATTTTTCTTTGTTAAAGAGTAGGCGAAGAATATTTCTTCCAAAACCAATTTTTCATCAACATTATTTAGCAACAAAATAATTCTGTGTCAACGAAATTTTAGTTTGTTAGTAATTATGATGTCATTTACAATAAATTGTTTCATTGCTAATAAAGATCAATATCATTGACAAACATTTTCTTGGTACATGCACTATAACACTTGTTCGTGTCTCTTCAACAGTAAAACTAAATTTTCTCTCATTAATTATCACGTTATTACAACGATTTATTTGGTTACTTATAATGAATTTTTTCTCATGAAATTTATTTATGTTTATAGCTCCTAACTTCTTTACAGTGGAAAAAATTAGTTTGTTAAAAAATTTTATTGGTAGCAATGGTATTATGTCATTTGAAAAATCGAATAAAATTTCTTTAACAATAAAATATTATTTTATTATTAATTATAATATTATAGGTAGCAATTTATTTCGTTGCTAAAAATTGATAAAAAATCCATGAACTTTTTTTCTTTTCTTATTAAGGCTCGTTTTCTTATTTACAACATTTTAATATTCTTTCATTGGGGATATAACCAATTTCAATATTATGTCTAGAATTGAAATGCTATTACTATTTTGTTGCTAATAATAATGGTGTTATTGTGAATTTTTTTCATTGCTAAAAGTGGTAAATATTTCACGTAAAACTTATAGTCGTGAAAATATTTAGTCATAATTTATAGTAACGAAATATTATTTATTGGTCCCTAGTATATACGTAGCAATGATTTTTATTGCAAAAGAAGAGTAATTTGATTTAATAAGCTATTAAGTTGTTTCTCATAACACAATTATTCAAAAAGCTCAACTGGTAAAGATTGCTATAGATTTTACTATAGGTGTGGAGTTCGATTCTCGTTGAGCCTAAAAATAAATAAAATCACATAAGATCTTCCATAGTGGGGTCTTACCACCAAGAGTGGTGTCCTTAGAGTTTGGGAGGTAGATTGGGTCGTATAAGAGCCGAGAATGATCGTTTCGTTTTGGTTTATAATTTTTCCACCGGGGCAGAGACAGAGAGCCCTGTGTCTCTCGCCACTAACTAGCCACCGTCACTAACCACCGTGATCACACTTTCCTTCACTTCGCCACCGAAACAGACCACCATCCTCTCTGTCCATAACTCAGCCGCCACCACCATCTCCCCCCTCTCTCTCACAGCCACCATCACCCGAGCACCACCACCACCACCACCGCGCGCACAGCACTGCCGCGAAACAGAGAGCGCCTCCCTGTTTCGCTCCCTGTTCCTCGTCCTCCTTCGTGTTTTTGTTGTTATCCCTGTTCCCTCACCCTCTCTCTGTCTTCTTGCAGGTACCGGAGTTGGTCAGGAGGAGAGAACGCTCGCGAGGAGCGAAGCAGCGGCGGCGGAGCAGGAGGTGTCGCGCTGGAGACGAAGGCTGAGCCGCGCGACTGTGAAGCGGGAAAAAACTGATTTTTGAATCAGTTCGCTATTCGCACCTCAACCCATTGCTGAGTACCACCACAGTGCAGCTGCTGAGATTTCTCGGGATTTGCAATTTTCTTGGGATTCGTGTGCATACAGGAAGTGATGGATTCCTCCTCCACTGATGCTGTGACCACCACCACCATGAGTCACTAAACCCCACGCAAGGTGAAGAGGTGAACTCCTAGATGTAACGCACTAAATTAGTAATTGATTCGCTTTAAGTTTTCACGACGAATAATGATGTTTAATGATTCTCACTTTTATTTAATATAGAAATTTATGTTATTTCAGTGACAAGGATATCATAGATTTCTTCGTAGATTTTTATTATTCCGGTGATTATCTTTTCTTCTCCATATAAGCTTAGTCACGTTTTTCTTATGTGTGGAATGTTTAAGAATTAATTGATTTCGATAGGTTAGTTATATGTGATAGTCATTTATTACGGTATTGTCTCCGGATATATCGTAAGTTTAGGATATCACATATGACAAACCTTTGTGCTTTTTTAGAAGAAGTGAAATCTAAAATTCATTTACATTAGGGTATATTAATGGAAATTGAAAACGTTTCCGTGAATTCGATTCTGAGGCTCCCCCTCGGACATGGATTCCCACAAGTAGTGGGAAAACAGTCTTATGAAGAATTAATTTCCTATCAATAACTAGACAACCAAACAAAGAAAATCTTCATAACAAGGGAAATGAATTTTATTTCTCGAGGAAAATGGCTAACCAAACAGACCTGAGGTTATAAGTTTTTTCTAGAAAAAAATTCATAGGAAAATAAAGTTTTCTTACAACAAAACAAATTGTAAGTAAAAATATTTGATTCTTACCAACAAATTTTCTTGGTAGTTGTTAGTATTACCAACACTATATTCAGTGGCGGACCCAAGATTTTAGTCAGGGGGGGGGGGGGGGGGGGCGAAATGGCAAACAAAAAAAATTCTATCCGAGTTAGTAAAATAAGAAAAATACAACTATAAAAATACATTGCATATACCAAATTGAATTAAGTTTAATCCAATTTTAAGCAAAATAAAGTTACAATATCAATAACCTTAGCAAGGGGCAAACGAGCGTAATAACTATAATATATAACTAAAATCACAAAATAATTAGGATAAATAATATCTAATTGAAGCTAAAAAATATCGCAAATTTACGAACATAATAAGATCCTAATACATTTCATTGAAAAATGTTTATATGAGGCTCAAATTTTGTACGAGTTGGCTAGTGACATATATTTTCATTGAATTCTTTAGTTATTATTTTAGATATTAATTTCAATATTTTATGGTTGAAGGTTTTACGCCACTTGTGAACAAACAATTCATTGCTTTAATGTTTGCAATTACATATAAAATTGAATTGAAAACAAAAAAGTAGGGGAATGTCACAATGACAAAATTGAATAGACATAAAGAAATCATATGCTTCGAGAGGACCAAAAATATATTTTTTAATTAAACTAAGTAATTTTTTTAATGTTTGTAATTACTATAAAATTGTATTGAAAATAAAAAATTAGGCGAGTAACAATGATAAAAATAGTAATTATCAATAACCATCAAAATGTATAGTGAATAGCCATAAAAAAATTATGCGCTTGATGAGTATCGAACTCGGGTTGTTTACAAAAAGTTACGAACTTCAAACCACTACACCAAAAGCAAAATGTAAACCTAGGTAAATGAACAATTTATATATTGTATTATATATTATAAAATTAATTTTTTTAATGGTTAAGTATATAATAAAATTATTTTAAAAGTTGAGGGGGGGGGGGGGGGGGGGGCAGCTGCCCCCTCCCCCCGCCCCTTAGTAGGTCCGCCCCTGACCATATTTCCTTGACTTATCATTTGTTTAAGCAACGAATTTCCTTGGTAGTTGTCAGTATTACCAGCACCATATTTCCTTGACTTATCATTCATTTTACCAACAAAAATTTTAATTCCTTGGTAAAAACCTTTAGCTACGGGGACGCCTCCAGGAACCCAATAAGGAATTTTTTCCTTGTTAGAAGTTTTTCCCAACAAAATTTTAATTGTTGTCAAGGAATTTTTTTCTTAAAAAATGCCTTAATTGTTGTAGTGTGTCTTCTCACTGTTGGATTACGAGACAACTCCGTTGAAAACTGTGTCATCTTATTATTGATGACACAAACATCATCACCCAAAACTTTGGCGAGATCGGACATGCCAGTAGAAGAAACAAGAGTTTTCTCGTACTCGTTTAATGGACAAGAGACTTCTACCTTACTTTTCTCCACAACCAAATTCAGGTCTTCAGCCTCCTGAGCAGCAAGACGAGCATTGTCTTCATCGCCATTCCCAACATAACTCGGGCGAGAAACATGCTGAGCATCCCCCGGAGCAAAACCAACAAGTCTCTTTCGTTTCAAAATACAACCATGGCTAACCAAAACACTAGAAATTAGCCTCTTCGACGGGCTGGTAGGCCTAGGAGCCTTTCTTTTCATGGTGGTCGAACCAGCACCACAAATAGCAACAGGAGCATCGAGATCCATAACTTTCTCGGTGGAGCTCACTTTCCCATCAATGCTAGCAGGAGCCGCATGCTCCTCGGCCTCGTCAGAAATGACGACAACGCCATTATGAGCAATAATAACTTTAGAATTTCTATCCTCAAGAAACACATCACGCTCTGGTTCGTTCATAGTATACAAACCACTACGATTGATGGTATCCAGAGCGAGAAAATCCTCCAAAGCAATACAAGGAAGCAAGAGAAACTGCTAACGGACTCTCTGCTCCGCTGCAATCAGATGCAGTTTATTCTACTTTCTGGGCTCCTGGAACGTCCGCAAAATGGTCGGTTGTGAAGTTTGAAATATCCAGATTCCATGGACACATAAAAACCAAGGCCCCACCCAACCTATAATCGTCCTTAAACTTCCCCATATAAGTAGGCGAACGGAGAAAGCAATTACGACTATTGTTTACCAAAAGCCTCACCACGAAGTGCAGAGTCTTCTCATTCAAGGGAATGCCAAATAGAAGGGCCTCCACCACGGTTGCAACCATCACCTTCCAGCCATTGGGACCCATCTGAGCAAGAGCAATGCTCACAAATCCAAATAAGCCCAAAAGATCTCTGGAGTCGGAAGTCGAAGACCAGACCTGAACATTACAGGATAGAGTGTAATGTAATCAGGCCTTGGACGAGCAGGGCTTTCATCGATTCTAGGCAAAACAATCTCCAAATCAGACAGAAGAGAAAACGTCTTACAAACATAGTCTAAAGTTCCTTGCATCGCCTGCCTAGGTTCGAAGAACGCCTCACAAGCAACAAGTTCGTCCCCGCTTAGAACTCTGTTAGTAGCCATGAAAAAGAGATTGTGCAAGATAGAGAATGAAGAAAGTGAAAAAAATTAAAAAAACAACTTCAGAAAAATGAGACAAGTCATGGTAGGAATCACTCCTCCAAGGACGTACCTCAATGAAGGAGGAGACCATTGTGAAGAACGTCTTCCCTCATGACCAAAAAGTTAATTACGAACATTATATAAGGTAAAGTAAACATTTGACCAAATGTATGCAAACACAACTAAATTATACTTGTCCAAATTTAATCTTCTCCCACATATTAACTGACTTAAGCATCAGATTGCCTTCGACCACAAAAAGGTGGTCTTTGACAATCTACCCTATTTTAAAGGTCAAATCTCTAGGAGAACGGATTTGGACGCATCAAGTATCCTTCCTCTGCTCGGGCGCATGAAGGATTATTCTTCGTAATGTAGCCTTTGGGCAATGAATATATATGAATTATAAATGGGCCGATGACCCAAAGATTTTTTTTTTTTTAGAAACTTGTTAATTTGAGCTTACTATGGAAAGAGATGTTAGTGTTTCCTATTTTTATCTGGCGCAATCTTACAATATCAGAATATGAAATCATCACTGGCCTCAATTAAGGCAATGACCGATTTGGAAAGAGTTGTAAGTCTATCTTTATCAGCACCTAACAAGGAAACTGCAACAAATCCTCTATATATTCTTTTATCTCTTGACTTCCCTGTCTGAAAAACTATGTTCTATTTTTCTGTGATCATCAAACTGACAATCATGAAAGTTACAAAGTTGAGATCAAGAGACAGCTCTTCTAGGCTCAAGGTAGGTCCTTAACACTTGAAGAAAGATAGAAAATTGAAAGGTGTTGTAATCTACAACGACCAAGAAGATGACATGATGATCCCTCCTAAAATAGCCAGATTGAAAGGTACAATCTCTGGGGTGGACAAAATCATTGACAAGGATGATGATGATGATGATGATGATTGCTATTACACAGTAAGTTCACGTGTGGAACCTGGTGGTAAATATTACTCCATTCCAAATGATGGCTCAATTGATATCCCATTGGACGTTAGCATTGGTGCTTACCATCATCAGGATCAGTATCTGAAACTAGAGTTGATTAGGGTAAGTAATGATGGAATTGCAGAGATTGGAACTTCTAAAGGTGTTTATGTGGTGTGTCGTGGAAAGGTTCGATTGCCTACTATGTATGATGATGACACGGAGGTGATTGACAAAAAGGTTGAGCTTGTGAAGTTTGTGGAAGGTGAATGCAGAGTGCATGGTCATGTCAGTGTCACCTTGGAGAAAAGAACAATAGTTAGAGGCCGCGGTTTGCATTAGCGCAAAGTAGTCTATTTGGAGGACTACAGGCTGGGTTTAGATTTCTAATGGGTTATACCCAAACTTGTAGTTCATAATCATATGTTGTAAGAAGGCATTGGGGAACTTGAAATTCTGTCACAAATTAAACTGCAAATTATTGCAAATTTGTTTCGATTGCATGCATGTACCATATAGTGAAATTATATGGTGTACAGTAATAAATTGATGGATCTGCTGTTAGGCTTCAGCCTCCTGTCAAGTTTACCTATTCAAGGAGGAAGTATAAAGCAGACAAGTGAAGATGGGCAATGTATATAGGCTGTTAACATTTCTGTTCTCTGTAAAACAGTCTGTTAGATGCTCTGTTATCCTTACGATTCTGTTAGGTGCTCTGTTAACTTTACTGTTAGTATTAGTCAGTCTGTTGCTATAAATAATACAGTAGCAAGAGAAGTAGATTCATTCATTGAGTATAAACAATTTGTACAAGAGCTTTGCTCTGTGGAGACTGGCAATCTCGAATCATGCCTATTACAGTTCAATTCTTTCCTTTGTAATCTACACTTCATTCAATACAAATTACATACTTCTCTAGTAATCTTCTGTTACAATCAGCTCTTGTGACAGCAATCCATCTACAGTTGTGGCTTGCAAGATTCTGTGTTCAAGAGATCATCAGTCTGACAGAGCTAATTCATCAATTCCTGCAAGGCAAATAATCATTCAAAGGTTAATTCTTATCAAACTGGTATCAGAGCATCAAGATCTTGAAGAAAATGGCTGGAAAAACTGGATCGACAAATAATAACGCAAGAGTAGAAGCGGTAGAAGAAGCCGTGGTAAGCGTGCAAGAACAGATGGAATCTCTTAAAGGAGGGTTCCAAGAAGTGATACAGAAAATGGATCAGTGGATGAAGAAACAAGAAGAGGTCCAAAAAGGGAACTCACCTGTAGATCCACCTCAGAGGCCTTCAATCAATGTCGAATCACACAGTTTAAATGGTGGAAATGGAGGGGGATCATCTTCACAAGGGCCACACTTCGATAGAAGACCTAGAAGATTGGAGATGCCATCATTTGAGAGCTCAAATCCAGATGGGTGGATAATGAAAGCAGAACGGTTCTTTGTGTTACAGAAGTATGGTAACGATGAGAAGATTGAAGCCGCTGTCATGTCCTTCGAAGGGGATGCCCTTCTGTGGTATCAGTGGGAAAGCAAGCGAAGACCTATCGTTTTTTGGGAAGAATTGAAGGGATTACTCTTGAAACAGTTTAGATCTACTCAAGAGGGATCGCTTTGTGAACAATTTCTTGCCCTAAAACAAGAAGGATCAGTAGCAGAATATCGAAGAAGCTTCGTTTCTCATGCAGCTCCATTGGAATCTCTGAATGAAGAGGTGTATCTGAGTAAATTTATCAATGGACTGAAACCTTCAATCCGGGCGGAAGTCAGGATGCTTGATCCGGGTTTCCTGGGTCGGGCCATGGATCTGGCCCAACGGGTAGAAGATAAACAGCTTCAGATGGGCTGGCTCAAAACGGGTTTTCCTTCGTATTCTCTTAAACAGTCTTCGAGCCCAAGAACAATGGGGAATGGCTCATTAGGGCATTCTTATCAAGCTCCAGTAAGGGATTTCGAAAGACATTCTTCTTTCAATCCAAATACGAACCCTAGAGAACCAGAGGGCCAAGCGGCAGGGCGGAATGAGATCAGACGTATCTCTAATGCCGATTATCAAGCCAAGAGGGAGAAAGGTTTGTGTTTTCGTTGCGATGAGAAGTACTCGCCGGGTCACCGATGCAAGAAACGTGAGCTCAGTGTTCTCATTGCGCAGGAAGAAGGTGAAGCGGTCGAAACCGAGGTTCAAGATTGGGAAGAACAGAAAGAGTTAGAGGTGGCGGAGATCAGTCCAGTGGTGGAGGTTTCGTTGAGTTCGGTCATGGGCTTGACAAGTCCCAAAACGATGAAGTTGGAGGGTGCCATTTCAGGTCAATCGGTAGTTGTTTTAATTGACAGTGGAGCAACCCATAACTTTATCTCGCACAAATTGGTCGAACAAGGTAAGCTTCAAATTTCTTCTACGGGTGTGTATGGGGTTATGATGGGATCTGGAGATTCGGTTCAAGGAAGTGGGATCTGTAGAGAAGTGAAATTATGTTTGCAAGGGTTGGAGATTCTTGAAGATTTTCTTCCACTAGGTCTGGGTAGTTCTGATGTCATATTGGGTATACAATGGTTAGAGAAGTTGGGAACCACCTTCATAAATTGGAAAGATCAGATTTTTCGATTCAGAGTTGGCTCAGATACAATTACACTCAAGGGGGATCCGTCTCTGGGGAGGAGTTTGATTTCATTCAAAAATATGATGCGCACAATTTCTCAAGAAGGTCAAGGGTTCTTGGTAGAATTGGACAGTATTTCTTCGGTAGTGGAGGTTCAATCTGAAATTCCAAAGGAGTTGGCTGAGTTGCTACGAAGGTATGACACAGTTTTTCAAGCCCCTTCAGGATTGCCTCCCAAGCGTGGCTATGAGCACAGTATTGTGTTGCAAGAGGGAACGGGACCGATAAATGTTCGACCGTATCGATACCCGCAATTTCAGAAGAATGAGATTGAGAAGCTTATAGCTGAGATGATGGAGTCTGGCATCATCAGGCCGAGTGTTAGCCCTTTTTCTAGTCCGGTGTTGCTCGTGAAGAAAAAAGACGGAGGATGGCGGTTTTGTGTAGATTATCGGGCTCTGAACAAACAAACAGTGCCCGATCGTTTTCCAATCCCCATCATTGACGAGTTGCTGGATGAACTTCATGGAGCCGTCATATTTTCGAAGTTGGACTTGAAGTCGGGTTATCATCAGATCAGAGTTAAGGATGGGGATGAAGCTAAGACGGCTTTTCGCACCCATGAAGGACATTACGAGTTTCTCGTAATGCCGTTCGGTCTGACCAACGCACCGGCTACGTTCCAGGCTCTGATGAATACGATTTTTCGACCGTATTTGCGAAAGTTCGTACTGGTCTTTTTCGACGACATCCTGGTGTATAGTTCCAGCCTCGCGAAGCATGTGGAGCAGTTGGAAACAGTTCTGAGTTTATTGCATCAGCATTGCCTGTATGCTAACAAGAAAAAATGTGAGTTTGGTAATTCCAAACTCGGCTATTTGGGTCATGTGATTTCGGCGGAGGGAGTCTCTATGGATCAGTCGAAAGTGCAGGCGGTGTTAGATTGGCCTCAACCTACGAATATCTCGGAATTGAGAGGATTTTTGGGTTTAACGGGCTACTACCGCAAGTTCATTCGGGGGTACAGTCAGGTGGCAGGGCCGCTAATCTCCCAGTTAAAGAAGAATGGCTTCGGCTGGAATCAGGAGGCCGAAATGGCTTTTCAGGGTCTGAAACGGGTCATGACTACTGCTCCAGTCTTGCGTATGCCCGATTTTTCGAAAGAGTTCGTTGTTGAGACAGACGCTTCGGGGTACGCGGTAGGCGCGGTCCTGATGCAGGAGCACCAACCGGTAGCTTTTTTCAGCCAGGTGTTGGGACAAAGGGCTCGGTTGAAACCGATTTATGAAAAAGAGCTTATGGTGATAGTGTTGGCAGTGAACAAATGGCGCGCATATTTGTTGGGTCGACGCTTTATCATCCGAACGGACCAACAGAGTCTTAAATTTCTTATGGAGCAACGAATCATCGGTCCTGATTATCAAAAATGGGTTCGAAAGTTGTTTGGTTTTCAATTCGAGATCCAATATCGTTCGGGTTCTTCAAATGCCGCAGCCGATGCACTCTCCAGAATTTCTCCTCCATCGACGTGCTTGCAGCTGAGTGGGCCAACTTGGTGTGAATGGGAGAGCCTTAAGTCAGAGATTGAGGATGATCCTTCTATTCAACTGCTGAAGGATCGAGTATTGCAGGGCTCCGCCGATCAGAGATACACATTACATCAGAATTTATTGTATTTCAAAAATAGGTTAGTCATTCCTAGCTCATCTTCTCTTCTTCCCCTTCTCTTCAAAGAATTTCATGGGTCAGCCATTGGGGGGCATTCGGGTGAGCTGAAAACTTATCAGAGAATTTCTAATGAAGTCTATTGGGTGGGAATGAAGGCAGCCATCCGAAAATGGGTCAGTGAGTGCGACGTATGTCAGCGTAGTAAGATTATGGCCACTTCTCCTGCCGGACTCCTTCAACCAATTCCCTTGCCGAATCAGATTTGGGAAGAGGTTACTATGGATTTCATTGAAGGTCTACCTTGTTCTGAGTCAGTGGATACCATTTTAGTGGTGATTGATCGTCTTAGCAAGTACGGGCATTTTATGGGCCTGAAACATCCCTACACTGCTGAGAAGGTGGCTTCGGTCTTCTCTAAAGAAGTAATTCGGCTTCATGGTGTTCCTTCTTCCATCATCTCAGACAGAGATCGGGTGTTCACCAGTCATTTTTGGCGTGAGATTTTTCGCCTCCAGGGCACAATGTTAAAGCTTAGCTCTGCTTATCACCCTCAGACGGATGGCCAATCCGAGGTGTTGAATCGTTGTTTGGAAACGTATTTACGGTGTTTCGTGTCCGACAGGCCCAAACAGTGGTATCGATGGTTGTCATGGGCGGAATACTGGTACAACACGTCCACGCATTCTGCTACGGGGTTCACTCCCTTCAAAATTCTGTATGGTAGAGATCCCCCTCATCTTCTTCGCTATGTTCCAGGGGCTACGGTTGTCTCTTCTGTTGAGCAATTGTTGTTGGATAGGGACAGTGTATTAGCTTCCTTGAAGATGCATTTGTTGCGGGCTCAGCAACGCATGAAATCTCAGGCCGATAAGTCAAGGAGGGATGAAACTTTTGAGGTTGGCGACCGCGTATTTGTGAAGGTCAGGCCCTACAGACAGAATTCCTTGCTCAAGCGAGATAATCACAAGCTTTCTGCGCGTTACTGTGGTCCTTTTTTGATTTTGGCTCGGATTGGGGCTGTGGCTTATAAGTTGGAGTTACCATCGTCGACTCGGATTCATCCGGTTTTTCATGTCTCCCAGTTAAGGCGGGTTAAGGGTCTTCCTTCTTCTCACATTCCTCTCCCTGTTCAGCTTCACAGGGAGGTTGATATGGCGGTCTGTCCTGAGTCAGTATTGGACCTCAGACGTGTGCCTTCCGGTGCTTCTGAGTCTTTGGAGGTTCTGATTAAGTGGCGTGGTCTTCCGGCGTATGAGGCAACTTGGGAGGATTTCCACTTGTTAAGCCATCAGTTTCCCTCTTTTCACCTTGAGGACAAGGTGCGTGTTTGGGGCGGGGGTATTGTTAGGCTTCAGCCTCCTGTCAAGTTTACCTATTCAAGGAGGAAGTATAAAGCAGACAAGTGAAGATGGGCAATGTATATAGGCTGTTAACATTTCTGTTCTCTGTAAAACAGTCTGTTAGATGCTCTGTTATCCTTACGATTCTGTTAGGTGCTCTGTTAGCTTTACTGTTAGTATTAGTCAGTCTGTTGCTATAAATAATACAGTAGCAAGAGAAGTAGATTCATTCATTGAGTATAAACAATTTGTACAAGAGCTTTGCTCTGTGGAGACTGGCAATCTCGAATCATGCCTGTTACAGTTCAATTCTTTCCTTTGTAATCTACACTTCATTCAATACAAATTACATACTTCTCTAGTAATCTTCTGTTACAATCAGCTCTTGTGACAGCAATCCATCTACAGTTGTGGCTTGCAAGATTCTGTGTTCAAGAGATCATCAGTCTGACAGAGCTAATTCATCAATTCCTGCAAGGCAAATAATCATTCAAAGGTTAGTTCTTATCATCTGCATGCTTGTAAATTTAAGTTTTCAATTTACCAACTTTGTTAATTTGTTTGGTAAGTGGTTCTTTTCTATGATTGATATTTTATTTATGATAGTTAGGCCTTAGATTGATCATAAGCTTACAATCAAAAAGAGGGGGAGAAAGGTAAGATTGCGATTGTATACAATCAAATCAAACTACACTAAACCCTCTTTAAGAAGCTTGTTAAAGGATATCTTAATTATGTATAGTAGTAATTTATCTTTAAAAAAAATCATCTATGTAAGATATTCTTTTACTGTTGTGCATGTGTTTTAAAAATGAAGTTTACGCAAACGACCACCAATCACCAGGGTTCAAATCCCGCCAATATTGGAAACTTGTTTTTATGTTTTTAAGCAATTTTTTTCAATATGTTTCAGAAGCAAATCGATTGTCTTATCTTTTGGCATATGGTCCTATGCTGATGAATGTAAGCTGAAACATTATGAATCTGGTTGGGTTAATTAGTTCTTATGCACGCGAGCATGGTAGTGGTAGCAATGTTGGAGAACAATCAGAGCAATGTATAAATTTATTTGAAATAAATAATATAACAATACAAATACTATTTGCATTATAAATTGATTACAACGAAACCAAATAAAATAAATAATTATACTGGCTTGTATTGTATACTATAGGATACACTGTCTTAAAGACAGAATTCGCCCCTATTCGGTGCTGTAGTTTTTTAGGCGTCTGACTATCAGGATTCAACTATCTAATACCAACACCGTAGCACAAGGGTGTTGGTTCTGGCAAATTTACCGAATGTGATCTCTCTCAGAAGTGAAGAAGAATGAATAACTCTAGAAAAAAATTAACGTGTTAAAAAATCGTTTTTCTCTTCAATATATAGAGAACAAAACAGCGTGTTGATCAGACACGTCATCCTTTCTTAATTCAAAACAAGGCTTGAAGTGCAAAAGACATATCCTTTCTTAATTCAAATAAGGCTTGAATGCAAAAGACACATCATTTCTTAATTCAGACACATCCCTTCTCTTCAATATTTGTTATTTGCTATACAAACTTCTACAAGAAATACGTAAGTCATTTGCATATAGTTAGGGATTGCTTATGCAAGACCAATGACATGGTTGTGTGGAATTGCTTGGATAGGTTTGCTAAGGTTCTAACACTAATCGTCCAAGGCTAAGTTACAGTATTGAGCAGCTAGAAAGCAATGACACTCTCAAGATAAGGGTATTTTCAACTTGATACACGGTTAGAAAAAGGGATTAGACCCAAATAACTTTTAAATATACTTAAAATAATTAAATTGACCTTGACCTAATAAACCCAAAAATTAATTATTATTATTATTATTATTATTATTAATTTGCAGTTGTGGATGAGGAAAGTAGGAAAAAACATAATTTTCTTGTGTTAATTCGGGGTAATAATCTTACAATAAAATATTATTATGCAACCGAAAATAGAAAGTGCTCAATATCATAATTTAGTTCCATCAAAACTCCCTATGTCTCTTTTGTCTAGTGTCAATTAAGGGCCAATTTTGACCCAATTGGAAAGAGTTCTAAATCGATTAGCACCTATTTTCTTTCTATAAATTAGCCAATTTCAATACAATCTTCTATTCTTTCTGTGTTCTTCTGTTCGAATTCATCACTAAAGCCATAATTTTTTTTTAATTTTTTAATAATAATAATAATAATAATAATAGAAAAGTTGAGATCAAGAGCCATGGATTGGTTAAACATTGTGAATGGAGGTTCTTGCCAAGAAGATCGATAGAAAATTGAAAGGTATTGTAATTTACCATGAAGATGAAGACGACATTAAGATTAGGCATCCTAGAAAGGCCAGATTGAGATGAATTCGAAGCTAATTTTACAAGACTCAAGGACAAGAAATTCTCAAATATCTCACTCTGCGCATGCAATGTTGCTCGGTTGCACAACATCTTCGATCGGCATAAAAGCCAGATCGTTAAACTTTGTCATTATTGACACCTCCTCCTCAGAAAGAACTGGAGCCGGAAAGTTCTCTGCAGAAAGATGAACAACAATTCAGCTCAACATCCACAATGGTCAGACAAGAACGAAGAAGAGAAACATCATACTTACAATGGCCGAACAAGGACTCTTGATAAATAGAGAACAAAATACGCTACAAACCCAATTTCAAGCATTACACATTTCTCACGCCTTATCTGACTTTAGCATCAGAGTGCCATAAGATACCACAACAGTGGTCTTTGGCTCAGGTTGTTCCTTGTACAAGTCAAATTCCAGGTTAAGGACAATGAAAACTGATCTATCAAGCTCTATGTTCCTTTTCTTCTCTCTTCATCTCTTCTCTTCTCTCTTCATCTCTTCTCATCTTCATCTAGTTTGATTGAGGACTGATGAAATGAAATTACTGGACAATATATATACTGTGAGAATGCATGTTTTAGAGAGTAAAAATTAAGACTAATGGAGAAGACAATGGGACTGGTAAACACCAATTAATTACAACAAACAATTACAAGAATGGACTTTTAGGGAATCACAATAGTGAGCTACGTACTTTTATGAAGTCACCCATTAGTGTCCTTCCTATGCTCAGGGCATGAAGGATTGTTCTTCACTTCTTCGTAATGTAGCCTTTGGGCAACGAATATATATAAATAAAAATGCGCCTATGACCCAAAGAAAATTTTAAAAAGAAAGTGTTTTTATTTTAATTTTTTGTTATACTTTTTAGAAACTTGTTAATTTAAGCATACTATAGAAATAGATGTTAGTGTTTCCTACAATCTTAGAATATCAGAATATGAAATCCTGTGGTGTCAATTAAGGCAATGACCAACTTGGAAAGAGTTGTAAGTCGATCTTATCAGCACCTAACTAGGAAACTACAACAAATCCTCTATATATTCTTTATCTCTTGACTTCCCTGTCTGAAAATATTTGTTCTATTTTTTTTTTTCTGATCAAACTGATAATCATGAAAGTTAGAAAGTTGAGATCTTCTGGGCTCAATGTACGTCCTCGACGCTTCAAGAAGGTAGATAGAAAATTGAAAGGTGTTGTTGTAATCTACGACGATCAAGAAGATGACAGGATGATCCCTCCTAAAATAGCCAGATTGAAAGGTACACTCACTGGGGTGGAAAAAATCATTGACAAGGACATTGATGATGATGATTGCTATTATGAAGTAAGTTCACGCGTGGAACCCGGTGGTAAATATCACTTTATTCCGGATGATGGCTCAATTGATATCCCATTGGACACTAGCATTGGTGCTTACCATCATCAGGATCAATATCTGAAACTAGAGTTGATTAGGGTAAGTAATGATGGAGTCAGAGATGTTGGAACTTCTACAGGTGTTTCTGTGCTGTGTCGTGGAAAGGTTCGGTTGCCTACTATGTATGATGACTACACGGAGGTGATTGACAAAAAGGTAGAGCTTGTGAAGTTTGTTGAAGGTGAATGCAGGGTGCATGGCCATGTCAGTGTCACCTTGGAGAAAAGAACGATAGTTGAAGGCCGTGGTTTGCATTAGCGCCAA
This sequence comes from Berberis vulgaris, assembly GCA_963556465.1. Taxonomy (NCBI): domain Eukaryota; kingdom Viridiplantae; phylum Streptophyta; class Magnoliopsida; order Ranunculales; family Berberidaceae; genus Berberis; species Berberis vulgaris. The sequence continues at coordinate 103,837,600 of OY747124.1, read as the reverse complement.
GTAGTCTATTTAAAGGACTAGTGGCTGAGTTTAGATTTCTAATGGGTTATTCCCGAACTTGGAGTTCATAATCAGATGTAAGAAGGCATTCACTACACCAAATTGACACTTTTGTAACAACTCTCAAAATAATATTACTTTTGAGATGTTACAATCCACCAAATAATTTCAAATCAAAACTAAATTTAGTCAAAAAAAATGAAAAACAGTAACACAAAAGAAATGATACAATAAGTTGGATCACCATGAATAATATCACTTTTATAACCATACTCTTCATGGTGATACTATTATTGTATCATTTTGTTTGTGAAAATGTGTAAAGTTGTTAGATAAATTGTTACACTTCAAAAGTGATATTGTATTGGGAGTTGTTACAAAAATGCCAATATGGTGTAGTGATTGGGGAACTTGAAATTATAAAATTATATGGTGTACAATAATAAATTGATGGATTTGCATGCTTGTAAATTTAAGTTTTCAGTTTACTAACTTTGTTAATTTGTTTGGTAAATGGTTCTTTTCTATGATTGGTATTTTATTGATCGATGAAACTTTTATTTATTTATTTTTATTGATGAAACTTAGGCCTTAGGTTGATGATCATAACCTTACAATCAAACGAAGGAGGGGGAGAAAGGTAAGTCGGCGATTGTATGCAAACAAAACACACTAAGCCCTCTTTAAGAACTTTGTTAAAGGATATCTTAATTATGTACAGTAGCAAAATTCATCTTAGCATGGTTTTCTTCTACTGTTGTACATATGGTTGTTATATGATAGGTTACACAATTACCCACCAATCCATTGTCGTCCAGCCCGGTTAGGATACCTGGCTTTCACCCAGGCGACCCGGGTTCAAATCCCGGCAATGGAAAACCTTTTTTTTTGTTTTTATGATGTTAAGCAAATTTTTGCAATATGTTCAATCCATTGTCCTATCTTTTTGCATATGGTCCTAGGGGTGGGCACAAAATTTTTGCAACATGTTCAATCCATTGTCCTATATATCTTTTCGCATATGGTCCTAGGGGTGGGCACGGGATGGACTTCATTTTGACCTCATCCCGTCCCATTTGGGATGGGATGAACCCTTTCATACTGCAAGTGTTTGTATAGATTTTAATCAAATATTGAAACATCAAACCTTTCCATCGATCATACGAAATTGTAAATCATCAATTTGAATATCACATCATTTTATTACAATAGGATAATATGTATGAAATTACTGACCAAAAAGACTTCCCATACAACTAGATCTTACAAAAGATTATTGATCATGGACCAAACAAGAGCTCACACATTGCTGAAGATAGTGTTTCTGAGATACAACACACAATGACATTAGCAAGACTATCTAGAGCTCTACATGAAGGAAACTCTATTTCATGTTCAACATCTAAAACATACACAGACAAACACCCACTTGAACTCTTAGTGGTCAGATTTTTCTTTGAAAATGGAAATTAACAAATGAGTCAATGATGGCAACATGCTCCTATGGTTTGCAGATTCATTGCACAAAATAAATAACCAGCAGAATATGGGGGTATTAACAAAACATCAGCTTTATTAACAAAGAGTCTGTCTAACTAGCAAGGAAACCAGCGAGGGAGGGAGGGGCAACCCTCCATCTCCTTCGGGATGCGTGCAAGGGATGGAAAGCATGCATCCTGAGGGGGATGGACGGTTTCCCCTCCCTCCCTCGCTGGTTTCCTCGACAGTTAGAATTTCTGATTAACAAAACATCAGCTTCTTGAATCATCTCGTCCACTTTGTCTTCAGTTAATTTCTCTCCCAAATTTGTCATCACATGTCGTAGCTGCACAGTTGGTGTCGGACACAATCTGGGCCCGTAAACTTCGAAATGAAGCAGCACAATACACAATATACACTGATTAACGACAGACTCTATAGAAGGTCTGCCACAAGTCCGCTGCTAAGATGCCTTTCACTCAGTGACACCGACTATGTTCTACGAGAAATTTATTTCGGTGTATGCGGAAATCATCTAGAAGGAAGAACATTAGCTCACCAAGCTTTAACGTTGGGATACTACTGGCAAAAAATGCAACAAGATGCGAATGAAATAGTTCGGACTTGTGATAAATGCTAACGATTCGCCCTGTACACTCATATGCTAGGATAAAACCTAATCCCAATTAGTAGTTCGTGGCCATTCGCGTAATGGGGGATGGACATCATAAGACCACTTCTAGTTTCCGACATAAAGAAGTTCCTCATCATGGCAATAAATTACTTCACCAAATGGGTAGAAGTAGAACCATTGGCAAAGATTTAAGAAGCTCAATTCGAAAACTTTCTCTAAAAGAACATAATATGCATATTTGGAATCCCCGGAGTAATTGTCAATAACAATTTATATTACACTTCAGAGTGGTGTTTTACTATTCATTGCTGACTGGAACAAAGTCAAATTGAAAGAATTAGAGATAAAAGATGGTTATGATTAAAAGTTGGGAAATGTATTGAATTTGAGGGTTGAGATTAATTTTCCAAGATGACATATTTGTAAATATAAAACATGTAGAAGGGCAAAAATAATGAAAATCTTTTGAAAAAAATTGGTGGAATGTACATGTGGCGGAAAGCGAAAATATTGTGTTTTGCTTTTAGCAAAATAAAAATTATCATAACTATCTACATCGTTATTGGATTTTGGTAAAGTTAATATCGTTGAAATGCATTTTTAAGATCTTTCCAACAAAATCAATGATCAACACGAGCACTCAAATTTAAAAAATATATATTCTATAATTAAAAAATATATAAAATATTTCACGTTTTTAATATTTTTCAAAACAACGAGACGGGCCGATCATACCAAAAAAAATGAGTAGGGCATCTTAATGCACATTTAATCAAAAACTCTAAACTTCATATTTTGGTGAATTCAAATATTGGGGGAGAATTCATTCTTGGCGTTTAAATTTTTTTCCCAACTGATTCAAGTTTGATTGAGTCTAACTCTAAAATTTATAATATATATTTTTACCTTAAAGTATATAGTGAAAGAGGTGTTCAGTATAAAATAATTAGCAAAAATAAAATTATATGGAGTGCCAAGGGCACGGGGCATAATCTAGTGGAAAATAATTTGCCTTGGAAGAACATAATATGCAGATTTGGAATCTCCGGAGTAATTGTCACTAACAATGGAAAACAATTTGAAGGCAAAAAAGTCAAAATGTTTTGTTAAAATTTAAACATCAAACAACACTTCTCAGCACCAGCCCACCCACAAGCTAACAGACAACCAGAAGTGACCAACATAACAATCCTAGAAGCAATCAAAAGGAAACTCGAAGCATCAAAAGGATTGTGGGTGTTCGATTTACCAGGCATCCTCTGGGCCTACAAAACTACGAAGATGACTCCGAATAGAAAAACACCATTCGCCCAGACATACGGATCTGAGGCAATGGTACCAATAGAAATTAGCATGCCAACATTCAGAACCGAAGAGTTTTGAACATAAGATAACAACAAAACTCTTCGAGTCGGACTGGAACTTCTTGAAGAGAAATGAGACAAAGTTTCGATCAAAACAACAACCTGCCAACAAAGAATGACTAGTTATTACAACGGAAAAAGTAAAGCTTCTAGCCCGACCAACATGTCGTAACACGAAGTGTACTTAAAAATGTCACGACAAATAAGTCAGACTTACTCAAAAATCTTTTGGCCCAACTAACATGTTAGACCGAGAAGTGTACTTAAAAAAGTCAGGACAAATAAATCATATTTACTCGCAAATCTTCTGGTCCGACTAACATGACGGACCACGAAGTGAACTTAAAAGTCAGGACGACTTAATCGCAAATCTTCGGGCCTGACTAACATGTCAAACCGCGAAGTGTACTTAAAAAAGTCAGGACGGATAAGTCAGACTTATTCGAAAATCTTCTGGCCCGACTAACATGTCAAACCATGAAGTTTACTTAAAAAGTCATAACAAATAAATCAGTCTTATTCGTAGATCTTCTGGTCTGACTAACATGACGGACCACAAAGTGAACTTAAAAGTTAGGACGACTAAGTCAGACTTAATCGCAAATCTTCTAGCCCAACTAACATGTCAGACCATGAAGTGCACTTAAAAAAGTCGAGACAAATAAGTTAGACTTACTTGTAAATCTTCTGGTCTGGCTAATGTGATGAACCACAAAATAAACCTAAAAGACAGGGTTACTAAGTCTGACTTAGTCGCAAATCTTCTAGCCTAACTAACATGTCGGACCACCAAGTGTACTTAAAAAGTTAGGACAAATAAGTCAAACTTACTCGTAAACCTTCTGGCCCGACTTACATGTCAGACCAAGAAGTGAACTTCACAGTCAGGATGAATAAGTCAGACTTATTAACAAAACTTCTGGTCCGACCAACATATTGGACCATGAAGTGTACTAAAAAGTCAGGAAATATCAGTCAGACTTAATCAAAAGTCATAGGCTGATCACAATGTTCGACTGCAGGACATGTCAAAGTAATTAGGACATACAACCAAGAAACAAGTTCAAAAGCAGGAATTCAGCCAAGTCTGAACTAATAAGTTAGATGAAGAAATATACGAAACTGGAACGACAAAGTCAAGCTACGATTACGACAATTTCCAAGGAAACAATATAACAGAAAAAACATGCAGATCATACAACAATCATTACAAAAAAGACAAAGCAACAAAAAACACACAAGTGTCAATGAAAAGGGATTTTCATTCATTTTCTATTTAGCTACTGATATTCACATAATTATTACAGAATATATCCCTTAATTTGTACATGTTAGTGTTTCGATTATTATATTTTATAGTAATTATTTCGTTTTAATATCTTTGCAGGAATTTGAGCTTAAACGATGAATCCATATTAAGCAGTCACAAACGACAATTAGGCAATTTCAATGGTGGTATAAAACAAATCACAAACCTAAACCCAACACCTAGCTCACAACCTAAAATCCACAAACCTACACCCAACACCTAGTTCATAACCTAAAACCCACAAACCTAAACCCGAAACCTAATTCATAACCTAAACCCCATCCATAACCTAATCCATAACCTAAAACCAAACCCAATCCTACCCTCATTGATGGATCTTCCCCTCATCTCATCCTTATTCATCTTGGCTATTTTCTATAAATAGAGGATAATGGGGGTGAGAAAAGGGGGAGAAAAGAGAAGGGAAAAGAAGCAAATTAGGAAGAAAAATTCAATCCTCTTTCTCTCAAATTCACCTCACCCTCACCACCACCACCTATCCCTCTTCCACTCATCCATCTCTCACTCACTCCACTCACTCAGCACACGGTCACCTCACCATCGCCACCACCGAGCTCCGCAACCGCCACCGTCACCATCGTGAAACAGGGGTGTGACAACCCTGTTTCACGTCCAATTTTCCCTCCACCACCACTCTCTGCTCCTCTCCCCTATCCACACAACCGCCACCACCTCCGCACGAGTCCCACCACCACAACAGACCACGACTCGCCGCGACAGAACCACCGCAACCACGCCGCGAAACAGAGCCGCACCGCGACTCTGTTCCGCCTCGCAGACCCTGTTTCCCATCATTTCTCGGCCTCTCTTCGTCTCGAGCTTCTTCCTGACTCCCTCTCTCACGACCACCGTCACGACCAGACCGAGCAATTCCGCCACCACTTCGCGAGACAGCGTTCGCAACTCAGAAACAGGGAGCTCCTGTCCTCGTTTTCATTCTCTGTTTTTGCGGTTTTATTGGTGTTTCCTCACCCTCTATTTCTCTTTTTCAGGTTCTGGAGATGATTTGAGGACGAGGAAGGCCGCGAGGAGCGAAGGAAAGCCGCGAGAACAGGCGCTGTCGCGCTGGAGAAGACGACCGGGCGAGGCAGTACTGTAGCAGTACTGTAGCGAGGGCGGGAGAAAGAGTCAAATTCGGTTATTCGGCTATTCACACCCCCGGTTTTGCTCTGTACCACCACAGAGCGTTTTGGGACCATTTCCTCGGGATTCGTGCACAACCACCTGCTGATTTGCTGAGTGCCACCACATCGAGTTTGTGACGAACTAAATGGGTTGTATAAGCTACATCCGAGGAAGAAGATACAATAGTTGGAGAGGAGATAGTTGAAATAATCAAAACATCACTCGCAAGGACAATCGAAGGAGGTTGAGCATTGACTTCTGCAACATGATCAGCGGGAGGAGATGGAAACTTGTCTTCAGAAGAAGTCAGACCCTTTTCTTCGGTAGATGGTGGTGGAATTATATCTCCACCAACAGGATCAGTCAAAGGAGACAAGGTCTCAACGACAGCGGCAAGATCGGGGGGAGGAGAAGATAGTTGACCTTCGTCAACCGGATCACTTGGCGGATCCGAAACATATTCCTCATCATTATCGTCCTCAAAGACTTGGTCAGCCAAGACACGATATTTTGACACATCGTGACCTTCCTTCGATTCAATAAAGTCGATGATTTCAATCCTGCCATCGACGACCCATTTCCACTCCACCGCTTCTGCAACCCTCAACTTATCCATAACCGCTGAAAGCTCATTCTTGGTCGACACAAGTTCTCCTTCAACCATTGAATGCCTCGTAGAAGTTTCCGCTTTAACAAAAGCAAGCTTTGCGGTCAATTGCACTACTCGTTCCTCAGCGGTCTTACGACAAACAGAATGCTCATCAGCAGTACGCATTGCTTCATCACGACCAGCCTTTTTAGTGGATAACTCCCTCTTGACAACATCAAAATGATCTCGCAGACTATTCATCTCCTTCTCCGAGACACCAAGTTCAACAACAAACTTGTCTCGAACAGACTTTGCTTCCTTCAACGAAGCCCGAGCAGCATCAACAACTTTCTCCTGCTCAACGTGTTCCGCATTCAACTTATCAGATTGGCGTAAAACGTGAGAATACAACAACGCTTGCCCCGCCACCTTCTTCTCCACGACTGTCATATGATCATTTGCAGCCTTGTAATCTGACCCCATCATCCTAGCATAAGTGAGATGATTCATCCCCTCTATTATCTATTTAAGACCTTGGTCGAGGTGCTCACTAGGTTGACGCACTGGCATCATGACTCTCTCCACTAACCATTTATGCCACGAGGTGATGAGATTACGTGCGCTATCCTGCACATTTATCTCAAAAAACAACTGAACTTCCCCGGGTTAATACAAATCTTTCCAAGGACATGCTCTTTCCAACCAATATGTGGATGAAGGACAGTGGGATCCGAAAGAATTGAAGCCCTAGTTCTAGTAACCGGTTTGATGATCGAAATAGTAGTGATGACGGAAGCACCACTCTTACCGTTCTTTTTCAAAACAACAGTGGCAGGCGCGAGACGAACAGAAGGAGAAGCAGGCACCTCCGCTACATAAGCAACACGAGTTGGAGAAGGAGGAGGAAGAAGAGACTTTGATTTTTTACCACGGTCAACTTCAACTCCTCAAAAGAAGAATCATAATCAAAATCAGCAATGTCTTCTCACTGTTTGGATTACGAGACAACTCCATTGCAAACCATGTCATCTTATTATTGATGACACAAACATCATCACCCGAAAACTTGACGAGATTGGGCACTGTCACGCCCCGATTTTCTAAGAAAACAAAAATCCTAAAATCCACGTAGGATTATCCGTTTCCCCCAAAACTCGGGACGCGAAAATTCAATAACAATAGAAACAATTAACAACAACAACTAAAACATGATTTAATTACTGAAACGATTAAAAACTCTAACCCGGAAAGGTTCTGACGTTGCTATCCCCACTAACGAAACTCCAGTAATGGTGCTAAAAAATCTCTAAATCTGAAAGGCTAATCGGCTACATTCCCAAATGAATGTACCCAAGAAGCAAAAGCTCACTTGGGTCAGCAATAAAGCTGGTGTGAGAAATCTTCATCCCAAAATCAATAAATCCGCACGTGATAACATCAAACTAAACAAAAACAATAAACAACCACACCAACAGGTAGTTTCTCAATGAGGCAAAGGTTTCATGCAAGAAAAGCACAATTCAAGAATTTAGTTCCTCAACGAAGCAATCATGTCATCATCCTAATCAATAAATATGCATTTACTTGTACTTACATTGTAGAAGTTGACTATGGCAAGTCCGACCTGTAGAAATTGTTAGTAGACTTACCATCCTGCACAAAACGGTTAGAAACAAACAAAATAAAATTTATGAGTTATCAATCCTCATAAATGCAATTCATTTTCAAACAACGACACAAATCATAGTCATATTAGACTATTATTAAAATATCAACAAACACAATTTCTACCTTTAGGAAGACATATAGTTCTCATTCTAAGGTTGAATGAGCATTTAGTTTCTTCCTTTAAGGTAATCATGCATATACACAAAAAAAATCTCGCTTCTTTTCCACAATCGCACTATCCTTCTTGTGCCGAACACACCTCACCCAAGTGTGCCTCCCTTGCCTTTGAAACCACTCGGAGCATACATGTTCCAAGTGGGGTGCCACATCGAGGAACATGTCATCTCACTCGAAGTTCAATCCATGGCAAACATTTCCTAAATCTACACGTACAACCGAACTCACATGGAACGGTGCAGCAATATGCAAGCAAGTCTGCATACCCATAATTCTATCACACGTATACAAGCAAGTCTGTATACAAATCACATTTTTCATTTTTTTTTTGGAATTGTGGAAAAGAGGATAAAAAAAATCAACTAAAACTCAAAACTCTTTTATGGTGACATTTTGTCAACCATAAATAAATCAACCAAAATATCCTCCATTCTTTTGGGGAACAAATAATATTTTCATAAATAATTTTTCTATAACCCAACAAGGATCAAACTCATTCAATATAAGGACACTCCTTAACAAGTTAATTTGGCATACCGATTGATTTCAATGCACCATTATCCAAGGAAACAACAAGAAAGTCTTATGTCAAAATAATACTAACAACAAAACTGTAACTTCAAACTTGACTAATTTGGGCAAACCAAAAACATAAAAATAATTTACACCAGAAACGTACCACCTGTTCTATCTGAACCCCAATGTAGGCCCATCTACCTTCACTGTTCCAACACATACGCTTCACTCCATTCCAACCGATACCCATGCTTGACAACACCATATGAGCTAGGAACTAATTCTGATAATATGAAATTTTCAGGGATAACCAAACAATATTAACACCTGCAACAAAAACGCCTTTCCAAACTTAACATGAAATTTCCCAATTCATATTGCTTCACTTTTTGGGGCAAGGGCCACAAACGCCTACTATTGCAGAGAAATGACAATCATCTAAGATGGCCCATTCCTTTCACAATTGTGAAATAGATAGAGATGTAAAAGCTAAATCAACTACTGCCACAACTAATCTCAGCATCACCACATATAAAACCAGTCAATATAATCCACTATTGGTGCTAAGGCCAAAATTCTTGTTCACCTTCTCCACATCCAAAATATGTCTGGAGGATGGGTACATTAGGCACATGCATACAAGACCTTCTTTAGGCATATAACAACTAAACAGATAACGTAAACACTAAGACATGTATCTTAACTTACTAGAAGAACAAGACACTGTCAAACTCAAGACTCATGTTCAGGTAATAACCTAACCAACACAATTTAAAACCTACTAGCTAGTTCTCAATAATCCATAAAAAGTCTCGCCCAAACACAACATCAAACCCCTAAACACACTAAATCGCTAGTAAAACCATCAAACACACCAAAATCAACAAACAAAGAAATGGGTATTTCAAAAAGAGGAACTCATATAGAGAATGAAAGAAGACTCACCGATTCAACTTCTTCTGGCATACATTGTCACACATCCTTCTAACCAGACACAAGCCGCAACACCCATTGCATAAAATCGGTCATTAATTACTTACTCACCTCAGCCTCGTCGTTACTTCCCTGCTCAATCACACCATTGCCTCCTAGCATCTTGACAACAACTAGCCAGCCACACAATTTCTCTCTCTCTGCTCCATCATGATCTCTCTTACACAGACCATCCTCCCTTTCACCTCGTTTCACACAATCGTCGCACCTCCCCTGATCCATCACATTCTCTTCTCCCCCTCAGTTTCTTCTTCTCCTCCCCCTCTTCATTGTTAGTCCACAGTCACATCCCTGTTCTTCTTCCTCGCAGCCAGATTACGTCTAGATGAATCAACCACCTCTTCATCAGCAGAACAAACATAGATCACACAAAACATCTGGCAGAGACGATCTCGCATCTCTGCTTCTTCTGTTTGCAGCCCCATCTCAGCCACCCTACCATCATCTTACCATCGAACCCTTTTTTTTTTTCTTGTTGATTGTATGAATCAGAGATTCAAAGAAAGAAAAAAAAACTTCCACTTCTCTCATTATTTTAACCTTTATCCCCCCCTAACCAATACCCTAATCATTACTTTAATGAAAGCCCAAGCCCAAACCCAAGCAAAAATTGAATAAAACCCATCAAGATTAGGGTTTAACTAAAGTATATGAGTATGGCTAACTAGTTTACTTAAGGCAAAAGTCTTATTTTAGGATTTCCAAATTTTTTGGCTAAATACACACACACACACACACCTTATTCTATTTAGCAATGGCAAAAAAAAAAAAACATTTTTCCCCCAATAAATGAGATTACAATATATGCCACAATTAATAAATAAGGAATTTTTATATTTATTTAATTAGGCGGGTATTACAGGCATGCCAGTAGTAAAACAAGAGTTTTCTCATACTCATTTAACGGACGAGAGACTTCTACCTTACTTTTCTCCACAGCCAGATTCAGGTCTTCAGCCTCCTGGGTAGCAAGACGAGCATTGTTTTCATCGTCCTTCCCAACATAACTTGAGCGAGAAACATGTCGAGCGTCTCTCGGAGCAAAACCAACAAGTCTCTTTCATTTCGAAATACAACCATGGCTAACCAAAACACTAGAAATTATCCTCTTCGACGGGCTGACCAACCTAGGAGCCTTTATCTTCGCGGTGGTCGAACCGGCACCACCAATAACAACAGGCGCATCAAGATCCTTAACTTTCTCGGCGGAGCTCACTTTCCCATCTATCCTAGCAGGAACAGTATGTTCCCCCGCCTCGTCAGAGATGACGACGGTGCCAGCACGAGCAATAGTAACTTCAGAATTTCGATGCTCAAGAAATACATCACACTCTGGTTTGTTCATAGTATACAAACCACTACGATTGAAGACATCCAGACAGAGAAAATCTTCCAAAACAACACGAGGAAGCGAGAGAAACCGCTCATGAACTCCCTGCTTCGTTGCAGTCAGATGTAGTTGATTCCACTTCCTGGTATCTCGAAACGTCTACAAAATGGCTGGTTGCAAAGTTTGAATATCCAGATTCCATGGACACATAAAAACCAAGGCCTCACCTAGGACCTGTAATCATCCTTAAGCTTCCCCATACAAGTAGGCGACCATAGAAAGCACATATGACTTTTGCTTACCGAAAGCCTCACCACGGAGTGTAGAGTCTTCTCGTTTAAGGGAATGTCGATAGTAGGGCTCTCACCACGGTTGCAACAATCACTCTCCAGCCATTGGGACCCATCTAAGTAGGAGCAATGCTCACAAAATCTAAATAAGCCCAGAAGATCTCTGGAGTCGGAAGTCGAAGACCAAACCTAAACATTGCAGGATAGAGTGTAATGTAACCAGGCCTCGGACAAGCATGACTTTCATCAGTTCTAGGCAAAGTTATCTCCAAATCAGAAGGAAGAGAAAATGTCTGACGAACATAGTCTAAAGTTCCTTGCGTCGCCTTCCTAGGTTCGAAGAACGCCTCACAGGCAACAAGTTCGTCCTCGTTCAGAACTCTATTAGAAGCCATGAAAAAAAATTGTGCAAGATAGATAATGAAAAAAAGTGAGAAAAGATAACTTCTGAAAAATGAGACAAGTCATGGCAGGAATCACTCCCCCAAGGACGTACCTCAATGAATGAAAAGACCATTGTGAAGAACGTCTCCCCTCATGATGCCCTACATGCTTAAGTCACGCATTGAGTTAAGGGAACATTTAACCAAATGTATGCAAACACAACTGAACAATACTCTGTCCAAATTTAGCCTTCTCCCACAAATTAACTGACTCAAGCATTAGATTGCCTTCATCCACAAAAAATGTGGTCTTTGACAATCTAACCCTATTTTGCAGGTTAGATATCTAGGAGAGCGGATTTGGACGCATCAAGTATCCTTCCTATGCTCTGGCGCATGAAGGATTATTTTGCGTAATGTAGCCTTTGGGCAACGAAAATATATGAATTATAAATGGGCCGATGACCCAAAGAATTATTATTATTATTATTATTATTATTATTATTATTATTGCCTTATACTTTTTAGAAACTTGTTAATTTGAGCTTACTATGGAAAGAGATGTTAGTGTTTCCTATTTTTATCTGGCGCAATCTTACAATATCGGAATATGTAATCTTCACTGGCCTCAATTAAAGCAAGAACAATGCTACGTAGCACTGGTATCTCGCCTGGTATCTCGCCTGGCGGGTGTCAGGCACGTGCCAATTCAGGGGCATCAAAAGGGCCAAACAAAATAATAATAATAATAATCTCAAACCCGTGAAAACAATTCTCTCTCTCTCTCTCTCAAAGCACAGACCCAGAGAACTCCAAACCTCCTTCCTTCTCAACCAAACCACCAACCAAAAAGCTCACTCTTTTCATCTTTTCCTCTTTTCTGATAACAATCTCTCCTCTCAAAACCCACTCTTGCTCTCTTCCTCTCACTTCTTCTCTACTGTTTCATCTCTTTAAAAAAAACAGAGCAAGCAAGCATGGCTGGTTCAGGGAGACACCCACGCCTTAAAAACGAGACCCATCTTTTCTGATAACAATCTCTCCTCTCAAAACCCACTCTTGCTCTCTTCCTCTCACTTCTTCCTCTACTTCTTCTCTACTGTTTCATCTCTTTAAAAAAAAAACAGAGCAAGCAAGCATGGCTGGTTCAGGGAGACACCCACACCTTAAAAACGAGACCCAGACTGAAAACAGAGCTGAGAGAGAAATGGGTATTCGATGGTTTGCTAATTCCTAACCCCATCTTGTTGAAGAGAACAATTCCACTCAACCATGAACTGGAAGCACCATGAACTATCATAGCCCTTATCTGCTTTCGATGGAGGTAGCAGGGGTGGAGGAGGAGGAGGTGGAGTTAGATTGAATGAAACCCCCAATGATTCCTAACCCCATCTTGTTGAAAGAAACACATTGTTTTCAAAATTTCCTTCCTTTCTTTTGGGTGGTTAGATTGAATGAAACCCCCAAATGATACTGTCTTCATCTATACAAATGTTCTATATGTTGAATTATGAAAGCAATACACATTGTTGATACTTTTTTTTTCCCAAGACCAGCCACGTGCCTGGCACCTCGCGGATGCACGTGCTTGGCACCATCCAGGCGAGATACCAGGTGAGATACCAGTGCAATTTAGAATTTTCGTTAAAGCAATGACTGATTTGGAAAGAGTTGTAAGTCTATCTTGATCTAAGTTGTCTAGAGAGCCAGGCCAGGCCCGCGCCAGGGCAGGCCCAATACCCTTCATCATCCTAGAGATGCCCAACACCCCATTCAAACACAATCACACGTACAGGCCACCCTGGCTCTTTAGATTTTTGGATCTTGATCTGCACCTAAAGAAACTGCATCAAATCCTCTATATATTCTTTATCTCTTGACTTCTCTGTCTGAAAATATATGTTTTATTTTTCTCTGATCAAATTGATAATCATGAAAGTTAGAATGTTGAGATCAAGAGACAACTCTTCTAGGCTCAAGGTAGGTCCTCAACACTTGAATAGTCAATTTCAATACAATCTTCTCCTCTCTGTGTTCTTTCTGTTCTAATTCATAACTAAAGCATTAAAAAAAAGATAGAAAAGTTGAGATCAAGAGTCATGGATTAGCTAAACATTATGAATGGAGGCCCTCGTCTGAAGAAGATCGATAAAAAATTGAAAGGTATTGTAATCTACCACGAAGATGAAGACGACATTAAGATTAGGCATCCTAGAAAGGCCAGATTGATATGTACTCTAGCTAATTTTACAAGTCACAAGGACAAGAATGGTGGTTATTACATGATGGTTGCGCATGTCAAACCCAATGAAGTTACTAATCCTCACTTTTATTCATGATGGCTTAGTTGATATCCCTTTTGATACTAGCACTGCTGCTTATCATGATGAGCAGTATCTGAAACTTGAGTCGATTCGGGTAAGTGGTCTTGGTGAGAGAGCCATGGAAATTGGGACTTCCAGTAGTATTTCTGTGGTGTGTCGCGGTAAGGTAGGGTTGCTTGACTTCTTTTATGTAAAGATGCAGAATGAAAAGGTTGTCTCTAAAGTGCATGGAAGGTCAATGGAGCTTTCATGGTAATATTTTTGTGATATTGGAGAAACAAACGCTAGTTAGCAGACATCTGCTTGTGTTTGATTAGAAACACGCTCAAACATGTCATTAGAAACATGTTATTAGAAACGTGTTTGATTAGATATTAAGAAATTAGACTAGGGGTTATAAGTTATTTATGTGTACATGTCAATTTAAGCCCCACTGTAATTCTATTATTGATGATGGGCTAATAATAGAATTAGAGCTCTATATATACGGTTGAGGTCCTCACTACAAACCTAATTTTATTTACCTCTTACTTTCCATCCAGTTTGATAAACATAGGAGAAAGGTTCTGAAGGTGGAAGACTTCCCCATTGCGTATTGCTTGGTTAATTATGATTGCTACTTGCGTACTCTTCATCAATGGTTTCAGGTATGCACTAATTAAATTATTTTTCATTAATTAATCAGCCTTTTTGTTAGTATTATCTAAACCCTTGAAATCGAGTTGTCGGACCTGATTTTCTCAGCAGCTAGATTGTGGTTTGGTCGTTCAATAATCGACCTCATAAGAATATCTTGGTGTTAGTTAGAACGATATCAAAATTTTATTATTATTATTTGTTTTATTTCTATTCTATAAAATAAAAAAGCAGGTACATTCGATTGACAACCGTCTCTCTTCCTCCCTTCAATCGTCGGTTCTGATCAATGGCGAACTTATTTTTCTCTCTCCGGTGCTGATCGACCCCTCACCCTTCGATCGTCGGTCTGCCGCTCCATATCTTTGCTCGCTAGACTGGAACAGACAACTGCAACCAGCTCATTCTCTACGGTTGGTCATCTTGCTCACTCGTTTTGAAGATCAATCGAGATAAAGGAAAGATCAACTCATAGGGAGCGAGGGGAAGAAGAGGGGGCGATCTATTTTTTTCTAGTTTTTTCAACTCAGAGGGTGAGATGAAGAAGATGATGAGTCAATGGGTTGACTCAGTCGACTCGGTTGTCTCAGCCTAGTTGACTCAATAGATCTATTGGGCCTGCTAAGTTCTTAGGCATTTTTTTTTGTTTGGGCCTATTCCATCGGTTTAGTTTATGTATGGATCAGTTCGGTCCATAAACCAGTTTGGTTCAGTAAATCAGTTTGGTCCAGTTCACCAATTCGGTCCTGTTAGACCGGTTCGGTTCAGTCTAGTTAGCCGGTTCAAGTCCTATTTGGACAAGTTTGCCTATTGGGTCGTTTGTTTTATAGGGCATGTTAGGCTTGTTTAGTCTATTGGGTCATAATTCAATTGGACTTGTAATAACTTATCAATTTAAACCCAGTATATGAAGCCAAAGTTGAATTTTGTGCACTACAAATTAGTTGTATTTTTCATGAGCACTTCAAGTAAATTTAATTAGCAATCAAAGATTTAAATTTAGGTTTAATTTTGATGTGTTGCCTAAATGACCTCTTTCATAAAATTTTATTTGAATTTGAATTTAATTATTTAATGGATTGCATATGGTTGCGATGACCCCATGCGAATAACACTAGGCCCAAAGGAATGTTGTTATTTTGGTCAGTTCATGAACGGTCTAATGTAATTAATTTAAGTAAAATATTATTGGGATATACTTATGCATTCAATGATCAACTTAAAGAAAGGTTATTGTTTAGTCTGATTTTATTTTATTTACATTAATTAGCCTTAGTTGTTTTAAGAGAACAACTTACACGTTACAATGCTTGTCCAAATACTTGAATTGTAATGATGTATTCGGTTTCTCATAAGGGCCCATTACTAAAAATGTAATTATATGTACTTTTTACCCTTAGTCTAGTTTGCTCTTTAATTAAACCAAAATTTGCATGATGACGATTATTATTTTTTTAATCAT
Organism: Berberis vulgaris; assembly: GCA_963556465.1. NCBI lineage: Eukaryota > Viridiplantae > Streptophyta > Magnoliopsida > Ranunculales > Berberidaceae > Berberis > Berberis vulgaris. Next base: position 103,821,300 of record OY747124.1, on the reverse strand, counting down.
GTCATTGCATTACAGTTGATTGAGTATATATATATTTTTTTATTTATGTGAGTTTATTCTTTTATGTTATTTAGTAAATGCTTATTTGATATCTGCCAATTTAAACAATATTCCATTACTTAATTGTTCAAATTTTGAAAAATGGAAAAAACATATACTAATCATTCTTGGGTGCATGGATTTGGATTATGCGCTTCGTGTTTTTTTTTAAAGGCAAGCGTGTCGCCGGTGGGTATAAAACCCAAGACGTGGGGGTTAAACCACCACAGTCTTAACCATCCAACCAACTTCGTGTTGATGAACCCACTAAGCCTACTGATTTTGATTCAATTGAAGATAAGAATTCTTACGAAAAGTAAGATGCATTCTAATTGCATTAGTCTTATGATAATGAAACACTCTATTTCTGAAAATTTTCTTGGTGTCATGCCTAAAGAGGAAAAACTATAGCTTTCTTACGCTAGGTTGCAAACCGATTTGTCACATCGGAAAAGGTGGAGGCAACTACGCTTCTTAGCAAACTTGTTGCCAAGCGGTATACTTGAAAATGAAATATAAGAGAGGACATAATGGAAATGTCTAATCTTGTTTCCAAAATGAGGATACTAAAGTTGAAATTTTTTGACGATCTTCTTCTGCACCTTATTTTGATTTATCTTCCTACACAGTTTGGTCCCTTTAAGATCAATTATAATACTGAAATGAAAATATGGACTCTTAATGAGCTCATTGCTCAGTGTGTGCAAGAAGAGTAAATATGAAAAGAGAAAAGACAAAAAAAAACCACATGACAACATTTTCCACTGACAATTCAGGTATCGAGAAAAGGAAAAGAAATATTATTTAGGGAGCTGCATCTAAAGAACTTCACAAGCAAATGTGCAAAAACATGATAAATTTGCCACGTGTTTTATGCAAGAAAGCGAGTCATGTGAAAAAGGATTGTCTCTAATATCAGAAGTAGCTCGCAAAGAAAGTTGATAATTTTAGTTTTGTTTGTTCTGAATTTATTCTAGCTAAGGCATGTTTTTCCTGGCGGATAGATACATGTGCAACTATTCACATCAGTGTTTTCATGTAGGATTGTATAAAGATTTGGAAACCAAATGCAAAAAATGTTCATTTATACGAGGGATGACAATGAAGCTTGTGTGGAGGCAATTAAAGTCTTTGAATTAAAATTAAAATATTTTTTATTTGGATTTAGATGCAATTGTTTATGTATCGTCATTTAGGTGGAATTTAATTTTTGTTTCCAGTTTAGATAAATGTTGTTATGTTTTTTCTTTTGGAAAAAGAAGTTTTAAAGCATCTCCAAGGTTAAAAGTTAAAATGGGGATCAACCGTTTCCCATTTTAACCAAAAGCTAAATTTGGGGATCCCCTATTTTTTCATCACTCGAACCACATTCCATATTTTAATTTTTTTCATCATTATTTAGATATATTTTCCACTTTTTCATCACTGTTTTGGTTTTTGTTTTTGTTTTTAATTTGGAAAATTAAAAAGAGTTGAAGTATTTTAACATTCTTTAGGATTTGAGGATGATATGGATGCCCCCAAATATAAGAGGAGGTAGAAGTAAAGTTAAAATAGGGGGAGTTTAAGGGGTTCCTCTGGAGCATGGATTTTCCCACATGAGCGCCCTAAATAACATAAAAGAGTTCTCATTAATTAATCTTCACTTAATACTATAATTATTAACATGGAAAGTTTCATTTGATTGTAAATGAGAAACATCTAGTCTAACTTATATAGATTATCAAGCGGAGATCCAGTACCAATAATATTAGAATTTTCTAAGAGACTAAAACTTCATTTTCCAAAAGAAAAAATATAACTGCATTTATCCAAATTATAAACATAAATTAAATTCCACCTAAATGACAGAAGATAAATAGTCTCATCCAAATCCAAATAAAAATCAAATTCTAATTTTAATCTATAGACTACAATTGCCTCCTGATTGATGTCAAAAATCGACATTAATGTCGTTGCATGATTTTCGACATCAATCAAAGAAATAATTATTATTTTTGTTTATTTTTTCCATCAACCTACAATACACTTCAACCATGCAGAGTAGAAGTAGGAGTTATCGACTACTTCACTTGGATTAGAAGACAAATTTGATTTTCAATTTAAATAATAAAGAGAAGAGTAAAATAATGGATGATGAGAATAAACTAAAAGTTAAAGGAGAAAGAGAAACAAATATAAACTTACTTCTTCAATGGAAAAATTAAAATGTAGTACATCCACTTCTCTACCAAGCAAAAATATAAAGTTAAGAACTACAAAAAAAAAACTCTCTAAGACTAACTATCCTCTATGAACTCCATGTATAGGGTTTTTATAGGTAAAAAATGTTTGAGTGAAATAAGGAAACATGGTTGAGTGAAACAAGGAAACATGGTTTGAGTTAAACAAGGAAACATGGTTGAATGAAACAAGGAAACATGGTTGAGTGAAACAAGGAATGGTGTTGAAGTTGAATAAGGAAACATGTCTTGTAGAGATTTTTTTTATGATAAAGTTGGCCATGTGGACATCAAAATCTTCATGTTGATTTTCTCGAGATTCGTAGTTGTTGATGCTTTGTGGGCTTGACTTCATGGGTTTTGGGATTGAAATTCTTTAATCCTTATGAATGCATTTGAACTCCTATTGAGCCTTCTAGTTGTTGAATTTAGCCTTATTGTGCCACTTTATGTATGATTTGAGATTTGTGTTTGAATTTCTACAAAATGCACAAAATACACGTAATGAAATATTTTTATTGGATAATTGGACTTAACAATTGTATATTTAGAGGTGTAAAAATCGATGTTTTGGGTACTTATCACCTCCATACAAGCTTTATTGATATTCCCAATGTAAATGAACATTTCGACATCATTTGGTTTTCAATATGCAATCCTGCATGGAAACATCGATTTGAATAGTTGTACCTATATCTATCTTACAGGAATGACGTGGTACCTCAGCTAGATTAAATTTAAAACAAATAAAATTAAAATTATCATATTTCTTTGTGAGCCACTTCTTACACTTGAGACAATCCTTCTTCACATGATTCGCTTTCTTGCATAGAAACATGTGACAACCCTATCACGTTTCTGTTGCACATTTGCCTTTGAATTCCATTCAGATGCAATTCCTTAGTTTAACAGTAATATATTTTTTTTGATGCCTGAATTTCCAGTGGAAAATGTTGTCATGTGAGCATTTTCTTTCTTTTATCGTTTCAATCTTTCCTCTTCTTGCACACACTGAGCAATGAGCTCATTAAGATTCCATTTTCCCCTTTGAGTATTATAATTGATCTTAAATGGACCAAAACTGTCTAAGAAGATAAATCAAAATGAGTTGCACAAGAAGATCATAAAAAAATTTCAACTTTAGTGTCCTCATTTGGGAAACAAGATTAGACATTTTCATTATATACTTTCTTATATTTCTTTTTCCAGTATACCGCATGGTAATAAGTTTGCAGAAAAGCATAATTGTCTCCACCTTTTTCAATGTAACAAATCGGTCTGCAACCTGGCGTAGGAAAGCTATAACTTTTGCTTTTTAGGCAAGACGCCACGAAAAGTTTATGAAATAGAATGCTTCATTATCATAAGACTAATGCGATTAGAGCACTCCCACTTTTCGTAAGAAGCTTTATTTTCAGCTGAACCATAATCAGTAAACTTAGTGAGTTCATCAACACGAAACACATAATCCAAATCTATACACCTAAGAACGATTACAATATGCTATTTTCATTTTTCAAAATTTGAACCATTAAGTATTGAATGTTTTTTAAATTGGCCGATATCGAAGAAGCATTCACTGAATAACACAAAAGAACAAACTCGCATCAATATATGTATAACCAATTATCTGTAATGTAATGACATGATAAAATAAAGAAATAATCACCATCATGCAAAATTTGGTCTAATTTAGGAGCAAACAAATAGAATAAGGGTAAAAAGTACATATAATTACATTTTTAGTAATGAGCCCTTATGAGAAACCAAACACACCATTACAATTCAAGTCTTTGGACAAATATTGTAACTTGTAAATGGTTCTCTCAAAACAACTAAGGCTAATTAATGTAAATAAAATAAAATCGGTCTTGGTCAAACAATAACCTTCCTTTGGGTTTGTCTTTGAACAAATGAGTATATCCCAATAATATTTTACTTATAATCTTATATCATCCATGAACCGGCCAAAATAACAACATTCATTTGGGTCGATTGTTATAATCATCGGTCATGACGCAACCATATGCAATCCATTAAAATATTAATTGAAATTTAAATTCAAATAAAATTTGACTTAAATTTAGATTTTGGATTGCTAATTAAATATACCTAAAGTGCTTATGAAAAATACAACTAATTAGTAGTGCACAAAATTCAACTTGGGCTTCATATTCTGGGTTTAAATTGATAAGTTATTATAGACCCAATTGAATTCTTACCCAATAGACAAAACAAGATTTTTTTTTTTTTTTTTTTTTGTTTTTTTGAAAGGCAAGCGTGCCGCCGGTGGGTATAGAACCCAAGACGTGGGGGTTAAACCACCACAGTCTTAACCATCCAACCAGGCTACCATTGGCTAGACAAAACAAGATTGACATGCCTTACAAAATAAACCGACCCAATATGCAAACCGGTCCTGAAGCGACTAACTGGATTAAATTAAACCGATCCAGAAGGTTTGAATCTAACCAATCTAAAAGGTCAGAACAGAAGGATCGAACTGGTGAACTGGACCTAACAGATTTTCTAAACCAAACAGGTTTTATGGACCGAACCGGTTTACTGGACCGAACTGGTCCATACATGACTTGAATTGGTAAAACAGGCCAAAGCAAAAAAAGGCCCAAGGACTTAGCAGTCCCAATAGGTCAACTGAGTCAACTGGGCCGAGTCAATCGAGTCGACCCAGTTGACTCATCATCTTATTTATCTCTCCCTATGAGTTGAAATAACCATTAAAAAAGATTGCTCCATCTTCTTCCCCTCGCTCTTTGTGAATTGATCCTCCCCCTGTCTCGATCTATATTAAAAAAAAGTGAGAAAAACATTGACCGAAAAGAACAAACCTGTTGCAGATGTTTGTTCCAGTCGAGCAAGCGAATACCAGGGATGGTAGATCGACAATTGAAGGGTGAGGTGTCGATCAACACCAAAGAGAGGAAGAGAGGTCCACTGTTGATCATACCGACGATCAAAGGGAGGAAGAGAGGCTTCCGTCGATCGAAGGTACCTTTTTATGAACAGTAAAGCCTGATATAAAAAATATAAATTTTTTTCGATATCATACTAACTATCACCGACCACCAAAATATACTTATAGGGTCGATTATTGAACGGCCAAACCACAATCTAGTTGTTGAGAAAATCGGATCTGACAACTAGATTTCAAGGGTTTAGATAAGATTAACGAGAAGATTGATTAATTAATCAAGCAATAAGAAAACAATAAATTGTATGTTTTCTTCAATGATTCTGATAAGGAGGCTCTGATTACACTTATTGGAATCGATGATACATCAAAATAGACTGTTCATCATGACCGTACACGTGGCATAAGATCCATCACGAGAACACAACGTCCAATCTATTGGGCCGACTCATAAAGCCCGGGGAGAATAAAATAAATTGTAGGGGCCCGAACGAGGCCCGCCAATGAGGAAAAACAAACAAGGCCTAAATCCAAGTCCAAAATGAATCAGAGCCTGGATCCAGACCCGACACGAGTTCCCTCATAAAGGAGAAGAACGTTGCACCAAAAAGAGTGGTGGAGGGAGTTACGCCTCCCTGAACCCACCTCCATAAAGGAAAAGACTTTTACAAGAAACATCTCATTCCGTTGCGCCTCACATGCTTAAGTCATGCAGGGAGTTGACCATGACCATTATAAAAGGTAAAGGGAACATTCGACAAAGGTATGCAACTTTAAATGTGTGATACTGATATTCATGTAATTATTACCTAATATATCCCTTAATTTATATATGTTAGTGTTTCGATTATTATATTTTATTCTAATTATTCCGTTTTCATGTTTTTGTAGGAATTTCAGCGTGAACGATGAAATCACATTGAGGCGACAATTTGAGGAATGATAAATTGGTTGATTCTATTGGTGGTACAAAGTAGCGGGTCACATGTCTCAACCTAACCCAAACCCAACCTAACAAGGAAAAAGGAGAACCCTATTTAGGTTTCATTTCTCCCTTCTCTTCAAAATCTCCCATTCCACGTTTATTTCCCATTCTCTCTTTTTCCAGCCACCACGCCACATCCACCCTGCCGGCCATCCTCGCTCGATAGGTGGACTGACAGTGCGATCATCCCACCAACACCATCTCCTATTTTCCTCCACCTCCTTGTCCTCCCCGTCCTTCTCCTCTCCCTCTCTCTGTTCTTTCGTTTCAACCAAAGAAAACATCACCGCTACTGCCTCCAGCTCCTTCTTCACATTACCGCTTCTCTGTCTCGCAACAACCCAACTGTCATCGCTTCCCTTCCTTGACGCAAACCACGATCACCAACATCACCACCATCTCACTGTCACCCTGCCCCCATCTCTCACGCACAAAACAGAGAGCAATAACCCTGTTTCTTCCACTCAACACCACCGCCCCTTGTTTATCTTCTTCCTCCTTGCGTACTCACCACACCACCTTGCTCATCTGTCTATTTCTCGTCCCCCTCTCATTTTTCTCTCTCTCGCTTGCAGGGTCAGGAGCTCGCACGCCAACATCGAGATAGGAGCAGCAAACAGGGAGCATTGCCCCTGTTTCTCTCCCTCTTTCTGTTCTCCTTTGCGTTTCTCTCTCACCTATCTCTTTCCCTCTATTTTGCAGGTGATCTTCACTGGAGAATAAGGAGCTCGCGAGGAGCACAGACGAAGAACAGTGGTGCAGCTCGCTAGAGACGAAGGTGCGGGAGAAACGGCAGGAACCAACTGATTTTTTAATCAGTTGGTTATTTGCACCCCAGACTTTGCTCTGAGCCACCATAGTCCACAAGTAGCTCTTTCTCAGGATGCATGTTCGTGTTGAGATGGATTCCACCTACACAAGTGTTGTGATGTCATCCACCATGATCTTCTAGACCCCGCGCCGAGGCGTAGATGAAACCACAGGGTTTCCTAGAGTTTGTCGTATTTGAATTTATTGTTTTCTATATGCTTGAACGTTAAACACAATTGATTTCTGAATTTCAATAATTTGCTTTCACTGATTATATCTGGAATAATTATCTAGACTAATCGGTAGTTAGAAGTTCCCTTTGTTGATATTCGCAGCATGCTTTAATCAATTAATTTGAATCTATGATTGTGTGTGCCGTAAGAAGACATGCAATGTTAGGGGTTTAGAATTAGTTAAAATAAACTTGTGATTGTGTGTGCCGTAAAAAGACATGCAATGCTAGGGGTTTATGCCTTTGTTGAAATCAATTGCGAACTTAGATTAATCTTTAGAGTAGTCGTGTTGATTCTTGAAAACAATAATTTGGATTACACGGATCTCGAAAAACCTGTGGTGGATTCGATGTCTCGGTCCACTCTCTTATCATCTTACTAGTTTAATTTTAGTTGTTCAATTTAGTTCTCTTAATTTAGTAATTTAAATTTGTTGTAACCCCAACTTTAAATTAGTTTAAATAAGTTTTAGAATTCGATTGTCTCGTTAATCCTCGTGGGATCGACCTGTATTTGCCGTTGTCCGTGCACTTGCGGTATTACAAGTAGGGTTTATTAACTTATTAATTTAAGTTAATAAAATCTCCATCAAGTTTTGGCCTAAATCCAAGTCCAAGTCCAATGAGGAAAAACAAACAGGGCCTAAATCCAAGTCCAAAATGAATCAGAGCTTGGATTCAGGCCCGACACGAGTTTTCTCATAAAAGAGAAGAATGTTGCACCAAAAAGATTGGTGGAGTGAGTTACGCCTCCCTGAACGCACCTCCATAAAGGAGAAGACTTTTACAAGAAACATCTCATTCTGTTGCGCTTCACATGCTTAAGTCACGCAGGGAGTTGACCACGACCTTATAAAAGGTAAAGGAAACATTCGACAAAGGTATGCAACTTTAAATGTGTGATACCTTAGTGTGAGCAGACCTGAGGGGGGAGGACGCGAGAGAGGCCTGTGATGGCGAAGCTTAATAGGCCCGTGGATTCCAAGAGGGGTTAGGCGAGCTACCAATGGGAGATTATAGTCCCACATCACCTAGGTGAGGGAAGGGGATGTGCTATATATGTACGAGATTGGATCTACAAAGTACTACGCGTTTTAAAGCCACGCGGGCCTTGGGCCCAAAGTGGACAATATAGTGCTCTATGGATTGGGTCGTGACTGAATGGTATCAGAGCCGGACCTAGCTGGAAGTGTGCCAACGAGGATGTTGGGCTCCCTTAGGGGGGTGGACTGTGATACCTTTGTGTGGGCAGACCTGAGGAGGAGGGTGCGGGAGAGGCCCGTGATGGCAAAACCCAATAGGCCCGTGAATCCCAATAGGGGTTGGGCGAGCTACCAAGAGGAGATTATAGTCACACATCGCCTAGGTGAGGGAAGGGGATGTGCTATATATGTACGAGGTTGGATCTACAGTGTACTATGTGTTTTAAAGTCGTGCGGGCCTTGGGCCCAAAGCGGACAATATAGTGCTTTGTGGATCAGGTCGTGACAAAATGGTATCAGAGCCGGACCTAGCCGAAAGTGTGCCAACGAGGACGTTGGACTCCCTTAGGGGAGTGGACTGCGATACCCTTGTTGGGCGGATCTGAGGGGGAGGGTGCGGGAGAGACCCATAATGGCGAAACCCAATAGGCCCGTGGATCTCAATAAGGGTTGGGCGAGCTACCAATGGGAGATTATAGTCCCACATTTCTTAGATGAGGAAAGGGGATGTGCTATATATGTATGAGGTTGGATCTACAAAGTACTACGCGTTTTAAAGCCCTGCAGGCCTTGGGCCCAAAGTGGACAATATAGTACTCTGTGGATCGGGTCATGACAAAATAATGAGCTTTGTCCAGATTTTCATCATTCTTCCAACAGAGTTACTGACTTAAGCATCGGAGTGCCTTCGACCACCAAAAAGCATCCAGAAAGAGAAAAATGACCAAGAAAGAGAAAAATTCAAGGAAACGAGAAAGAAATGAAGAAAGAAAGTAGGACGACGGACAACAGGAAGGCGACAACCCGTCAAAGAAGCATCAAAGTGGCGGAATGAGCGATTTGCAACGACAAGAATTCGAGGGGCTACAACCAACACGAACGAGTAACGAGCATAATGAAGACCACATACAAGCCATACACAACCTTGAAGACAAATTGACAAATATACTAAAACACATAGCGAAGTGAGATAACGTCAACTAGCCGCGTCGGATGAGAGGGGATTCAGAAGGGAGGGACAAAAGCAAATACCGTTCATTTTATAAGGATCATGGACATGATACCGAAAAATGATACAACTTAAAAGACGAAATCGAGCACTGGGCTAAAAAAGGACTACTCGACGAGTTCATCGGAATGCCAGATAAACAAATTACATGGAAGTAGAAAACAGATAATGCTACATGATCAAAAAAATAGTCCAGAGAGTTGATATACGTCACACAAATGCATAGCTAGAGGAAGTAGAGCACGCGAAGCAACTAGGTGAACTCCTCGCTCGAACCGATCCATATCGGAATAAGGGTACTGACGAAACGCTTCACAAATGCACAAAACATGGAGAAGTTTGTATCAACCAATTTGTACAAGTCAAAAGGCCTCATCAGCAGTTGCAAGCTCGACCCGAACCACTAACAACATACGAAGATGAAACAAAGAAAAACAAAGCGACAAAAACACTAGCCCCTAATACAAAGGCTGACAACGAGCAAAGGAAAATGAAACAAATCATACTCCAAACTAGCATAAACGCCTTAACGGGCAAGGATGATGAAAAAAATCAAGGAAACATCAATAAAGATTACGAATTCAGAAACTCCAAATTTTCGCGTGGACAACAGAATAGATACGTTAATAAATTAGCCGTACAAAGCAATCAAACGATGAAAGTCGGACACACACAACTTCTGGTCTGATCAACCAAGAAGTAAAGGTTGCACACCCAAGTCACCTAAACGCAAATACTTCGAGTAGACCGAGATGTCGGACTAACGAAGTAAAGGTTGAACACTCGAGTCACCTAAACACAAAAACTTTGAGTCGACCGAGATGTCGGACTAACAAAGTAAAGGTACGACCGAGATGTTGAACTAACAATGAAAATGTTTGACAACCGAGTCAACTAAACACAAAAAAAACTTTAAGTTGACCAAGATGTCGAGTTAACCAAGTAAATGCTCAACAAATAGGTTAACAAAAGGACTTCGAACTACAAACACAAAGTCAGAGTTAAGGGAACAAGTCAATGCGATTCAAAAAAGCACATGCGAAGGCAACTCTTTACAACAAATCAGGACGAACAACAGTGACCCACCATTAGACGAGCAATAAGCTTAAGCACGAAAGTAGTTATACAAGAATTTGCCGCAAAAGCCACGATAGCTACAACAAAACCAAAAAGAAAGAAGAAAAACAACAAAAGTCAATTTTTATTGATAACACGACTCTGTTACATCCGAAAAAGGTGATAAGAAGTGGGAGAAGAAACAAAAGCAATGACAGGATCAGTACTTGTTGGAACAAGAGAAGAACTTTTTTCAGGAGATGAGAGCATTAATGGCCTTGAAATACTCAATGGTAGAAGAAGCAATGGCCCATCTGTTGCTGAAGCAGATTCCTCGACATTGTCATCCTCAAAAGCTTTACCAACAAGGTGACGATACCTAGACAAATCTTCGCCGAGCTCTTCGATATAATCAAGAAGCTCAACCCGCCCGACAACAACTCGCTTCCAATCTTCGACTTCGACCACACGAAGCCTATACTTAGCAGCAACGGGTTTGTATTGGTTGCGGCAATCTGCCTTCAGCGGTGAGAGCATACCGAAAGCATCTGCCTTGACATCATTAAGCGCAACAGTTATCAGTTCCACCTGCCTCTCATCAGCATCAGCAACTTCATCGAAAGTCATTTTCTCAGCAGATAACTCTTTTTCCACATTACGTAGATGGGCGCAAACCTCGTCTAACTTGGCTTTCGAAGAGTCCAGCTCAGCAACGGACTTATTTCACATATCCTTCGCCTATGTTAAAGACTTTCGAGCAACCCCTGCAGTTTTTTCTGAGTTTGCACATTGCATTCTCAACACATCATATTGAGAAATAACGTGAGAGAACACTAGCAATAATGTTGCCAATCTCCTATTCAACAGAGCCACTTGATCACTACCAACTCGATAAATCGAGCCCATCACCCCCGCATAGGCGAGATGATTCATCCCGTCCATTATCTGCTCAAGACCGTAATCAATAGGGGTGGGCACGGGATGGGATGGGACGAGATAGACCCATCCCTATCCCATCCCGTTCATACGGGATCGGGACGGGATCAGCGTGCTCTCATTTTTTTACAAATTACTGCTTACCCAAGACCCAATTTGCTTAGTTGAAAAGAGGCAAAGACAATTCGTAGAACTACACATAAATGATAGCCTTAGATTGAGTATGCAACATCATAATAAACTACTATAAATGATAGCTGAAGTTCACCCTGTAATTAAGATTTCTGCAGAGTTTTGAATGACTAAGAGGTGGACAGTATAATGGTAATGGTGGACCTGCTCTACTATTTTGAATAGTAAAATGATGAGTAGATTTGGGGTGCTAAGAAGAATGTTTCATTATTGCTTTAAAAAAAGCAGTCATTAAGTTCATTGTCTTGACACGAAATAAAACTCTCCAATGTAGTTAGCAATCCCATTTTGAGTTTTAAAGAGTTTGCAATTAAATAATTAATTTAGAATTCTAGAAATAAACCAATATCAAGTAGTTGCAGATATAGACTAATATCAATTACACTAATTTCAACTAAATTCATTTTTCTTCAATTACACTAATATTGCAATTTTAAAATAAAAAAAAAAATATTAATAATAAATATTAGCTCGGGACGGGATTGACGGGTTTGAAAATCTTCATCCCATCCCATCCCATTCTAAATCGGGACGGGACGGGATCGGGATGGAATTATTCAATCCCATTAAGACCCGAAAAAATCGGGACGAGACGGGACGGGAACGAGATCGCGGGATGGGATGCCCACCCCTAGTAATCAATGTGATCAAACGAGTCAAGCACGAGCATCGAAGGCCTTTCCACAAACCGCCCGTGTCATTCATTTACCAACCTGCGTGCACCATCCTGCTCGTCAAGCTGGGTGAACAAACAAAACTTTTTTTTTGAAAGGCAAACAGGGTTTTTATAGGATCCCAGAACCAATAAAGATGCCGCAAGCTGGGTTTGAACCCATGACCTAGTGGTACCATCATGCACGTGAAGTTGGGTGAACTAACAGAACTTACCGTCAGACTTAGTACGGACATCCTTCGGGCCAGGCTCAATCCAGCTAATACGTGGATGAAGAACACGAGGATTCAGGAGCACTGAAGAACCACCTCCGACATTGGGGAGAACAAAAGGAATAACAGTAACAACGGAAAAACCACGTTTACCCTATCGTCAAGAAGCGACCGTGGTAAGGGCAAGGTTGACAGTAGCAGCGGGAGCAGGAGAAACCTGTCAAACATGAGAGGAAACTAGGAACCTGGTTGCTTCACTGACACCAATAGAAGGAGAATGATCCTTGAAACTCTGACCACCACCAATGTCATTAGACTGCTCCACTGCTAGTTGAAGCATATTTTTATTAATGACCCGGAGATCATCATTAGACAGCTTAGCAATGTCCGAGATGCCATAAGCAGAAAGAAGCTTCCTCTCAGTATCATCCAGCGGATGAGTAGTCACATTCTCGCTCCTTTCCAAAGCGAGTCTCAGCTCCTCGAGTGAGTCACGATCTCCTTTTGCAACATCGTAAATAGACGGACTCGGGCGAGACACAACCCCCATGACATCCTAAACATGACTCAAACGGGACAAATCCTAGAAGAAAACACAATTAGAAAGTTGTTTCTTCCTTAGAACCCAACCAAGGTCTACCGATAATCGCCTTGACAGATTCGTAGACCTTGCAAGATTTCTTTTTCTTAAAATAGGAGCCGCAATATCAACAGGAGCATTGAGATCCGCGCCAATTCGAGCTCACTTCCCAATCAATGATAGCATCACTAACACCAGCATGATCATCTAAGGTTTTAACACGGGAATCGGTGAGTAAAGGCTCATTTCACTTCGCTCATAGTATACAGACCACTACGCTCCAGAATGCCCTCAGAAAGAAATGTCTCCACAGAAAAATGATGAAGCCTCGAGAACTGATCACTGATATTTTGTTCCTCAGCAGTCAAGTACATATTCTTCCATTTATTGGGAAAATGGAATGATCGAAAAATCGAACGACCTCGCAATTGGAAGTAGCCTGAGTTCACGGAAGCATAAAACCAACACTGCAACCAATCACGAATGTCATCGCTAAGTTTCTCAAAACACTCTGGAGAACGGAGGAAGCAAATATCCCTGTGCACCAACAAACCAACTACTGAATGCAATACCTTCACAGTCAAGGGAATGCCAGATAAAATAGCCCTTGCATAAGAAGACACCATCACCTTCCAACCATTGAGACCCAATTGGGCAGGAGGAATACCCAGGAAGTTCAGATATTCCCAGAACAACTCCAGAATCGAAAATCGAAAATCGAAAATCAAAAATCGGAGACCAGAAGAAAATATGCACGAATACAGTGAGATGTACCCAGCCTTCGAGTTATAAGAGCTATCATCATTTTCATGAATAATAATCTCGAGGTCGGGAGAAATATTGTAATCGAAACGAAGATTGTCCAGCGTCGACTGAGAAATTATGTTGGGAGAATAATGAGCCTCACACAGAGTTAACGACTTACCACTTAACGTATCACCAACAAACATCGTAAGAAGGAACGGAAACGAAGAAGACGAGGGAATGAGCAAACCCTAAATTCAAAGATGCGTGAGGAGGGAAAATGAAGTCGTCACATCTCTTTTTATGAAATGAATGGACGACTCGTGGGACAACATGTAAGACATGATCACTATACGAAATCCCAAAAATGTGCGCAAAAACGAATGGGCAAGCAAATAATCGAGACACCAACTCGCGTAAAGTTACTAACAACATTAAATATAAGGTAATGATGAAATTGAAAGGTGAACCGTCACGAAGTTAGTGGCCACGTTAGCATGCCCACTAGCTAAAGGGAGGAGTAGCTGATAATACATCAAAATATACTGATCATCACGATCGTACACGTGGCATAAGATCCGTCATGAGAACACATCGCCCAATCTATTGAACCGTCTCATAAAGCCCAAAAAGAATAAAACCAATTGCAGAGGCCCGGACGAGGCTCGCCAATGAGGAAAAACAAACATGGCTTAAATCCAAGCCCAAAATGAATCAGAGTCTGGATTTAGGCCCAACACGAATCCTCTCATAAAGGAGAAGAATGTTGCACCAAAAAGAATCGTGGAGGGAGTTTTCTGAACGCACCTCCATAAATGAGGAGACTGTTACAAGAAACATTTTCTTCCATTGCGCCTCATATGCTTAAGTCACGCAGGGAGTTAACCATGATCATTATAAAAGGTAAAAGGAATATTCGACAAAGATATGCTACGTTAACTGGGTTTTGTCCAGATTTACATCATTCTTTCAACAAAGTTACTAACTTAAGCATCGAAGTACCTTCGGCCACCAAAAAGGTGGTCTTTGATAGTCTAACAATTGTTTTGCAGGTCAAACTCACAGAAGAACGATTTTTAACGCATCAAGAATAATATAAGATCCACACTAGGACCTAATGTTAGTAATCAATGAAAAACAATTTAATTAATACGTACCTGAAGCCATTAATGAAGAGTACGCATGCAACAATCCTCACGATCTAAGCAATAAGTAGAGAATTTTTTTTTCAACTTTAGAACCTTTCTCTTATCTCTCTCAAACCGGATGAGAAAGTAAGAGGTAGAGAAAATTATGTTTGGAGTGAGGACCTCAACCATATATATAGAACCATAATTCTATTATTAGCCCATCGCTCACCTATAATTTTATAGTTTACAATGTATAATAATATGAATTATTTAGATCCATTTTAAGGAAATTTTCGAACATCATCGGCATGAACATAAGCTTTGGCTATAGATAGACTAAGTGTATTTGGACTAGCGCGCTGCCCGCACACAAATTGAACTCATTGACGAATGCCACTTAGATTTGTGAAAGAGAAATTCTAGCTGGCCCGTGGTCATAGCCCGTCCCATGGGACGGACCCTCCCAGGCACGTGCCTTTGGGAGGGCGTCTCGCACGTGGAGGAGGAGAAAGCCATTCTTGCCAAAAAAATTTCTTCTTCAGTTCTTCACTTCAGCGCAAAGCAAAAATTTCTTCTTCAGTTCTTCACTTCAGCTTCTTCAGTTCTTCACTTCAGCGCAAAGCAAAAATTTCTCTTATTCATCGACTCCTCCTCGCCTCCTCGACGAGTCATCGACTCTCCTCATCGACTCCTCCACTCCTCCTCCTCGACCGCTCGACTCCTCGACTCTTCCTCCTCGACCGCACGACTCCTCGACTGCTCCTCCTCCTCGCGGCTGCTCCTGCTCCTCCTCCTCCTCGTGCTCCTCCTCCTCCTCGCACTGCTCCTCCTCCTCCTCCTTCTGGTATGTAATTTCACATCATATTTTTGTTTAACTTGAAAATTAGGGCTAATCCTGCATATTTTTCAGTTTTTATTTAACTTGAAAATTAGGGCTAATCTGCATATGTTGAACTTGAAAATTAGGGCTAATCCTGCATATGTTTAACTTGAAAATTAGGGCTAATCCTGCATATTTTTGTTTAACTTGAAAATTAGGGCTAATCTGCATATGTTGAAATTATGCTACTGAAATTTTTGTTCAAATTTTTGTATGTTGAAATTTTTGTATGTTCATATTTTGTTAAATTATGCTACTGAAATTCATGATAATCCTGCATAATTTTTGTTAAAAAAATAGATTTGTTTAGATTTTGTTAAATTTATTTTTTGTATAAATCCATTTGCTATTAACCCTTTGTATGTATGGATTCAATAATGCTTTGGGGTATTTTAGTTTTGGGGTGTTTTAGTTTTCTCTGATTTCATCACCCCTTAGTTTGATTTCTGCAAGTTCTGAGAAATTTCAACATATGCAGATTAGCCCTAATTTTCAAGTTAAACAAAAATATGTAGGATTAGCCCTAATTTTCAAGTTAAACATATGCAAGATTAGCCCTAATTTTCAAGTTCAACATATGCAGATTAGCCCTAATTTTCAAGTTAAATAAAAACTGAAAAATATGCAGGATTAGCCCTAATTTTCAAGTTAAACAAAAATATGATGTGAAATTACATACCAGAAGGAGGAGGAGGAGCAGTGCGAGGAGGAGGAGGAGCACGAGCAGGCACGAGGAGGAGGAGGAGCGGGAGCAGCCGCGAGGAGGAGGAGCAGTCGAGGAGTCGTGCGGTCGAGGAGGAGGAGTCGAGGAGTTGAGCGGTCGAGGAGGAGGAGTGGAGGAGTCGATGAGGAGAGTCGATGACTCGTCGAGGAGGCGAGGAGGAGTCGATGAAGAAGAGAAATTTTTGCTTTGCGCTGAAGTGAAGAACTGAAGAAGCTGAAGTGAAGAACTGAAGAAGAAATTTTTGCTTTGCGCTGAAGTGAAGAACTGAAGAAGAAATTTTTTTTGGCAAGAATGGTTTTCTCCTCCTCCACGTGCGAGACGCCCTCCCAAAGGCACGTGCCTGGGAGAGTCCGTCCCATGGGAGGGTCTGTCCCATGGGACGGGCTATGACCACGGGCCAGCTAGATTTTTTGTTTGTGAAATTCGAGTAGGGGAAGACTTGGAAACTAAGGAAAGTATTTGGAAAAGATGTAATGGTGGGCTTAGAAGACCAAAACCAAAATTATTATGAGCCAACCAAAGCCCAAAACAGAGCCCATCGTATCACCTTCCCAACTCCCCACCCCTACAGATTCGCTCATCGTCTCCATTTTAACCCCCAAAAAAACCCTAATATCTTCCACCACCATGTCGTCCATAAGCCCCTCCGCTCGACCACCGTCAAAGCAGCTCGAGCTGGACCTCACGATCATCTCTGCAAACCATCTCAAGAACATCAACTGGCGACGCGGCGATCTGAAACCCTTGGTGACTCTCTGGCTCGACCCCTCTCGTCGCCTTACAACCAAGCCGGACGACCATGGCTCCACCCGACCCGTCTGGAACGAGCGCTTCCTCATCCCCATTACTTCCCCTCTTCAAGAAACCCTACTCTCTCTCGAAATATCCCACTCCGAGTCACCAGTCCCGCTCGTCGGGTCGCTCCAGTTCCTCCTCCGTGACCACTTCGAATCGCCCGATTCCAACTCACCGATCCGGACGCTTGAGCTTCGTCGTCCCTCTGGTCGTCCTCAAGGGAAGGTTCGTGTGAAACTCGGTCTTCGGGAACGACCTCCGCCAGATTACCATAATACCCCTCCTAGCTATTATTACTCTAGTGCCCCTCCGCCACCTCCCCCCACTCGCTATTCACCCTCACCTTATTCTGCCCACATGCCACCAACGTCACCTGCGGTGCCGCCACCCGTCTCGTCTCCGTACACGTACGGAAACTACTCGGATCCATACCCTGGGTACTACTCCGGTTATTACTCACACCCGCCACTGCCACCACCGCCAAGGCCGTTCTTGGACCAATCATCATCGAGCTATAGTGGGTATTTGGACCATGTTTCGGGATATGCTAGGCCGAGTGGTCCGTCGGCGCCAGTGGATTATTCGGCTCCTTATGATCACAAGGAGAAGGGAGGAGGGAGTAAGATTGGAGTTGGGGGAGCTGCGGCCGCGGGGTTTGGGATGGGAGCTGTGGTAGGAGGGTTAGGAGGACTTGCATTGGATGAAGGACTCAAGTATGAGGATGACAAGATTTCTGATAGGGTGGAGAAGGATTTGGAAAGGGATGATTACAATGATTATCGCACAATCTATTGAAGGTTTTAGAGCTTTTCGTGTGAACTCTGAAGAAGAGGAGGTAAAAGTTAATACCTGATGTTTAGTTTCTGAATTATATGAGGATTTCTGATTTGGATATATATGTATATAATGTATGCAGTTTATGCTATCTATGTGTTGATGTTCATTGTGTGTGAAGAACGAAGTAAAAACAATAGATTTCATGGATTGGAATTGGATTCTTTTGAAAGGGTGTCAAGTGTTATTCTTTTAGTTTGCTCCACAATTTTGGTTATTGCTTGTTTATTTCTTCCTTAGTTATTTCAGCTTGAGGATTCAATTTGAAATTAGCTCTTAAGTAGATGATGCATTGATGAATACTGTAGTAGGAATTCGTACTAGGCATGTGTGTCAAAGTTAGTGTATATGAGTTTTTAGCTAGGATGAGTTGAGTTGAGTTGAGTTGACACCATACTTGGTGAAACTAATCACTCCTTAAAAGAAGGTGATTCACCAAGCTTGAAAGTGGAATTTTCTTGCTTTACCATTTCAAGTTGCAAGTATTTTGGTGTAATGAAAGTCATTAGTCAAGTTCCAACACATTTGATATGTGTGGGTATTAAGGCATAAATGCTCTTGAGAGACCTATACCTTCAAAATATTATTTAAAGAAAAAGGTAGGATTTCAGAACAATCAAAGTTGTTCATACGAACTATTACCCTAATGCCATATTGGACGAAACAAAATAAATTTCTCACGTCCTTTGAGAAAGTTGGGTATGTGTTCAAGATGGATTTTGAGAAAGAAGTTCAATGGAGTCCAAATATTTTTAGAAAAGATTCCAAATCAATTGCAAAAGCTCTCACCCAAAAAACAAACGATCCCAAATTTACACCACATTTCCTATATTCATTCCACTCATTCTTTATCAATTCCATCCCCTATTCGTTGGTATTGGGTTGGGATCCAACTCCTTCCTAAACCAAGGGAGTTCTTCACTCGAATATTTTCTCATAGAACAAAACAAACGTGAAGAAATCATAGCTTTGGGGTATTTTTGGGAACCTAGCCCCAACCATAACCACCTTCCTCAACGTTCCAACCTCTCCTCCTTGGTCTCTTTCATTAGGACTTCCATTAGTAGGAGAGTTCTTCTCAACTGAAGATTTTCATCCACCCTATCTAAACTTGAGCACATTTTCTAGGGTGCCTGTTTTCCTCAATTAAACCCCAAAATATCTATGCGGCACCATCTCTCTTGTGGATAAAGATTTGGAATAGTGGATATGGTAAGAAAGGCACTTGGGTGTACTGAGCCAATGACGTCTTTAGTTAAATGGTGAAAGGGGAGTATCTTTGACATATCAAGCTTGGGTGAAAGGCAGAGAATGTTAGAGCATGGCATATCAAAGCCCAAATTTGTGAACATTCTCTATGAAATCCTTAGAACCTTGCTTTCTCTCATTTACAATTTTACTATTTATGGTATGTTTGGTTAGCCATTTTCCTTAGGAAATGAAATCCATTTTTCTTGTTATGTAGATTTTCACTGTTTGGTTGTCTATTTACTGACAGGAAATCGATTCTTTATAAGATTGTTTTCCCACTACTCATTGGAATCCAAGTCCGAGGGGGAGGCCTTGGAATTTGAATTCATGGAAACGGTTTCAATTTTCATTCTATTTTTGTGCAACTAAACATACCTTATAGGAAAATAGGTGTATGAGAGAGTGTGCCCGCTGCTTTCTTGCCCCACGTCCATCTGTTCCCAAAAAGGGTACCAGCATAACCATGCTAACAACGGGTATGGTATGAAAACCATCCTTTCAGGTGTAGCCTGACGCAGTCCTTGAATTTTTTTTATTTTTTATTTTTAAATTTCTTTTACCCATCAAACCACATCACGTTACCCCCTCCCTTTCATTAGTTCTTTTGAATGCACATGTCGAGCACCAAAAGTGAATAAGATGCATTGGGAAGGCTGGAGTTGTGATACCACTTGTCGCCTTGTCATGTGCAACTATCAAATGAACTATCTACATTACGCATGCTAAAATGTGATTTCATCCCATAAGAAAGTTTTTAGAAACATTGAAAATACTTCTCCACAATCTTATCACATAAGTAGATGATGTGCAGAAGACAACTAAAAGTTCCCTTAGCATACTCTACATCAATTACCGTCCTCCATGCTATACGCGTATTTAAAATAAGCTTACTACCCTTTGAGAGAAGTTCACTCTTATGAGTTGTGCCTTTCAACCCATTGTTTTGTTTCAACAACTGAATACCAACCTTATCTTTCTAACAATATCGTTCGTACAAAGATATGTGCTTTAAAATATGTATTTATTGATAATGTTTTTGCCACAAAACCTATGTAATCTCATGCGCTATGCGAGGCGAGGAGGGTGGCCTGGGCGCTGAGCTTGCCTAGGCGTCGCATAGCATCGTATGTAACCTTTGTATAAAATTTTCGAAGCCTCTATCTATATCTCAATTTATGATTTAATTTCATACAAATTTAATTAAACACATGAACTTTAGTCATAATCCAATAACAAATATAAAAAACAAGTAAAACAACAACCAATGATAAAATTAAATAAAGAAAAATGTAGCCAAAGGCAAACGCCTAAACTAGCCAAGGTGGCCGCTCGAGACCACCAATTTTAAGGCGACACCTGGCTAGGCCACGCTAGTAAGGCCATGAAACACCTGCCCTAGTAATTTGCAAGAAAGGACACAACATGTCCCAATCTGCTTGCTCACGAGGGTTTTCAAACCCAATATGCAAATCAATCTTTGATACCAAATTTTGTTTGTCAATTCCTTGAACAACCCTTGAAATTTTGAGATCCTCGTTATAGTTATGATATGAATAGTAAGAAGTAGAATTCTTATCGATATCGGAACTCAAAGGGAAGAAAATAGAGTTATGGATGGAATCAAATATGCAGTATTTACAGACAAAAGTATTTGGTTATTGGGGAACAATCAATATACTTCTAATGTCGAATCAGGATCAACTAGGACAGAAATAAAGCATTGGGTTGAACTCTTTTTTGGTGTCAAGGTAATAGCTATGAATAGTCATCGACTCCCGGGAAAGGGTAGAAGAAAGGGATCCATTATGGGACATACAATGCATTATAGACGCATGATTATTACGCTTCAACCGAGTTATTCTATTCCACCTCTTAGAAAGAAAAGAACTTAAATCAAAATACTTAATAACACGACAATACATTTATACAAAACTTCTACCTCGAGCAGAACCGTCGGCAGTCAAGTGAAATACAATCCACGAAATAATTTGATCTATGGACAACGTCGTTGTGGTAAAGGTCGTAATTCCAGGGGAATCATTACCGCAAGGCATAAAGAGGGTGGTCATAAGCGTCTATACCGTAAAATTGATTTTTGACGGAATCAAACAGACATATCTGATAGAATCATAACCATAAAATACGACCCTAATCGAAATGCAAACATTTGTCTCATACATTATAGGGATGGTGAGAAGAGATATTTTACATCCCAGAGGGGCTATAATTGGAGATACCATTATTTCTGGTACAGAAGTTCCTATCTCAATGGGAAATGCCCTACCTTTGAGTGCAGTTTGAACTATTGAATCTGTTCATTCTTCTTACCGTTTTCAGTTTTTAAATTGAAGTAGGTAGAAAGTTTCATCGGTCAATCTCATCACTCTTTTTAGTGTCTCTAGTTATATTAAATGCCTTCACCCTGTAATGTAATTCAGGCTTCCTTGCGTCTTTTCGATGGGTTGATCAAGGGAAACTTAGTGCAGAGCTATTTCAATTATGGTGTTTAGCATAAAAAGAAATATTTATTTCCTCTGGCGGTTATTATTTATTAAGGCCTAGTACAGATGAATTCAGGATACTTTATCCGAGTGCATAATTAGAAAGAGTATATTGTGTAGAGCTCTCATCATGGAGTCAAAAATCACGTTACTGAGGCTTTGGGGATGTTAGTTCATTTGCAAAGGCCATACTACGGATTTGGCATTCATTTAGTACTACGGATGTAATACTGACGTCACCGATGAATTTATTATTAGCTTCACTTTTCTGTTTTTGTTTTGCAAGTTTTCCTTTGCTAATCAAAATTCAACTGAGTTGTAATTGGAGCCAAGGGCTTGACTAGATATTCTGAGAGAGATTGGAATAATATATTGGGGAATGACAAACATAAAATACTGGAGCTTGGTTACTTATCGCCATCTGAAGTTGAAGGGGGACTAAAATTTCAGCTAGTAAGAGAGAGGTTGTCATAACTTGGCCTAGTTATGGTACTTAAATTTGCTCTCTCTCTTCCACACTTCTTGCTTTACTCTTTTTTTTTTTTTTTAGGAATTGGTTTCTCTCTAACTAATCATGACTTACTTTTATTTTATCCCATTGTCCTCTTTTTTGGTTGAGTTATATGTGATCAAATTCAAAGTTACTAGTCATTGCATAGAGCGCAAGCTTTTAAGCCTTGTTAAAACTAAGTGACGAGAAACGAAATGGGAAGGTAGAGAGAAATGGTTGGAGAAAGTATATGTTGACTATAGAGAAAAGAAGGCTTTAGCTTGGACACAGTTCATATGGTGGGAGTCTGGAATGATCGTTTTCTCAGGATTTTGAACAGATTTCTAGAAAGAATTGTCGCATTATGCACTGATGTTTGGGAACCCTATTCTCATGTAATTGGCAGAGCGACAATATTTGTGTACTTCCTTTTTCATCTGACTCTGTGTTTGGTCAGCTTCATGCAAATACTTTCTTTGTGGGGAGCTAGGAAATTGATTTCCCACTTCTTTAATGGAAGATGCTCAAGCTTGGGAAATTTTCCAGACCACATGAAATGTACCAAATAGCTACAATGTACCAAACGGCTATTCTCTTCACCTATTTCCTAGAAAGGGTTTTCTGTCTCTATGGAAAGCACAGTTCACATACATTTACTTGTAGTGACCTCGATATGAAATCTGAAAATCTAGTCATACAAAACAGCATTGGTCAGAGTATTGAAAAACGTTTATTGGTTTGTGACGCGTTGAGATGGTACTTAAATTGTTTCTTCATGGTGATAATGTATGCAAAAGTAAACTCAAATACTTATTTTAGATCAATTAGAAACTCGTGAAAGTTCCCTCAGGTGGACCAGGTAAGGAATGTTTGCGTACTTGTTAGTTTTCTTCCTCTCTGGCTCTCCTGTATCTTTAGGAATTACACGTCACTTGATATGGATATAGAATCAGTGAGGCTTGAGGGCTAATTGTAAAATTTCTATTCACTTGCATTGAAGAATGAACTGCATCTCCAGGAGCTTAGGGAATAAAAATAAGGATTTAACATCGACATATCTTCCTTATTAGAAAATTCTACCCATAATTAAATCACAATGTGGACAAGATCCAAGTGGTGCAACTAGCCATGGGGTTGTAATTGTAATTTGTAGTTCAGGATCTCCCTTCTCAGAGTAACAATATAGATGATAATATGGTCAGTACTCTTTGAGGAATCAAATCTGGAATGGTTTTTTGAGGATACAAATTTGGAGAAAGGAGATATAAAATTAGTTGACATACCTCACACTTTCAAGTTGTGTTGCTCAAGTCCATTTGAAGGATGATAGAGAGTTGTAGGATCCAACAATCGGCCAAGCAAAATTATGTTCCAAGGAAAGATGAAAATGCTAAGTATGAAACAAATTTGTTGCAGGATGTGAATAGGTAGCTCGGTACTAAGGTTTGTTTTCAAGATTGTGAACATATTGGCTTTACACAGCGAATTTCTTGCAAGATTTTGTCCAGGTGATAAATGTGAGCTTGATCAGTAAGGTACATTTTGAAGATTGTAGCGATAAAGAACCTACGCTACTGACTCTGTCAAGCAAAAGGGGAAGCCCCATTTACTATAGGCATGAATGTAATCAACTGGAGATCGAGTTGAACAGCTGCCTTTTAGATAGTCCCCTCAACCTCGAGATGGTTTGTTCATGGGCTAAAGTGAGAGGGCATTGATTACAATAGAGAACATAATCCAAGACTATGAATTGGATGGACTATCGGTTTTATCTTGTGAGCTGAAGTGCAGGTTAAAGAATATAAAGTTTAGTGAGATATAGGAACTTAATTCTGAAGGGACTGTTGAATCATGATATCTCTATGAAGATTAGTCTAGTACTAATGAAGTAATGTACTATCCAGAGAAGCAGGAGTGTATGGTTATTTTGACGAATTTGATGACGATCATTTAGATCTGAATATCAGAATAGGAAAGCTAGATAAATTTGGCATGCTGACTGAAACAAAATCTATCCTCAACGGATCAGAAAACTGCTGGTACTGCTAAGACTGACATGAATGGGAAGTTTCTGCAAGTAAGATAATTATCTTGGTGTGAATCTTCATATTAATTTCTGACTCTGATACTATTTCCAGTCTCAATTTTAAATTGGACTTTCTTTCTTAATCTGAACAGTCTTATTGCCCAGATTCAGGTTAAAAAGGGTTGAACTTTAGCAAATATTTCTTTACCCGGGACAAAAAACTGAGAATTCTCTATTCAACTGGTTAAACTTTCCCTAAGAATTCTCTACAGTCGAGTCTTAGCATAACTTGGTGCACTGGGTTTTCTTAGGTATACATTCCAACAGAGACATTTGAGTCATTTTAGGGCTCGACAGGCATCATGGTATGGGTCCTTGGTTGTTACTTATTGCCATCTGTAGTTGAAGGGGGATTAACATTTCAACTACTTGTATTAGAGGAACAGTTAACATAGTTAAGGAAGCTTCAACTTCAATGTTGTCCCGCTCTCTTGCTTTTTGCCTTTACTCTTTATTTTCTACTTGGCTGTGGAAACTTTTGCCCTCTGTCTGATCAGAATATACTTTTATGCATCGAACAATTGAAATAAGACAAGTAGACAATGCGTCACTTAATTTATTTGACAAATTGACAAAATCACGACAAGCGTAGTGGATATTTTATAATATGTCTTAGTCTTTTACAAGTGGAGTCCTAGCCAGTACCATCTGCAGTTTCCTTTTTCCCCTCTCCCTTTCTGTTTTATCCTCTCAGGCTGTATATGTGCTGGACTACAAACACAAATAGGAAACAAGATGATGTTCACCAAATCTACTTTTCCTCATGAAAGTTGTACCAAATCTACTTTTCCTCATGAAAGTTGTTTAGAAAACCTTTCGGGGGTTACAATGTATATCAGAATTCTCTGCTTTTGTGTTTTCTTGTGTCCATTTGTTGTAGTAGTAAGTCCACAGTATGATGGATTTATTAGTGATGATATATAAAAACGGTCACATCTCGAAATTGTACATGTGTCATGATGATTTCGAAGAATTACGGCCTCGAGGGTCAGCCCAACACTGATCCGGTTCAAGTGGTTCTAAGCCTGCCTAACTGCGGTCCATCTAGCAGACTCGAATTTTCACAGCACGCTAGGCCCACACGTTTCTCAACTATCCTCAATACCCATAAGCCCTCTTTAGGTAAGTATATCGAGAATCAGTTTTGGACGGACAACTACAGCTGCTCTCTGCTTTCAACTAGGAAGCAAATACCAGAACATCTTCCACACAGGGAAACTCCCTTTTACGAATTGTTCTTGGATTGGGAACTATCTCTCGCATGTATAGGAGCACGGAGCTAACAGAGAACTTTTCTCCTACAACACGACGACTAACTAGGGAGGGATCTTCACAAAGATCTTCATAAACTATGTCTACGATGGCCTGGTAGAACCAGAACTCATGTCTGATTTTAGCATCAGAATGTCATCGGCCACCCCACGGTGGTCTGTGACTCACATGCATACTTGTGCAGGTCAAGAGGATTAGATCAAAGCAAAGAGCGAAAAAAGACTGCATCAATTAATATAGAAGTTCCTCAATCTATCTTATCTTTGAAAAAGGAACGATTTAGTGTGACATTACATTATCCATTAGTGTTGTATGAGTAGGCTAAGAACAACCCATATTGTCTTTTACCAACCCAATAAAATTCATTTTAGATTGATGTATTTGTATCCAAGTTGAGTTATCTTATTAGGAATTTTTTTTTTTGAAAAGCGACCGGGGGTTATTTAGGATCTCCAAATCTGAAAAAATAAGGTGAAGTTACATTCTCGAGTAGTTTTTTCCTGATCTATCTTCATATACAATATCTTTTAAGTCTTGAGCAAACGATCTCGGTGTCACTTTCAGAAATTCCGAGCTTGGCTGCATGCTTGCTAGGAAATTATTTGAAAACTTTCCACTTGGAATTGTTTGATTGGTCCCTTTCACCTTGGATATGAGTCAGAGTCCATGAATCAGGCCAAGTTCACTTGAATAATGTATTCATGTAGAGCTCAACAAGCCCATATGAAGAAGAGATGGGCAACTCTGTTTGTCTGTAAATTTGTATGGTTGAGAAGTATAGAGGAACCTACCATTGAAATATGGATTGCATTCATAGCCAGTGAACTTTTTGCTGGCTCAGGATATTTCAAGTAGGCAACAATTATCTCGCACCACCATATTCTCTCTCTCACATTACTGTTGATTTTTTTTTTTTTTTTAACTTTCTCACACCATTTATATAAAAAAAAAATCATCATTTTTTTTCCTCACCATTCACATTGACAAGGCAATGGTTCCTCCCTTTTCCATTCGAAATCTCCTCTTCCAAATCTCTTTCTATACTCAAATCTCTTGCAAATCTCATCCATTTCCCTCCAAAACTCTCAAAATCCTATTAAAGTTGAAACCCTTAAACCCAAACTCAATAAATATGCATAACTTAACATAACAGACAAATCGAAACTCAAAATGAAAAACAGGGTAACTTTTGAACCAATTTAAACCCTCAATTGAGATTGATTCTCAAGCTCATCAAAACACGAAAGTTGTAGTACTCTGAGTTATCTAATAAACACAACTTGAATCACTTGAAAATGTTTTGAAATGAGCAAGTTATGGTTATTTTACTAAAGTCGCGCAAATATGTTCGAAAAAATAAAAACGGGATAGTGTTCCCGACTTTCGACCAACTTATGTGCTCGATCGAGGCCGATTTTGAATTTGGTCAAAACACAAAAGTTGTAGTACTCTCAGTTATCTAATAAACACAACTTGAATCACTTGAAATATTTTGAAATGAGCATATGATCATTTAAGTAAAGTCGCGCAAAACATTAAAAAATATATATATGTTCGCAGAGTGAGCAAGTTATATATATGTTCGTAGAGTGACTCGCAGTGTGCACTGCAAGATATCCCAGTTACCTCGCATTGCACAATGGGAGACTGAGGTGTTTGGGATACCTCGCAGTGCACTCTACGAACAATTTTTTTTCTTTTCTGCGCGACTTTACTAAAATGATTATAACTTTCTTATTTCAAAACATTTTCAAGTGATTCAAGTTGTGTTTATTAGATAACTGAGATTACTACAACGTTTGTGTTTTGACCAACTTCATAATCAATCTCAATCGAGCACATAAGTTAGTCGAAAGTCAGGAACACTATCCCGTTTTTATTTTTCGGACAGATTTGCGCGGCTTTAGTAAAATGATCATAACTTGCTCATTTTAAAACATTTTCAAGTGATTCAAATTGTATTTATTAGATAAATCATAGTACTACAATTTTAGTGTTTTGATGAGCTTGAGAATCGATCTCAATTAAGGGTTTAAATTAGTCGAAAGTTACCCTTTTTTTTTTTTTTTTTTGAGTTTCTTTGTTAAGTTGTGCGTATTTATTGAATTTGGGTTTAAGGGTTTTGACTTTGAAGGGATTTTGAGAGTTTTCGAGGGAGGGGTTGGAGATTTGCAAGAGATTTGAGTGCGGGGAGAGATTTGAAAGAGATTTAGATAATGAAATTTCAAATAGGGGAGGGAAGAACCATTGTCGATTTGAATAGTGAGGGGAAAAAATAAATGGTTTTGATTTATATAGGTGGTGTGAGAGAGTATGGTGATTCGAGAAAGTAAGTAGGTGATATAAGAGAGTAGAATGATGTGAGAGAGATGAATTGGTGGTGCGAAGTAGTCGTTGCCTTACAAGTGTTCAGTTCATGATTCAATAACCAAGTCATTGATGAAGCAATCACTGTATGCATATAAATTGTTTATCAATTTGAGAGTGGTTTGTTAGATAGGTAGTCATTGCCCTTCAGCGAACCAAACTAATGGCATAAAACACATATTCTTGACCATGATACCATTAACAGTTCATTACCATCATTCTCTTCCAAATTCTGGAAGAACATATTGAAACTTGGGAAATTCTAAATGGCGAGGGAACTAGCGAGGGAGGGGGTGAAGCCGTTCATCCACCTCGAGATGCATAAAAGTGTGTATCTCAAGGCAATTTCACGCATCTCGAGGGGTGAACGGCTTCGCCCCCTCCCTCGCTAGTTTCCTCGCCCCTTCCCTCGCTGTTTAGACAAACCCTTGAAACTTAAAAGCATTATGTCTCATGTAGCCTGAATTATTGCTCGAATATCCATTCGTATTCAAAACTTGGAAAAAAGCATTAGTATTGAAAATACAACAATGGCCAAGTTATATGACACTATTCAATCATCTAGTCAATTTTACGCACTTTTTTGGTGGTATCTCTTATGGAATGGAGTCTTTGGCTGGTTTTACGTGACTTATGAAAATCATCATAAATAGTTGTTGAAATATTGGTTTGAATTTCAAAAATAAAGGGAAATAGTTTCTTAACTTTCAAATGTCTCTCTAAATTGTTTAGTCTCGTATCCTCTATGTAACTCACTTTGGAGGAGTTAATAAGGATTTTTATTGCGTGCGAATTTTGATATGAAAGACTTTGGAGAGGTGAGTGTAATCCTTGGTATCAAGATTACTAGGTCTGAAAAGGAAATTTTTTTGGATCAATCACATTATATTGAGAAGATCCTAAAGAAATATAATTACTCTGACTGTAAACCTGCATGTACTCCTAATGAGCCTAGTATAAAGTTGTTCAAGAACACTGGTAATGGTGTTAGACAACCTGAGTATGCGAGCATCATTGGTAACCTACGATATGCTACTAATTGCACTAAGCCCGACATAGCTTATGTTGTGGGACTACTATGCAGATTTACCAGTATACCTAGTATAAAGCATTGACATACTATTGAAAAGGTCATGAGGTACCTAAAGAGGACACAAAACCTTGGATTACACTATCAGAAGTTTTCCGCTGTCCTTGAAGGATATAGCGATGCTGATTGGAACACCCTTTCAGATGACTCCAAAGCAACTAGTGGCTATATTTTTAGTATAGCTAGTGGAACTGTTTCTTGGAAATCAAAGAAACAGACTATTTTGACATGGTCCACGATGGAGTCAGAGATGATAGCACTAGCCACGGCTAGTGCGGAAGCGGGTTGGTTAAGAAACCTGCTAGCAGAGATCCCTTTATGGAAATGACCTATACCAGCTGTCTTGATCCATTGCGATAATACATTGAAAAGATACAGAACCATTATTATAACGGCAATAAACGACAGATACGTCGTAAGCACAGAACGATTAGAGAGTTTCTATTTACTGAAGCTGTTAGAGTGGATCGTGTACGAACTGATGAGAACTTGGCTGATCCTTTGACGAAAGGATTAGCTAGAGAGAATGTTTTCAAAATCTCGAAAGGAATGTGACTTATGCCCTTAGATTGATGAGTTATTCATGATGGTAACCCGACCTATAGACTGGAGATCCCAAGAAATAGGTTCAATGGGTAATAATAAGTCGTGAATGATATGAAGTGAATCATGCTGACTTTATTGTAATTTCATTCCTAGATTGAAGCATGAGTCCTGAAGCGATAATAGGATGAGTTAAAACTCTTAATGAGATCTATACTCTATGTGGAGTGGATTACCTAGCTACAGGAGTACTCTTGATATACTCACCTAAGTGACTGTGGAAGTATGGTTGTTTCCTATGGAATTTGTGGGCAAAATTCCTAGAGCCTTCACTATACTGGGAGATACGTGCATGACCTTAAAACACGAGCTTTTTTTACTTCACCCTTGTAAGGTTGTGTGAGTAATGTTGTTAGAGATAGAGTTCAAAACTACGAGTTACTCTAGTATAATATAAATCATGAACACTACGCAAGAGTTCTAGACTTCTAGTTGAAAGACACTTTTGTTTATGCACAATCTTATATTGTATATATTGTTCGATGAAGAAATGTTTATTTTAAAAATTCAAGTGGGGGATTGTTGAAATATTGGTTTGAATTTCAAAAATAATGGGAAATTGTTTCTTAACTTTCAAATATCTCTCTAAATTGTTTAGTCACATATCCTTTATGTAACTCACTTTGGAGGAGTTAATGAGGATAGTTTTTGGACTTGGGTTTGGACCCCAAGGGGTACTCACTTTTGTGAAGGAGGGAGAAGATAGACCAATGTTGGTCCACTCCACACGCATGCGCTGCCGTCGGGTCGGATCAGATCGGATTGAGATGAAATCTATTCTTTTGTTGAAATTTTATTTGGAAAAATAAAATATTAAATATCTTTTTATTTGCTAAAGAGAACAAGATTGAGTCAGAGAAGACTCAGTTTTCTCTCCACGTTTTCATGATTTTTCTCTACTTATTTAGCTACGTTTTCTCTCAAACGGATCTTTCTATCGGCCTATAAATAGTTGTTCTCTCTCAGATAAATATATCAAAAGCAAACACAATTTTATTAGAAAGAAAAGTTTTTCGTTTCAGAGAGTTTATTTGTAAACAATTTCTAATATTTCAGGGAGTTTCCAGAACTTTGTTTCATCAAACAGAGTTCGAGTTTTGTTTTTCAAAATACTTTGCTTATTTACTGTAATTGGTTTTCGTGATTCCGAGCAAAAGAAACTGGATGAATAGATTTCCGTTCTTTAGCAATGCATGTGATTGAACGAGATAGAAAAAGTATTCTGGGCTGTTTTATCCTGTGGACGACGGGGTTTACAAACTGCTTGCACAATCTTGGATAGAGCCGCGAAACGTCTCAAAGAGAGTGACCTAGTTTGCAACTCAACCCAAGAAAAATTCGGTAACTTCATTCTATTTTAATTTGCAGCAATTATATTTCCAATAATAGTTTGTTCAAACTTTAGGTTCGAATTCGACGAATGGATGGCAGAGACAATAGTACTCTTCAAATTTGATATCATTTTTCGATGTGAACAAAAATTGTTTGAAATGGAAGAATTTTATAAGAGGGTGATCTATATGATGGAGAGATCACTAGATAGTAGATACCCTTCCATAAAATGGTGGGCTGAATGTGTAAAATGATTGTCAAAAAAGTCAAGTGTCATGACTGAATCCATCGTAACTAGGGGTGGGCATCCCATCCCATGATCCCGTTCCGTCTCGATCCCGTCCCAATTTTTTCGGGTCTTAATGAGATTGAATAATTCCATCTCGATCCCGTCCCGTCCCGATCTAGAATGGGATGGGATGGGATGAAGATTTTCAATCTCGCCAATCCCGTCCCGTCCCGAGCTAATTTTTTAATATTTATTATTAATATTTTTATTTATTTATTTATTTTAGGATTGCAATATTAGTGTAATTGAAGAAAATTGAATTTAGTTGAAATCAGTGTAATTGATATTAGTTTATATCTGCAACTACTTGATATTGGTTTATTTCTAGATTTCTAAATGAATTATTTAATTGAAAACTCTTTAAAACACAAAATGGGCTTGCTAACTATATTGGAGATTTTATTTCGTGTCAAGACAATGAATTTAACGACTGTTTTTTTTTAAAGCAATAATGAAACATTATTCTTAGCACCCCAAATCTACTAATCCTTTTGTTCACTATTCGAAACAGTAGAGCAGATCCATCATTGCCATTATATTGTCCACATCTTAGCCATTCAAAACTCTGCAGAAATCTTAATTACAGGGTGTATTTCAGCTATCATTTATGGTAGTTTATTATGATGTTGCATACTCAATTCAAGGTTGTCATTTATGTGTAGTTCAACGAATTGCCTTTGCCTATTTTCAACTAAGAAAATTGGGTCTTGGGTAAGCAGTAATTTGTCAAAAAATGAGAGCACGCTGATCCCGTCCCGTCCCGAACCTGTTTGGGATGGGACGAGATCGGGATGCGATTTTTCCCATCCCATCCCGTCCCGATTCCGTATGAACAGGATGAGATAGGAATGGATCTATCTCGTCCCATCCCGTCCCGTCCCGTGCCCGCCCCTAATCGTAACTAGATAAGTTTTGGCAAATAAGAAAGAGACACTGTACCCACAAACAAATTTCCACAAAATAAAGCTGGCCATCTTATTGGTTGTGTTAGACAACAAAACATTTGGACCCCTAAACATGATGATGATAATGGAAGCACCAATGGTGGTCTCCATGTACTTTTCATGATTAGCTCTCTCTATTTTGTAAGACATTCACAGATAACTACATATTATTTGGTGCATTCTATCAAACCAGTCCAAAGCATGAGGAATTTATTTATTAAAAAGCTGATCTGATGTTGTATCTTATCTTCTTCAAAAGCCATTCTTTTGCACTGTGACAAGACCTTAATCATTGATCATCTCATGTTTTGATGGAGTGGACTAAGAAGAACTCATCTTGTTTTCTACCAACTCATTATTCATGTACAATACGTACTTGCAATCCAAGTTGGCTTACCTCACCTTATTTATGTTAAATTCTTTGAACCTTCTTCCACTTGTACTGATCACAATGGTTACCACTCTTATCTATGAATGAAGAATTGAACCCAAGTTCATTCATGCATGTATGATGTACCGAAGTGTCCAATATCAGCGTTCTAAGGGACCTACCATTGGTCATCTTTTGCTACTCAAACTAGTCTTGCTAAAGTTGACTCCAAGAATACCAAATCTCTTGGCATTGATAGTTTAGTTGTTAAGACCTGTAATTCCGTTGAAGGTACACCTTACTTGCTTTAAAAAAGAAAAAAAAATCTTGATTACTTGTAAAATGGTTAATTTATTTCTTATGAAATAGGATTTTTTAACCTAGACCACAAACCCTAACAAAAGCATTTTCATAGTGAGAATTTTTTATGGTGCGTTCTATCAAACCAGTCCAAAGCATGAGGAATTTATTAAAAAGCTGATCTGATGTTGTATCTTATCTTCTTCAAAAGCCATTGTTTTGCACTGTGACAATACCTTAATCATTGATGATCTCAGGTTTTGATGGAGTGGACTAAGAAGAACTCATCTTGTTTTCTACCAACTCATTATTCATGTATAATATGTACCTGCAGTCCAAGTCGGATTACCTCACCTTATTTATGATAAATTCTTTGAACCTTCTTCCACCTGTACTGATCACAGGGGTTACCACTTTTATCTATGAATGAAGAATTGAACCCAAGTTCATTCATGCATGTATAATGTATTGAAATATCCAATATCAGGCGTGGCAGTTTCATTTGTTTGTAGTGAATTTGTATCCATTGAAGATTGTAAAAGGGGACCTACCATTTGTCGTCTTTTGCTCCTGAAAGTGGTGCTGCTAAAGTTGAGTTTGTCAGCTTAATTGGTAAGACTTGTGATTTCATTAAAGGCGTCAATATTATTAAGGAAATCTTATTTGCTTTAATAATATTAACGCCTTTAAATAATTATTAAGGAAACCTTACTGGTAAGACTTGTGATTTCATTAAAGGCGTCAATATTATTAAGGAAACCTTATTTCCTTTAATAAATTGGAAACCTTAGGTTTTGTATTATTACTTTAATAATTTACAAAAGTTAAGCATAATACCTTATCAATTACATTCAATTTAATGCCAATATACATATGCAAATTTTAAAAACATGAAAAATTAACAATCGTGAACAAAATTTATCAAAACTCAAATGACTGAAGTTGGTCATGATTGGTACTTTATATAAATTTGAATTTGTGTACTCTTTTATTTTTCTTCAAATTGCATGAATAACCTCAGTTATGTTTGATAAAATCTACATTAGTAAAATTGGTACCAGCAGATCCTTTGAGAATTCCATTAAGTAATCATCATTTGCTACATTTAGACATATACTGAATAAAAAATAATTAAATAGTTTATTTCTAAAAAATAGGAAATAAAATAAAATAAGAACACAATCAGCCTTATTAAAAAATTTAAAAAATAAAAAAAATTAAAAATCGCCCAGACCGCCTAGAGTCCGCCTAGACCTCGCCTAGACCCGCCCAGACCCGCCTAGACTGTCCGCCCAGCCATTAATCTGGGCGGTTTTCCACCTTCTAGCGCCTAAGCGGCCGCCCAGGCCGATTTTTAGAACACTGATCGAAATCTTCCCTTCAATGTGTTGTACGAGTAGGACTAGTTAAGAGTATGGAACCCAATTACATTATCATGTGGTATGTTGGAAGTATTAGTCGTGGATTTGGACATTTCATTGTACCACACACAGTCGTGAAATGTTGAAGTTGGCTTGAATAGTCCCACATCAAGTAAGGAGGAGTCGCCACTAAGGTTTATAAGGGAGTGGTCAACTCCATAATAGCAACAAGACATTTTAAAATAAAAAAAACCCCACATCCGTGGCCCGGATGGTAGGCCCAAGTTGCGATGTTTAAGTTGGGGACAATATCGTGTGGTATGGACTTGGTAAGTGGTGCAAGACAACACATTGTTCAAGGGATCAGACGCGAGGTAGCAAGCCAGATAGCACATCGCATGTGCGCAGTCCGAGGTGAAGGTGCAGGCGGCACATTGTTCTGGCGGACCACAGATGTTGCAGACTAGTGGTTTGTAGGATGTGATGTGTGACAATTCGTGCCTAAGGTGGAGATTGTTGGGATGAAGTTGGCTTGAATAGTCCCACATCAAATAAGAAGGTGAAGGTAAAAAAAAAACCCATACTCGTGGGTCGGATGGTAGGCCCAAGTTGCACGCACACTCGCGCCAACAAGGATGTCCATTCACACACTTAATTTACGGTTTTGTTTCACTGATAGATTGAAGAACATTGTCTAGTTGTTACACGTACATTTAACCAACTCCAATCAATAATGTACCTCTACTGGCCTTACTGGGATCTTAGTAACAATAATGAAAAGATGAATTTGGTTGGATAACTTTTGCACGACACCACATATAACCTAAGGTTGTCATTGTTTTCGTCCTTGTAATCAATTGTCAAGGGGTCCCTCAATATCTCATGTTCTACATTTCACCTCAATCATTTGCTCACGGGTTTTCACTTTATAAGTTGTCACTAATCTAATGGACAACTCCATATTTCACTCCTATTGTTCTATAGCTGATGTTCAACTTGTGATTTTAAGATATAAATCATGATTTTTGAAGTACTTAATGGCATATTGGTCAGTCGGAGAATTAAAAACAACAGGTATGAAATTTTATTTTGAAAAAAATGCAGTATAAACTGATTTTATGCACAATGAAAAATGGGTCAAAACCCACTTTCTTCTAATTATATTTACCAATATCATTAATTTATTATTTTTTTCTTTTATGACGAGAGAATCTAATAGAAGTCTTTATTTTGTTATAATGTTCTACACTACTACAAATTGATTAATTATCATTTTCGAATCAAACATAGATTCAGGTTTGGACCTCTAACTTTCATTTTAATTTCTTTCTTATCACCAACTTTTTGGTAGTGCAAACTAGCCTCCCACATTATTGTATAAAGTTATAAACAAATTAAAGGCCAGAGTCATTTGATTCTTTTTATTGAAAAAAAAATATATGTCTTAATATGATAACGCCTGATGGTGCTAAAGAAAGCTATTTAACTTTTTCATTTTTCAAGTCCTTCAAAGTGATTCACTAGATTGCTAAATGATCTCATGGCAATGGAGGAATCTCATATTGGGACTTATGACAAAGTCATCTAATGAAATTAAACAATTCTTAACAAAAATTTCTAGGGTTATTCAAAAACTACAAAATGCTAAATACATACAAGTGTCCCGGCCATCCCTATTTACTATTTAGTTCATTAGGAAAAAAAATTTTCAATGCAAAAGGTAGCAAGGCTTTTAGGGGTTTATAATCAATTAAATGTATTTAAAGTCTATAACAAGTCTTGCTAATTAAGTTAGCACATGAAATCAGAGAACAATATATTTTGAATCTCATAAAACCAAGGATTCCACATACGGCTTATCAAAGAGCCCAAAAATAAAAGAGTCCAAAGTATATAAATCATGTTTAAGATGCAATGATGGATTAGTCTGTAAGTATTTAGGTTCCTAGGTATGATGATTATGTTGGCATCATCAGTACAATGGTAGATTAAGAGAATGACAAATTTGTACGAGTTACAATTATATATCACAGTGTTCTTTAATTTCTGTCTCATATTACTTATTCTAAGGTATACTATTCTTGTCTTCTATATATGGCAATGATGGAAATGTTTATAATATTAGTGATATTCCAACAATAATTACACAGTATTAGCAATTCACCTGAATAGATAGGGATAATAAGAGACTATGTTCAGCTTATCCTAAATTTGTTTATATGGATAATGGCCCCTGCTGACCCAATAATGGCCCCTCGAAAAAAAGAATACAAAATTTTAAGTCCAATAATTTTAACACAATTCAACTACCATTTAAAATTTAAACAACCTATCTTTTGTACATTAAAAATTACCCAAAGTTAACATTAACAATTTGCGTTATAGTCTTCTTAAATGAATTACGACTCTGTTGATTTGATGTGGATCAATTCTTCTTGTCTTCTTCTTTTTAACTCCACTGAGCAAGATGTGCGTTGAATTTATTGGAAAGATATGATGCATAGTCACTGTATCTAAATTTACAAAACATTTAGGGTATGTTTATTTTTTGGTTTTCATAAAAAAAAACATAAAAATAATTGAGAGATGAGGGGATAGAGGAGAGAAAGGGAGGGGAGTCAACATGAATGTTGTTAACTGTAACTATCAATCTTCTCTCAAAATTACTGGAATTTTTTTTTGAGGGAATTAAGAATAATTTTTTAATGAAAATTTTGAGAAATATAACTATTTTCAACATTACAAACCAAGAACATTATCTCTCTTTTCCATTTGTTTTGTCTCTTCCAAATATCATTGAGATATTTTTCTACTATAACCAGAAACCATCTTGAATCCATCTTCATTTTTCGTACAATCTTCAATAGAGAGGACGACAAAGTACAAGACGAATAAGAATAAGACCAGAGGAGGCTAGGGAGGATGGTGACACTGCTCACACTATAAAAATGAAAATAGGGAGGAGGGTGGAGAAAATAGGGATTGTTGATAGAGATGAAGGGTAACTACAATAATTACGAATTTATTGTGAGATTACTATTATAATAAATTTTCATTAGACACTCGGTACCAAGTGATGAACATATCTCTTAATGCTTACTCCAATAAGAATTTTAACTTTTTTTCAAAACAAAAACAAATTTTTTTTGAAGTGTCCCACTTATTATTAAGACTTATGAATCTATTCATCAGTCAGAAAAAGCACACCGACATGTATTAGTGGAAGGACTAGCTAAAATATTGATTGGCAACATTTCATGACCATTTGCAATACGTAATCTCCTAGCAGTATAGATCTCATATCTCTTCTTTTTCTTTCTCTTTTCCTCTTTTGAACCAAACACATCTCATATTTTTTGCTTGCTCCATTTTTCTTTTGAGATCGACCACATGTCTTTGTAGATGAATCAATATTATTGATTTGATTGGGATCAATTCTTCTTCCAGTGCTCTTTTCCTCTGTTCAATTCCACTGAGTTAGCAAGGGAAATTTTGAAGATGTCTATTAAATTTGACTGCTAATCATTATACCTGAAATAGGTTATTTCTTTAAGAGAGAAACTAAGAATATCGGAAATTAAGTAGTATTAGTCCATCTACAAAGCTACGAGCTAGACCATGGGCTATAGCTCAATCAATCTTAGAAGTTCATATTTTCTATCCGGCTTCTTTCTTATCTCCACCTTCTATAGTCTCTATTGACTGCGCGAAATTCAGCTTCAAAACTTTGCTTTCTACGAAGTTTCTAGGAGTCCAAAGTGGTCTTGTTCATGTTCACCCAAATTATCCCAAACAGCCATTTTTGTTTTAAAAAAAAATCTCAATCTCATATTATGCTGAGTAAGATATTTATGAACATATATTAGATAACATCACGATTATGATGGATAGATGGATGGACTCCAAAACTTGATTAGTAATGTCATGGGCCAAATTAGTATTTTTCGAAGAAAATAAAAACAGTGGAGTGAAATCAATTATTCATCTCTACCTCCACTCCTTTTCAATTTTTAAAAGGGTGTCAATGAAATGGGAGAATCGTCCACCCTCCCTGGCTAAAAAGATGCATGAACTCAACACAAAACAACACTAAAAGGGTGAAACACACATTTGACTTGATTATTTCAATTCCAGAAATTCTAAGTGTCGAGGAAATGAGCGAGGAAACGAGCGAGGGAAGTGAGGTGGCGGGGGTGGGAGCCGTTCACCCTATTCGAGATGCATGTGTTGACTTTTCACGCGCGCATCCCGAGTGAGATGAACGGCTCTCACCCCCGCCACCTCACTCCCCTCGCTCATTTCCTCTCCCATTTCCTCGCTGTGTAGAATCACTCTTTCAATTCAGACCCCCCTATTACTGCCCCCCTTCCATTTTGTCCTCCTCTACTTTTCTCCTTTGTAGGACCTTCTTGTCCTTGAATGTTTGGAAGATTTAGCCCTTCTTAATCTCTTTTTACGGGCAAATCTGTCATTTCACCAAGACGCGAATGAAACTCTTTACGGCTAATCTATAAGGCCTTTGTTGTGTTACACGTACATGAAGTTGACGTTTGAAAATAAATAGAGGAGAAACCATAAAGAAGAAGGGATTTTGCATTATTGGTCTATTGAAGATTTGATTTGTTTGGCAGAGAAACCATAAAGGATTTATTTCTGATCAGAATGATTTCTTCTAGGGGTGGGCACGGTCCGGGTTTGGGCTAATCCCGGTTTCGATCCCGATACAGTGAAACGGGAACGGTACGGGTCGGAAAATCAATTTTTTTGGGCTGACCCGGTTGGTACCGGACTGTTTTGAACTGGGATAGTCCGGGTCGGGACCATGCCATCCCGGTTCAAAAATGGCCCAAGCACAACAACTCATTTGCTTCCATTTGCTTCTGGATCGTTCTGGCCTCACAACTCATATACACTCCCTTCTCTCACTCTGTCTCTCCATTCTTCTTGAATATTCCTTCTAAGCTCATCTCACTCAACATCTTTGCATTTCATCTCACAAGCAACAACTTGGCTCAAGCTCTCCTAGTTGATCCACCTCCAATTCCTCGGTCCATGAATTGGTCCATCATGTTCAGAACTTGGCTTAAGCTCCTCGTCGACGAAATGGGATCAAACATATCTGGAATACAAACAATTGGGTCAATTTCAATTTCAACAAATATGATGCGTATTTAGAGATTGATTGAACATGCATGCAGGTAGGAGAAAAGATTACAAAGTACCAGAGAAGAAACTGGGGGCAAATCCACCGCGAGAGATTGGGCGGTTTGAGGCTCGGCGAGGGCGATGATCGATGATCGATGTCGATGTCTCGATCATCTGGTTCATAATCTCGGATATGAGTGTTGGTGTTGTAGAGGCGGTTGCAAGAAGGTGCAAGTGAGGCAGTAGAAGGGCGGATTGGGTTGAGGAGCTTGGTCAGGAGGTTGGAAGCGGTGTCTGCTCTCCTTAGTGCCATTGTTGAAGCCATTGGAGGATTGGAGTTGCAAGTAGAGAAAGAAACAACGACTTTTAGAGTGCAGTGCTGCTTTGGTTTGGATTGCTTTGTGTTTTGTGGGGGAGAGGAAGAAAGCAGGGTTCCCTTAACTAAGAGATTTGGGCTTGGCCTTGAGTGAGAGTGTGGAAGGTTCGTGTAACAGATTTGGGCTTGGGTTTACTGTAGTAATCGGGACGGACCGGAACAGTTCGGGACAAAATGAGTGAAAACCGTTCCCGAACCGATTGGAAACGGTCTGGGACCAGGATAAAAATTGTATAAATCAGTTTGTCCCGATTTAAATCGGTTTGGGACCATACCGGTCCGGGTCGGACGGGTCGAGATTGGGATTCTTGCCCACCCCTAATTTCTTCTTGGCACTCTCAATGCTAAGCAATTCAAGCCAATAACATGGAAATAGGGATCAACACACCCTTAAAAATTGAAATGGGCATAGTACCTGTTGCCCATTTGAAGCGCCATCAGTCAAAGAACCCTGATTCTAGGGGGCGAGGGGGCCTCGAGATGGGCGGTGTTGCCCCTTCCCTCACGCCGCTCTCGCCTCCTCTCATTCGCTCCCTAGACTTACTCATCAAAGAAAACAATATTTACTATCACAACTTTGTCTCTTAGGGTGTGTTTGGTTGCATAGAATTATATGTCATGAGAATTTATGAGGGGACCTCTATATTTTAGGCAAATTTGAGGTATCACTTCACATCTACCATTTGATTTTGTGATCAACGGTGAGAATAAAAGTCACATGAATATGTGAATCACATGCCTTTGGAAATCAAAGAGTGAGATTCTCATGTTCATGAGATTTTCATTTTCATCATTAATTACAAAATTAAATAGTGAATGTGGAGTGATACATCAATTTAACTTAAAATATAAATGTCCCCTCATGAATTTTCATAACATAGAATTTCATGCAACCAAACACACCCTTAGCCCCTCCTTGTCCTCCCATTAACCTGTCCTCGTATCATGCACTTGTGTTTGTTTAGCATGAAATTTGACAATGGGCACCTTCCATTCCTTCTTTTGCGACACAAAAGGTTTTGATCTTTAGTGTTCAAGCACAATTTGTGACGTCTAGCCTTTAAATTGGGCAACTTGGCTTGCGGGGCACTTTCTCTAACCTAAAAAATTGTCCATTTTTTTATATTTTATGTTATGAATTAATTCTTTATTTTCTCATTAGGCAAATCGTGTAAGTTGCAAACTCCTAACTCCACAAGAAATATTGTAACAAAAATTAACCAGTAAAAATGGACAAAAGTGTTGCCGCTAATATAATTCGCATTCAAAAGTCATAAGACAGAATACTCATAAATTACCTTTAGGATAGACATGTTACAAGGTTAATTTTTTCATACTTCAACTCAAAGGTAAACATGTTTTATTTTTCTAAACAAAAGGAAATTTCAAGTTATCTCAATATTCAACAATTCTAAGCAGCCTCAATATTTAGTTCAACAACATTAATACAACTTTGTACGACTCGATTAGATGAACCCTCCATGAATCACATCAGAATAAGAACTTGCATCAAATTTTCTGTTGAATTTTCCATCAATGTTGGCACAAGATAAAAGAGTCAGCTTTTCTAAATGTTGAGGAAACGTGCGAGGGAGAGAGAGCGAGCGCGATGTTGCTCATCTCGAGGTGGATGAGTGGCGCTCTCTCTCCTCGTGCGTTTCCTCGACGTTTAGAAAAGCCCTAAAAGATTACAGATTAAAAAAAAAATAAAAAAAAACCCAACATAAAGTTGTATATGAGCTAAGCTCACATGAGATACTATTAATGAATAAAAAATGCAATCATTAAAAAAAAAAAAAAAATTGTTTCAACGGGCAAAACAAAATTAATGGACAACCCAAGTTCATGAACCCAAAATCTACACATCATTCCAATTAGTCACGGATTTACGTGGGGGCACTTGGCCCCACTGACTTTTGAGATTTTTTTTTTTTTTTATAATTTATTTGTCCTTCAATTAGTTTTTTTATTTGTCCCTCTATTCTCACTTTTCACTTCAACCAGGACTTCATCCTTCAAATAATGTACATATCAAATTCAAACTCTACTTTTAGAGTTTGAGATAGAGGTTAAATCCCTCAAATCTCTTAAAGAACAGAAATTCTAGCGGGCACGCTGGTTTCCCTACCTGGGGGGGCTGTATTTTTGCCCCCCTCTTTAAACACATACTCCAAAAAGGTGTTTTAAAGAGGGGGGCAAAAATGTATTTTAGCCCCCCAGGCAGGGAAACCAGGCCAGCTAGAATTGCTCCTCAAAGAAACTAAAATCCACAGTTTCTTCCTCACACTCCATCGATTGGATAAGATGAGGGAAACCCCCATATTTCATCATCTTCAAAAATCTATAACTATTGAGTTATTTGAGCTCATCTTCACAAGATCCAATAAGATCCAAACCACCTTATTCTTCTTCTTCTAGGTACCAGGTGCCTTCATTAATCATTGTGTTGGTCATCTCCACAAAAAAATCGTAAGCAACCCAATCTCGTCCTCTTTTTCTTCATGTAGTAGTAATCAACGATTCAAACCTTTCTCTTTTGTTGTGTTTCTAGAAGTAGTAATCATCTTCAATGAATATAGGAGCAATCATCTTCAATGACTCTCTTTATTGTACTCCCCTTTTTGCTATATTAAAAAAAAAATTCATGTTAAAGTAACTAATTTTTATATTATATTTAATTAATTATGACATTACTCCGCCCCCCTCCCCTCAACAAAAATCCTGATTCCAAATCTCCCCTTTATAAACCCCATCCTCCCTTCCTTTCCCTCCTCACTCTCCACTCAAAACCACAGAGAGATAGAGATAGAGAAAGAGAGAGATTTTCTCCAAACCACAAAACACAAAATGCCTTGTTTACCACCTTCCCCTACCATCATCTCTCGATGCACCATAACCCCATCCCACAAATCCACCCTCGAAGATCTCAAACTCTCCGTCTCTGACCTTCCTATGCTCTCTTGCCAATACATTCAGAAAGGGGTTCTCTTCACTCTTCCTCCCCTTCCCTTCCACACCCTCATTCCTCTCCTCAAACATTCACTTTCGCTCACTCTCACTGCTTTCCCTCCTCTCGCTGGCCGTCTTATAAAAGATTCTACAGGCTTTGTTCACCTCACTTCCAACGACGCTGGTGTCGAATTCATCCACGCCAATGCCTCCTACCTTTCTCTTCCACATCTTCTTGAAAACTCCATTGACGTGGCGCAAGAATTCAAACAGTTCTTTGCCTTTGACGGAACCATTAGCTACAAAGGGCATTTTATGCCTATTGCTGCCGTACAAGTGACCGAGTTAGCTGACGGCGTGTTTATTGGATGTATTGTTAATCACGCCGTCACTGACGGCACTTCGTTTTGGAACTTCTTCAATACTTTTGCGGAGATTTCCAGAGGTTCGAAGATGGTGACGAAAGCGCCGGACTTTAGCCGGAATTTTGTCAAAGACTCGCCGGCGGTGTTGAAGTTCACTGACGGAGCTCCGAAGGTGACGTTCGACGTTAACGCGCCGTTACGGGAGAGAATCTTTCACTTCAGCAGAGCTTCATTTCTGAAGCTGAAAGCGAAGGCGAATTCATGGAGAGATAACGGAGATATTGACGGAGTTGAGTTGATCGGAAAGCAAAGTAATGACACTTGGAAGAATGAGAAGCAGAACGGTAACGGCAAGATAACGTCTGTTTTGGAGAACTTGTTGATGAACGTGGTTTCTCTATCGCAAAATCAGGACTCTAAAGTGAAAGATCCGATGGTTCAGATTTCGTCTTTCCAATCTCTATGCGCGCAGCTTTGGCGTTCGGTCACACGTGCGAGAAAGCTTCCTCCGTCAAAGATGACGACTTTTCGGATGGCTGTAAATTGTCGCAATCGCATCGAACCGCGCATTCATCCGTTGTACTTCGGTAACGCGATCCAAAGCATCCCCACCGTTGCTACAGCGGATGATCTCTTGTCTCGAGATCTTAACTATAGCGCGGATTTGTTACACCACAATGTTGTTGCGCACGATGATACCACTGTGCGCCACGGTGTTGAGAATTGGGAGAAGGACCCTCGATGTTTCCTGCTAGGAAACCTCGACGGTGCTTCAATAACTATGGGAAGTTCACCGAGATTCCCAATGTACGATAATGATTTCGGATGGGGGCGCCCATTGGCGGTACGAAGTGGGTGCGCTAACAAATTTGATGGGAAGATCTCAGCGTTTCCTGGAAGAGAAGGTGATGGTAGCATTGATCTCGAGGTTTGTTTAGCGCTCGATACAATGTTCGGGCTCGAAAATGACATGGAATTCATGCAATATGTATCGAATGCAGAGTAATGGGCATTTCAAGGAAGATCGAGTCGTTGACGATATCAACCGAGTTATTCTATTCCACCTCTTAGAAAGAAAATAATTTGAATCAAAATACTTAATAATACGACGATACATTTATACAAACTTCTACCTCGAGCAGAACCCTCGGCAGTCAAGTTTCTAAATTGACGTAGGTAGAAAGTTTCATCGGTCAATCTCATCACTCTTTTTAGTGTCTCTAGTTATGTTAAATGCCTTCACCCTGTAATGTAATTCAGGCTTCCTAGCGTCTTTTCGATGGGTTGATCAAGGGAAACTTAGTGCAGAGCTATTTCAATTATGGTGTTTAGCATAAAAAGATTTTTTCTTTTTTTCTTTTCTGGCAGTTATTATTTATTAGGGCCTAGTACAGATGAAGATGAATTCAGGTTACTTATCTGAGTGCATAATTAGAAAGAGTATATTG
The DNA here is from genome assembly GCA_963556465.1 of Berberis vulgaris. Taxonomy (NCBI): domain Eukaryota; kingdom Viridiplantae; phylum Streptophyta; class Magnoliopsida; order Ranunculales; family Berberidaceae; genus Berberis; species Berberis vulgaris. The sequence goes on along the minus strand of OY747124.1, from coordinate 103,776,574 downwards.
TGTAGAGCTCTCATCATGGAGTAAAAACTCATGTTGCTGAGGCTTTGGGGATGATAGTTCATTTGCAAAGGCCATACTACGGATTTGGCATTCATTTAGTTCTAAATATTGAATATATGAGCTTAGGTTCAAGGATTTATTGTTCATGTAATACTGACGTCGCCGATGAATTTATTATTAGCTTCACTTTGCTGTTTTTGTTTTGCAAGTTTTCCTTTGCTAATCAAAATTCAGCTGAGTTGTAATTGGAGCCAAGGGCTTGACTAGATATTCTGAGAGAGATTGGAATGATATATTGGGGAATGACAAACATAAACTACTGGAGCTTGGTTACTTATTGCCATGTGAGGTTGAAGGGGGACTAAAATTTTAACTAGTAAGAGAAAGGTTGTCATAACTTGGCCTATTTATGGTACTTAAAATTTGCTCTCTCTCTTCAACACTTCTTGCTTTCACCTCTTTTTTTTTTTTTTTTTTTTTGTAGGAATTGGTTTCTCTCTAACTAATCATGACTTACTTTTATTTTATCCCATCGTCCTCTTTTTTGGTTGAGTTATATGAGATCAAATTCAAAGTTACTAGTCATTGCTTAGAGCGCAAGCTTTTAAGCCTTGTTAAAACTAAGTGACGAGATACGAAATGGGAAGGTAGAAAGAAATGGTTGGAGAAAATATATGTTTGACTATAGAGAAAAGAAGGCTTTAGCTTGGCCTTCGTTAAAAAGTGAAAAACTAAACCTGAAATTTGAGAGAATATAAGATGACTCCCACCATATGAACTGTGTCCAAGAAAGATATGGTGGAATAATCGTTTTCTCAGGATTTTGAACAGATTTCTAGAAAGAACTGTCGCATTATGCACTGAAGTTTGGGAACCCTAAACTCGTGTAATTGGCAGAGCGACAATGTTATGCAGGAAAAGCTAATAATATTTTCATACGGTTTTTGTGTACTTCCTTTTCCATCTGAATCTGTGTTTGGTCAGCTTGATGCAAAGACTTTCTTTGTGGGGAGCTAGGAAATTGATTTCCTACTTCTTTAATAAAAGATGCTCAAGCTTGGGAAATTTTCCAGACCACATGAAATGTACCAAATAGCTACAATGTACCAAACGGCTATTGTCTTCTCCTATTTCCTAGAAAGGGTTTTCTGTCTCTATGGAAAGCACAGTTCACATACATTTACTAAATAGTGACCTCAGATATGAAATCTGAAAATCTAGTCATACAACACAGCATTGGTCAGAGTATTGAAAAACGTTTATTCGTTTGTGATGCGTTGAGATGGTACTTAAATTGTTTCTTCATGGTGATAATGCATGCAAAAGTAAACTCTGCTTGCGTATGCAAAGGAAGGAGTTTTCACAAATAGGAGTTCTGTTGTAAGAGATGCTTCATGACCTCAAATGCATAAGTAATATGTTGTTGTGGAACTTTGCACAGGAGGTTGCAAAAGTTTTAGAAGGTGCTACTCATTTTAGATCAATTAGAAACTCGTGAAAGTTCCCTCAGGTGGACCAGGTAAGGAATGTTTGTGTACTTGTTAATTTTCTTTCTCTGTGGCTCTCCTGTATCTTTAGGTACTACACGTCACCTGATATGGATATAGAATCAGTGAGGCTTGAGGGCTAATTGTAGAATTTCCAATCACTTGCATTGAAGAATGAACTGCATCTCCAGGAGCTAAGGGAATAAAAATAAGGATTTAACATCCACACATCTATAGAAAACTGTATATTCTAATTATAGATTATATATATATATATAGGATATTCTAAATTCATATTTAGGTAACCTAGTTTCTTTATTCTGTAAGATTGTTTCTTGTAAGACAAGAAACCCTATTATATTTATACCCCTATTGGGGATGAATCAAATACACAACAAATTAAAGTATTTCTTTCTACATGGTATCAGAGCAGGTTCAATCCTTTGAACTTGTTTTACATATTTTTTTCTTTTGAATCCCGAATCCCGGAGGACACCAAACTCTCAACCTCACAACTGTCATCGCCCTGAATCCATCTCATACACATACATCACACATCCATCACCATTTCTCAAAATAACACCACCACAGATCGCCATCACCGTCCATCTCTCGACATCTCGCCATCACCGTCCCTCTCTCTAATCTTCTCCAAAAACGAGTTCAAAAGCCCCCAAAAACTCATCCTTCCCCAATGCTTTGATTTTTATTTTTTTTAGCTTCCGCTTCAACTTCTTGGAAAATTCCTCCCCAAGTTGGATAATTTGCGAGTCTGTTTCCGAAATCTTCCACCCCTTAACGGGTTTGATCAGAGAAGCTTCGGATGAATCGTCTGTAAGGGGTTTCAAATCGTGAAGAATCCCATTTGGGTTGAGCACGATTGGGTACTTTGTGGTGTGGGATTCCTGGTGGTTATCGATGGAGGCCTATCTGAAAACGAAGTGAAAGTGCAGAGTCATCGTAGCCTCTCTCCCAGCGCCAATATGAAATTGGAGTGATCCAGAGCGATCGTTCATCTTCTTCGTTCTCTGTCGTCCTCGCTCTCTCATCACACACACCGCCAGAGCAGAGTGTGAAGATGAGAACCAAAGAGATCAGATTGTGAAAAAAAAATATTAATTTCTCTTCTTATGCTATTCACAACCCAGCCATTAATCGATCACACCATGCAATCTTTTTTTGCTCATGTAGCACAATCAGGTATGAATGATAAAGTTATTTTGAATAGTACATGGATAATTGATTCAGGTGCATCTGATCATATGACAAATGACCCTAACTTTGTGGTAAATCTTAGAGCTTCCTCTCAACATGCTGTCTCTACTGCAGATGGTACTCCAACTCTGGTTAGCGGCGAAGGTTCCATTGTGTTATCTGATACCCTAACTCTTGAATCCGTCTTAATTGTTCCATCACTAGCTTCTAACCTCTTGTCTGTCTGTCAAATTATTCGACAACTTGCATGTATTGTGACGTTCTATCCATCTTTCTGTGTATTTCAGGACATTCTGACTCGGCAGATTCTTAGTTATGGTGTTAGAAGGGGAAAACTGTACTACTTGGATCTGACAGAGACGGGAGAGAAACGCAAGAATCTTTTGGGGCAAGCTAATCAGGTCATTAGGGTCGATAAGGTGTAGGAGGTAGTATGATTATGGCATCGTCGTTTAGGACATCTGCCTTTTCGTTATCTTAAGAAGTTGCAGCCTCATTTGTTTTCGGTTGTTAGTGATTCAAAATTTCATTGCGACATTTGTGAATTGGCCAAGAGCCACCGTATTCCATATTCGCCAAGTATTCATAGATGTCTTGTTCCCTTTATTAAAATTCACTCCGATGTTTAGGGTCCTGCAAAAATTCCTTCTTTTTCTGGAGCTCGATATTATGTATCTTTTATTGATGATTGCACTCGGATGACCTGGGTGTCATTACTGAAAAGAAAGAGTGAGGTATTTGAAAGGTTTACTGATTTTTACAAAATGGTGGCGACGCAGTACCAACAATCCATCATAGTGTTTCAATCTGACAATGGTGGAGAGTTTGTCAATGGCCCTATGTCTGAATTTTGCCGGTCAAATGGAATTCGTCATCAAACCTCCAATATTGATACTCCTCAACAGAATGGTTTAGCAGAACGAAAGAACAGGCAGTTGTTGGAAGTTGTTCGTGCTTCCCTGTTTGGCATGAATGTACCTCGATCCTATTGGGGTGAAGCAGTGAAATCTGCAGTATATATTATCAATCGTACTCCCTCACGAGTAATTGAGTTCAAGAATCCTCATTAGAAGCTTCATACACTTTTGTCCATCCCATCTATGCCTAATTTGGAGCCCCGAGTGTTTGGGTGCACAGCCTATGTCCACATACCAAAACCACACCAGAGCAAGCTTGATCCCCGTGCGACGAAATGTATTTTTGTGGGTTATGCAGATCTCCAAAAAGGGTACAGGTGTTATGACCCGCTCACTGACAGAATGCATATATCTCTTGATGTCTCATTCCATGAATCTGAGCCATATTACTCAGGGGGAGTCTCCCAGTCTTCCCTTCAGGGGGAGAGCGATAGTGAAGGGAATCCTCGTTCTATTGATGTCTTTGAATGGGCATACAATTGACCACTTAGTTCCTAGCGATCAATTCCCTCATGAGACAGAAGAGAATGAACAAAATGTATCTGAAACTCACACACACGACATTTCCCCTTCTACATCAACAACTGAAGATCTCGCCCAGAATGATCCACCTCAGGTATTTTACCCTTTAATGAGTCTTCTGTGTTAGAAAGTGTTGAACCTAGAAAATCACAAAGGGTTACTAAGGGAGTTCCTAAAAAGCAATATGAACCTGACATCAAAGCCCAAGCTAAATACCCTATAGCTAACTTTATGTCTAACCATAGGATTTGAGTCACATGCACTTGTTATTAATCAATTATCTACTGTATCTATTCCTAGTAACGTGCAGGACGCATTGAAGGATCCAAAATGGACAACAGCAATGAATGAAGAATTGGAAGCTCTTCAGAAGAATGTCACTTGGGAGGTAGTAGACAAGCCTGTTGGAAAGAAGACTGTAGGATGTCGTTGGGTGTTTAATGTGAAGCTTAATGCAGATGAAACTATTGATAGATACAAAACAAGATTAGTTGCCAAGGGATATACACAGCGCCATGGAATTGATTATGAGGAGACTTTCGCACCTGTGGCGAAGATTAATACTATCCGAATTTTACTTTCACTTGCAGCAAATAAAGATTGGCCCTTGCATCAACTTGATGTGAAGAATGCATTTCTCAATGGAAATTTGAAGGAAGAAGTGTACATGGATATGCCTCCAGGCGTGAAGAATAACCCAAGAGACGCTGGTAAGGTGTGTAAATTGAAGAAGTCTTTGTATGGCCTGAATCAGTCTCCAAGAGCTTGGTTCGGAAGATTTTCGAAGTCCATGAGAGCTTTTGGGTACAAACAAAACAACTCTGACCATACCTTGTTTATCAAACACAAGAATGGTAAGATTACAGCTCTAATTGTGTATGTTGATGACATGATCGTTACAGGAGATGATCCGAAAGAAATAAATGATTTGCAAAAGTATCCGTCGAAGGAATTTGAAATGAAGGATCTCGAGCAACTGAAGTATTTTCTAGGTATTGAAGTTGCAAGGTTGAAGAAAGGGATTTCACTTTCACAAAGGAAGTATGTTCTTGATTTGCTCGCTGAAACAGGGATGTTGGACTGCAAACCAATAGAGACACCCATTGAGATGAATCATGGACTTGCTATTCTTCCTGATCAAGTCCCTACTAATAAAGGGAGGTATCAACGTCTTGTAGGAAGGTTAATTTATCTTTCTCATACTAGACCTGACATTGTTTATGTTGTGAGTGTTGTTAGCCAGTTTATGCATTGTCCTAGTGAAGAACATATGAATGCAGTCTTTCGTATATTGAAATATCTGAAGATGGCGCATGGTAAGGGATTATTGTTTGAAAAAAATGAATTGGAAGTTGTTGGATACACATATGCGGATTGGGCTGGTGATAAAACTGATAGACGTTCTACATCAGGGTACTTCACTTTTGTTGGTGGGAACCTTGTAACTTGGCGTAGTAAAAAACAGAAAGTTGTTGCTAGATCAAGTGCAGAAGCTGAATTTCGAGGTATGGCACATGGCGTTTGTGAAATGTTGTGGATCCGTAATGTCCTGAAGGAATTGGGTTTCAAGCTACAAAGGCCTATGGATTTGCATGGTGATAATACAGCTGCCATTCAGAATGCACATAATCCAGTTCAGCATGATCGAACAAAGCATGTGGAGGTTGACCGCCATTTTATTAAAGAGAATCTTGACAGGAAAGTTATTTGCTTTTCATTTGTCACCTCAGATGAGCAATTAGCTGATGTTTTAACTAAAGGGGTATCTCAGCAAGTGTTTGACAGCTCAGTTGACAAGTTGGGCATGATAGACATCTATACACCAACTTGAGGGGGAGTATAGAAAGTTATATATTCTAATTATAGATTATAGAAACATATATATATATTTAGGATATTCTAAATTCATATTTAGGTAACCTAGTTTCTATATTCTGTAAGATTGTTTCTTGTAAGACAAGAAACCTTATTGTATTTATTGGGGATGAATCAAATACACAACAAATTAAAGTATTTCTTTCTACAATGAGTAATTCTACAAAGCCCGCTCTTGGTCCGGACCCTCCCAGGCACGTGCCATTGGGAGGGTGTTTGCCACGTGAGGTGACTCTCAAACCTCAGAGCCTCCTGCTCCTTCTCTACGAAGGATCGACCCTCAAGAGCTCAAACCTCATAGCCTCCTCCTCCTCCTCCTCCTCTCCTGCGCGCCTCCTCAGAGCCTCCTCCTCCTCCTCCTCTACGAAGGCGACTCCTCCTCCTCCTCCTCTCCTGTGCGCCTCCTCAGAGCCTCCTCCTCTGCTGCGAGTCTCCTCAGAGCCTCTTCTGCGCTCCTCCACGCCAGATCTGCTCCTCTGCTCCGCTCGCTCTGCGCCGCTCCAGATGTGGGGTTTGCGTTTTTATTATTATCTTTCATGCTTCTTGTTTGGGGTTGGAAAGTTATGCGTTTCGGGTTCAATTGTAAGGGGCTTTTGCATTTTCTTGGAAGATTGAGTTATTTGAGAAATGGGTTTCGTTTTGGGATGGATTTTGGTGAGGAAACTTCTTCAAAGATTTCACCTTTTCAATCTGCTTGTTCACAAGGGGAAGAAGAAGAAAAAGATTTGGGGTTGGAAATGTCTAATTTTGGGTTCAAGGGACTTTTTCTGATTCTGGGATTATTAAGTTATTTGAGAAATCGGTTTCGTTTTCGGATTGAATGCAATGAAGTTACATCTACTGTTAATGCCAATAAGTCTTCTTTACCCCGGGAAGAAGAAGAAGATGATGACGAGATGGATTTGGTGGAATTGAGGAGAAATCTTAAGATTGAAAGGAAACGTGCAAATAATGCTTGTTTGGAAATGGAGAAAGAAAGGATGGCTGCAGCAACAACAACAGATGAAGCAATGGCAATGATTTTGAGGCTTTAGACTGAAAAGAGTGAGATTGAAATTCAGGCTAATCAGTACCGGCGTATGGCTGAGCATAAACAGCTTCATGATCAACAAGTGATTAACCATTTGCGTTGGCTGGTGTGCAAGCGTGAAGAAGAGAGGAATGCTTTAGAGAATGAGTTGAACTCGTGCCAGTGTTTGGTTAGTGAGGAAGGAGAAGGGCATGTTTGGAATGATCACAATGAGGGCTTGGAGTGCAGTTTTGGGGATGATCTAACCGCGGGGATGGTTAGTTCTCTTGACATGGATTCGCCACTCTACTAAGTTCTCAACTTCAATTGGGAAATTATAGTGAACTAACAACCATATATGAAGCACAGCCTTGTCTATTTTTTGTTCTAATTATTAATGTAAATGATGTTGCATTTTATATTTTCTTCTGCCTTAGTTGAGCAACAATGTTAAGTTTGTTCATATGTTTATAATACCAATCTTCTTCAAGTTGACAAAGTTTGCTTTTGATTGTTTCTACCTTCTGCTATGACTAGATCCATGTCATACCACATTCATTCCACACTATATTGAAAGGAAATGATGGTGTATGCTTTTGGTTTAGCACTCAACTTATTGTTGATGTTATGCATTTGACTGTGAGTGTGAAGAATGGAGTTGCAGGTTGTCAATTCAATTCAATTTACAATGGAGTTGCAGGTTGTAAATTTGGAATGGAGTCAGAAAGTGGAACCCCATGACATTCCATTCAAATTCCCATTCCATGAGATCAAGTTATGTATGATGTTCATGTCTGATTTTTTTTTGGCAATTTCTTAGAAAGCTTACTTGGAAGGTTAAAGCCAGAGAAAAATTCACTATATATTGCTTTTCTTTTAACAAATCTTCTCAAGATATTTCCTTATTTATTCTTTCCATTCATGACACGAGTCTGCTAGACCCAATTCGAGGAACAGAAGATGTGAATCATAATTGCAACTGATGATGTTTCATTGCATCTAAGCAAAGGAAATTCCTTATGAACTTAGTGCACATGCCATGTCCACTGAAAAGAGGAAATTGTCATCTAGGATATAGGAAACCATCAACTACAAGCTATCTTCACCTAATGTAGCGATCGCATTTGTCACACAATAATCCACTTCCTTTAACAGATTTGCTAATAAGGAGTGGCATATATAATTGGAACACAAAAGTTAAATCAGCATCATAAGTTTGTTCCCAAGCAAGGTTAAGGACATACTGGAGAAATATGAAAACCAAATGCTCAAACTATCAGTCGTAAAAGCGGTTACGCCAAATACATGCTAATACTGTGTCAAAGACAAACAAGACCTGCACACTCGAAATTGGGAACACAAATCACTTGCTTTGAGAGGAATCTGGTGTTTTATACTAAAACTTGTACAACAATAGTTTCTGAACAACCATTAGTCTGATTGGATGCAACAATCCCCATACAGCAAATTGTTGAAAATAAATAAAAAAAAAATTGCAAAATCTTCACACAATCCATATAGGCGTGAGGAGGCGCCGAGCAGCGGAACAGAGGAGCGGAGCAGAGGCGCGAAGCAGAGGAGCGGCGCAGAGCGGCAGAGGAGCAGATCTGGCGTGGAGGAGGAGAGGAGGAGGCTCTGAGGAGTCGCCTTCGTAGAGGAGAGGAGGCTCTGAGCAGATCTGGCGCAGGAGAGGAGGAGGCTCTGAGGAGAGGAGGTCGCTCTGAGGAGGAGGCTCATGCGAGTCTTGAGGGTCGCTCTGAGGAGGCGAGAGGAGAGGAGGTCGCTCTGAGGAGGCTCATGCGAGTCTTGAGACGCCTTCCTTGAGGTCCTTCACGTGACTAACACCCTCCCTCTGGCACGTGCCTGGGAGGGTCCGGACAGTGAGCGGGCCACTTGAGCGGGCTCTGTAGAATTATTCTTCTACAATATCTTCCTCATTAGAGAATTCGACCCATAATTAAATCACAGTGTGGACAAGATCCAAGTGGTGCAACTAGCCATGGGATTGTAATTGTAACTTGTAGTTCAGTATCTCCCTTCTCAGAGTAACAATACAGATGATAATATGGTCAGTACTCTTTGAGGATACAAATTTGGAGAAAGGAGATATAAAATTAGTTGACATAGCTCACACTTTCAAGTTTTGTGCTCAAGTCCATCTGAAGGATGATAGAGAGTTGTAGGATCCAACTATCGGCCAAGCAAAATTATGTTCCAAGGAAAGATGAAAATGCTAAGTATGAAAAAACATTTGTTGCAGGATGTGAATAGGTGATAGCTTGGTACACTAAGGTTTGTTTTCAAGATTGTGAACATATTGGCTTTACACAGCGAATTTCTTGCAAGATTTTGTCCAGGTGATAAATGTGAGCTCGATCAGTAAGGTACATTTTGAAGATTGTAGCGATAAAGAACCTATGCTACTGACTGTGTCAAGCAAAAGGGGAAGCCCCATAATCCCTTTACTATAGGCACGAATGTAATCAACTGGAGATGGAGTTGAACAACTGCCTTTAGATAGTCCCCTCAACCTCAAGATGGTTTGTTCATGGGCTAAAGTGAGAGGGCATTGATTACAATAGAAGACATAATCCAAGACTATGAATTGGATGGACTATCGGTTTTATCTTGTGAGCTGAAGTGCAGAGTTAAAGAATATAAAGTTTAGTGAGATATAGGAACTTAATTCTGAAGGGACTGTTGAATCATGATATAGGAACTTAGTCTAGTACTAATGAAGTAATGTAGTATCCAGAGAAGCAGGAGGGTATGGTTATTTTGACGAATTTGATGATGATCATTTAGATCTGGATATCAGAATAGGAAAGCTAGATAAATTTGGCACGCTGACTGAAACAAAATCTATCCTCAACGGATCAGAAAACTGCTGGTACTGCTAAGACTGACATGAATGGGAAGTTTCTGCAAGTAAGATAATCATCTTGGTGTGAATCTTCATATTAATTTCTGACTCTGATACTATTTCCAGTCTCAATTTTAAATTGGACTTTCTTTCTTAATCTGAACAGTCTTATTGCCTAGATTCAGGTTAAAAAGGGTTGAACTTTATCAAATATTTCTTTACTCGGGACAAAAAACTGAGAATTCTCTGTTCAACTGGTTAAACTTTCCCTAAGAATTCTCTACAGTCGAGTCTTAGCATAACTTGGTGCAATGGGCTTTCTTAGGTATGCATTCCAACAGAGACATTTGAGTCATTTTAGGGCTCGACAGGCATCATGGTATGGGTCCCTTGTTGCTACTTATTGCCATCTGTAGTTGAAGGGGGATTAACATTTCAACTACTTGTATTAGAGGAACAGTTAACATAGTTAAGGAAGCTTCAACTTCAATGTTGTCCCGCTCTCTTGCTTTTTGCCTTTACTCTTTATTTTCTACTTGGCTGTGGAAACTTTTGCCCTCTGTCTGATCAGAATATACTTTTATGCATCGAACAATTGAAATAAGACAAGTAGACAATGCGTCACTTAATTTATTTGACAAATTGACAAAATCACGACAAGCGTAGGGATATTTTCTAATATGTCTTAGTCTTTTACAAGTGGAGTCCTAGCCAGTACCATCTGCAGTTTCCTTTTCCCCCCTCCCTTTCTGTTTTATCCTCTCAGGCTGTATATGTGCTGGACTACAAACACAAATAGGAAACAAGATGATGTTCACCAAATCTACTTTTGTGTTTTCTTGTGTTTTATCATATTTCTCTGCTTTTGTGTTTTCTTGTGTCCATTTGTTGTAGTAGTAAGTCCACAACATGATGGATGTATTAGTGATGATACATAAAAACAGTCACATCTTAGAGTCATACACGTGTCATGATGATTTTGAATACTCACGGCCTCAAGCATCAGCCCAACACTGATCCGGTTCAAGTGGTTCTAAGCCTGCCCAACTGTGGTTAGTCTGGCGGACCCGAACTCTCACTGCACATTAGGCCCACACGTCTCACAACTATTCTCAATACCCATAAGTCCTCTTTAGGCAAGTATCTCGAGAATCAGTTTTGGACGAGCAACTACAGCTGTTTTCTGTTTTCAACTAGGAAGCAAACACCAAAGCATCTTCCACACAGGGAAACTCCCTTTTACGAATTGTTTTTGGATTGAAAACTATCTCTTGCGTATCTAGGAGCACGGAGCTAACATAGAACTTCCCTCTTACTTCACGATTCCTAAGTAGGGAGGGATCTCCACAAATATCTTCTTCAAACTACGTCTACGATGGCCTGGTAGAACCAAAACTCATGTCTGACTTTAGCATCAGTGTGTTATCGGCCACCCTACGATGGTCTGTGACTCACATGCATTACTTATGCAGATCAGCAGGATTAGATCAAAGCCGAGAGCAAAAAAAAGACTGCATCAATTAGCATAGAAGTTCCTCAATCTATCTTTATCTTTGAAAAAGGAACGATTTAGTGTGACATTACATTATCCATTAGTGTTGTATGAGTAGGCTAAGAACAACCCATATTGTCTTCTGCCAACGCAATAAAATTCATTTTAGATTGATGTATTTGTATCCAAGTTGAGTTATTTTACTTGGACATTATTTGAAAACTTTCCACTTGGAGTTGTTTGATTGGTCCCTTTCACCTTGGATATGAGTCAGAGTCCATGAATCAGGCCAAGTTCACTTGAATAATGTATTCATGTAGAGCTCAACTGGCCCATATGAAGAAGAGATGGGCAACTCTGTTTATGTGTAAATTTGTATGGTTGAGAAGTATAAAGGAACCCACCATTGGAATATGGATTGCATTCATAGCCAGTGAACTTTTTGCTGGCTTAGTCTATTTCAAGCAGGCAACAAATACCTCGCACCACTATATCCTCTCTCTCACACTATCATTGATTTTTTTTTTTTAAAATTTTATTACACCACCTATATAAAAAAAATCATCCATTTTTTCCCTCACCATTCAAATCGACAAGGCAATGGCTCCTCTATCTCCCATTCGAAATCACCTCTTCCAAATCTCTCCCCATACTCAAATCTCATGCAAATCTCATTATTCTCCCTCGAAAACTCTCAAAATCCTATTAAATTTGAAACCCGTAAATCAAACTCAATAAATATGCATAACTTAACATAACAGACAAATTGAAACTCAAAATGAAAAACAAGGTAACTTTCGAACCAATTTAAACCTTCAATTGAGATTGATTCTCAAGCTTATTAAAACACGAAAGTTGTAGTACTCTGAGTTATCTAATAAACACAACTTGAATCACTTGAAAATGTTTTGAAATGAGCAAGTTATGGTCATTTTACTAAAGTCACGCAAATCTATTCAAAAAATAAAAACAGGATAGTGTTCCCAACTTTTGATTGACCGATTCTTAAATTGGTCAAAATACAAAAGTTGTAGTACTCTCAGTTATTTAATAAACACAACTTGAATCATTTGAAAATATTTTGAAATGATCAAATTATGGTCATTTAAGTAAAGTCGTGCAAAACATTAAAAAAAAAACAATTGTTCGCAGAGTGACTCGCAGTGTGCACTGCAAGATATCCCAGTTACCTCGCATTGCACAATGTGAGGTGTTTGGAATACCTTGCAGTGCACTCTGCGAACAATTTTTTTTTCTTTTCTGTGCGATTTTACTAAAATGATCATAACTTTTTCATTTTAAAACATTTTCAAGTGATTCAAGTTGTGTTTATTAGATAACTGAGAGTACAACTTTTGTGTTTTGACCAACTTTAGAATCGGTCTCAATCGAACACATAAGTTAGTCGAAAGTCAGGAACACTATCTCGTTTTCATTTTTCGGACAGATTTGCGCGACTTTAGTAAAATGATCATAACTGGTTCATTTCAAAGCATTTTCAAGTGATTCAAATTGTATTTATTAGATAACTCATAGTACTACAATTTTTGTTTTGATGACTTGAGAATCAGTCTCAATTGAGGGTTTAAATTAATTGAAAGTTACCCTATTTTGCATTTTTTTCATTTTGAGTTTGAGTTTCTTTGTTAAGTAATGTGTATTTATTGAATTTGTGTTTAAGGGTTTCGACTTTGAAGGGATTTTTAGAGTTTTCGAGGGAGAGGGAGGAGATTTGCAAGAGATTTGAGTGTGGGGAGAGATTTGAAAGAGATTTAGAAAATGAGATTTCGAATGGGGGAGGGAGGAACCATTGTCAATTTGAATAGTAAGGGGAAAAAATAAATGGTTTTGATTTATATAGGTGGTGTGAGAGAGTATGGTATTGTGAGAAAGTAAGTAGGTGATATATGAGAGTAGAATGATGTGAGATAGAGGAATTGGTGGTGCGAGGTAGTCGTTGCCTTATGAGTATTCAGTTCATGATTCAATAACCAAGTCACTGATAAAGGAATCAATGTAGGCATATAAATTGTTTATCTATTTGAGAGTGGTTTGTTAGATAGGTAGTCATTTCCCTTCAGTGAACCAAACTAATGGCATAAAACAAATATATTTTTGACCATGATACCGTTAACAATTCATTACCATCATTCTCTTCCAGATTCTGGAAGAACATATTGAAACTTAGAAGCATTATGTCTCATGTAGCCTGATTTATTGCTCGAAAATCCATTCGTATTCAAAACTTGGAAAAAAGCATTAGTATTGAAAATACAACAATGGCCAAGTTATATGACACTATTCAATCATCTAGTCAATTTTACGCACTTTTCTGGTGGTACCTCTTATGGAATGGAGTCTTTGGCTAGTTTTACGTGACTCGTGAAAATCATCGTAAATAGTTGTTAAAATATTGGTTTGAATTTCAAAAATAAAAGGAAATGGTTTCTTAACTTTCAAATCTCTCTCTAAATTGTTTAGTCTCGTATCCTCTATGTAATTCACTTTGGAGGAGTTAATAAGGACCTTTATTGCGTGCAAATTTTGATATGAAAGACCTTGGAGATGCGAGTGTAATCCTTGGTATCAAGATTACTAGGTTTGAAAAGGGAATTTCTTTGGATCAATCATATTATATTGAGAAGATCCTAAAGAAATATAATTACTCTGACTGTAAACTTGCATGTACTCCTAATGAGCCTTGTGTAAAGTTGTTCAAGAACACCGGTAATGGTGTTAGACAACCTAAGTATACGAGCATCATTGGTAGCCTATGATATGCTACTAATTGCACTAGGCCTGACATAGCTTATGTTGTGGGACTATGGGACTACTATGCAGATTTACCAGTAGACCTAGTATAAAGCATTGACATACTGTTGAAAGGGTCATGAGGTACCTAAAGAGGACACAAAACCTGGTTTACACTATCAGAAGTTTTTCGCTGTCGTTGAAGGATATAGCGATGCTGATTGGAATACCCTCTTAGATGACTCCAAAACAACCAGTGGTTACATTTTTAGTATAGCTGGTGGAGCTGTTTCTTGGAAATCAAAGAAACTGACTATTCTGACACAGTCCACGATGGAGTCAGAGATGATAGCACTAGCCACGGCTAGTGCGGAAGCAGGTTGGTTAAGAAACATGTTAGCAGAGATCCCTCTATGGGAAAGATCGATACCAGCTGTCTTGATCCATTGTGATAATACCGCGGCTATTACAAAGATACAGAACTGTTATTATAACGGCAAGAAACGACAAATACGTAGCAAACACAGTATAGTTAGAGAGTTTCTATCTACTAGAGCTGTTAGAGTGGATCGTGTACGAATTAATGAGAACTTGGTTGATCCTTTGACGAAAGGATTAGCTAGAAAGAAGGTTTTCAAAACCTCGAAAAGAATGTGACTTATGCTCTTAGATTGATGAGTTATTCATGATGGTAACCCGACCTATAGACTGGAGATCCCAAGAAATAGATTCAATGAGTAATAACAAGCCGTGAATGATATGAAGTGAATCATGCTGACTTTATTTTAATTCCATTCCTAGATTGAAGCGTGAGTCTTGAAGGATTAGTAGGATGAGTTAAAACTCTTAATGAGATCTATACTCTATGTGGAGTGGATTACCTAGCTACATGAGTACTCTTGATAGACTTACCTAAGTGACTGTGGAAGTATGACCGCTTCCTATGGAATTTGTGGGCAAAATTCCTAGAGCCTTCACTATACTGGGATATACGTGCATGGCCTTAAAGCACGGGCTTTTTAGACTTTACCCTTGTAAGGTTGTGTGTGTAATGTTGCTAGAGATAGAGTTCAAAACTCTGAGTTACTCTAGTATAATATAAATCATGAACCCTACGCAAGAGTTCTAGTCGAAAGACACTTTTGTTTATGCACAATCTTATATTGTATATATTACTCGATGAAGAAATGTTTGTTTTAAAATTCAAGTGGGGGATTGTTGAAATATTGGTTTGAATTTCAAAAATAAAGGGAAATGGTTTCTTAACTTTCAAATCTCTCTCTAAATTGTTTAGTCACATATCCTCTATGTAACTCACTTTGGAAGAGTTAATGAGGATAGTTTTTGGACTAGGGTTTGGGCCCCAAGGGGTACCCACTTTTGTGAAGGAGAAAGAAGATAGACCAATGTTGGTCCACTCCACACGCGTGCGCCGCCATCGAGTCGGATTGAGATGAAATCTATTCTTTTTGTTGAAATTTTGTTTGAAAAAATAAAATATTAAATATCTTTTTATTTGCTAAATAGAACAAGACTGGGTCAGAGGAGACCCAGGTTTCTCTCAACGATTTTCATACGTTTTCCATGGTTTTCTCCACTTATTTAGCTATGTTTTCTTTCAAACGGATATTTCTATCGGCCTATAAATAATTGTTCTCTCTCTTAGATAAATATATCAAAAGCAAACACAGTTTTATTAGAAAGAAAAGTTTTTCGTTTCGGAGATTTTTATTTGTTAAAAATTTCTAATATTTCAGAGAGTTTCTAGAACTCTGTTTCATCAAACAGAGTTCGAGTTTTGTTTTTCGAAATACTTTGCTTATTTACTGTAATTGGTTTTCGTGATTCCGAGCAAAAGAAACTGGGTGAATAGATTTCTGTTATTCAGCAATGCATGTGATTGAACGAGACAGAAAAAGTATTTTGGGCTGTTTTATCCTGGGGATGACGGGGTTTACAAACTGCATGCACAATCTTGGGTAGAGCCGCGAAACGTCTTAAAGAGAGCGACATAGTCCGCGACTCAACTCAAGAAAAATTCGGTAACTTCATTCCTATTTTAATTTGCAGCAATTGTATTTTCAACAATAGTTTGTTCAAACTTTAGGTTTGAATTCGGAGGAATGGATGACTGAGACAGTAGTACTCTTCAAATTTGATATCATTCTTCGATGTGGACAAAAATTGTTTGAAATGGAAGAATTTTATAAGAGGATGATCTCTATGATGGAGAGATCACTAGATGGTAGATACCCTTCCATAAAATGGTGGGCGGAATGTGTAAAATGATTGTCAAAAAAGTCAAGTGTCATGACTGAATCCATCGTAACTAGGTAAGTTTTGGCAAATAAGAAAGAGACACTTTACCCACAAACAAATTTCCACAAAATAAAGCTGGCCATCTTATTGGTTGTGTTAGACAACAAAACATTTGGACCCCTAAACATGATGATGATAATGGAAGCACCAATGGTGGTCTCCATGTACTTTTCATGATTAGCTCTCTCTATTTTGTAAGACATTCACAGAAAACTACATATTATTTGGTGCATTCTATCAAACCAGTCCAAAGCATGAGGAATTTATTAAAAAGCTGATCTGATGTTGTATCTTATCTTCTTCAAAAGCCATTGTTTTGCACTGTGACAAGACCTAAATCATTGATGATCTCATGTTTTGATGGAGTGGACTAAGAAGAACTCATCTTGTTTTCTACCAACTCATTATTCATGTACAATACGTACTTGCAATCCAAGTTGGCTCACCTTACCTTATTTATGTTAAATTCTTTGAACCTTCTTCCACTTGTACTGATCACAATGGTTACCACTCTTATCTATGAATGAAGAATTGAACCCAAGTTCGTTCATTCATGCATGTATGATGTACTGAAGTATCCAATATCAGGCGTGGCAGTTTCGTTTGTTTGTAATTAATTTGTATTCATTGAAGATTGTTCAAAGGGACCTACCATTGGTCATCTTTTGCTACTCAAACTAGTGTTGCTAAAGTTGACTCCAAGAGTACCAAATCTCTTGGCATTGATAGTTTACTTGTTAAGACTTGTAATTCCGTTGAAGGTACACCTTACTTGCTTTAAAAAAGAAAAAAAAATCTTGATTACTTGTAAAATGGTTAATTTGTTGTTTTCCTAAAAACCTTACTAGTAAAATGGTTACTTTATTTCTCATGAAATATGAATTTTTACCCTAGACCACAAACCCTAATAAAAGCATTTTCATAGTGAGAATTTTTTATGATATGATTAGTTCTTATGAAATAGGAATTTTTACCTTAGACCACAAACCCTAACAAAAGCATTTTCATAGTGAGAATTTTTTATAATATGGACTCGAATGGAGATAGACAAGCACATAATGTTGGAACTTTGTCAGTAAAAGTGTGTGGTAGCTTCCCACACTAGTCCATTCAAATCTCCCCTTGAAGATTCCAAGTTGTAAGGTACTTTGAATTTTTCTATGGAAGAGAGGAATTCCAGGACTCCATTGAAATCTTCCCTTCAATGAGTTGTACGAGTAGGACCAGTTAGAGTATGGAACCCAATTACATTATCATGTGGTATGTTGGAAGTATTAGTCGTGGATTGGGACATTTCATTTCATTTCATTGTACCACACAAGCTAGTTAAAATGCAAGTCGGTCTTTGATCATAAAATCTAATGGTGGATGATGAACCTTAATTTAGCCTTAAAATGTAGGGGTCATCTCATGAATTCTTATGAAATAAGATTTCATCCAACCAAACGCACCCTTAATGTTATGTATTTCAATGTAAATTAATGATTATTCTTCAAAACTTGTTGTAAGTACTCGTAAGAGTAGAACACTCTTTTTGAATTGGCTGTTAAATATAGCTTATGTAAATGCCATGCAGTGAAACATCATGATCCTTCCAACACGCATCACAAAAGCAACTTGACTCTTAGTTGTGGCTTTAGTCTGCATAATCACAATCAGGTCACCAAAGAAACAAATACAGTCAAAGATAAAAATGAAAAACGTTCCCAAAATGACTGATTTTCCAGAAAGCATGATCCTTCTTTGAGGCAAGATGTCCAATGGAAAAAACTCTTTAACTTGTCATCTAAAATATGTTTAGATTAAATCAAAGCTATATTACCCAATAAATTAAGGGCAAAGTTTAAAAAATATAATAGACCGTGAATCGTCTTCATCCTCTTAGGAGAGTATAAAGAAAATAATCAGAGAATTGTATTATTGTTATTTTAATTATTTCTTGACTGAATACAAACTTATATAAGCTAACTTCTACCTAACCTTATTGAATCGTCTTCATCCTCTTAAGAGAGTGTAAATAAAATAATTGGAGAATTGTATTATTGTTATTTTTATCATTTCTTAACTGAATACAAACTAATATAAGCCAACTTCTACCTAACCTTGTGGAAACATGAAACTTACAACTTGCTATACAAAATATAGTCTTATTCTGACTTTACTATTCTAACTTTTATACAAAATAAAGTCTTATTCTGAATTTCCTATTCTTACTTTCCTATTCTGATTTTACTTCTTGAACTATTCTGACTTTCATATTCGAACTTTTCTATTTTTGTACTTTCATTCTTGTAGAGATGAATCAATCTTGGACTTGGGTTTGGCTATGTTGAGTGCAAGCCCTACATATTCTAACAGAAAGAAAACTATAAATATGAAAATAGAAGAAATTCTAATGATTGAGTCGACTCTCAAAACCTTAGGTGCTCGAAAAGCTCTGTCGTGAAATATTAATTACTTGTTGCATATCACAGTATGCATGCCTTACAATTTTTAGTTAAAGTAGAGTCATGTTGAAATATTAATTACTTCTTGTGTTGTTGCGCTTCATCATGACACTTTTTTTTGTACGTCAACTTGTGCATCTAACCGTATGTTAGTTATTTTGTTTGAACGAAATCTACACATTTTTCTTGATTTTAGTTGGGTGCTTGTAAAAGAACTTTTTTCTCACGCGAATACAAATTTTCAGGTGCTTGGTTGTATTGTAGGAGCTACAAAAAAAATTTAACCCAGCCATTTCTTTTTCTTTATTTTTGTTGTCACTATTAAGGATTTGTTTTGATTTTTTTTTTTTTTGGTAAGCAAGCAGAGTTTTAAGGACCCCTTAACCTTTATATTAATAATAAGAAATCAAGTACAACACCTCGCCTCTTCCATATAGAGACACTACTACAAGGTTTTACACATCCCATGAATCTCTAACATTGGTATGTTAATTACCACCTTCTTTGTTTTGGATTATGCTCTATGTATTTTTTTGTTACATTTCTTACGTCTATTGGATCGACAAGGGCTTGGTACATAATTTGCTTCAGCTTCAGCTATTAGAGCCTTCAGACGCTCGTATTCTTTGCGACCAACCATCCCAGTTCCAATATCATATAATTCCTCAGGTTTCGCTGGCTCTGCTATATCTTCACTACATACATTCATTGCTTCAAAACTATTGGAGTAGTTTTCATCATCATTTTCATTTATGTCCCGAATAGTCTCTTGAGGAACCCTTGTGCTTGTATTTGGCTCATGAAAAACCTCATTCAATGACTGATCATCTTCATATGGTTCAATGTCACCTTCCTGCTCTTCCAACATATCTTCATTATGTACCTCTCGTATATCAGCAATCTTGTCTTTCCCAACTGCTCTTCATTCAGTACCTGTTGGTTTACAATGACACCTTCCTCATCATAGTTTTGAAGGCTAAGAACCTCGTCCAAGGACCGGTCTATGTTATCAATTTGGGCTTTATCTCCTTGCACGATCTCCTGAATAGAATGATGAGTATGTTCAATCTCGCCTTCTTCCAGCTTTGGATCTAGACGCAAGGCCTCTATACTATTAGTCCCTTCTATATCATTGTTCTCATCAACACATTGCAGGACATTAAATGAATTATTGTCCAGCCTAAGGTTCTCATTATCATTTACCAACTTTCCATTTGTCCTTTTGATCTCCACCCATTCTTGAGAATTCTTCTTAGTAATACCTTGTTGATTTGTTTTCTTACCTCTCTGGCCCAAACTGCTTTCGTACCCCTTTCTACGATTCAACATCTTTTCCTTTTGTTGTTGGATCTTGACATTAACATCTTCCATACATTTGCCTTTCTCGTGCCCAAAAACACGACAATTAGGCTTCCATGGGTAATCAATAATAACCTCAGTCGTTAAACATGAACTCCAGGGAGTTCTTGCAGGACTGACTCTAGCTATGAAGTATAACACCAAGAAATTAGAGTTATGCACAGACTCTACGACTATATTCTCTTACCTCACTACTCCCAAACCAGCTTCTTGGGGTGTTAGGCACGCTGTCTGGAAGATAAGAGCTGAACTATCTAAACTAGAAGAGTTCTCCTGCAAGCATGAATATAGAGAAGCTAACCGAGCAGCTGATTTACTAGCAAGCACATTCCCTGGTTCCGAATTTATTGAGATAACGCCAAGCTCCTTCGCTGAAGACCTGAAAAAAAATTGTATATGAAGATAGGATAGGGAAATTTTATATCAGAATGTAATCTTCTTTCTTTTTTCGCGGTTTGGGGTCCGCTATAACCCCCGCTCAATTTCCAAAAAATAATAATAATAATAACCTCATCAAGTTCTTCGTCTTCTCTACTAATAGCTAATTTGATTTTAATGGGAAGTTTTTTCGTTAGTTTAACCTCCACACACAGAGCAACAAAATTTAGCCTAGTTCTTGTAGTTGTTGCCCCATCAAATCGATTGGGTTTTCCTACATAACACTACAACATATATAGGATATGATGACGTGCAGTGCGCGTCCTCTAATGCTTATGACGACGTCCATCTGCACGTTGAGGAATCAAGGATTGTAATAGGTGCAGTGCATTCTGGGACGTGCATTTTGCATCAAATCATGTCCTTATACGTCTTATATAAGTCACTAATATCTACGACAACTTAAGTTGCACATCGTAAGAGTCTTCAATGACGCCATTGGAAAGTCGTTAAAAAAGTGAAGTAACGACGTGCTTTGAATGTCGTTGAAAAAGACATAATTGATTAATAATGATGTGTTGGTCACGACTTAACTAATCGTTGAGGGCGTGTAATGCACGACGTCGTATTGCAAATGACGATGCCGAATATATGTCGTCAAATGTTTGCTAAATTTATATATATATATATGTGTGTGTGTGTGTGTGTGTGTGTGTGGGGTGGGCATTTCGGACCGAAAACCCGGACCGAACCGACAACCTGACTGATCGGGTCGGTTCGGATCGGTTTTAATTAATTATAAAAGATTTGGTTGTAAAAGCCCTGCCCGACTTGAAGTTTCTGGTCTGGGCCTCGGTTTCCCTTTCTAAAACCCGTCGGGTAACCGGCCCGGCCCAGGTTAAATAGTTAAAAGTAAAAAACCCTAAAATCAATGTATCATGCAATACTATAGGGCCCAAGTTAGTAACAGTATCAAATAATGGTGATAATATATCTATCCAAGTTAGTAACAATATCACACGTTTGAACTTGCAGGGACAAGCTATTGATATCATTTAATCCTACCTAATAGCCCAACTGTTAGCCCAAAACCCAAGACTCCTTGAATTAGAAGTATTAATGGACCTAATTGCAATAATAATACTTTTGGGCCAAAGAGAAACCTAACCGAAGAGTGATTGAACACCTTAAATAGTAGTGGAAGAACACAAACAATCACTGGTACATTTATCTCACTACTTCAACTTAGACAAATTTTTGGATTGATAGTGTTTTACACGTCTACCTCGCAAAGTTCTCTGCAATGTCTCACTTAGATAGATATATTATCAATATTATTTGATAGTATAGGCACACATAAAATTCAATTTGGGCTGAACTTTATAAATTTGTGACTCTGTTTTTCTGAAATTTGAGCTTTATAAAATTCAATTTGGGCTGAAATTTGGACTTTAAAAATTTTCAATTTGAAAGTTGCTCTTAGGACCGAGACCGGCCCGAAATTCTGTTAACCGGTCAACTCGGTCCGGTTTCGGGTCTCATAAACACGGGCTTAAATTTCTCGGGCCGATTTTTGGTTTTTACATTTTGGGCCGGTTACCCGGACTTGCCCAGCCCGTGTGTGTGTGTGTGTGTGTGCGCGCCCAATTAGTATACCCCTAATCTTCTGCCCCAACAACAATACACCATAGACTATTACCAACTCGGTCCTTCTCTACAACACCCATACACACTATTTGAACCTGTACGCACACTCACTTGCATCAACCAAAATTTCTAACCCATACAAACTATATACCTGTACTTTGAGACTTCAAGAAAACCAACAAATAATCAAGGCTGGGAAACTTCTAAAAAATAAATAAACAGAGTCAATATTGTGAAGGAATCTCACCATTATAATTAGAAAAAGTATTCTACAAGGATCACTCCATGCTTTAACTATGAAACTAAAATGTTAATTTATTAAAACAATCCTTCGTCAAACTCGACAGTGTTTTCAATGTATTCCTTGTTCCAAGAAACGAAAAAATGATGAGGCTAATTATGCTTTATCATTTTGCAATAAGTAGATGGCAATATTTATGAGTGTGGGGAACATAAGAAAAAAAAAATGCAAAATGAAGTATCATTTATCAATTTTTGAGAAAAATAAACAACTCACATGTTTGGCTAATCATTAAGATACCTAATAATGGAAATATGATATAATGATGGATATGACTTGCAAAGATCCTGTAAAATTTTAAGACAACTGATGTTGCATGCTACCATAATGAGCAATACCATAAAGAAATGGAGAATGAAGTTGAGATCAGGGAATCAGATTCTAGATCCAAAAACTCATTCATTTATGCATTCCACAAACAAGTTACTGGCTATATGCCTAAGTATATAAGCAGGGACCAGATTATAAAACCTCTATGGGAGTCAACATTTTCTTTTCACTAATTTGATCATACTTCCGCATCTTAGTTTCAGGTCTGAATCTCTGCCAAGGAAGCCTGGTATGAAGCAAACATGGATGTTGATTTAATTAAAAAATGTGACAAGCACAAAAATGAAGTTCCAAAATCACATGAAAATGAGCATTACAACCTTGCCCTGGTTTTGACCAAATCCCATTTGAACAATACTTTGGAGATCTTCCTCCCAAAAAGCTGCTAGCTTGAATAAATTCATTTACTCCCACGGGTCAGATAATAAATAGCCCGATTTTGAGTGTTCATTAGCGAACTTAAGCCACATTAGTTGAGGAAGAACTTGAAAACATATTATTTACCTGAGAATCACCATCCTTCCAGAGACACCACTACAACACCTCACCTCTTCCAGAGAGAGACACCACTACAAGGTTTTACACATCCCATAAATCTCTAACATTGGTATGTTAATTACCACCTTCTTTGTTTTGGATTATGCTCTATGTATTTTTTGTTACCTTTCCTACGTCTATTGGATCGACGAGGGCCTGGTATATAATTTGCTTCAGCTTCTGCTATTAGAGCCTTAAGACGCTCGTATTCTTTGCGACCAATCGTCCCAGTTCCAATATCATATAATTCCTCAGGTTTCGCTAGCTCTGCTATATCTTCACTACATACATTCATTGCTTCAAAACTATTGGAGTGGTTTTCGTCATCATCTTCATTTATGTCCCGAATAGTCTCTTGAGGAACCCATGTGCTCGTATTTGGCTCACGAAAAACCTCATTCAATGACTGATCATCTTCATATGGTTCAATGTCACCTTCCTGCTCTTCCAACAGATCTTCATTATGTACCTCTCGAATATCAGCAATCTTGGGACCGAATTATTATATAATTTTTCCAAAATGATTATATAATGACTTGATTTGAGACGTGCATTTTATGTATGTCATCAAAAGAAATTACAAGGACATGCATATTAAGCAAGTTGTAAATTTTAGTCATCTAAACCCCTATTTGTTGTAGTGTAACTAGCAACGTATCCTAACCCTGTATTACTCCACATACATATAGGAACATTGTACATATGAATCCAGACAGGGATAGTGGTTACCTCTTTCTGTAGGCACTTGAGATCTTCCTTCCATGGTTAGGTAACCATCATCTTGTCCCTGACTTTAAAGGCTCCCATTTCCAGCGCAACCTCACGATCTTCCATGTTCGAGAACTTGAAAAAGAAGTACACTCCATTCGAAGTAACTTCAGTGGACCCTTTTGGATTCCATTTACGCTCTACTGCTAATTTCACTTGACTGAAGGGAGGTGGATTTTCAAAGAACATCCCAACTAGTTGGCTTTCCCATATCTATTTAGCTTCCCGTCGTATACCAGGGGGATATATTATTGTATCTTCTTGAAGCATTAGATCTGCAAAGTTAAAGGAACTCCCGGCTCAGCAGAAGGTTTTTACAACCGAACAACTGACTCCAGCCTCTCATCTAGTTGCCATTTCATGTTGAACCATGTGGTTCATGCGGGCTCACCGTTGCCTCTCCTTCGGACAGGAGGCCATCGCTTGGAATAGGTCGCAAACAAACTCTCACTTAGCCATCAAATATATCTGAGGATAAACCCTTCTCGCTTGTCACCGACCTACAACCTCAGTCGAAGAGTGTGGAGGGAGGGGGCGTGGAGGAGGGGAGGAGGAGGAGGCGGAGTAGATCTGGAGGTGGGGGCGTGGAGGAGGGGATGTGGAATGGGGAGGGGGAAGGAGGGGGGAAGGTGCGTGGGGAGGGAAGGCGAAGGGGGAGGCAGAGGGGGAGGCAGCTCTCTTTGGATGTTGTTTTGATTTTAGGCAACCCAAGTGTAACAAAAGTAAATACTATTGGTTATTTGATGTAGGAGGATCCGAGTCAGATGATGCTGAGTTGTCAGATAGTTCGTTATTAGCACTAAGATATCTTGAATTAGCAGATTAGAGCAAGGATGGTAGGAAATCATAATCATTTTTCTAATTTGTCAGTTTTTGGTGCGTTTTAGTATTTTGGCCATAACTTTGGCTACGAGTATCAGAATCGCGCATACGACCCCAATTCAGAAAGCTCTTTTTGACGCGCACGTCGTGGTCACCTAGCTACGCTCGTTGCACATATTTTTAAGGCCAAAATCAACCATTTTCCCTTCCGAATCCACAAATTTAGTAGTTTTTTCCCTTTTATAGTAATATTTCAATTATTGTTTAGGAAGTGATTCTGAACCCAATTTGGGCTATATTTCTGGCAGTTTATTTATTTTATTAGGTATTTAGTTTTAGCATGATTATTGGGGTTTTTCTATTTTTGGTAAAATTCTAATAATCACGATTTTTAGCTATAAAGCCCGGCTTGTGGGCTGATTTTAGAGATACCTTTGATTTAAGTAATTTAATTGAACATTAGAGTTATTTTCTCTGTGTTTTTGGGTGAATCTCTTGTATCATTCCTTGTGAATTATCTGTTAAACTAGCCTGCAGGATAATCACTATTCTGCCAGCGTCATTATTACACTCAACTTTCAAATTCTCTTTGTTCCGAGAATTATATTAGGGAATCAATGTTTTGCAACCAGCGTGACATGGCTTTTAGGGAGGCCTATAAAATTCTCCTGATACTCATAAACATCCCCTGATGATGCCGCCTCACCCTGGTTGCAAAGCTAGTTGCGAGGAACTTGATTTCCTAGCATTTTTATTCTTGTTGGACTCCAAATTAAAGCCTTTTTCATTACAAATGAACCCTGTTTATAGGTTCTCTTAGTTGTACATCGTTATATCAATAACCCTAACATTATGGCATTGTACAATACCAACACCAATGCCAAGCACTCATTCTCGGTGGATTTGCCATGAGCACCCTACAAAAAGCCATTCAAACGCCTTTTGTTAGAGCTGAGCCTTAGGACATCCATTCACGCGCTTAATTTATGGTTTTGTTAGTGCAGTATTTATACTAATACATCAGCCTTAAAAATTTTATTTGTTAAAAAATTTGGTAAAAAAAAAAGAACTCCATGTACAATGTCTTTTGCATTGTCTCCACCATTTTGGTACTGTCTACCTTCATATCTTGATTCATGTGTGTGGTATAATAATGTAAAAGTAGTAAGAGAGACCAGACTTTGCTGATAGATTGAAGAACATTGTCTAGTTGTTACAGGTACATTTAACCAACTCGAATCATAATCCTCTACTGGCCTTATTTGGATTCAACCACATAAACAAGGCCAATCTTAGTAACAATAATGAAAAGACGAATTTGTGTCTGATTCAGGAAGATAAGTCGTCGCTAATCAACAACTTCATATTTCACTCCTATTCTCATATAGGGTGATGTTCTACTTGTGAGTTTAAGATAAAAATCAAGATTTTTGAAGTACTTAATCACATATGCAGTTTAAACTTATTTGTTGCACAATGAAAAATGGGTCGAAACCCACTTTCTTCTAATTATATATGTTAGGAGACCATATCGAAATTGAACTCTAGTTGTTGTGAACTATGAGTTGTAGATTACTATGATTTGTATACCAAATCAGATATGTAGTTATCAAATAGTTGTAACAAACTCTACAACCATTGTATATATACAAATGTATTACCTATGAGATTGATATCAATGAAAGATCGTTCCTTTTCATGGTATCAGAGCCATAATATGTTCTTGGAGATCTAATTTGTGTGGACTCTTTTTTTGAGTAGTCTTTTCCCTTTCTAAAATTCTTTGGACTCTCTACTTGAGTAGTTTTCATCGCGATTTTTTTGTGTGTATTTGGTTGCCATCATGAGTCCTACATCTTCATCTTCGGTTTCTATGACTCCATCATCTCCAACCAATGCCAATCTAGTGACGAATAAGTTAGATCGAGACCGTGGGAATTACCTTATGTGGAAACAACAAATGCTACCGGCTTTGCAAAGCCAAGATTTGTTTAAGTTTGTTGATGGCTCCTATCATGTTCCACATGAATTTTTGTCACAGAATACTGAAAGTGGTTTACCTGAGATGAATCCTGCCTATCTCTTATGGCGACGTACTAATCAACTCGTGTTGAGTTGGATCAATGGCACCTTGACAGAATCTGTTGCACAAGTTATTGGTGTTAACACATCAAAAGAAGCATGGGATGCTCTCAAATGATTGTACTCCTCTCATTCTGAATCAAGGCTTTTACTACTAAAGCAACAACTCCATTCCCTTGATAAGGGAACAACTTCAATGGCAGAATATCTTGATAAAGTTAAAAGTATCAGTGATGCTTTAGCTGCTGCTAGTGAGCCAGTCAAGGACAATGATCTAGTTTTGTATACTCTTAATGGCCTCCCTGCTGAGTATGAGAGTTTTGTCACCTAGATGACAACTCGTTTTGGTGGATTTCCTGATTTCTATTCTTTGATTGAAATGTTAATCAGTCAAGATCGTTTACTGGAGTTTCTAAAGAAGAAACAACCCAATGAACCTATTGCTTTCTATACAAAGAAAGGTGATGCTCGGGGCATAGGTCGTCCAAACTATCGAGGCACTAGTCGTTCAACTCATCAGGGTACAGGCCGTAACATTCAAGAACGTGGACGGGGTCGAGGATATTATAATGACAAAAAGGTACATCTAACTCTTTTTCTCATCATGATCGATCTAACTATGTTGTTTGCCAAATATGTGAGAAACCGAGTCACAAGGCAGGAAAGTGCTTTAACCGTTATAATCCTGATTACCAAGCTGATAATATTCTTCAATCATTTGTAAATATGTCTCTTTCGGATCCAAACTGGTATCTTGACACGGGAGCCACATACCATCTTACTGCAGATGCTTCTCATTTCTCAAATAAATCTGGTTATTGTGAGGCTGACCAAATTATTATTGGAAATGGCACTGGACTTCCGGTTCATGACTCTGGTAACATTTCTATTTCTACTCCATCTACACAATTTCATTTATGGAATGTCCTTCATGTGTCTGTCATTGCTAAAAATCTTATATCAGTGGAAAAGTTTGTTAAGGACAACAAATGTATTATTGAATTCACACCATCTAGTTTTCTTATCAAGGATTTAATGACAAAGAAGGTGCTTCTAAGCGGACCGAGTAATGGTGGCCTTTTCCCCATTTCTCCACATTATGTTTCATGTTTATTGGCAAGGGCTTGCTATGGTGAACGCACTTCAATGGAGAATTGGCACCGAAGATTGGGGCATCCTAATCCTAAGATTTTATCATTTTTGCAAAAGAATAAAGTTTTGAAATATTCAGGCAATAGGAGATTTAATAAATTATGTTCAGATTGTCTTGCTGGGAAAGCTCATATGCTTTCGTTTGTTGATTCAAGTTATTTTTCTTCATCCCCTCTTGAACTGGTTCATGCTGATTTATGGGGTCCATCTCCTATTATTAGTAGAAGTGGTTATCGATATTATCTATTGCTAGTTGATGATTATTCAAGATTTAGTTGGATATGTCCTTTAGTTCGAAAGTGTGAGGCACTTGCTTGTTTTATTAATTTCAAGTCATTGGTGGAAAACTTGTTTGGTTTTAAAATCAAAAGCTTTCAGTGTGATGGTGGGACAAAATTTACAAGTGGTCCATTCTCTTCATTTTAACGCACTCATGGAATATTTCAACGTATTTCGTGTCCTCATACTCAACAGCAAAATGGAAGAGTTGAGAGAAAGATTCGTCATATCAAGGAAACAGGATTAACTCTTATGTTTCAAGCAGTGCTTTCTAAACCATTTTGGTTTGATGCATTTTGGACTGCTACTTTTTTGATCGATCGTCTTCCATCCATAACACTTAACAAAAGATCGCCTTATCAAGTTTTATTTTCCAGAGGTTCAGACTATAGTGCTTTGCGAGTCTTTGGTTGTGCTTGTTATCCATTTTTGGGTGCTTATGCAAAAGACAAGTTGGATTCACGTACATTGGAGTGTATTTTTATTGATTATCCACTAAATTATAAAGGCTACTTATGTCTTGATTACAAAACTGGGCGTGTGTATACATCTCGCCACGATATTTTTTATGAACAAAAATTTCCATTGGCGGGAGCACGCAATCAAGATGATATCATCTCTTCATATGGATCTATTAGTTCACCTCCTGTGTTTTCTTTACCTACCAAGCCTTCTAATCCAGCACATATGCCATCCTTATCAATTAATACATCAACTCCAAACTCCCACCACATTAATGACACTACCCAATTTGGAGATGTAGTGGTGGTGCCACATCTCTCGGGTGATCCATCCTTCCCTATATCAGAAACATCCTCAATCCCAAATTCTTCTCCTAACAATATCTACCAATATCATTAATTTATATTTTGTTTTACGGTGGAAAAGAAAAAGGTTTTAGTGGACCCTTAATCAAATCAAGTTTGTTACGCAAGTAACCTTCCTAAGCTCACCCACTATTAGAGAAACTCGAACCTCGAAAGTTGATTGCTTTTAATTATTAAAACAATTCAACCCTAGTTGTAAACTCTATAGGACGAGAGAATCTAATAGAAGTCTTTTTGAGACACTAATCATGAGTCATACTTCTTTAATTTCTTTCTTATCGCCAACTTTTTGGTAGTGCAAACTAGCTCCCACATTATTGTATAAAGTTATAAACAAATTAAAGGCCAGAATCATTTGATTTTTTTATTGAAAAAAAAATGTCTTAATATGATAACGCCTAATGATGCTAAGAAAGCTATTTAACTTTTTCAAAGTGATTCACTAGATTGCTAAATGATCTCATGGCAATGGAGGAATCTCATATTGGGATTTATGACAAAGTTATCTAATGAAATTAAACAATTCTTAATATAAATTTCTAGGGTTATTCAAAAACTACAAAATGCTAAATCCATACAAGTGTTCCGGCCATCCCTATATTTAGTTCATTAGCAATTTTTTTAATGCAAGGGGGCAAGGCTTTTATGGATTTAGAATCGATTAAATGTCTTTAAATTCTGCAACAAGTCTTACTAACTAAGCTAGCACATGTAATCCTTCCAAGAAATTCATGATCTATGTTTACCAACTAAAGAGAATACACTTAGAATTGTATTTGATTTCTTGACTGAATACAAGCTTCTATAGCTAACTCTGACATAACCTTGTGGAAATAAAAAACTTAGACTTCTTATTCTATTTTGATTTTCCTATTTTGTAACATATGTAGACTTTCTTTCTTTAACACTAGGTATGATAATTATGTTGGCATCATCTGTACAATGGTAGATTAATAGAATGACAAATTTGTACAAGTTACAATTATATCACACAGTGTCCTTTAATGTCTGTCTCATATTACTTATTCTATGGTTTACTATTCTTGTCTTCTATAAATGTCAATGAAGGAAAGGTTATAATATTAGTGATATTCCAACAATAATTAAACACTCACATTCTTTCACTTGTATTAGCAATTCACCTGATAGGGATAATAAGAGACTATGTTCAGCTTATTCTAAATTTTTTTATGTGGATAATGGCCCCTGCTGACCCAATAATGGCCCCTCAAAAAAAGAATACAAATTCTTAAGTATATATTTTTTTGGTAAACCTAAAATTTAGTATCAGAATCATCTTGTGGTAGTCGTCCAATAATTTTAACACAATTCAATTACCACTTAAAATTTAAACAACCTATCTTTTGTACATTAAAAATTGCCCGAAGTTAACATTAACAATTTGCGTTATGGTCTTCTTAAATGAATTACGACTCTGTTGATTTGATGTGGATCAATTCTTCTTGTCTTCTTCTTTTTAACTCCACCGAGGTAGAGAATTTTTGAAGATGTGTGTTGAATTTATCTGAAAGATATGATGCATAGTCACTATATCTAAATTTACAAAACATTAGGTTGTTTTGATTTTTGTTTTCCTTAAAAGACATAAAGATCATGGGAGAAAAATAGAGAAGGGAGGGGAGCGATCCACTACACCATAAAAGGGTTTCTGCTACTGCTCTTATAGGTTACTAATACTAATTGTAACACTTTTTTTCTAAACCAAACAAGGTGATCCTAATATTTGTATCATCAACCAAACCATACTAATGGCATAATTGCATCATGATTCAGACAATACTAACATAAAATTGGTTTCATTTTACAGCTCATACTGAATTTATATAGTAACATACATTAACTAATACTAATTTCAAATGAAGCTGATGCTCAATTTTGCTTTGTATCATGTAGAAACTATAACTAATTTAAAATATTTTCCATAATGTTGTGTCTGATTTGGAAAATAACAAACTAAAAAACAAGATAAGGAGACTCTCGTAATGCATATGTTTCAACACTGAGGCTCACTCACTGCCTACTCAACAATATACAACAAACACGTTCTCTAACATTAAATAGAGAGAGCATGAAGAGGAGTTAAAAGAAAATTCTATGAACAAATCAGTAGCTCAAGAAATCCACATTGAAATCACAATATACATGGGATGTTGAAGGACTAGAATGCCAAGAGTATAA
This sequence comes from Berberis vulgaris, assembly GCA_963556465.1. Lineage (NCBI taxonomy): Eukaryota > Viridiplantae > Streptophyta > Magnoliopsida > Ranunculales > Berberidaceae > Berberis > Berberis vulgaris. The sequence continues at coordinate 103,744,996 of OY747124.1, read as the reverse complement.
ATTGATCAAATGACATGAGAGATCCCATACACATCACAATATTTAGACTTTTTAAGTATGATCTCAGACCTTGACATCCTCCTCTATTTCTGCCCTTGCATCAACATCTTTAGCACAACACGATTGGAATCCATTTCATCTTTGATGAACTGCACTTCAAGCCAGACTCCTTTCAACAATATTGCTTATTCAATAAGAAATCAATAAGAAAGGGAATCAGATGCTCAACCACAAGACTCACTGTAGCTTCGGCCATGTTCTCAGCAAATTTTCTTAACCCAAATCTATAGGTAAGGATAAAGCACGCATCTATAGGTAGACAAATGTTACCACTAAGGCATTTTTAACTCACCATTAGCCCATTAGGGTGGATCCAACTTTGGTAATTAATCAAAGATGATTTCAAGTTTGGTTGAATAAGAAAAAAAGTTTTCAATAAGAAACAAAAACAAAGTTTTTGTTTTGAATAAGGAATGAGTTGGCAGCTGGTTAATTAAATAGAAACAAATTTCTATTTGAGGCGGTGTTGGGCGGCTGCAAACAAGTATAAATAGGTGCATAAAATAGAGTTTTATTCATAGTGTTTTCAGAGAAGCTGCTGCGTGAATAAGCAACAGAGAACATAATATTCTCTTTGGTGTTTGGTACGGTTGTATGCGCGTGGACGGTGACTTTGTGTCTGATTCTTTGGGCGCGAATTTGTGTAACAAAGTGTGATGCGTGTTGCGATATCGATTTAGTTTTGTCGATTGATTTGGTAGAAGAAGTTGAAGGAGCTTTTGGGTTAATTCGCTGTGAGGTAACCCGTGTTATTTACTCTTTGTATTACTCAAGCTTTGGGCAAAAAGCTTGAGAAGTTATTGTACTTCTTCTTATTTGATTAGTGGATTCTCTCGGATTTTTCCCCTGGTTTTTCCCTTCACATTGAAGGGTATTTCACGTAAATATTGGTGTCTCATTTATTATTGCTTTAGATTATTTTATTGGTATTGTTTTATTTGTATTTGTCCCAACAAAGTGGTATCAGAGCAATTGTTGGGAGATTGTCAATTAAGAGAGTTGACATGGAGAATAACAACAATACAATGATGATTAGCCTTAATTGCTCAAACTATGTTATTTGGAAAGCCAAGATGGAAGACATATTATACTGTAAAGATTTGTACCCTCTTATTGAGGGAGATGCAGCTAAACACAAGGATATGTCAGAAGAAGAGTGGAAGAAATTAAACAGAAAGGCTATTGGTCACATCAGGCAATGGTTAGATGATTCAGTATTTCATCATGTATCAACTGAGACGTCTGCACATGCTCTTTGGACCAAACTCCAAAATTTATATGAAAGGAAAACCACTGCAAATAAGGTCTTCTTGATCAGGAAATTAGTGAACTTGAAATTCAAGGAAGGTAGTTCTATTGCTGAGCACTTGGATGAAGTGCAAAGTGTGGTGAATCAATTGTCCAACATGAAGATAGTGATAGATGATGAAATGCAAGCAATATTACTTCTTAGCTCATTACCAGATAGTTGGGAAACATTGGTGGTGTGTGTTAGTAAGTCGACACCGAATGGACAACTTACCATGGAGTAGGTTACCGGTAGTTTATTTAATGAAGAGACTAGAAGGAAGTCTGCCGGTACTGATCATTCCCAAGCACTTGTGACTGAAAACAGGGGGAGAGAAAAATATAAGAAGTATCATGGTTATGATAAGAACTGTGATAAGTTAAGAGGGAGATCAAAGTTAAGAGATAGAAGTTTTAAGTGTCATTATTGTGGTAAACCAGGTCATTTTAGAAAATAATTTTATAGTTACAAAAGATATTTGAAAGAGGGAAAAGTGAAGAATGGTGATAGTAAAGAAGCTATAGCTGCTGTTACTGATGAACCCGTGGCTCTTTTGTATGGCGAAGGTGAATGTTCGCATGTTGCAAATGAAGGAAGCGAATGGATTATTGACATTGGTGCATCTTATCATGCAACCACAAGGAAAGACTAGTTCACTACTTATAGAGCAGGAGATTTTGGCAGTGTGAAGATGGGAAACACTAGCAACTCTAAAATAGTGGGAATAGGTGATGTGTGTGTCCAGACTAATATGGGGTGCACGTTGACTTTTTAAGATGTACGTCATGTTCCTGATCTTCGTCTGAACCTGATTTCTGGACTTATTTTGGATAAACAAGGGTATATTAATTATTTTGGTAATGGTGCATGGAAGCTTACCAAAGGTTCACTTGTTGTAGCAAAGGGTAAGGCGTGTTGCACACTATACAAGACTCAGGTGAAATTGTGTAAGACTGGTTTGAATGCAGCTGAAGATAGTTCTTCTACAAACTTGTGGCATAGGCGACTTGCACACATGAGTGAGAAAGGTATGCAACTCTTAGAAAAGAAGAAATTAATTCCCTCCTTGAAAGATACTCCTCTTAACCCCTGTGATTATTGTTTATTTGGTAAACATCATAGAGTTGCATTTCGTAGATCATCAAAAAGAAAATACGGCTTGTTAGATTTGGTTTACACTGATGTTTGTGGTCTCATTGAAGTAGATTCTCTTGGTGGTAGTAGATATTCCTTGACATTTATTGATGATGCATCAAGAAAGGTGTGGATATATTTTCTCAGATCTAAGGACCAGATTTTTCAGCTATTCCAGCAGTTTCATGCCAATTTTGAAAGATAAACAGGTAGAGTTTTGAAGTATCTCCGCAGTGATAATGGTGGCAAGTACACATCAAAAGAATTTTAAGCTTATTGTAGTAAGCTTGGTATACGGGATGAAAAGACAGTTCCTGGCACTCCACAGCATAATGGGGTAGCAGAAAGAATGAACCAAACTATTGTAGAAAATGTGAGATGCATGCTTCGCATGGCTAAATTGCCAAAAGAGTTCTAGTCTAAAGCTGCTAATACAACTTGTTATCTCATCAACAGGTCTCCTTCATTTCCTTTTTAGATGGTGACATTCCAGAAAGAGTGTGGAGAGGGAAAGATAGTTCATACTCTCATCTGAAGGTATTTGGCTGCACTACACCAAAAGGCTTGTTTAGCTACGGGGAGGTGGCCACGGCTCTAAGCCGTTGGTTTAATTGCCACGGCTAAAAACCGTGGCTATAACGGCCAACGGTTTAAAACCGTGGCTAAAAAATAAAACCGTGGCCAAAAAACACTACACCAAAAGGGTTGCCACGGTTTTAAACCGTGGCTATAACTGCCAACGGTTTATAACCGTGGCTAAAACTGCCAATGGTTTAAAACCGTAGCTAAAAAAATTTTCACTTTCGCGCTTTGGAGGGAGCAGTTTCGCGCTTTGGCGAAAAAAATTGGGGAAAAACAGACTCTCTCCACACCTCCTCTTCACAATCACTGATTCTCGAAGCAGAGAAGAAGAAGGACGAAAGAAGGAGAGGACGATAGAAGAAGAAGAAGAAGAAAAAGAAGAAAGTTTGAGAAGGTAAGATCTCTTTCTTCTTCTTTAGATCTCCTTATTCTTTAGATCTCTTTGTTGATCTCTTCTTCTTATTTTTTTTTCTTCTTCTTATTGGTTACATCCTGTGACATATGTTCTTTTTGTTTTACCTATGGAGATGTCTTTGAAGGAAATCGAATCGAAGACCTAGAAGATAATCTAAAGGAGGTGTAGTGAGCTTCATTGATGGCTATTTTTATTTCTAGGTCTTTTGTGCTTCATTTCAGATACAAATTTTTCTTTGAGTTCATCGATTTTCCAAGGTAAATGTATCAATGAACTCTCATCTTCTTTAATTCATCTTGCTTTGAAGATTTAGAGGAAAACCCTCTACTTCGAGTAGGAAAGATCATTAACAGTGAGAATTACTAACATTGAGAATAAATATGTGAAAATCTATCCCTTATGAAAGAGTTTGAACGATATGGAACAATTTGACTTGAACACGAGTTGTTTGATAAAATGCTTCAATTAATCTATCCCTTGATGAAAGAGTTTGAAAGATATGGAACAATTTCAAGTGAACACTAGTTGTTTGATAAAATGCTTCAATTATGTATGCAATTGGAGGTTATGCTAATCTTAGGTACAAATCTCTGCTCATTTTATCTCATATGTTTGTTGAATATTCAAAGAAATTTCCGGATTTCCATTATTCTTGAGAAGTTTGTACCTTTTTTGTTCAATATGCCAAAACTTTCGTTTATTTTCTACCATTTTGACAAATTAGTATTTAGTTGGAACGAGGGCTGAAAGCTTCTCTAATAGTAGATCTTAGTTCATAGTTTGAATGTTTTATTGAATGTGTTCAATCTCACTCTTAATCCTAATTCCTAAATGTTTATCAAATTTGATAATTTTGTGTATGCTAGTGACTTAGAATTTTAATGCATATTGTTCACTGTCAAAACACAGAATATCATTTTTGTTGTGCATGATGATGTGGTTTACTTTCCATTCTATTTGCCTATAAGGAGAGAGTCAGAGAGCAATTAGAAACTAGAAACACACTTTTTATTTTAGAGACAACAGAGAAAGAAATTCCCAAAGAATAGTACGGTCAAATGGGCCTTATTTGGAGTCTTGTATCTCTGTTAACAGTTCATTTGGTTTATGAAAAAATTAACTTCATACCTGAACAGGTTGTGCAACCTGTTACCACTATGGTCCCAGTGAAGGTTCTTGACAATGGAGGTTCAACTGCAGCAGGTCCTCTTTCAGCAATTGTTTATTTCTTTTATCTTTACTGCATTATTATTGGTGTTAATAAGTTATCGTCGTCTTATTTGTCATCAATAAGTTTCGTATAGAAGACTTGCATCATTTTTATGTTTTGATTCATGAATCCGACTTTCATCTTCATTTCACTTGTTTCTGTTATTGGGATGCAATTATGCAAAGTTTATGATTATTTGCACTTATTTGCTGAACCACATATCCAATGATATAGAACATGTTAAATACATCAAGGGAGCTTGTTGGGCATTTTAACGTAGCACAAAGCCCATTTCTATCTAGCTTTACAATGAGAGACAAAAAATTTTGTTATAGTTTTATACAACTTATTTTGTTTTGTTATCAATATGAAAGCTATAAACTCTCAGTTGGCTTACTGGAAGGAATATTACTCTTTTATAGGCAATTTCCAGACTAATCATACCTCTCAGTTTAAGGACAAAGATGTATCGTTAGTCAAGCGAGATGATGCAATTCATAGATATCAGCTGTGAGTGAATGATAGATCTCTAAGTTTTTTTTTATTTTGATTGCTTCTTAGTTGATATTTATTTGCTCACTCAAAAACCTAGCGTCTCAGCTCGAGTGGATGAAGTCACCATCCCTGGGGCCCTTGCTCTTGAATTGATTGAATAGGTTAGCCAATTGAGTCTACTGTTTATACGTACATACTACTATATTGGATTAGATTCAGCAGTTTAGCTTGTTTTACTTGTACCTACATTTTCTTCTTGTTATGCTAAGGTGGAAGTTGAACGGTTTGATCATCTAAAAGCTAGTAGGATGAAAGAGACAGCTTTTAAGAAACAAACTGAGCTCAAAGATATATATGCCCGTGCTCATGTAATAATTGATCCAGAGGCTGCTCGAGAATAAATAATGACTTTGATTGATTCTGGGAACGTTGAACCCTCTGAGTTATTGGCTGATATGGAAAATCAGATAGTACAACCAAAAGAAGAGTCCCTCAGCAGAAAAGATATAATGTTAGCTTATGAAGAGGTGAGTTGGCTTGAAGACTACAATCGGGTATTTATGTTTCTCTTTATTAATCGTTTTATAAAATTAGAGAACTAATCACCGAGACCATATAGATCAGGGATTTGCAAGTTTTAGCGTTTGTTGGGTCAGATGCCACCCAGTTATTTTATCTGGTTAGGTATGATAATTTAAACACCTTAGGTTGCCCTTGCTATTTTGGCCTTGATTTGATTAGAATTTGTTTAGTCAGAGATTATTCTCAGTAATTTAGCTAATTACTTATGGATTCATGTGCTTCGACGCATGTTTCGAGTTGTTGAAAGTTCGATTCTGAAAATGCTCTATTGGGTGCATGATTTGTACATGTTGTAGTTGGTGGATCCACTAGTATGAGTAAGTTGTTCATAAGGTTTTAGTAGGTCTTTAAAGGATTCTATTTTAAGGAGAGTTCTTGAAATTTTTAGCGGATTTTGTCAAAGAACTGTATTGTGGATGTATTAGCTTTCACTTTTGAACTTGGAAGAATTAGAATTCTAGGCTATATATTTTTGGGCTAGAAAGAGGGGAAATGCTCTTGTGACTTTCTAGCAGAGAATGAATTTCTAGGGTTAGGGTTATGTTTAGGTTAGAACTTTGGTTACTGGGTGTTGAATGTTTGATGCTTTTGTAATGCGGCTGTAATGTTGAAAGAAAATATCGATTTTTTTTTTGGTTGCTTGGGTTTTGTGTTTTAGTAGTTTGGGAGATTGGGTATAGGATGTGATGGTGGTGCTGTGTAAATTAGATTATATTCGGTGGAGAGAAGATTGATTGGTTGAATTGATTTTCAATCCACTGCAGCAAGAATGGATTTTTTTATCTGTCCAGCTGTTTTTCAGTGACATTATTATTGTTTGCTAGAGATTATGAGATTTTTCATTTTCCTGCTGCAGGTGGGTATGGCACATTGGAGGAGCTCTTGGAGGTCATCACTTGGGATCAACTTGGCATCCATGACAAACCTGTAAGCAACCAAAACCAAATCAAAAAACCAACCATGGAGTTTTGGTTTTTGTTACCTTCATTTGCTTGACAAAGTGAGGAAATCTGTGCAGGTGGGTTTGTTGAATGTGGATGGATATTACAACTATCTACTGACCTTCATAGACAAAGCAGTGGATGATGGGTTTATCAAGCCTTCACAGTGCCAAATAATTGCCTCTGCACCAAATGCAAAAGAACTTGTTGAGAAGCTTGAGGTGTGAATTAATGATTACCATTGTTGTTTTGTTGGTTTTTTAGTGTTTGTTTTTATTTGGGTTCAATGATATTGTTTTGTTTTTGCTTTGATTGTAGGCATACGTGCCTGTACATGACTAATAGGTAACTAATCTATACTTCAAATTACAATTCACTCAACTCATTCCATTCAATCAAATTTCATGACTTCACATGCTCAAATCTATTTTCCTTACATGAAGCTTCTTCAACAATAGCCTTCAACAAAACCTGTATAAAATTATGTATACAGGTTTTACTCTATACTACTACTGCTTTTTTTATATTAAGTTGTTCAATGAATACAATAAAAGTATCATGATGAAGATTGTTATATCCTGTTATTTTCAGTAGGATGTTTTCTAAATAGGAACATGTGTAGCATGCACTCCCTGTTTTGCTAGATAGTGAAACCTGCAAGTCATCTGGAAACTTTTCTGACTTAGTTCTTAATACTCTCTATGTTTTCTTTCCTCTTGGATACAATAAAAGTATCATGATGAAGATTGCTAGCATGCACTTCTTATGCTTTGATAGTTGTTCAATTCAAGCTATATCTTTAGGTTCACTCTTGGATGATAATGTGGTTTGTTGCAGTGTCAGTACTGTCAACTCTGCTTCTGAACACTGGCAAAGGACTCATGAAACTCTTTTCTTGGTTATATCAATACCAACCCCCTTAAGGAATTTTCTCTCTTTAAAATAAGTTTGTCAGTAAGCTAGACTTCCCGTTTCACTGGATGATGAAACTGTTCCAGAAACTACTGCTCCTAGCTCATCTATCCCCATTACATCTATGGGAGAAGAATCCTCACAAGGGATCCAACAGTTGCTTCCTTCCCAGAGCAATCAGATCCCTAACTCTGCATCTAGATCTAGTGCTCACCACCTTTCTTTTAATAATCGGTACTTACTATTACTTTATATATAGATTGATGTAGATAGAGATATTGTCTTGTTATTGTGGGTTATTTTTTCTTTCTTTCACAAAACTCAATATTTTTATGTTGATCAATACATTTTACAGGAACTCTGCTAGTCAATCCTCCCACGTAAATCAAGATGGTGCAGGCCCATCAAAATTACAGTCTTTCTCGGAATCTCTGAAGTCGCGTTTGAATTCTTTTTCAATGAGGTATTTGATAGCTCATAGAAAGATCCCTTTCATTAGTTAGAAAACTTTAAGAAGATATGTTTAATTATTTCTTCCTTTTGTTTGGGGTAGGGATATGGCCATGATGATGATACGGGATTCATGTTTGATTCTATCTTTGGCTGATTTATTTATTTATTCACTTTTCTCTGTCTACAGGTACAAAGTCTCCATTACAAAGAATACCAGAGGATGGAAGGAGAGGTTGTTTTCTCGGAGCACTTCCATGGCTGATATTGGTTCAGAAGTTAAGAGAGAGGTAAATGCTGGCATTGCTAGCGTATCACGCTTAATGGAGCGTCTTGAAACCAGAGAAAATAGTGAAGCAACAGGTTCCTCTGCATCAAATAATGTGGTAGTGGATTCAGTTAGGGAGTTGGATAATCAGAGGATTACAAGGGATCATGGTAACAACCAGCCAAATAATGCTTCAGCTTCTTGTGCTGCAAGTTCAGGTCAAAATTAAGCTGTCCATTTCTTAGCAATATCAGGTCTCAGCATTTCATCTTTTAAGGTTAGTTATAGATACTTATTTTTTATTTAAATTGGGATCGTGTTGTGGTACTAGTATGATGATAGTGACAAATGAGATATTGTCCTATTATATCTAGATTTATGAACTATTTAAAATGTTTAGCATATAAATTGCATTGATCTGTGATGATTGCAAATGGAATTTTTGTTGTTTAAATTGTAATACATTTGCATTAGTTATGAATCCAATAGCACTGAGTCTAGAAGAGTTGATAACAACAAAACATTTGAAAAGATCCTGCATGTATGCAATCCTAATCAGAACTGCACTGGTGATATCTACCTTAATAGTAGCCCTCTGCATTCCCTTCTTTGGTAAGTATCTTCTTCCTCAGAAATGTGCAAACCATATAGCACTTGAGGCTATATTGATGGAAAAAAATGTTCCCAAGCTCTACTAGTTTCAAAACTATTAATTCTCAAAAACTTATTTATTTACCTGGTCTTGTGATGGCATTGATTGGATCATTACTTACCATGTTTGTTGTAAGCTATCTTCCCTAATTTCATCTCCACTCTTTTAGTTTCGGTTACTTAAGCTTAAAATTTTCAATACTACTTCGCAAAATGTTGAATTTATTCCAAACAAAACACATGAGGCTCAACAAACTCTAACTGGAATTTTTTTTTTTTTTCCCTCTTCATTCTCTTGGTTGCAGACTTTGATTCTTCAATGTGCTTGCTTCTTAAGTATCCTCAGGGGCAGAGTGACTTGGTTGCAGGTATGCAAGGAAAACACCTGACAAGTTCTGAATGACATTTGGACTCTGTTAGTGTTTGCTAACAAAAATTGATATTTTTGCAGGGCTCACTATGTCTTTTGATCATTATAGTTGGGATTATTTCTTGCATCTTTGGCACTATTTCAGCTCTATCTAAGATTATTCAGAACTTGAGCTAATGTAAGCTAATGTATTTGGGAATCTCCTTCTAGGAATTGTTTTTTTTTTGTCCCCTCAGTCTTTTAGCTTTCTTTTAATGTTGTTGTTGCTGAATGGAATGCAGGCTGCTAACACAAGTGTTGTTACTAAAGGGAGCAGGTTGCTATATGTTGCAGAGTGCTATGTTGTTACATGTAATGTTGTTTAGGAAGGATTTATGTTAGATTAGTTGTCAATTAGCTGTCAATAAATGTAGTACTATAAATAAGAGAGCATAAGAGAGAAAAAGGGATTCATTTGATATGTAAGAAAATTGTACACTTGAGCATTTGCTCTACAGGAGATTAGCCATCTCGAATTAGCTTTCTTATTGAATACAATCCATTCCATTTACTGTCATCACTCCAGAATTACAATTACAAGTTCTTCAGTCTGTAATTTATCTTCATTGCCTGTATTGCATCACTGTCAGTAGAACTGCATTGGCTTAACACCGTGACCAAAAAAAAAAAAAAATTTGCCACGGCTTAAAACCGTTGCTAACTATTGCAACGGCTTATAACCGTGGCTAAATCATCAACCGTCCTCGAGTATAAAACCGTTGCTAATATTTTTGCCACGATTTTTAGCCGTTACTGGGGATTTAGCGACGCCTCTACAGCCCACGGCTCTAAGTCGTGACAATGGGTTACCCCCATGGTTCAAAACCGTTGCTAATGGGTATTTTTGGTGTAGTGTTGTAAAACATTTGTTCATGTACCGAAGGAGAAGAGATTAAAGTTTGATGAGAAGGCATATCCATGTATTTTCATTGGTTATGGAGATGAGCAGTTTGGCTACAGATTATGGGATCCTGAGAATAAGAAAATTATTAGAAGTAGAGATGTGGTATTTTATGAAGATCATACAATTGCAGATTTTGAGAAAATTGAAAAACCCAAGCAAATAAATAATGAGGTAGCATATCTTACACCACTTCCTCCTCCTTTGTCGCATGTTGAAAATGGGGGAGAGATGCCAGATGATATAGTTGGTGACCATATGCCAAAAAATGAAGTTGTTAATGATGATCATGTAGAAACAGATGAGACTGCGCATGAAGAGCAACCCCTTCAGCAAGAAATAGTAGAGCCTCAATTAAGAAGGTCTATCAGAGAGCGCCAACCTTCAAAGAGGTATCCCAATGATGACTATGTTTTCCTTATAGAAGAAGGTGAACCAGAAAATTTTCAAGAAGTACTAGATCATAAAGATAAAAATAGTTGGATGAAAGCTATGCAAGAAGAGATGAGTTCCTTACACAAGAATGGTACTTATGATTTAGTTGAGATTCCAAAAGGTAGAAAACCTTTAAAGAACAAATGGGTGTACAAATTGAAAAATGATGGTGATGGAAAGAATGTGAAGCACAAAACTCGGTTAGTGGTAAAGGCTTTGCGCAAAAGAAGGGGATAGATTTTGATGAGATATTCTCACCCGTGGTGAAGATGACATCCATTAGAGTTGTGTTAAGTCTTGCAGCTAGCCTGGATCTTGAGATTGAGCAGTTAGATGTTAAAACTGGATTTCTTCATGGGGATTTGCATGAAGAAATTTACACGACACGACCAGAGGGTTTTGAAGTGAAAGGGAAAGAACATATGGTTTGCAGATTGAAGAAAAGCCTTTATGGATTGAAACAGGCTCCGAGACAGTGGTATAAGAAGTTTGACTTCTTTATGGTAGGACATGGCTACAAGAGAACACTTCTAGACCATTGTGTTTATGTCAGTTTTTCGCCTGATAGCTTCATTATTTTCTTGATTTATGTTGATGATATGCTAATTGTTGGAAAAGATGTTGATATGATTGGCAGGTTGAAAAAAAAATTATTTAGCTCTTTTGATATGAAAGACTTGGGGCCAGCTCAACACATCCTAGGGATGAAGATTACATATGACAGAAAATTAAGAAGTTGTGGTTGTCACAAGAAAAGTATGTTGAAAAAGTACTTGAAAAGTTCAACATGAATGATGCTAAGCCCGTGAGTACTCTACTTGCTAATCACTTCAAGTTAAGTGCCAAGTTATCTCCTCGTACTGATGAAGAAAAGAAGCATATGTCAGGTATTCCATACTCCTCATTTGTAGGGTGTTTGATGTATGTTATGGTTCGTACAAGACCAGATATTGCTCAAGCAGTCAGTGTTGTGAGTAGGTATTCAGAAAATCCAGGAAAAGAATATTGGGCTGCAGTTAAATGGATTATGAGATATTTGAAAGATACTTCTAAGCTTTGGTAATTCAAGAGTTGTGTTAGAAGAGTACACAGATGCAGATTTTGCAAGTGATTTAGACAAGAAGAGGTCGACTTCAGGTTATGTTTTCACTTTTGCAGGGGGAGCTGTAGCTTGGCAGTCTAGATTGCAAAAGTGTGTTGCTTTGTCAACTACTGAAGCCGAGTATATTGCCATTAATGAAGCAGGGAAGGAAATGTATATGGTTGAAAAGATTGCTCAAAGAGCTGGGTGTGAATCAGAATAAGTATGTGGTGCATTGTGATAGTCAGAGTGCTATTGAGTTGAGTAAGAATGCCACATACCATGGACTTACCAAGCATATTGATACACGTTACCACTGGATACGTGATGTACTTGAGAAAAATTGTTTCCAAGTTGCAAAGATTCATGCTAGTGAAAATCCTTCCGACATGATGACAAAAGTAGTTCCAAAAGGAAAACATGAGTTCTGTAGAGAACTCATTGGAATGGCCTAATATGATTAGGCGGTGATTCTTCCCTAATAGTCTGGAGGGAGAGATTTGTTGAGGTCCAAACCATTAGGGTGGATCCAACTTTGGTAATTAATCAAACATAATTTCAAGTTTTGTTGATTAAGGAAAAATGTTTTCAATAAGAAACAAAAACAGAGTTTTTGTTTTGAATAAGGAATGAGTTGGCAGCTAGTTAATTAAATAGAAACAAAGTTCTATTTGAGGCGGTGTTGGGCGGCTGCAAACAAGTATAAATAGGTGCATAAAATAGAGTTTTATTCATAGTGTTTTCATAGAAGCTACTGCGTGAATAAGCAACAAAGAATATAGTATTCTCTTTGGTGTTTTGTGCGGCTGTGCGTGGACGGTGACTTTGTGTCAGATTCTTTGGGCGCGATTTTGTGCGACTAAGTGTGATGCGTGGCTACTATATTGACTTAGTTTTGTCGATTGATTTGGTAGAAGAAGTTGAATGAACTTTTGAGTTAATTTGCTGTGAGGTAATCCGTATTATTTACTCCTTGTATTACTCAAGCTTTGGGCAAAAAGCTTGAGAAATTATTGTACTTCTTTTTATTTGATTAGTGAATTGCCTCAGATTTGCCCCGTTGTTTTTCCCTTCACATTAAATGGTTTTCTACGCAAATATTGGTGTCTCGTTTATTATTGCTTTAGATTATTTCCTTGATATTGTTTTATTGGTATTTGTCCCAACACATTTGGCAGGATGAAAATGTTGCTATTCAGAAATATTTGCTACAAGCATGATTTTGTTGCAAGAAGGAACATGAGATTCATGTTCTTTGTGTAATGAAGTCCGGTGGACACTGTTTTGTTTATGAAATGAAAACAATGAACCCTCTGCACCTCCATTCTGAACACTACCAATGTCAAGTCACCAAGAAGGCTTTTAGCACGTTGCAATGCATCATTAGAAACTGATATGGATCTTCAGCCTCCAGTTTGGAATGCCTCTTCCTATGATTCAGGACCTGACATGTACAAATCTGTTTGACAATCAAGAAGATGCCTTGGAACTGCTCTGGTGTCCAGACCCATACTGTCATCTCCATCAATTCTCGACTCTAAATGCCATGAACTTCCTCAATCGTACTAATCATCAGTAGTAAAGTTAATTATCAGGAGTCTCACCCAATCCCAACAATGATTTGGCTTTGGTGACACCAGCAGAAGATAAGTTTGCATTTTCCCCTGAGCCTGTCTTGAAAAGGGAATTAGAGAAACTGCACACCATTTCTGTACCCTGCACTTGGTCTGCAAAATATATTCTGTTCCAAGTTTTCTTCAATGGCATACAGGGATCTTCAAGATTAAAACTAAATTCAACCTTACTCAACATCAAGAACCCATGAATAAAACGAATTATTTGAAATAATATGTTGAGAAATGTTCTTTAAGAGTTTGTCTATTGCAAGAAAAATCCAAATTTGTGAAATTACGATTTCTAATAGATAATGTCATAGAATTGTACACTTGAAACCACTTTGTGCACTCACCTCTGGGCTGCAAATCTCTATCACACAAATACTTCCCAAATCATTGTTCTTCCTGATGAAAGCAAGGATATATAAGTTGGACTGGTCTCTGTTAGATGTGTATTTTGTTTTGTTTTAAGCAGAATGTACAGACTAAGGCTCCAATGTAAGTGAGGGCGCGTAATTAGAAACTAGACCGATGAACCAGTTACCAACAAAGTATGCTAGAAACTTGAAGAACTATAATAAGTGAAAACACTATGAATTCTCTATTCAATTGGTTAGACTTTCCCTAAGAATTCTCTACAGTTGAGTTCTCGGCATAACTTGGTGCAATGGGGTTGCCTAGATATACATTCCAAGAGACACATCGAGTCATTTTGGGGTTCGACAGGCATCATGGTATGGGACCTTGGTTGCTACATATTGCCATCTGAAGTTGAAGGGGGATTAACATTTCAACTACTAGTATTAGAGGAAAAGTTGCCATAGTTAACGATGCTTCAACTTCAATGTTGTCCTGCTCTCTTGCTTTTTGCCTTTACTCTTTATTTTCTTCTTAGCTGTGGAAAATTTTGCCCTTGTCTGATCAGAACAGGCTGTATATGTGCTAGACTACAAACACAATAGGGAACAAGATGATGTTCACCAAATCTACTTTTCCTCATGAAAGTTGTTTAGAAAACCTTTCAGTGGTTACAGTGTACATCAGATAGTAAGTCCACAACACGATGGATTTATTAGTATAGAAGTTCCTCGATCTATCTTATCTTTGAAAAAGAACGATTTAGTGTGACATTGCCTTATCCAGTAGTGTTGTCTGAGTAGGCTAAGAACAACCCATAGTGTTTTCTACCAACCTAATAAAATTCATCTTGGATTGATGTATTTGTATCCAAGTTGAGTTATCTTCCTAAGATATTATTTGATACTTTCCACTTGGAGTTGTTTGATCCACCCTTTCACTTTGGATATGAGTCTCAACTAGCCCATATGAAGAAAAGATGGGCAACTCTGTTTGTTTGTAAATTTGTATGGTTGAGAAGTATAGAGGAACCTACCATTGAGGTGTGGATTGCTTTCATAACCAGTGAACTTTTTGCTGGCTTATTCTATTTCAAGTATTCAGTTCATCATTCAAGAACCAAGTCACTGATGAAGCAATTAATGTAAGCATATAAAGTATAAACTGTTTATCGATATGAAAGTTTGTTTGTTAAATAGGAAGTCACTGCCCTTCAGCAAACCAAACTAATGGCATAAAATACATATATTCTTGACCATGATACCGTTAACAATTCATTACCATCATTCTCTTCCAGATTCTGGAAGAACATATTGAAACTTAGAAGCATTATGTCTCATGTAGCCTGTTTTATTGCTCAAAAATTCATTCGTACTCAAAACTTGGGAAAAAGCATTAGTATTGAAAATACAACAATGGCCAAGTTATATGACACTGATCAATCATCTAGTCAATTTTACGCACTTTTCTGGTGGTACCTCTTATGGAATAGAGTCTTTGGCTGGTTTTACGTGACTCGTGAAAATCATCATAAATAGTTTGTTCAAACTTTAGATTGGAATTCGGACAAACTGGATGACAGAGACAATAGTACTCTTCAAATTTGATATCATTCTTCGATGTAGATAAAAATTATTTGAAATGGAAGAATTTTATATGATGGAGAGATCACTAGATAGTAGATACCCTTCCATAAAATGGTGGGCGCAATGTGTAAAATGATTGTCAAAAAAGTCAAGTGTCATGACTGAATCCATCGTAAGTAGGTAAGTTTTGGCAAATAAGAAAGAGACACTGTACCCACAAACAAATTTCCACAAAATTAAGCTGGCCATCTTATTGGTTGTGTTAGACAACAAAACATTTGGACCCCTAAACATGATGATGATAATGGAAGCACCAATGGTGGTCTCCATGTACTTTTCATGATTAGCTCTCTCTATTTTGTAAGACATTCACAGAAAACTACATATTATTTGGTGCATTCTATCAAACCAGTCCAAAGCATGAGGAATTTATTAAAAAGCTGATCTGATGTTGTATCTTATCTTCTTCAAAAGCCATTATTTTGCACTGTGACAAGACCTTAATCATTGATCATCTCATGTTTTGATGGAGTGGACTAAGAAGAACTCATCTTGTTTTCTACCAACTCATTAATATTCATGTATAATATTCTTGTTTTCTATCAAGGTGTATCCTCGAAGATCATCTAGAACGAAGAAAAGTACAGCAAGTACAGACATTGATCTAGGTGTTTGGTCAGTATTTATATTGGGTTTACTATGATGTATGTCCTCTGGTTCTTTTTATCGGGTAAAGTCGTCATGTACCCCCGACTGATGTAAAAGATTTTTTCTAGTAATAAATTTAAAAAAAAAAATGTACCTGCAGTCCAAGTTGGATTACCTCACCTTATATATGATAAATTCTTTGAACCTTCTTCCACTTGTACTGATCACAGGGGTTACCACTCTTATCTATGAATGAAGAATTGAACCCAAGTTCATTCATGCATGTATAATGTATCGAAATATCCAATATCAGGCGTGGCAGTTTCATTTGTTTGTAGTGAATTTGTATCCATTGAAGATTGTTCTAGGGGACCTACCATTGGTCGTCTTTTGCTCCTGGAAGTGGTGTTGCTAAAGTTGAGTTCGAGAATACCAATCTCTAGCTTAACTAGTAAGACTTGTGATTCCATTAAAGGCGCCAATATTATAAGGAAACCTTGTTTGCTTTAAAAAAAAATCCCAATTACTTGTAATTAAAATGGTTAATTTGTTGTTTTCCTAAAAACCTGACTTGTAAAATGGTTAATTTATTTCTTATGAAGTAGGAATTTTTACCCTAGACCATCAACCCTAACAAAAGCATTTTCATAGTGAGTATTTTTTATGGTAGGGACTTGAATGGGGATGGACAAGCACAGAATGTTGGAACTTTGCCTGTAAAAGTGTGTGGTAGCTTCCCACACCAGTCCATTCAAATATCCCCTTGAAGATTTCCAAGTTGTAAGGTACTTGGAATTTTTCTATGGAAGAGAGGAATTCCACGACTCCATTGAAATCTTCCCTTCAATGTGTTGTACGAGTAGGACCAGTTAAGAGGATGGAACCAAATTACATTATCATGTGGTATGTTGGAAGTATTAGTCATGGATTTGGACATTTCATTTCATTGTACCACACATAGTTAAAAGGCAAGTCGATCTTTGATCATAAAATTTAATGGTAGATGATGAGTGTTACTCAATTTAGCCTGTAAGATTCATCATGAATTCTCATAAAATAGAATTCCATCCAACCAAACACACCCTTAATGCTATGTTATTCAATGTAAATTGACGATTATTCTTCAAAACTTGTTGCAAGTACTTGAAAGAGTAGAACACTCATTTTGAATTGGCTGTTAAATATGATAGTATAGTTGTTAATAAATATAGCTTATATAAATGCCATGCTGAAACATCACAATCCTTCCAACACGCATCACAAGAGCAACTCGACTCTTAGTTGTGGCTTTAGTCTGCATAATCACGATCAGGTCACCAAACAAACAAACATAGTCAAGGATAAAAATGAGAAACGTTACCAAATCGTTTGATTTGTCAAGAAAGCATGATTGCTCAGATCAATGATAGAACACTCCCAAGCAAGATGCCCAATGGAAAAAACTCTTTTAACTTATCATCTAAAAAATGTTTATGTTAAATCAAAGCTATATTACCCAATAATAGAGGAAACTATAATGATTGAGACGACTCTCAAAACCCTAGGTGCTCAAAAAGCTAATTACCCATTTCCTTTTCTTTATTTTTGTTGTCACTGTGTTTAACTAAGGTGTAACAAAAGTAAATACTATTGGTTATTACACACTCAACTTTCAAACTCTCTTTGTTCTGAGAATCACATTAGGGAATCAGTGTTTTGCAACCAGCATGATATGGCATTTAGGGAGGTTTATAGAATTCTCGTGAGACTCATAAACATCCCCTGATGATGCTGCATCACCTTAAAGCCTTTTTCATTACAAATGAACCCTGTTTAATTTATAGGTTCTCTTAGTGGTACATCATTATATCGATAACCCTAAGATTATGGCATTCTACAATACGAGCCTTTGTTAATTAGTACCAGACCAACACCAATGCCAAGCACTCATTCTCAGTGGATTTGCCATGAGCGCGCACCCTCCAAAGTCATTCAAGCAGCTTTTGGTTAGACTCAGAACCTTAGGATGTCCATTCACACACTTAATTTACGGTTTTGTTTGTGCGGTATTTATACTAATACATCACCCCTAAGAAAAGAGTGCATGAACTCCACTATCTTGATTCATGTATGTGGTTTAATAATGTAAGAGTAGTAAGAAAGATCAGACTTCACTGATAGATTGAAGAACATTGTCTAGTTGTTACAGGTACATTTAACCAACTCCAATCAATAATGTACCTCTACTGGCCTTACTGGGATCCAACCACATAAACAATGTCAATCTTAGTAACAATAATGAAAAGATGAATCTGGTTGGATAACTTTTGCACGACACCACATATAACCTAAGGTTGTCATTGTTTTCGTCCTTGTAATCAATTGTCAAGGGGTCCCTCAAGATCTCATGTTCTACATTTCACCTCAATCATTTGCTCACGGGTTTTCACTTTATAAGTTGTCGCTAATCTAATGGACAACTTCATGTTTCACTCCTATTGTTCTATAGCTGATGTTCAACTTGTGATTTGAAGATATAAATCATGATTTTTGAAGTACTTAATGGCATATTGGTCGTCGGAGAATTAAAAACAACAGGTATGAAATTTTATTTTGAAATAAAATGCAGTATAAACTGATTTTTTGCACAATGAAAAATGGGTCAAAATCCACTTTCTTCTAATTATATTTACCAATATCATTAAATTTTTTTTTTTTCTTTTATGACGAGAGAATCTAATAGAAGTCTTTATTTTGTTATAATGTTCTACACTACTACAAATTGATTAATTATCATTTTCGAATCAAACATAGATTCTGGTTTGGACCTCTAACTTTCATTTTGAGACACTAATCTTGAGTCATACTTCTTTAATTTCTTTCTTATCACCAACTTTTTGGAAGTGCAAACTAGCCTCCCACATTATTGTATAAAGTTATAAACAAATTAAAGGCCAGTTTCATTTGATTCTTTTTATTGAAAAAAAAAAATATGTCTTGATGGTGCTAAAGAAAGCTATTTAACTTTTTCCTTTTTGAAGTCCTTCAAAGTGATTCACTAGATTGCTAAATGATCTCATTGCAATGGAGGAATCTCATAATGCTAAATCCATACAAGTGTCCGGGCCATCCCTATTTACTATTTAGTTCATTAGGAAAAAAAAAATTTCAATGCAAAAGGTAGCAAGGCTTTTAGGGGTTATAATCAATTAAATGTATTTAAAGTCTATAACAAGTCTTACTCATTAAGTTAGCACATAAAATCGGAGAACAATATATTTTGAATCTCGTAAAACCAAGGATTCCACATACGGTTCATCAAAGAGCCCAAGAATAAAAGTCCAAAGTATATAAATCATGTTTAAGATGCAATCATGGATTAGTCTGTAAGTATTTAGGTTCCTAGGTATGATGATTATGTTGGCATCATCAGTACAATGGTACATTAAGAGAATGACAAATTTGTACAAGTTACAATTATATCACAGTGTCCTTTAATTTCTGTCTCATATTACTTATTCTAAGGTATACTATTCTTGTCTGCTATATATGGCAATGATGGAAATGTTTATAATATTAGTGATATTTCAACAATAATTACACACTCACATTCTTCCACTAGAAAGGCTAACTGTCGAGGAAATGGGCGAGGAAACCAGTGAGAGGGGTGGTGTGACATCTTATCCTCCTCGAGATGTATAGCAGTATCCTCGAGATGAACATCAGCACACATCTCAAAGGAGATGAGCGGTTACACCACGCCCCTTGCTGGTTCCCTCGCCCATTTCCTCGACAATTAGCCTTTTTCTTCTTCCACTTGTATTAGCAATTCACCTGATAGATAGGGATAATAAGAGTTTATGTTCAGCTTATCCTAAATTTGTTTATGTGGATAATGGCCCCTGCTGACCCAATAATGGCCCCTCAAAAAAAAAAAATACAAATTTTTAAGTATATTTTTTTTTTTGATAAACCTAAAATTTAGTATGAATCATCTTGTGGTAGCCGTCCAATAATTTTAACACAATTCAACTACCATTTAAAATTCAAACAACCTATCTTTTGTACATTAAAATTGCCCAAAGTTAACATTAACAATTTGTCGTTATAGTCTTCTTAAAAGAATTACGACTGTGTTGATTTGATGTGGATTAATTCTTCTTGTCTTCTTCTTTTTAACTCCACCGAGCAAGATGTGCGTTGAATTTATCGAAAAAATATCATGCATAGTCACGGTATCTAAATTTACAAAACATTGAGGGTATGTTTATTTTTTGTTTTTCATAAAAAATAATTGAGAGACGATGGGATAGAGGAGAGAAGGGAGGGGAGTCAACATGAATGTTGTCAACTGTAACTATCAATCTTCTTTCAAAATTACTGGAAATTTTTTTTGAGGGAACTAAGAATGATTTTTTAATGAAAATTTTGAGAAATATAACTATTTTCAACATTACAAACCAAGAATATTAACTCTCTTTTCCATTTGTTTTGTCGCTTCCAAATATTATTGAGATATCTTTATACTATAACCAGAAACCATCTTAAATTCATCTTCATTTTTCGTACAATTCAATAGAGAGGACGACAAAGTACAAGACAAATAAGAATAAGACGGGAGGAGGCTAGGGAGGATGGTGACAATGCTTACAGGATAAAAATGAGGTGGAGAAAATAGGGATTGTTGATAGAGATGAAGGGTAGCTACAATAATTACAAATTTATTGTGAGATTACTATTAAAATAAATTTTTATTAGACACTCAGTACTAAGTGATAAACATATCTCTTAATGCTTACTCCAATAAGAATTTCAACTTTTTTTCAAAACAATTTTTTTTTTGAAGTGTCCCACTTGTTATTAAGACTTATAAATCTATTCATCAGTCAGAAAAAACACACTGACATGTATCGGTGGAAGGACTAGCTAAAATATTGATTGGCAGTGACGGAGCCAGGATTTTTGTTGAGAGGGGGCGGAGTGATGTCATAATTAATTAAATATAATATAAAAATTAGTTACTTTAACATGAATTTTTTTAAATCCGAAATTCTTCCTGGCTTGGAAAAACCGGCGAGGTTGCTGCCTGGGGTTAACAACCTTTTTGGAAAAGGTGTTTAAAGAGGGGGGCAAAAATACACTTTTGCCCCCCTCTTTAACAACCTTTTTGGAAAAGGTGTTTAAAGAAGGGGGCAAAAGTGTATTTTTGCCCCCAGACAGCAAACCAAGCAGGGGGACCCAGGCCCTGCAGAATTACTACTATATTCATTGATTACTACTATAGCAAAAAGGGGAGTACAACAAAGACAGTCATTGAAGATGATTACTACTTATAGAAACACAACAGAAGAGAAGGGTTTGAATCGTTGATTACTACTACATGAAGAAAATGAGGAAGAAATTGAGTTGCTTACGATTTTTTTTGTGGAGATGACAAACACAGTGATTAATGAAGGCATCTGGTACCTAGAAGAAGAAGAATAAGGTGGTTTGGATCCTACTGGATCTTGTGAAGATGAGCTCAAATAACTCAATAGTTATAGATCTTTGAAGATGATGAAATATAGGGGTTTCCCTCATCTTATCCAATCGATGGAGTGTGAAGAAGAAACTGTGAATTTTGGTTTCTTTGAAGAGCAATTCTAGCTGGCTTGGGAAACCAGCCTGGTCCCTGCCTGGGGGGCGAAAATACATTTTTGCCCCCTCTTTAAAACACATTTTTGGAGTATGTGTTTAAAGAGGGGGGGGGGGGGGGCAGGTAGGGAAACCACGCTAGTTTCCCAGGTCCGCTAGAATTTCTGTTCTTTGAGAGATTTGAGGGATTTAACCTCTATCTCTAACTCTAAAAGTAGAGTTTGAATTTGATATAAAGAGGAGCAAATTAAAAACTAATTGGAAGACAAATAAATTATTAAAAAAAAAATCTCAAAAGTAAGTGGGGGCAAACTTGCCCCACCTGAATCCGTGCCTGTCCACAAACCTGCATACATAAATTAATAAAACCAACCATATCATGCAGGCCAAAACAAAATTTGTGACATCAACCAAACTGAAACACTAACATTACTAGTTAAAGCGATTCAATATACATCATCGTTACTACTACTATCGAAACCAAATCGAATGGATGCTCATTGCGCCACCTCGATGGGTGCCATCTCACCAGCGGGCCCAGTGGCAGCCTCTTTACGGTGAAAGACCTTCGCAATCTTCTCAATGGGTATCAAAGGCAGATAAGCTGAGTCCCCATAGCCACTTTTAGGGATTTGGGGTATTAAAAAAAAAAAAAAAAAAAATTTCTCAAAAAGTCAGTGGGGGCAAGTGCCCCCACGTGGCTCCGTGCCTGTTGATTGGCAACATTTCATAACCATTTGCAAGACGTAATCTCCTAGCAGTATAGATCTCATATCTCTTCTTTGGACCTTTCTAACTGTCGAGGAAAGGGGCAAGGAAACCAGTGAGGGAGAGGGTGTCACCACTCATCTTTTTCGAGATTCGCATTGTTATGTATCTCAAATTTTTTTTTTTTTTTTTTTTTCGGTCAAACATGAAAGTGTTTATTAATGAAAGAAAGGGAAACAAGTTACAACAAGAAACATTCCTATATCAAGGAATGCCAAGACACTATGAAAGTGTCAAAACCCAAATCCGTAAATAAATTACATGCCGTACCCATTTTCCACAACAATTCTCTAATCTCGATAAAGATAGAGTGTTCTGATCTGTTAAGCCCTTCAAAAACCCTTTTATTTCTTTCTTTCCACACACACCACATGAGAACGTGAGGGACCCTACGCCATAACCATTCCCCCCGACGGGAAGGATTAGCTTTAGACCACCAACTTAGCCAATTTAGAATGGAACCTTCAAAAAACAAACTCAAACCGAATTCCACCAAGAAATTGCGCCAAATGGATTTGGAGAAACTGCAATGAAGCATCAAATGGTCTAGTGTCTCTTCAGAATCGTTGCAAAGCACACAGAGACTCCCAGAGAGGATTCCCATTTTTCTTAACCTATCCTTAGTCAAGATCTTCTCATGCAAAACTGACCAAGTAAAGAAATTAATCCGAGGAAGAAGGTTTTTCACCCATACCAGATTTTTGTGGGAGGAAATGAATGGGTTAGAGTGGGTCTCATAATGAGATGCAGCCAACATATCCGAAAATTCTTTCACCGAGAAGCCTACACCTTTACCCTTCCACACCAAAATATCTGGTCCCTCTGAGAGCATTTGTCTATCCAACAGGAGAATAAGATTTGCTAACTCATCTAGTTCCCCAGTGTTGAGGTGTCTGCGAAAGGAAAGATCCCAAGAGTTGCTGTTAGACCAAAAACTGCTCACGTTCCCATATTGATCCTTGTTAATGAGAAATAACATTGGAAAAAGATCTTTCAGAGATTGGTTGCTACACCAGACATCATGCCAGAAAGAGATGAGATCACCATTTCCACATTTGAGAGAGGTGTGTGGGTAGAAGCAACTGGCGCACCGGGAGATAGATTTCCACAAAGAGCATCCGAAGGAAGTGTACTTAGTTCTCTTTTCCCAAACCCATCTATTGCGCCCATATTTGTCCAAAATGAGAGATCTCCATAAATTATCATTCTCTTCTGCAAATCGCCAAATCCACTTAGAAAGTAATGCAGTATTGAAAGTGAGCACCTGCCGAATGCCTAAACCACCTCGAGATTTAGGGCAACAAATTTTCTCCCAGCCCACTAAATGCATCTTTCTAGAGTTATGAGTAGAACCCCAAAGGAAATCACGCATGATCCTTTCCATCTTGGCTGCTATTGAACAGGGAACCTTGATAAGAGACAGCATGAATACTGGGATAGAAGCTAATGTGGATTGTACAAGAGCTAGTCTGCCAGGTTTAGATAGAAATTTGCGTTTCCAAGTCGCTAGTTTCGATTCCATCCTTTCGAGCGTCTCGTCCCAAACAACTTTACTTTTGAAACTAGCCCCCAAAGGCATGCCCAAGTACTTAACTGGGAGGTGACCTGCTGAACAACCCAATAAATCCGCCAACTGGTGCAGGTGAGGGACATCTCCAATAGGCAAGACCCTTGATTTGTGAAAGTTGATTTTCAGCCCTGAAATGACTTCAAACCAAAGCATAATTTTTTTAAGAGCAAGAACCTGAGAAGCGGAAGCATCACAAAAAAGGATAGTATCATCCGCATATTGGAGAATAGAGACAGGCGGACTACCCTTCGCGACAGAAAACCCTCTCACTAGGCCAGCATCAACTGCTTTCAGAATCATTTGAGTTAAACCTTCTGCTGCTATAGAAAAAAGAAGAGGAGACAGGGGATCGCCTTGTCGCAGACCTATCGAGCTATTGAAAAACCCGTGTAGCTGACCATTAATTTTCAGAGAAAAATTAGCTGTAGATCTGCAAGTGTGAAGCCAATCAATCCATTTCGAGTCAAACCCCATGCGAGTCATTACCAAATCCAAATATCTCCAAGAAACATTGTCAAAGGCTTTGGAGAAATCTAATTTGATAACAAGCCCTGGAACACCTTGTTTTTTTCTAGAATCAATAATTTCATTGGCAATCAAAGGGCTATCCACCACCTGTCTTCCACTGACTGCTGCACTTTGAAAAGGAGAGATGACTGAATGAAGAACTATTTTCAATCTGTTAGCTAACACCTTGGCGATTATCTTATAGGTCCCATTCAAAATACTGATAGGTCTAAAATCATTTACCGTCCGCATTCCCGCACATTTGGGAATGAGCGAGATGATAGTGGTGTTCAAACGCCAATCAAGGAAGTTTCTCGAGTTAAAATCTGCAACAACTTTCAGAAAATCTATTTTGATTACCTCCCACATTTTCAAATAGAACATCATTGAGAAACCATCAAGACCTGGAGAAACTTCAGATTTTAGATCTTCCATTGCTGCTCTAATTTCCATTTCCGAAAAGTTATCTACCAATGCCGTAGCCGTAGACTGAGAGATAGACTTGAAGGTAATCCCCGAGAAGAAAGGTCGCCACTCCTCCTTTTCATGGAACAACTTCTTGAAATGAGAAATCAGTAGTGCTCTAATACTGACTTCATCCACGACCAACTCCTGACCCGTGCTAAGAGCTTCAATGGAGTTAAACAGTCTACGTCTGTTAGCCAAGGTATGAAAGAATTTAGTCCCCTGATCCATATGACGAACCCAGTTGACTCCTGATCTGATTCTCCAAACCTCGTCGTCTCTTTTGGTTAATGTTGCCCATTCTTGTTGCAGTTGCACTCTACAAGACCTCTCCTCAACAGTCAAGTCTCTAATCTCTTCATCCGCATCAATGCTAGCAATTAAAGCAGAGATATGCTGAATACATAAATTTGTCTTACCCCAAACTTTAGTCCTCCAACTTTTGAGATTGCATCTGAGAGCCTTAAGCTTCCACCATAAGCAGTAGCCAGGGTGGCCAGAGACTACTGAGTTGTTCCACCAAACCTTCATCTCCTCTGCCAGAGTAGGGTGATCAAGCCAACCATTATCAAAAGAAAAAAGGCGAGTACCACCACCAACAGACGAGTTCGCAAGCATGATAGCGTGATGGTCAGAACCTGCTGTACCTTTGATCCATTCGACTTTATCACCAAATTTGTCAATCCAATCCACCGAGGCTAGAAATCGGTCAAGTCGACAAAGGATAGGGAGATCCCTACGATTTGACCATGTGAATTTCCCCCCTTTTAGACTAAAATCAGCGAGTTCCACCTCATTAATGAATTGATTGAATTTCTGCATGCTTGTGGACCTCCTCCTGCATCCTTTTTTTTCCTTCATGTGACGGACAACATTGAAGTCACCTGCTAACACCCATGGCGATTGCACCCAACCAGCAATGTCATATAGCTCTTCCCAAAAGTGGTCTCTAATCGAGGGATCACATGGGCCATAAATGTTAGTCCCTGACCAAATGGAGTTATCCGAGATCATTTGGAATTGAATAGAAAGGGAAAAAACCCCTTTCAACACTTCCCTCATCTGCAAAAGATCAGCGTCCCAAATAGCTAAAATTCCGCCCGACCTGCCAATGGATTCCACCATAGCCCAATCAAAGGAACTATCACCCCACAATTTTCTGATAAATTCTCTAGAGCATCTCTCCAATTTCGTTTCCTGAATGAAAACAAGGTCTGGACGATTTTCTGAAATTAATCTACGACAACCCCTTTGACGCTCAGTATTTCCGAGCCCCCTACAGTTCCACGAAAGAATTTTGAGGTTCATGTAAAACCTTCAAACCCGTGGTTGTTGCATCTGTCCATTGCTGCGGCAGATATTGTACTCTGCGCTGCAGCTTGAACCATATCTAAAGCCCTGTGTTCATCCTGAATGAGGTCCACTCCCACTGTCAAGCCAATTTCTTTGAAAACCGAACGATCTGATGTTTCTTCCTGAGTCGAATGACAGTCAGAGACAGCAGGCTCCGCACTGTCATTAACCCTAGAAACAATAATTGGAGACTTGCCTGAAGTCCGATCGCTAGTGAGTAGAAACCCAAAATTATCGATGCGTGGGATCTCGAAACCTGGAGGAGCGCCTACGTGGTCTTGGATCGATGAGAAACTCTCCGCATGAGGCACACCTAGATTTGTAGACAACCCATGGGCTTCAACACAATGTACTGCTAGTGGCTCGAAACCCGGTGGGTAAGGTAAAGATGCCGAACAATCCTGAGTTTGGTTGGAGGACTCTCCTCTTGTCAGCCCGGCAGGGGCACTACAACCTTTAAATTCACCATGCCCTGCCTTGTTGGTTGAGTTAGATTTGTTGGATCTCTTTTGAAGCATGAACCTGGATCTGGTAGGAAAGACAGAGAAATTGGCCCATTCAGCGGCTCTGTCACGCTGTGCTTTCCTTGCAAGCTTTCGATCCCTACGGGCATGCCTAGACATCTTGGTCAAAAGGGGGTCCAAGTTGAAGACATCTTCTTCCACCGCTTCTAACACCCTCCAATAATTGCCAGCTGTCTGTTGTTCATGAGACTTGACCGGGCTGTGATCCGAAAAAGGCTTAGGCCCTTTGCTGGGTGAGGGCCCAACAATACCTTTTCCTTTATCCTGCTGAGATGGACAAGCTGGCTCAGACCGCGAGTTTCCAACCTTACCCGCTGAAACGGCGCGAAAAGCCGGAGAATGGGGAAGCACTGGGTAATGCTGGGGGGACAGATCATTCAGTGTCGACAACCTAGGAGGCGGTTCCAATGCTGCGCATGGGGACACGTGTGGCGAAGAAGCGAAGACCATAAAAGCTGTGTGTCCAAACGGAAGAGCCACAGGTGTCCACTGAATCATTGACTCAGGCAACTCTATCAACGACCTGGCAAGGTTCTTTCTTGCAACGGGATCAGGAGGAAGATGATTGCCCCATACTTGGGACAAGAAATCAATGGGAGTGTCCCGATGAATAGTGGTTGCTGCAATGGTACTCTGACTGGCAATCGGGGTAGGGCTCACACTGGAGAGGTTAGTGGCCACTACCTCCACAAATGATTTTTTGCGCAAAGGTGGGACAACACTAATACTTGGCAGAGTAGAAACACCATCTCTTCTGACGTGCTGCTGATGAAAAGGCTGAGGCACCTTATTTAAAGTCATCTCCTTTATAGCTTGAGCGAGTTGTTTCCAGCCTGTCCCTTCCACGCCAGCTGGCACCCTGATAGTTTTGGACCCTGAAATAGGTTATTTCCTTAAGAGAGAAACTAAGAATATCGGAAATTAAGTAGTATTAGTCCATCTACAAAGCTACGAGCTACACCATGGGCTATAGCTCAATCAATCTTAGAAGTTCTTATTTTCTATCCGGCTTCTTTCTTATCGCCACCTTCTATAGTCTCTATTGGCTGCGGGAAATTCAGCTTCAAAACTTTGCTTTCTACGAAGTTTCTAGGAGTCCAAAGTGGTCTTGTTCATGTTCACCCAAATTATCCCAAACATCCATTTTTGTTTTCAAAAAAAATCTCAATCTCATATTCATATCATGCTGATTAAGATATTTATGAACATATATTAGATAACATCGTGATTATGATGGATAGATGGATGACTCCAAAACTTGATTAATAATGTCATGAAACACACAAAAAGATGCATGAACTCAACACAAAACAACACTACAAGGGTGAAACACACACTTGACTTGATATTTCAATTCAGACGACTCCCCCCCCCCCCCCCCCCCCCCTCTTCCATTTTGTCCTCCTCTACTTTTCTCCTTTGTAGGACCTTCTTGTCCTTGAATATTTGGAAGATTTAGCCCTTCTTGATCTCTTTTTACGAGCAAATCTGTCATTTCACCAAGACACGAATGAAACGCTTTACAGCTAATATATAAGGTCTTTTTTGTGTTACACGTACATGAAATTGATGTTTGAAAATAAATAGAAGAAAAAAAAATGTGTTTATTTCCTCCATTTAGCATATAGAGATTTGTTTTTGTTCCGATATATTGTCTTCACTTTACATAAAAAATTATTATTACTTTGTTCTGATTTAGTCCATCTAAATAGCTGCATTCAATATTCGAAGACTTATTAATAATGAAGCATATATACTCTTAATGATCAAACTCTCAAAATTTTAACTTACGAATCTCTAGCCCCGACCTCTCATACAGAATGTGAATGTCCCACCGTCTAAGCTGCAATTAATGGACTCTCGAGAGTACTGAGAAACTTACTGATGAGGCACAGCTTTATGGTCATATGAGGTGAATTTCCATCCATCACCTAATTTAGACAAGTCTAATCATCAATTAAAGAGTTGTTCAGCTGTCTGATCATGTACAGCCCTCCCAAGAATTCTGCATATAAATGGTATGATAGAAAATAAACATCTATTGTTGAATAAGTTAGGTAGGATTTGGAGAAAGTGTCTAGATAAATATTTTCACATCTTAAAGCCAGATGATCAGCATCTAACAATGCATGCATGAGACAATTTTGCGAGTACACTACATTAAATAGATATTTTTATAATAATTCAAAAAAATAGTAATATTTTTTAGTTATAATAATTTACAAAAGCAATTTTATATATTTTTATAAATAAAGTGATTCAATAATTATATCACTACAAATAATATGGCTTATAAGTGATGTTATTCATCATGATCTAATTTATCAATTTTTCCTAAGTGCACTGGTTTTTTGCACTGGTATTTTGCCTGATGCAATCAGGGACCGTTGGAATGCATCAAGATAAGTTATCTCGATGCATTCCAACGGTCCCTGATTGCATCAGGCAAAATACCAGTGCAAAAAACCAGTGCACTGTAGAAGCACTCCTAATTTATTGTATCTTTTTTTTAGTTATTTTTCATTTTATTGACTAAATTTAGTTTTAACTTAAAATTATTTGATGAATAGTAATAGCTCAAAAATATTACTATTTTTTAACTTATTACAAATATGTTAATTTTGTGCAGTGACAGTTGAAAACTAAATTGTCATTTAACTTATATACACAATGGATGCATTTGGCATATAGAAAATAAGATCAAAATCATCAGCAAAACATTACAACCACTAGAGCTTTCTTCTAACTCATCTCAAAACCAAGTGCAATTACATCATGTGTATCTTTACTAATATTGACGTCTAGCTTCATATGAGTAAATGGTAAGCATACGTTAGCATTAGTTTCATATATAGTTTATTTCTTTCTTTGTGTTTCCCCAATAATACTTATCGTTCTTCAATTCTAAGCCAAGGTTCAATTAATTATTGTACCTTGTTTGTCGACTGTACTAATATCTTCTTTTTCAAATTAATGTCAAACAAAAATATCAAGTCATCATATAACAGCAGCAACAGTAGCCAACTTATGAAGTTAGCCATGACGATCATGATTACAACAATAAAACAAAAGGATAATGTCATTCTAACTACTAATAATTCCTTACAAATAATAGGAATTAGATAAAAAAAACAATCATAACTCTATGGAATAAGGTTAATGATAATGATAGCAATATTAATAATATTAACCATTTACACGTGTGTTGCACGTGCTTGTACTTTTGTTATGCTTTTATTTTTTATTTTTTATTTTTTTTATTTTATTATTACTATACGCTCTCACTCCAACTAACTATATTAATTAAAAATTTTAAAGATAAATTAATTTTTTAAGTATATTTTATAATATGTCTTATCAACTAAGCTAGTAATATAAAGTGAAAATACGACTTAAAAAACTAAATCAGAAGAGAATGCTTTTCCCCCCTTAATTTTTGCTATGTTCAAGAATCAAGAGAGTGTTTCCTTTGCAGGTACAATGGGTATTGTTAGATTTAACCAAAACCCACTTCAAAGCAGATCGACAACACTGCACCCAAGAGACAACTGTTTCTTGCGAGAGATCAAAACTTTACTCCATCTTCCATAATCCTTAATTAATCAATCATATCTGTGACAGATCATCTGTTTTATAATATAACTTAAATGAGTGTCTAATTTTGCTCATATATATATATATATAAGAGCAAGAACACACACTTGTTCATCAAAAACCAAAAATCAAATAATAAACTCAAACTATATGACAAGTCAAACAATTAACTAAACTCACATTTTATTTATAAATATGTTATAATGGTTGGAGGCGCCGACAAATCAGAAATGGGCGGTCTTAAGTAGATTCAGTGTGTGTAAATTTACATAAGCTGGTTCCAGCAAAAAAAATCAACTCGTGCATCAAAGTGCTTAATTAATCTATCGATCATTGGGTTTAAAAATATATTAAGATTCCGTCTTGCTAATTAGTTAAACTAAACAAAGCTAAACTAAACCGACTCTTTTACTTGGGATCTCAACTGTCCAGCCAATCTGTATTTGCCATTCTGTTAATAGTCGGCTCCATATCCATAATTTAATTAGTCTGCTGATTAAGACCAAACTAAACTAAAGCCACTCATAAGGACTGGCCATTTTCGATCCATTTTTTAATTTGACTTGGAAGTGTGCAGTATTGTTTACGTGTATGTATTACATGATCTTTGTATAGTGTAATGTAATGTAGGAATTAAATTAACGCTAATCCAACTCATTACGAATTGAATAATGTAATTTAGTCTAACCACGCTAAATTTAGTATTGCAACTTTGACAAGTGTATTCTACATTAGAAGCTTAGATTTGACTAAGGAAGCATCATGCATGCAAATTTTCCAAGGTACATACAAACTTTATGAAAATTTAATTTTCATGCTCGCTTATAAACAACAAAAGTGAACGTTAGTCTCGGCATTTTGTAATTTCCACAATTCCGTTTTAATAACTTAATACAACAATATCTTCTCGTAATTATGTAAGTTTTCTTCTTTCTTTATACATCAAACTTCATCAACTATATTATTTGTGAATACATGTTCAATATTATACCAATTTGTTTCAAAGCTGAAATTCGAAGGAGATACTGGATTCCAAATCCCTGCATGTACGCCACTTGTCTCACTCACTAAATCTTTCAATTCTAGTGCTAACAACTGGGAATTCTGGTCAAAATTAATAATTTTAGTCAGTTATGTTTGTTATTATTTTAGATTTTTTTTTACATTTTTATATTTTTTATAGATATTGTTTGTGGTTGTGTTTTAAATAAAAAAAATAAAAATTATAAAAATATTTTTTTAAAATGTCAAAAAAAAAACTAGCAAATATAAATAGCTAAACTTACTCGATAAAAATATATACGGTTTTCGTTGAGTAAAGAAGAAGGGATTTTGCATTATTGGTCTATTGAAGATTTGATTTGTTTGGCAGAGAAACCATAAAGGATTTATTTATGATCAGAATGATTTCTTCTTGGCACTCTCAATATTAAGCAATTCAAGCCAATAACATGGAAATAGGGATCAACACACCCATAAAATAATGGTTTTGCTTGAAATGGGCAAAGTACCTGTTGCCCATTTGAAGCACCATCAGTCAAAGAACCCTGATTCTAGGGAGTGAGGGTGCCTCGAGATGGATGGTGTTGTTCTCTTTTTCGCGCCGCCCTCGCTCCCTCCCTTTCGCTTCCTAGACTTGCTCGTCAAATAAAGCAATATTTACTATCACAACTTTGTCTCTTAGGGTGTGTTTGGTCGCATGGAATTATATGTCATGAAAATTTATGAAGATGCCTCTATATTTTAGGCAAATTTGAGGTATCACTTTACATTCATAATTTAATTTTGTGATCAATTGTGAGAATAAAAGTCACATGAATATGTGAATTACATGTCTTTTGAGATCAAATAGTGAGATTCTCATGTTCATGTGATTTTCATTTTCACCATTAATCACAAAATTAAATAGTGAATGTGAAGTGATACATCAGCTTAATCTAAAATATAAATGTACTTTCATAAATTTTTATGCAATAAGATTTCATTCAACCAAACTCGCCCTTAGCTCTTCCCTTGTCCTCCTATATATATTTTAATTTATTTTTCCTTGTCCTCCTATCATGCACTTGTATTTGTTTAGCATGAAATTTGACAATGGACAGCTTCCATTCCTTCTTTTGCGAGACAAAAGGTTTTTATCTTTTGTGTTCAAGCACAATTTGTGACGTCTAGCCTTTAAATTGGGTAACTTGGCTTGCGAGGCACTTTCTCTGACCTAAAAAATTGTCCATTTTTTTTTTAATTTTATGTTATTAATTAATTCTTTATTTTCTTACTAGGCAAATTGTGTAAGTTGCAAACTCCTAACTCCACAAGAAATATTGTAACAAAAATTAACCAGTAAAAATGGACAAAAGTGTTGCTGCTAATATAATTCGCATTCAAAAGTCATAAGACAGAATACTCATAAATTACCTTTAAGATAGACATGTTACAAGGTTAATCTTTTCATAATTCAACTCAAAGGAAAACATGTTTTATTTTTCTAAACAAAAGGAAATTTCAAGTTATCTCAATATTCAACAATTGTAAGCAGCCTCAATATTTAGTTCAACAACATTAATACAACTTTGTACGACTCGATTAGATGACCCCTCCATGAATCACATCAGAATAAGAACTTTTTTGCATCAAATTTTCCGTTGAGTTTTCCATCAAATGTTGGCACAAGATAAAAAAAAAGTACAGATTATTAAAAAAAAAACCAACATAGAGTTGTATATAGCTAAGCTCACATGAGATACTATTAATGAATAAAAAATGCAATCATTAAAAAAAAAGAAGAAAAAGTTGTTTCAACGGGCAAAACAAAATGAATGGACAACCCAAGTTCATGAACCCAAAATCTACACATCATTCCAATCCTCCCCTTTATAAACCCCATCCTCCCTTCCTTTCCCTCCTCACTCGCCACTCAAAACCAGAGAGAGATAGAGATAGAGAAAGAGTGAGATTTTCTCCAAACCACAAAACACAAAACACAAAATGCCTTGTTTACCACCTTCCCCTACCATCATCTCTCGATGCACCATAACCCCATCCCACAAATCCACCCTCGAAGATCTCAAACTCTCCGTCTCTGACCTTCCTATGCTCTCTTGCCAATACATTCAGAAAGGGGTTCTCTTCACTCTTCCTCCCCTTCCCTTCCACACCCTCATTCCTCTTCTCAAACATTCACTTTCGCTCACTCTCACTGCTTTCCCTCCTCTCGCTGGCCGTCTTATAACAGATTCTACAGGCTTTGTTCACCTCACTTCCAACGACGCTGGTGTCGAATTCATCCACGCCAATGCCTCCCACCTTTCTCTTCCACATCTTCTTGAAAACTCCATTGACGTGGCGCAAGAATTCAAACAGTTCTTTGCCTTTGACGGAACCATTAGCTACAAAGGGCATTTTATGCCTATTGCTGCCGTACAAGTGACCGAGTTAGCTGACGGCGTGTTTATTGGATGTACTGTTAATCACGCCGTCACTGACGGCACTTCGTTTTGGAACTTCTTCAATACTTTTGCGGAGATTTCCAGAGGTTCGAAGATGGTGACGAAAGCGCCGGACTTTAGCCGGAATTTTGTCAAAGACTCGCCGGCGGTGTTGAAGTTCCCTGACGGAGCTCCGAAGGTGACGTTCGACGTTAACGCGCCGTTACGGGAGAGAATCTTTCACTTCAGCAGAGCTTCAATTCTGAAGCTGAAAGCGAAGGCGAATTCATGGAGCGATAACGGAGATATTGACGGAGTTGAGTTGATCGGAAAGCAAAGTAATGACACTTGGAAGAATGAGAAGCAGAACGGTAACGGCAAGAAAACGTCCGTTTTGGAGAACTGGTTGATGAACGTGGTTTCTCTATCGCAAAATCAGGACTCTGAAGTGAAAGATCCGACGGTTCAGATTTCGTCTTTCCAATCTCTATGCGCACAGCTTTGGCGTTCGGTCACACGTGCGAGAAAGCTTCCTCCGTCAAAGATGACGACTTTCCGGATGGCTGTAAATTGTCGCCATCGCATCGAACCGCGCATTCATCCGTTGTACTTCGGTAACGCGATCCAAAGCATCCCCACCGTTGCTATGGCGGATGATCTCTTGTCTCGAGATCTTAACTATAGCGCAGATTTGTTACACCACAATGTTGTTGCGCACGATGATGCCACTGTGCGCCACGGTGTTGAGAATTGGGAGAAGGACCCTCGATGTTTTCCGCTGGGAAACCTCGACGGTGCTTCAATCACTATGGGAAGTTCACCTAGATTCCCAATGTACGATAATGATTTCGGATGGGGGCGCCCATTAGCGGTACGAAGTGGGCGCGCTAACAAATTTGATGGGAAGATCTCAGCGTTCCCTGGAAGAGAAGGTGATGGTAGCGTTGATCTCGAGGTTTGTTTAGCACCTGATACAATGTTCGGGCTCGAAAATGACATGGAATTCATGCAATATGTATCGAATGCAGAGTAATGGGCATTTCAAGGAAGATCGAGCCGTTGACGATATCATTGTAAACCTTTTGAGTCCATGTAAAAGATCAACGACCTTGTCAAAATCTTCTCAAGTGGTGGGCTGATTGTTGAAAATTTGTTCACTGTTTGTATTGTCTTTTGGTGTTGAATTCAAAGATCTCTAATTAAGGTGTTCATTTCCAAACACGTGATAAATGTGTCAAAAATCAATTTACAAACGTGCTTTCATATTATTCACCACTTGGTACTATATAGTACTAACATCACTAATGCCAAAGGGGCTGTGGTCGATTGGTTAAGGCGTTGTGGACTTGATTCACAGATCCTTGCTTCGAGACCCACTGGAGGCATCTTTATTTCGGGGTGGTGTTCGACCCGTAGGTAGCATCTCGGGACTAGGTTACGGATCCTAGGCTAAAAAACCGGCTTGCCTTTCAAAAAAAAAAAAAAAAAAAAAAAAAAAAAAAAACATCACTAATGCCAACTCTCAAGTGGTAAGATATCTTTGTGTTTGATCCACATATCCGTATCCAATGCACTACAAAAAAAAGCTTTCATAGTTACGGAAATTAGCGACGGTTTTTTGATACCGTCGCTAAAAATCGTCGCTAATTGCTTTCAATACTATTTCAACCCATAATTATAAAAATTCGTCGCAAAATATTTAGCAACGGCTTAAAACCGTCGCTAATTCTTGTATTAGCGACGGTAATTTAGCCGTCGCTAAGATTTACAAATAAAAATAATTGGCTTTTGATATTTTTTTATTAGCGACGGCAAAAAATCGTGGTTAATTGGTTTTTTTTTAAAAAAATTAAACACTAAAGAGATTAGCTACGGCAATTTGCCGTGGCTAATTGGTTTTTGATTTTTTATATTAGCGATGGCAAAAAATCGTCGCTAATTGGTTTTTTTTTTTAAAAAAATTTTAACACTAAAGAGATTAGTTACGGCAAAAAACCGTCGCTAATAGTTTAAAAAAAATATATCACCGATCCGCGTAAAACCTCATCTCAACCGTCAATAACACCAAAAAATTTAGCTCAATCCAACGCAATAAACCAAACCACGTCATCGATCCGCGTGAAACTAACACAACAAATCCCCTTCAATTACCTTTCTCTATATAAATTTCAATTTTTTCTACAAACCAACTTAAACAAAAAAAAATTTCTCGACACCGATCTCGGCCGCCTCTCTCTCGGAGATCTGAGATCTCTGATATCTCGGATCACGGAGATCTGAAATCTCAGATCTCGGAGATCTATGATCTCCGATATTCTATAGATCGATTTTTTTTTTTTTGGTTTTTTTGTCATTTTTGTATGGATTCTTTGTAATTTATTTATTTATTTTTGTATGATATTCTAGAGACTGTGTAATTTTTGTTATAATTTTGATCAATTAAGTTTAATTCTGGTAGTTGATATTAATTTTCAAAATGGACAATCATTAATAGCTAATTTCATTATAAAAAATGAATTATAATTTGTAAATTTTATTTGTCAAAATGATCTGCAACAAAGTTGTCCCTAAATAGCTACGGCAAATACCGTGGCAGTGTTGTCAATTAGATTTGCAATTTAGCGACGACAAAAAATCGTCGCTAAATAACCAAGGCAAAAAACCGTCGCTATATTGCCTTAGCGACCGCAAAAAACCCTCGCTAAGTAGCGATGGCAAATAAACTGTTGTTAAATAGCGACGGCAAAAAACCGTCGCTATTTAGCAAAAACCGTCACTAAATAGCTACGGAAAAAAACGGTCGCTAAATAGCGACGGTTTTTAACCGTCGCTATTTAGCAAAAACCGTCACTAAATAGCGACGGCAAAAAACCGTCGCTATTTAGCAAAAACCGTCGCTATCTTACAATTAGTGACAATTTTCGTTGAAATTTTCAGCAAATTTAGCGACGAAATTTTTTGAGTTAGCCACGGTTTTTTTGCCGTGGCTAATTAGCGACGGGATAGTTTGCCGTTGCTGATTCAAATAGTGACGATTAAACTAGTGACGGTATTGCGACGGTTTTTGTGCCGTGGCTAAATCATTGTAGCGACGATTTTTTGCCAATTAGCAACGGGTTTTAGCCGTTGCTGAAACTGTCTTTTTTTTTAGTGATGATTTCATAAATGTATTTTAAGATTGTTCAACGGTAAACGAATTTTTCCCAAATTGATTATATTGGTAAAGATCTTAGGTCTTGATCATGTTCTGGCTTTGGAGCAGTCAATGTAGTAGATTTGCAGGATTGAACGAAATTGTATAATTGATCGCTAATGAGTAATCCATTTTCTGTGTCTCCACCATCAAACTATGCAGAATTTGAACAAGAATATATGTTGAAAATCTTGAGCAATCCCATCAAAAGATGTTTGTTGCACCAAAGATGGATCTGGAAAGAGTAATTTTAAACTGCATTGTGTGGGCGTCTCTTTGGGGTTTTTTTACATTTTTTAAAACCTTCTCTTTAAAATACAATCACAAATACCGTATACAAGAGTAGAATTAGTGTAAAAAAAAAAAATCCAAAGAAACACCATCTGGAAAATGTTGCTGAAATGGTTCTTTGTGATATGGTACTTTTGTGGAGAATTCTTTAGCTAGTAACCACTTGTTTCGAATGCAGTGAAACTCAGACAGAGGTGTGTAGTCTTGCATCCTGTCCTTAAAGCTTTACCCGCAAGAGGAAATACGGTGCCTGATAATTAACAAAGTTTTATTCCCTAAAGACTGTTAGAGAATCTGCAAGTGAGATTTTGTACCATGCTCGTGGTGCTTGTTTTAGGCCACACAATTCGTATTCACGTGATAAATAGGAAAATCCAGGTTCCTTCTCATCCAACGTTTTAGGTCTGTATTAATTTGGTTGGGCTATGGTCTTTTCATTTTTTGAAAGGCGCGCTATCGTCTTTTCCCATTGTCATGAGGCATTTTTACTAAGTTCTGGAGAGGGAATTTGGAGCAAAATTCCAGATTTTCAGAAAATACATAAAATTTAACTCAACTGAATTTTGTCAAAATGCCTTGAATGAGTCCTTCTAGGCGTCGAGGACTCGCTCCTTCCCTCTACCCCTAGAATTTCCGGTCTTGAATATCTTATTTAGACGACAACGATTTTAGTAAGTTATTTGTACATGGTCTCGTGCTTTCTCGGGCAGCAATGTGTAGTGTAGACCACTGTAGTGTAGGTAAGGCACAAACCATTGGCAAAAGTATACCACAAAAAAAGGTCAGATGGCCTAAGACTCGGTGACTTTAATTCACATCAGCAGCCAGTTCTGGTGAAACCAATAGGCATATCGCGAAACTTAATCGAGATGTGGAGACTGCTAGTGAATTTGAAGCCCAATGGCTTGCATGCCTGGAGGAGATTATGCTGATAAAAACAAACAAAAAATACGGAGATTTTATTTCAGACTTCCACTACTTTTTATCTCAATTTCAGAACAGACCAGTTTATCCATAATTTTGCCCTTCAATCTTGAACCCAATTCCATAAACTCCGCGAAAACAACAATTAGCTTTATAGGTCCCAATATTTACAGTTATCATTTTTATACAAAATAAACCAATCGACTAGACATACCCAGTGGACGTTTTAGCCCAAAACACATCCCTAAATCAATCAAGCAATTACACAAATATCAATAAGATTCAATCGAGCGACATTGGATCACACATGACATAACCTTTCAAGTCCATTCATGTAATCATCTTCACTTCTGGAGACCCAGAAATCCATTTAAGCAGCCATTGCATTGGTCTCTGTAGCTCTGCTCTCTTCTTCCTCCAAAACCAAATGGCAGCATTGTATTGTTCATTACGGATGGTGCGGATGGCTGCTCTCCAGTCGTACTTCTCCATGTCCTCGTGTGCAGCTTTCCCAATGGTTTCTCTCAGTTTGCTGTCATACAGAAGAGGAACCAATTTGCGTAAACAGTCATCAAGATCTCCAGGACTGTAAAGGAACCCTGTCTTGCCCTCTTGATCCTCAGGAATTATGTCAGGGATTCCCCCAGCTCGGACTCCTACCACAGGAACCCCGGAAGACATGGACTCTAGTACAACAAGTCCCAGAGTCTCAGATTCTGATGGCATTAGAAAAACATCCTCGCTTGCATATGCTTGAGAGAGCTCCTCCCCTTGTAGCATCCCTGTGAATACGGCAGGCATGCCTGAGAACATTTCTTCAAGCTCCTGCCTGCACAACAAAAATTCTTGGGAACTTAAGTGGTGTCGCTAAATTTCTTTATGACATGAATGGTAAAGCAAATCAAATGTTTGGTCAGCTTCTTAGCACCCTTTTATGATTAATTTTTTCAACCCAAATCTGACTTAAGTGATTGTATAATTCATTGTCAACCGTTGATATGAAAATCTTCACACAATTGAGCGTTTCCTGAAAAATTGATAGATTTTGATATATCCATTATAAAGTTGTGGCAAATTAGTTTGTTACGCTTAAGCCTTATGACATCTCAACAAATCTAGAGAAGATTTTCAGACAATTTGAAAACAAATAGAGGAGTAGGGGTTTAAATCCGAAAGAAAACTTTACAAGAAGATTCACTAGGTTCTCGTTTCTCATATAATTAAGTGTTTGTATATGTAGTTTCAAACAATAAAATTACATGTTGGAATAGTACCCTGCCACGGTACAGATCCAGGTTCGATTCCCGGCTGGTGCACGTCATTTTTCTTTTAGTGTATTTTTCTAATTTTTAAAGGAAAAAAAATATGTTCTTGCATTTTTTTTCGCAAGGAATATGGCAGTGGGAACAATAAATGATGGATAATCACCTAGCAGCTTTTTGTAGTGTATTTTTCTAATTTTTTAAGGAAAAAAATGTTCTTGCAATTTTTCACAAGGAATATGGCAGTGGGAATAATAAATGATGGATAATCACCTAGCAGTTTAAAAGAAAAGGGGAACTTACTTTTTTGCAGAAATCCAACACCCTTCTTAATAACAACCTGGATTATCAATGGCTTTTCTGGTTCACCATTGCTGATTTGAGAGAACAAAGAATTTGATTTAGAGTACAGTACAGTAACAACCTGTGAGGAAAACATCTACATGTATCAGAACGTACCTTAATCTTGATCTCATTTCAAAGTTGCGAAAGCTAGGATGGAAGCTTTCTGAATCAACACCCTTCTTCCAGAGACGTATCTTATTAGCTGAAAGAAAAATAATGTGTGCATCTGTAAGTACTTTTACAAACACGGTGTTCAGTAATAATATTGGCAAAAGTGGATACGTGAAGTGAGGATATCAGACTGTTAATACATGAAAACAGAAGTTCATTCACAAGCAAAGGAGACGATGCACTGTGCCACTATCAAGGATATGATACATTGCCTTCCAAAAAAAAAAGGATATGATACATTAATTGGACAACATTCTGCTTCATGATTTAATGACAGTCTTGTTTTAGATATCTGGCGTTTGGAATTTAAAGGATGACACTACCCAGAGATTTCTCTAAAAATTGTTTTACATGATTAGAAGTTCTCCTTGATTTACACTTTGCAGCAAAGTAATAAGGTTTTGTCCATTCGTGAAAAAAAAAGGAAAAAAAAAAAACCTGCTATAAAAGGTGAGCAGTCATCCGATCACAACCATACACGTGGCACAGGTCAACCCTAATACAGAAAGGCCTCAGCACAGTCTCAAACAAGCTCAAACACTGTCCAGCCCAGGCCCGAGCCTAGTAGTAGTCACTGTTCATCTCGTAAGTTAGGCACTCAAGCTCGTATTACGCGAGCCCAACGTGGTGCGAATCTTAGAACTTGGCCCAGGACAATAAGGAGATCTTTGAGCTATCATAAGCCCAAAATTTACTTTTCACATCTCTTGATCTAATCAAGTATCGGGTCCCAAATAAAGCCAAGTGCCAAAGTCAACTCAGTCATAG
Organism: Berberis vulgaris; assembly: GCA_963556465.1. NCBI lineage: Eukaryota > Viridiplantae > Streptophyta > Magnoliopsida > Ranunculales > Berberidaceae > Berberis > Berberis vulgaris. The sequence goes on along the minus strand of OY747124.1, from coordinate 103,704,202 downwards.
ATAGGTAAGATCCTGAGTGAGATCTCCTCCCTCCATCACGCCTCGACGATAGAGTCAATTGTGTGAATTATTAGTTATATAAGGTGAACAAAGGGGATGAGAAAGGTATGCACTTACAATCCAATTTTATAGTCTACATTCATTCTTACTCAATGGCCTGACTTCAGCATCGAAATGCCTTCGGTCATCAGAACAGTGGTCTTTGGATAATTGTTGTTGGCTTTGTAGGTCAAGAATCGACAGAGACGGATTGAATGCATCAAAAGGTAAGATGCCTGAATATGTAAGGGAGCTAAGAAGTAACAAAACTTCCTTAAAGGGTTTGCCATCTAGATGTCCAATTATAGGGTTCACCAATTTCAGTGACGACAATATGCATACTGAGGAGATAATGTCGACAAGAATGAGCCTTTACACACTGATATTTCATAGTGGTTAAGAAACACCTAATTTAATTCTTAAACTTTCTAGGTAATACTGTGAAACAGGAAACTACTGTGAAACAGGAAACTGCTGCCAAACAGAAAACTGTTGTCCCTATATATACTAGGAACTATAGGTGTTTTTATTATGATGATTGCACGTAGAAAAACTGTGATGCACAGGGAGTAGAGAAAGATAATTCCTTGAATTGTTTCATCTCTTGTTGAGAGATTGTGTGAGAATTGTCATCTTCTTGTACCTTGTTCTTGAATATAGTGGAATCACCTCACTGTGGACGTAGGCAATTGCTGAACCACGTAAACCTTGTGTCTCTTGTGGTATGTTCTTAATTTTCTCTAATTTCTTTCATTGCTAGTTGCTCTATTTAATTGATTGGATCCTTGTGGTACTTGTGTGCAATTGTTGGTGTCTACCCGCTTCCGCAATAAGGCGCAACAATTGGTATCAGAGCACTAAGGGAAATTGATCTTGAATTGTTCTACTCAAGATTGTGAATATTCAAAAGTGCTAGGATTTGTTTGTGCACAAGTTGTTTGAAAAAAAAAAAAAAAAAAAAAAAAAAATCTTAGTGAAGCTTCTTGTCTAGAAAGTCACAGGTTTTGTTTGCAATGGCATCCAAGGTGAGCAAGGCACATGTGGGGAAATATGAAATCGAGAAATTTAATGGTAAGAACGATTTCGGATATTGGAGAATACAAATGAGGAATTTGCTTATTTCTCAGAAATTACACAAGACATTACTAGGGAAGGATAAAATGGCTGAAACCATGTCAGATGATGAATGGGAAGAATTGGATTTGGAGGAGCGTGCTGCTATTTGCTTGTGTCTGGATAGAGACATAGTTTTTTTAGTTAATGAAGAGACTACGGCAGCTGATGTTTGGTTGAAGCTTGAGTCACAGTTTATGACTAAGACATTATCAAACAGGTTATACTTGAAAACCCAATTGTACAGACTAGCAATGGATGAGGGCACTCCAATTGGTGATCATATCGCCAAGTTTACACGGATTATCTCAAATTTGAGAGATGTGGATGTGAAGATTGAGGATGAAGACCAAGCAATTATATTGCTTTACTCCTTGCCGCAGTCATATGAAAATCTTGTACAAACAATTTTGTTTGGGAAAGATGAACTTACATTTGATGAAACTACCGGTGCACTCTTGTCCAATGAGATTCGGAAGAAAACTTCATCAAATGGTAGTAGGAAAGATCAAGCTGAAGGGTTGGTTGTTAGAGGAAGGTCTCAAGTGAAATCATCTTCAAATAGTGGAAAATCTAGATCAAAGTCTAGAGGTCCACAATGTCACAAATGTAGAGAGTGGGGGCATATTAGGAAAAATTGTCCAAATCAAGGTAAGAGTAATCATGATAACAGTTGGAAGGGCAAGAAAAAGCAATATAAGGGTGATACTAGTGAAACAAGTTATGCATCTAGTATGGAAAAGGATGAAGAATGTTATTCAGTTGCGGGTGAAAACACAAAAATCTCTGGGAGATGGCTCCTTGACTCTGGGTGTTCTTACCATATGTGCCCAAACAGGGAGTGGTTCACTACCTATGAGCACATTGATGGTGGTACTGTTCTAATGGGTAATGATTACGCTTGCAAGACAGTTGGAATTGGAACAATGAGGATTAAGATGTATGATGGTGTTGTGAGAACCTTAACTGATGTGCGGCATGTCCCAGCCTTGAAAAAGAATCTTATCTCGCTTGGTGTTTTAGACTCCAATGGTTGTAAGTTTACAGCGGTAGGTGGAGTTTTAAAGGTTGTCCGTGGGTCTTTGGTTGTCATGAAAGGGATCAAACAAGGTAACTTGTACACCTTGATGGGTAACACGGTAACAGGAAATGTGGCAGTGGGAACTTCTTCATCGGACAGTACTAGGTTATGGCACATGCGACTTGGGCATATGACAGAAAAAGGATTGTCTCTACTGAGCAAGCAAGGGTTACTGAAGGGTATGCAGAAACCGACTATGGAGTTTTGCGAGCATTGTGTATATGGAAAACAATGCCGGGTAAAATTCAGTACAAGCAAGCACAGGAGCAGAGGTATTCTAGACTATGTGCATACAGATGTGTGGGGACCAGCGAAGGTCGCCTCTAAGGGAGGTTCCAGGTACTTTGTCTCCTTCATTGATGATTATTCCCGTTATACATGGGTATATTTTTTGAAGTCCAAGAATGAAGTATTTGAGACATTTAAAAGGTGGAGAGCAATGGTTGAGAATAGAACTGGAAGAAAGGTGAAGACTTTGAGGTCTGATAATGGTACCGAGTATACTGAGGGTACTTTCAAACAGTTTTGTGATCAGGAAGGAATTGTTCGACATTGGATTGTTAGAAACACGCCACAACAAAATGGAGTTGCTGAGAGATTGAACCGTACTATGCTTGAAAGAGCTAGGTGTATGCGCTCCAATGCTTGTCTTGGCAGAGAATGGTGGGCTGAATCAATAGCCACCGCGTGTTTCTTGATTAATAGATCGCCACATTCTACATTAGACTGCAAAACACCTTATGAGGTGTGGTCAGGTGAACATGCTGATTACAGTGTACTGAAAGTTTTCGGTTGTATTGCCTACTACCATGTGAAAGAAAATAAGCTTGATGCTAGGGCTAAGAAGGCCATTTTCTTGGGGTATGCAAAAGGCGTGAAGGGTTATCGTCTATGGTGTTTAGAGGATAATAAATTTGTGATCAGTCGAGATGTTACATTTGATGAGAATTCCTTGTTAGCTTGTACTAAAGCTAAGGAGTTGGTTGATAGTGGTGGTGAATCTAGTAACACTCAGAAAGTGGAAGTTGAAGCGTCTGTGGATGCAGCAGATGAACAAGTGGTTGAAGCAGGCACACATGATCTGAATTATGAGCCTGAAGACCATGAGGAACAACAACCAGTTGAAGATAATCAATCCCAGCAGCAACCTTTGGCCTTAACTAGGTCAAAACGATCGGTTAAGCAAGTTCAAAAATTTGGCTTTGAAGAACCGTTGAAGCACTATGGTCAGTTGAATACAGTTGATTTGGTTGCATATGCACTCTCTGTGGAAGATGATGAGCCAACTACTTACAAGCAGGCCACGCGTCATTCAGATAGTCAGAGTTGGTTAGTAGCTATGCAGGGTGAGATGGAGTCTCTCCAGAAGAACCATACTTGGGATCTAGTGTCGTTGCCTAATGGAAGGAAAGCAATTGGCTGCAAGTGGGTGTTTAAGAAGAAACAGACTACTCTAGAGTCTGGTACTCAGTTCAAGGCAAGATTAGTAGCTAAGGGTTTTGCTCAGAGGGAAGGCGTTGACTACAATGAGATATTTTCGCCTGTGGTAAAACACACTTCTATTCGTGTGTTGTTGAGCTTGGTAGCTCATGGTGACCTTGAGCTTGAACAACTTGATGTGAAAACAGCTTTCTTGCATGGAGACTTAGAGGAGGAAATTTATATGCATCAGCCGGAAGGTTTTAAGGTTGTTGGAAAAGAAGACCATGTTTGTCGTTTGAGGAGATCACTTTATGGGTTAAAGCAGTCACCTAGGCAGTGGTACAAACGGTTTGACACTTTTATGTTGAAACATGGGTTCACACGAAGTAAGTATGATTGTTGTGTTTACTTGAAAAAACTTCGTAGTGGCGATTTTATTTATCTTTTGCTCTATGTTGACGATATGCTCATTGCCTGTAAGAGTATGGTGGAGATACATAAATTGAAGTCTCAACTTGCTTCTGAGTTTGAGATGAAGGATATGGGTGCTGCAAGGAAAATACTTGGTATGGAGATAAGAAGAGAAAGAGAGAATAAAAAATTATTTCTTTCACAGAAGGGGTACCTTGAGAAGGTCATATTACGGTTTGGCATGGAAAACGCAAAGCCGGTTATTACTCCTTTGGCTTCACATTTTAGACTTTCTCGAAAGTTATCTCCAGTCACAGTGGAAGAAAAGGAATACATGTCGCATGTTCCTTATGCTAGTGCAGTTGGCAGTTTAATGTATGCTATGGTGTGTACACGCCCTGACATTTCACAGGCTGTTAGTGTTGTGAGCAGGTATATGGAAAACCCTGGGAAGAAACATTGGGAGGCAGTGAAATGGATGCTTAGGTACTTAAAAGGTACCTTGGATGTGGGTTTGGACTTCGGTGGAGATTCATGTCAGGTTCGTGGGTTTGTTGATTCTGATTATGCTGGTGATCTAGATAGACGAAGATCTACTACTGGTTACGTATTTCAGATATACGGTGCTCCGGTTAGTTGGAGATCTATGCTTCAGGATACAGTGGCTCTCTCTACTACAGAGGCAGAGTATATGGCATTGACAGAAGGTGTAAAAGAAGCATTGTGGCTTCAAGGTCTTGTAAATGACTTGGGTGTGGAACAAGATAGTGTTGAGGTTCTCTGTGACAGTCAGAGTGCCATCCACTTGGCTAAAAATCAGGTTCATCACGCAAGGACTAAGCATATTGACGTCCGATATCACTTTGTTCGAGATGTAATTGAGGATGGTGATGTGTCTTTGGTGAAAGTACACACAAAAGACAACCCTGCTGATATGTTGACAAAGGTTGTTCCTAGAGTTAAGTTCCAACATTGTTTGGACTTACTCCACATTGACTCATGTTGATTGAGGGCCCTTTGGGGTGTTGCCCTTCGGGGCGGTTTCGTGAGGTGACAAAGCTTTGATGGAGTGTTGATCAGTTTATTCTCATGCCTTGTTTCGGCTCATTTTTTCCTTATAAAAAATTCGCCGAGGTGGAGAATTGTGAAACAGGAAACTACTGTGAAACAGGAAACTGCTGCCAAACAGAAAACTGTTGTCCCTATATATACTAGGAACTATAGGTGTTTTTATTATGATGATTGCACGTAGAAAAACTGTGATGCACAGGGAGTAGAGAAAGATAATTCCTTGAATTGTTTCATCTCTTGTTGAGAGATTGTGTGAGAATTGTCATCTTCTTGTACCTTGTTCTTGAATATAGTGGAATCACCTCACTGTGGACGTAGGCAATTGCTGAACCACGTAAACCTTGTGTCTCTTGTGGTATGTTCTTAATTTTCTCTAATTTCTTTCATTGCTAGTTGCTCTATTTAATTGATTGGATCCTTGTGGTACTTGTGTGCAATTGTTGGTGTCTACCCGCTTCCGCAATAAGGCGCAACAAATACAGAGGTATGGCATTCAATACAAAGGTATAGCATTCTGCAAGCAATAAGATGATTGTTTATACCTGCTGTCACTTGAGCTTCTTCGAGATCCCTCCCTGATTGCAGCTGATGGCACGAGTGTAAGATCCGCAGCCCTGTGAAGGATTTCTGTTGGAAGAGATGATTCAACATTTACAGCCTAACCATCTGAAATAACTAACGTGATCGTGAAAAATGAAGAACTTGAGTTGTGGTTACATACTTATAACCATCCACATTGGTGCTACCAGCCAACTAAATGTGTATCTTGGAATATATCTGCAGAAACAAAAGTAGAATCAGACTTTGTACTATGTAGAAATCATGTATCCAATACTTAATTCCAGAATATGCACTTCCTACATCTAGACGATAGGACGCATGGCCATGCCTCTAAATACATTGATCACGTTCAAAATTACTGAAAAACTTAAGAAGACTAGAACTTACATTGGAACATGAGTATGATAGGACATCACAATAGGAACAGATAGGAGTTTCGCAATGATGAGAGCGCCAAATACCTAACCACAATATTATCATTAGTATCACATAGCATCTTCTCAAAAATTAGTTTTATTCATGTTTAGCAATTTTTTGTAACCATTCTTGTAGAATAGGATAACAGTATGTATGACAACAATATGGATTTATTAACATTCGAATAAGAGAATGGGTTCAGGCAATTACCATTATTCCAGGTGATGATGCATGTATTATGTCAGGCTTGAAATTGGCAACCTCCGATATTATTCTAGGGCTGAGTGCTAGTGAAAGAGGAACCTTTTTATACCACGGGCAGGGGAAGCTGTAAAAATAGGGAAACAGAAGTAGAGATACATCAGTAAATGGAATTCACCGGTGTAAATATTGAGTCTTGCTACGCTACTTGGTGTTATGCCTGGATGGTACGTGCCACTTCATGAGGTGGCATCGAAAAAAAAAAAAAAAAAAGGAAAACAGAGTAAAGAAACAAACCCGCAGGGAAAAGAAGGAAAACAGGGCTCCAAATGAAACCTCCGCCTCCTCCAGATCAGCACCTTTAGAACATAGAAACAAAAACAGGGCTGACATTAAAATCTCTACTACTATAATGACAGGTGAGGGAAAATTGAAATACTAAAGTTTTACCAATTTATTCAAAAACACCTTCAGTTTGATGGATCCTAAGCTTCCCAACAAAGTTAACAAGGCTTCCTTGTGTGAAATGCATTTGATATAATGGTGCAGGTCATCTGATATTGGGAAATAGTTTATATCTCTTAGGGAATCGGAGTTATTCACACAACAATATATAAATTGTTGTGGGTAGTGTCAGGCCTCCGACGTTCAAGTCAGCGACCTAGATTAAACGGGAGACTCTGCCTGAGAGGCCCTGTTTCAGAATGCCCATGTTACGAGTCCCTTTGCCTTTATTTATAGGTGAACGTTTGTGTTTAATCAAAATGGCCTCAGAAACTGGTTGGATTCTACTTGGCTGCACTGGAAGAAAGACGTTGTTTGTTTCCATCATTTTTAAGCCTCAATATTGCATAGACAACAGAAAAATAAAGATGCTCACAGACCGCCATGCCATTTTTAGGCCAATTCTGCTGTTGCAGTTAATACCACCTGCTTAGTTGCTTATGCTACTCAATCAATTTTTATACTTTTTTCACACTATTTTACTCAGTTTCAAGTTGGGTCACCGAAGAATAGGAAATAGGAATTACAGATCATGTTCCGAAATATTATTCTCGAGTTACGTATCAGTGGCTATTACTGAAAAGCTTTGGGAAGCTCAGTCAAGGATGGCAAGTTCTTACTCAACAATGTGATGAAGAAAGTTAAAAAGCAGAAAACAAGCAGCAGTATGCTTTGATTAAAAAAAAAAAGCAAACAAACAAACAAATGGCTTGTTTAACTTAAGAAATATCACCTAATTACTTTCCTTTGGACTAAACATCACAAAAGACTCTTCTCTTTTTCTCTCTCACAAGGTCCTTGGCTTTATCCATCCAAACAAAACCATCTCTTTGCCTCTCCGACTAAAACTAGAGAACGTTAGCCAGAGCACATACCTGGAAGAAATTTAGTCATCACCAAAAAACACAGAGCTAAAAACAGAGCATACAACACAACAAGGAACAAACTAAAACAGAAATCTGGGGTTGGGTTTTACAGCTTTAGTTTCTTTGATTCTCTTCTTCTACCTTCGAAGTTACAATCGATCCTCTCGTAGTAACGAATGGAGAGCAGAGACAACGAGAGCTGAAACTCGTCTCGACCCATTACAGGGGTGGAAGAAGAAGAAGAACAAGAAGAAGAGAGGAACTCATGAGTGTTTGAACAAACTTTCAAGATTGGCCTCATGTACTGTGAGTGCAAGAGACGGAAGCCACCAAAGGCGAGGATCACAGAGCGTAGTTGCTCCTTTGTTGGAAAATATGCTGTAAATTCGAATTAAAAGGTAGGAACGATGGTATCAATTTTGCTTGGGTTGAGTCGCGGACTAGGTCGCTCTCTTTAAGACGTTTCGCGGCTCTGCCCAAAATTGTGCAAGCAGTATCGTAGCCCCGCCGTCCCCAGGATAAAACAGCCCAGAATCTTCTCTGTCTCGTTCAAAAAATTGCACAGTAGATGAACGGAATACAATTCACCCTTAATCTCCTTATTTGCTCGGAATCACCAATACCATTGAAAGAAATCAGCAAGAAGCAGAAACTTGGCAAACGAAAACTACTTGTAAACACGAAGACTGTTTTTGCAAAACTTTTCTGATTTCAAAAAACTGTATACTCTCTGTTTTTCGAAAGAACTCTCTGTTTCTCTTATTTGTTTTTTCTTATTCTTAAAACTCAATATCGAATGGTATTTATAGAGTGAAAATCGTACATTCGAAAACGAAATACAGACTCTATTCATTGGCATCAATCGCGGAGAAGAAATCCCGCCGCGACTTATGCCAAACGTGTTTAAGAGAGACTGTCCAGATTCAGTTCTCTTCAGAAGTTCAAAAGTTTATTTTTCGTTTACAGCAAAAAAATAGTTTGCTCTCTAAATGACCCGACCGGACGGACGGCGGCGGCGGCGGGCGCGAGAGTCTATCTCTCCCCTCCTCATAAAAGAGTGGTACCCCCAAGGGGTCCAAGCCCAAGTCCTAACTATTTCCTTATAAACTCTACCACAAAGAGTTGTATAATAGATATGGGACTAAATTTTAGAGAGTGATTCATAGATCAAAATAGGAGAGAGGTCCAGGGTTCAAAACCAGGTAATCACCTATTTGATTTTATTTTTAAAAAACCAAATTTGCAACAATCCCCCACTTGGATTTTTTAAAAACAATTTTCATCGAGCAATCTTTTAAAATATAAGATTGTGCATAAGCAAAAGTGTCTTTCGACTTGAACTCTTGCGTAGTGTTCATGCTTTAGATTATACTAGAGTAACTCGTAGTTTTGAGCTCTATCTCTAACAGACATTACACGCACAACCTTACCAGGGTGAAGTCTAAAAAGTCCGTGCGTTACGGCCATGCACGTATATCCCAATGTAGTGAAGGCTCTAGGAATTTTGCCCACAAATTCCATAGAAAGCGGCCAAACTTCCACAATCACTTAGGTGAGTCTATCAAGAGTACTCCTGTAGCTAGGTACTCCACTCCACATAGAGTATAGACCTCATTAAGAATTTTTTAACTCATCCTACTATCGCTTCAGGAATTCATGCTGTAATCTAGGAATGAGATTGTTATTTTGTCAGCATGATTCACATCATATCATTCACGACTTGTTATTACCCATTGAACCTATTTCTTGGGATCTCCAGTCTATAGGTTGGGTTACCATCGTGAATAACTCAACAATCTAAGGGCATTAGTCCCATTCCTTTCGAGGTTTTGAAAACCTTCTCTCTAGCTAATCCTTTCGTCAAAGGATCAGCCAAATTCTCATCAGTTCGTACATGATCCACTCTCACAGCACCAGTAGATAGAAACTCTCTAACTGTGCTGTGCTTACGACGTATTTGTCGTTTCTTGCCGTTATAATAACGGTTCTGTATTTTTGCAATAGCCGCGGTACTATCGCAATGGATCAAGACAGCTGGAATCGGTCTTTCCCATAAAGGGATCTTTGCTAGCAGGTTTCTCAACCAACCTGCTTCTTCACTAGCCGTGGCTAGTGCTATAATCTCTGACTCCATCGTGGACTGTGCCAAAATGGTCTGTTTCTTTGATTTCCAAGAAACAGCTCCACCAGCTATATTGAAAATATAGCCACTGGTGGCTTTGGAGTCATCTGAAAGGGTGTTCCAATCAGCATCGCTATATCCTTCAAGGACAGCGGGAAACTTCTTATAATGTAATCCGAGGTTCTTAGTCCTCTTCAGGTACCTCATGACCCGTTCAATTGCATGCCAATGCTCTATACTAGGTCTACTGGTAAATTTGCATAGTAATCCAACGGCATAAGCTATGTCGGGTCTAGTGCAATCGGTAGCATATCTAAGACTACCAATTATGCTCGCATACTCAGATTGTCTAACACCGTCATCGGTGTTCTTGAACAACTTTACACTAGAATCATAAGGAGTACATGCAGGTTTACAGTCAGAGTAATTATATTTATTTAGGATCTTCTCGATATAGTGTGATTGATCCAAAGAAATTCCCTTTTCAGACCTAGTAATCTTGATACCAAGGATTACACTCGCTTCTCCAAGGTCTTTCATATCAAAGTTTGCACACAATAAAGCTTTCACTTTATTCACGGCATGGATATTAGAACCAAAGATAAGTAAGTCATCCACATATAGACATATAATAGTGCAAATGCCATTTTCATCTTTATAGTAAATGCATTTGTCACTGTCGTTGACATTAAAGTCATGTGCGATGACAAGGTTATCAAATTTTTCATGCCATTGTTTTGGAGCTTGTTTCAAACCGTAAAGTGATTTATCTAGTTTGCAAACTTTATGTTCTTGTCCTGGAATTACAAAACCTTCAGGTTGGTCCATGTAAATTTCTTCTTCCAAATCGCCATTAAGAAATGCAGTCTTAACGTCCATTTGATGCAAAACTAGATTATGTATTGCAGCAAGAGAAATTAACACTCGAATAGATGTAATCCTTGTTACAGGAGAATATGTGTCAAAGAAGTCAACATTTTCTCGCTGTCTATACCCTTTGGCTACGAGACGAGCTTTGAACTTGTCAACATTACCATCGGGTTTCAATTTCTTCTTAAATATCCATTTACATCCTATTGACTTGCAACCTGGTGGCAAATCAACTAAATGCCAGGTTCTATTAGACTCAAGAGAGTACATTTCATCATCAATAGCCTCTTCCCAAAAATTGGCATCTATAGAGGATAAGGCCTCTTGAAAACTAAGGGGAACCTCTTCGACTGAAAAGACATAGTAATCGGGGCCAAAGTTTTTAGAAGTTCGTTTCCGTTAACTTCTCCTTGGCTCAGATTCTGTGGTTTTATCGGTTTCATTTACCCTGATTAAGGGTACGTTATTTGAGGATGTACCCCCACTATTCCTCGAAATAAAAGGAAATTTATCTTCATAAAAGTCAACGTCGTTTGATTCTATAATAACTTGATCTTTAAGATTATAGAATCTATAAGCTTTGTTGTTCATGGCATATCCTATGAATACACATTCATATGCCCTACTAGCAAGTTTGTTCCTTTTAGGATCAGGAATTCTAACATAAGCTAAGCAACCCCAAGTTTTCAAATAATACAAGTTTGGTTGTCTATTTTTCAGAATCTCATATGGAGATGTTTTACTTTTCGATTTGGGGACTCTATTTAGCACATAACATACTGTCAAGATAATTTCTCCCCACCAGTGCGAAGTAGCACCGGAGTTAAGCATTATGGCAACTACTAACTCGGTAAGAGTTCTATTTTTCCTTTCAGCTTTGCCATTCATCTCAGGAGAATATGGTGCAGTTGTTTCATGAATAATTCCTTGAGAATTATTGAACTCTATGAAAGTACTGCTATCATATTCAGTGCCTCTATCACTCCTAAGTCTCTTAATCTTTCTATTATATTGATTTTCAACTTCAGTCAAAAATAATTTAAACATGTCAAAGGCATCACTTTTATTTTTCATAAAGTAGACACTGGTGCTTCTCGACATGTCTGCTATGATCGAGAAATGTTCAAGTCCTATTCTGAAGCTGAGGACAAGAAAGTGTTGTTGGGTGATTCCCACTCCACTATAGTTGCTGGAACTGGAACAGTAGAACTGAAGTTTACCCAATATTGTGCAAGCAGTATCGTAGCCCCGCCGTCCCCAGGATAAAACAGCCCAGAATCTTCTCTATCTCGTTCAAAAAATTGCACAGTAGATGAACGAAATACAATTCACCCTTAATCTCCTTATTTGCTCGGAATCACCAATACCATTGAAAGAAATCAGCAAGAAGCAGAAACTTGGCAAACGAAAACTACTTGTAAACACGAAGACTGTTTTTGCAAAATTTTTCTGATTTCGAAAAACTGTATACTCTCTGTTTTTCGAAAGAACTCTCTGTTTCTCTTATTTGTTTTTTCTTATTCTTAAAACTCAATATCGAATGGTATTTATAGAGTGAAAATCGTACATTCGAAAACGAAATACAGACTCTATTCATTGGCATCAATCGCGTGGAGAAGAAATCCCGCCGCGACTTATGCCAAACGTGTTTAAGAGAGACTGTCCAGATTCAGTTCTCTTCAGAAGTTCAAAAGTTTATTTTTCGTTTACAGCAAAAAAATAGTTTGCTCTCTAAATGACCCGACCGGACGGACGGCGGCGGCGGCGGGTGAGAGTCTATCTCTCCCCTCCTCATAAAAGAGTGGTACCCCTAAGGGGTCCAAGCCCAAGTCCTAACTATCTCCTTATAAACTCTACCACAAAGAGTTGTATAATAGATATGGGACTAAATTTTAGAGAGTGATCCATAGATCAAAATAGGAGAGAGGTCCAGGGTTCAAAACCAGGTAATCACCTATTTGATTTTATTTTTAAAAAACCAAATTTGCAACATCCTTTGAACACCCAATATCACACCAATGTCGACTGCACATGATCTCCCACAAACGCTCGTCGTTCGACACCTTCCTCCATTTCTTGTTCACACAAGAAGCTCTGGCGAGTGTTCGTGAGTCTACGTGTTTGAATATCTTGAACATCATGTCTTCGCCTAGTAGAGATAACCCACTCTTCTCTTCTTCCTCCTATGTTTCATCTAGAGTCTTGCTACGCTAACTGGTCTCTTTTTTTTTGTTTTTTTTTCAAGCCAGTCACGTGCCTGGTACCATCCAGGCAGGTGTCAGGACTAGTACCATTGGTTAGGGAAATCAAGGTTCAGAGGCCTTTCAAGACTTTCCTAATGGTCTCAAAACTCAATGTTCCCTTTTGAAAAGTGCCCAAATGCTTAGCATCTATATTATAGGGGGAAGGTTTGAGCTCTTGAATGTGAGGACGTGTTGCCTCCATTGCATAGTCGGGCCAGACTGTACCGCTAGCATTTTTATTGTTTTCTTTGCATTGCTTTTCAACTTCAAACTTGTATTTCCATCGATCGATAGCATCGAACTAGTCTTGAGCAACGTCCTTCCGAACGTTCCTCCCCATTGTAATCTATTGAATGTGAATGAGAGCTTTTACTGACTATTGTGCATTGTTATATTGTCTACAGATTGATATTGTGCATTCTCAAGTTAATATTTGTGCTCGTCAAAGTAACTACTCATAGGCTTACTAGTGAATTGGATAGCTAGTGCCGCACGGATTACTAGTCCTTGACAGTTGGTATCAGAGCCAGAGCTTGTTGAATGCAAACTAGGATGCAGGAAGTAAATGAGCGCCTTAGCGCTATGGAGGAACGACAGGCCAGTCGAATGCATAGACTGGAAAGCAGAATGGACCAGTTGAACACTTTGGGAGAACAGATTAGTCGGTTGGATGGACTCTTTTCACTGGCAGACAGAGTGGATTCGCTGGCCGAGCATGTTGATAACTTAGAGGGACGAACAGTCGCAATGGAAGAGTCGCCTCACCCCACAGCTCTGGTGATGAGTGACTTCCAATTACAGTTGGAGGACTTATTTGCAAGGGTTGGCTTGCTTACTAAGGCCACAGGGACGACTGACCACCCCAGGATGAAAGTACCCGAGCCAAAATCATATGCTGGGGCACGAGATGGGAAGGAGTTAGAGAACTTCTTGTTTGATCTGGAGCAGTATTTTTGCGCGGTGAACCCCGAATCAGAAGAAGCCAAGGTTACCATGGCGACCATGTACTTAGCAGGTGATGCGAAACTATGGTGGAGAACCAAATATGCAGATATGGAAGAAGGTCGCATCCTTATTAGAACTTGGGCAGATCTCAAAAAGGAACTCAGAAATCAATTCTTGCCTGAGAACACTGATTTCTTAGCAAGGAGGAAGCTCCACACCATCAAACAAACATGCAATATTCGAGACTATGTCCGACAATTCTCAACTTGCTTGCTAGATATTCGAGACATGTCTGAGAATGACAAAGTTTTCTGTTTCATGGAACAAGCTCAGCCGCTTCTACAAGCAGAATTGCAAAGGCAGAAGGTGACAGACATTACAAGTGCTATTGCGGCAGCAGAAAGATTTAGCGATTATATGCCCATGACTGGATCCACTTCGCTCAATCACTCCACAGCTAGAACTGGCAGTACCAATTCAAGCTCAGGGTCGAATGCTCGCTCACCTCACCAAAACTGGGGAAACTCAAGTCAGAATCGAGGAAACTATAATTCCCGGCCGTCCAACCAGAATTGGAGTTCCAACAAAAATTGGAATGCCAGCTCTAGCAACTCAAATTACAACAACAAAGGAGGGCAAAATTACTCTGGGCAGTGGAGACCATCTGCCCCTGCCCCATGCATTCTTTGCAATAGCAGGGATCACCCAACAGGCAAATGTCCATCCAAACCAGCTCTACACTCATTAATGTCCTTGCTTCAAGCAGAACCTTCTAACCCGACCGCATCGAGCTCGAACCCCAACAACAGTGAGACCTCCCAAATGGGAGCTCTACGCAAGCTCAATGCTGTCAAAGGAGAAATGTATGAGCACCCACATAAGAAGGCTTTACAATACATCGACATCACTATCAATGGGTTCCCTTCCCAAGCATTGTTGGATTCCGGAGCGACAGACAATTTTATTGCCCCAGATGAAGCTAGACGTGTGGGTCTGAACTTAGAAGGAGATGTGGGTAAGTTGAAAGCTGTCAACTCTGAGGCAATCTCTATTAATGGTGTGGCTAGAGCTGTGCCACTACAGGTTGGTCCATGGGAAGGAAGATCAAACTTCTTGGCCGTTCCACTTGATGATTTTAAGGTGATTCTTGGCCAAGAATTCTTCCGAGGAGCTGCAGCAGGACCATTACCTTTCATGGACTCCTTGGGGTTTTTCGGACCCAGACTACGCATTGTACCAACCTCAATTCGACCAACAACTCATGATAGAATATTGTCAGCACTCCAAGTCAAGAGGGGCTTGGCCAAAGGAGAAGATACATACTTAGCTGTGGCAAAGCTAGAGATGGAAGATGATACTAGCAAAATCCCTGAGGAAGTTGCCCAAGTTATTGCTGACTTCAGCGAAGTGATGCCGAATGAATTGCCAAAGAATCTACCTCCCAGAAGGCTCATTGATCACGAAATTGAGTTAGTCCCTGGTGCCAAGCCACCCGCACGTAGTCCATATCGCATGAGCCCTCCAGAGCTGACCGAATTGAGAACACAACTAGATGGCTTGTTGGAGTCAGGATTCATTCGGCCCTCTAAAGCACCTTATGGGGCACCTGTTCTTTTTCAGCGGAAACATGATGGCAGTCTTCGCCTTTGTGTTGATTATAGAGCCTTGAACAAAGTCACTATAAAGAACAAATACCCGTTGCCGCTCATTGCAGACTTATTCGACCAACTTGGATCCGCCAGATACTTCACAAAACTCGACTTGAGATCAGGTTACCATCAGGTCCGCATTGCTGCTGGTGACGAACCCAAAACTGCTTGTTCTACTAGATATGGGTCATATGAGTTCCTAGTAATGCCCTTCGGCTTGACCAATGCTCCAGCTACATTTTGCACCCTTATGAATGGCCTGTTCCGTCACCTTCTGGACAAGTCTGTGGTTGTCTATCTTGACGACATTGTGGTTTATAGTGGGACTATAGAAGAACACCTACATCATTTGCGAGAAGTGTTCCAAATCCTTAAGGATAATCATCTCTTTGTCAAGAAGGAAAAGTGCTCATTCGGCCAGACCCAGATCAATTTCTTGGGTCATGTTATTGGGGATGGCAAGATTCGGATGGACATGGAGAAAGTCAAGGCAATCCATGATTGGAACTCTCCTAAGAACGTGTCTCAACTACGTTCTTTCCTTGGACTCGCAAACTATTATCGTCGCTTCATAAGGGACTACTCTAAGAGAGCGGTTGCCCTGACAAATTTGTTGAAACAAGACCGAACATGGGAATGGGATAGGCAGTGTGAAGCTTCATTCCAAGACTTGAAATTGGCCGTGATGAAAGATCCAGTATTGGCCTTGCCAGACATCACCAAGCCCTTTGAAGTACAAACAGATGCATCTGATTATGCATTAGGGGGAGTTTTACTTCAAGATGGTCACCCGGTAGCATATGAGAGTCGAAAGTTGAATGATACAGAGTCTCGTTACTCAGCTCAGGAAAAGGAATTGCTAGCCATTGTACATTGTTTACGGGTGTGGAGACACTACCTCTTGGGATCTCAAGTTCTTGTTAAAACGGATAATGCTGCAGCAAGCCATTTCCTTACTCAGAAGATGCTAACCTCCAAGCAATCTCGATGGCAGGAAAAATTAGCAGAATTTGACTTAGTATTGGAATACAAGCCAGGGCGCACTAACAATGTAGCTGATGCACTCAATAGAAGGGCAGACCTTGCAGTGCTAACCCATACTGGTCCGAGTCACACCATCTTGGAGAATATCAAAGTAGGCCTACAGACGGATCCACAAGCGAAGGCGATTACAGAGTTGATCAAGCAGGGCAAAACTCGACGGTTCTGGATAAAAGATGGAGCAATACTCACAACTGGTAATCGCCTCTATGTTCCGAGAACTTCTGGTTTGAGGAAATAACTTTTGAGAGAATGCCATGACACCCATTGGGCGGGACATCCAGGTTGGAGACGGACACTTGCATTGCTAGAGAGGGGGTACTATTGGCCGCAGATACAGGAGGATGTAATGGCCTATGTTCGAACATGTCTTATTTGCCAGCAAGATAAGGTTGAAAGAGATCGACCAGTTGGCTTACTAGAGCCCCTGCCTGTTCCAACTCGTCCTTGGGAAAGTGTTTCCATGGACTTCATTACTGGGTTACCGAAAGTGGAGGATTTCAGGAGCATCCTTGTAGTTGTTGACCGATTCTCAAAGTATGTGACATTTGTGCCGACCGGACTAACTTGCACAGCCGAAGATACGGCGCAATTGTTCCTCAAGCATGTAGTGAAGTATTGGGGACTGCCCGAAAACATTGTTAGCGATCGTGATGCTCGATTCACAGGAAAGTTCTGGAAGGAGTTGTTCAAGCTCTTGGGATCCAAACTTAATATGTCGACAAGCCAACATCCCCAATCTGACGGACAGACTGAGCGCTTTAACTCTATGCTTGAAGAATACCTTCGTCATTTTGTAAGTGCAAACCAGAAAAATTGGGTGGGACTACTTGATGTTGCACAATTCTGTTTCAACTTACAAAAGAGCTCAGCTACTCACTCCAGCCCCTTTCAATTAGTCACTGGTCAGCAACCATTGACACCACATACAGTGCTGACCGGATACCAAGGACCCAGCCCAAGAGCTCTTGAATTTGTCAAAGCCTGGCAGAAAAACATTGAAGTTGCTCGAGCCTATCTTGAGCAAGCCTCCCGTCACATGAAGAAATGGGCCGACAAGAAACGACGAATCGATCCTTTTGAAGTCGGGGACTTGGTATTGGTGAAGCTAGATATGTTCAACAAGTATAAACGGACAGCTAGAGCACACAACAATCTGTTTCGCAAGTATGAGGGACCGGTACAGATTATTGAGAAAGTAGGCAAAGTCTCCTATCGCGTCAAGTTACCACATTGGCTCCGTTTCACCCATCCTGTCTTCCATGCAAGTAACTTGAAGTCTTACCATGCCGATGCCGCTGATCCCACAAGAAATGTATCTACCCGAGCATTGCCTAAGCATCCTTCTAAGCCAGATCGAGAAGTGGAAGAAATCTTAGCTGACCGCCTCATCAACAACACAGGCCCGGATAGAGAATATTTGGTCAAGTGGCAGGATGAACCTCCTTCAGAGATCAGTTGGGAGCCAGTTGAGCATCTGCTGCCATACCTCTCAAAACTGGAAGAGTACTTGGAAAGGTTCGCTGCGAGGGCGTCAGCGAATTGAGTGTGGGAGAGTGTCAGGACTAGTACCATTGGTTAGGGAAATCAAGGTTCAGAGGCCTTTCAAGACTTTCCTAATGGTCTCAAAACTCAATGTTCCCTTTTGAAAAGTGCCCAAATGCTTAGCATCTATATTATAGGGGGAAGGTTTGAGCTCTTGACTGTGAGGACGTGTTGCCTCCATTGCATAGTCGGGCCAGACTGTACCGCTAGCATTTTTATTGTTTTCTTTGCATTGCTTTTCAACTTCAAACTTGTATTTCCATCGATCGATAGCATCGAACTAGTCTTGAGCAACGTCCTTCCGAACGTTCCTCCCCATTGTAATCTATTGAATGTGAATGAGAGCTTTTACTTACTATTGTGCATTGTTATATTGTCTACAGATTGATATTGTGCATTCTCAAGTTAATATTTGTGCTCGTCAAAGTAACTACTCATAGGCTTACTAGTGAATTGGATAGCTAGTGCCGCACGGATTACTAGTCCGTGACAGCAGGCATGTAACACCAGGCAGTGTAGAATTGTTATGGCCCAGTGGTTAAGGCTGCGTGGGTTTGTCCCTCACGTCGTATCTTCGAATTCCACCCGCGGCATGGTTACTTTCTAATGAGTGTTGACCTATAGGTCGCCCAATTGATAGGTTATGAAATCCTTAAAAACTCAGCTTGCATTTGTAGGTCACGAGTCCTGCCAAAAAGAAAATGAATATCATGCTTCAAACCAAAGTCAAAGGTCTTGACATGGAGGCCACTTTTGTAGGTTGCCAAATACGTGCATATGATGGCCCAACCTTTTTTTTTTATGCATTGTAAATTTAAAACGATGTTAATTAGCTACAATGAATCGACACAATATTCCACCTATTTTTTCGTAGTTGCTAGAATTAAATTAGGCACATGGTCCTCAATTTTTTGCTTTTTTTGAAAAATACAAATTTTAATATCAGAAGATTAAGAGTCAGACACACACAACTTACACATTTATTTTATTTTCTTTAAAAGCTTCAGGGCATGGACGATCACCAATTCAAGCATATGGATAACCCGAACACTAAGACATTAAGATTGGATTGGGTTGGGCTAACCCACTAAGCCAAACCATGGTCAGATTGTGAGAATTGCAGTATTCTTTTAATGCCAATTGTGGGAACCATAAGTTGGAATCACGCACTCAACTTAGACACCCGCTCTCCTCAGGTGTGGGGATTTTACAAACGGGGCTCAACAACTTAACTGCCCCAAAAGGCTTTGTAGCTTATTGAGACATATCCAATCCTTTATATACTTGATTTTTTTTTTTGAAAGCCAAGCAAGCTGCCGGTGGGTATGGAACCCAAGACATTAGGTTAAACCACCACCGCCTAAACCAACTAATTCATTCATTGTGCTACCTCCCTGTCAACAGTTGATATGAAAATTTTCAGACAATTGTGCGTTTCCTAAAAAATTGATAGATTTTGACATATCCATGATAAAGTTGTGGCAGATTAGTTTGTTACACTTGAGCCTTATGACAGCTCAACAAATCTAGAGAAGATTTTCAGACAATTTGAAAACAAATAGAGGCGTAGGGGTTATTCAAAAAATTAAACATTAAACAAATTATTAATTGCTAAATGATCTCATGGCAATGAAGGAATCTCATATTGGGACTTATGACAAAGTTATCTAATGAAATTAAACAATTCTTAATATAAATTTCTAGGGTTATTCAAAAACTACAAAATGCTAAATCCATACAAGTGTTCTGGCCATCCCTATATTTAGTTCACCAGCAAAAAATTTAATGCAAGGGGGCAAGGCTTTTACGGATTTAGAATTGATTAAATGTCTTTAAACTCTATAACAAGTCTTACTAACTAAACTAGCACATGTAATCTTCCTAAGAAATTCATGATCTATGTTTACCAACTAAAGAAAATACACTTAGAATTTATTGTATTTGATTTCTTGATTGACTAACTCTGACCTAACCTTGTGGAAATAGAAAACCTAAAATTTTTTATTTTATTCTGACTTTCTTAACATACTGTATACTATTTCCTTATTCTGTAACATATGTAAACTTTCTTTCTTTAACACTAGGTATGATAATTATGTTGGCATCATCTGTACAATGGTAGATTAAGGAAATGACAAATTTGTACAAGTTACAATTATATCACACACAGTGTCCTTAAATTTCTGTCTCATATTACTTATTCTTCGGTATACTATTCTTGTCTTCTATATATGTCAATGATGGAAATGTTTATAATATTAGTGATATTCCAACAATAATTAAACACTCACATTCTTCCACTTGTATTACTAATTCAACTGATAGGGATGATAAGAGACTTATATATGTTCAGCTTATCCTAAATTTTTAATGGCCCCTCAAGAAAAAAGAATACTGAATACAAATTCTTAAGTATATTTTTTTGGTAAACCTAAAATTTAGTATCAGAATCATCTTGTGGTAGCCGTCCAATAATTTTAACACAATTCAACTACCATTTAAAGTTTAAACAACCTATCTTTTGTACATTAAAAATTGCCCAAAGTTAACAATAACAATTTGTGTCATGGTCTTCTTAAATGAATTACGACTCTGTTGATTTGATGTGGATCAATTCTTCTTGTCTTCTTTTTTTTTAACTCCACCGAGCGAGAGAATTTTTGAAGATGTGCGTTGAATTTATCTGAAAGATATGATGCATAGTCACTATATCTAAATTTACAAAACATTAGGTTGTTTTGATTTTTGTTTTCCTTAAAAGACATAAGGATCATGGGAGTAAAAGAGGGAAGGGAGGGAGCGATCCACTACACCATAAAAGGGTTTCTGCTACTGCTCTTATAGGTTACTAATACTAATTGTAACACTTTTTTTCCATACCAAACGAGGTGATCCTAATATTTGTATCATCAATCAAACCATATTAATGGCATAATTGCATCATGATTCAGCCAATACTAACATAAATTTGGTTTCATTTTACAGCTCATACTGAATTTATATAGTAACATACATTAACTAATACTAATTTCAAATAAAGTTGATACTCAATTTCGCTTTGTATCATGTAGAAACTATAGCTAATTTAAAATATTTTCCATAATGTTGTTCCTGGCTTGGCAAATAACAAACTAAAAAACAAGATAAGGAGATTCTCTTGTAATGCATATGTTTCAACACTGAGGCGCTCACTCACTGCCTGTTCAACAATATTCAACAAACACGCTCTCTAACATTATATAGAGAGAGCACTGAGAAGAGTTAAAGACAATTCTATGAACAAATCAGTAGCTCAAGAAATCCACACGGAAATCACAATATACATGGGATGTTGAAGGACTAGAATGCCAAGAGTATAAATTGATCAAATGACATGAGAGATCCCATACACATCACAATATCCAGACTTTTTAAGTATGATCTCAGACCTTGACATCCTCCTCTATTTCTGCCCTTGCATCAACATCTTTAGCACAACACGAATGGAATCCATTTCATCTTTGATGAACTGCACTTCAAGCCGGATCCCTTTCAACAATATTGCTTCTTCAGTAAGAAAGGGAACCAGATGCTCAACCACAAAAGACTCACTACAGCTTCGGCCATGTTATCAACAAATTTTCTTAACTCACATCTATAGGTAAGGATAAAGCACACATCTATAGGTAGCAAAATGTTAGTAGTGAGGCATTTTTTAACTCACCATTTGGCAGGAGGGAAATGTTGCTATTCAGAAATATTTGCTATAGGCATGATCATGTTGCAAGAAGGAACATGAGATTCATGTTCTTTGTGTAATAAAGTCTGGGGACACTGTTTTGTTTATGAAATAAAAACAATGAACCATCTGCACCTCCATTCTGTACACTACCAATATCCAAGTCACCAAGAAGGCTTTTAGCACTTTGCAATGCATCATTAGAAACTGATAAGGATCTTCGGCCTGCAGTTTGGAATGCCTTTTCCTTTGATTCAGGACCTGACATGTACAAATATGTTTGACAATCAAGAAGATGCCTTGGAACTGCTCTGGTGGCCAGACCCATATTGTCATCTCCATCAATTCTCGAGACACTTCCCCATATTGTCCCTCGCAACAACAAAGAAACAACAAATTCATGTAACAACTTACGCAAGCAATTCACCCAGCCTCTTCCCCAGCGGCCGATCCAGGATTACAGACAAAGGGGGGGGGGGGCAAAAAAATCATGGATAATTTAATTCTTAAAATAAATAGATAAATATAGTTAAATAGAGTTTTAAAAGTATTACAAGAGAAACATACATAATGAGTCACAGTAGATTTAGGTAAAAGCTCTCTACGAGTTCTTATGTTCTGGTAATGTTGCATAATCACCTCATCATCGATGTCATTAAATATATCTTTCTCAATATATGTAATCAAACTATCTGCCATCCATTGATCTCCCATACGATTACGTAATCGATTCTTGACAATCTTCATAGCAGAAAAAGTTCTCTCGACACTTGCAGTCGCAACTGGTAATATTAAGGCTAAAGTAATAAACAAATAGATCAAAGGATACAAAATGTTTTTTTTTTGTCATTACCATCTTCTCAGCAAGATTGCTAATTCTTGTCAAATTCAAGAACTCGCTATTCGACCTCACATCAATGATAACTGTCTTCAACTAATTATCAAGAGCATCAAGTTGTACTTCTGAGAAATCATTTGGATAAAACTGAGCAAAACGATTCAATTTTCCCTTATCAAAATCCGAGAAGGAATCATTTGGACTCAAGCATGAAAGTCATAAAAGCAATTCAGTATTCACTTCATTGAAACAGTTGTTGAGCTCTTGAAGTTGCAAATCAATAACAATATTAAATAACTGAACTAGATAATGATGCATGTTTGTTACATTTTCAACATTACGTCGTGACCGTCCCTGAGCCACATAAAATTCATCCAGGTTAGGCATTTCTATAACATGTTTGCTACAAAATAGGGAAACTTAATCTAGCAAATTGTTCCATCCATCATCTCGCATCAACTGTAAGCGTTTCTTAGCTACTATGACCAAACCCATGGCATTCACAATATCTTGATCATTTCTTTGCAATGATTGTGACAATTCATTCGTGATTCCTAATGTACTTTTCATCAAATGAAGTCCAAATGCAATATCAAAAGATAGTAGTGAATCTAATAAAGTGTATGCTTCAACTTTTTGCTCAGCATATTTTGAGGTCTCCTTAATGCACTCTAGCACATCGATGATAGAATTGAAAAACTTAATCAAGCTTATCAAAGTATTGTAATGTGAGCCCCAACGTGTATCTCCGGCTCTTTTAAGAGTTGATTGTTGATTTTGGCCACTTCCACTTGCAAGTTCACCACTTTCAAGTTCTTTTAGAGTGTTTATAGATTGTGCTTCTAAAAGAATATCATGACGCTTACATGATCCACCAACCACATTCACAACACTCGTGACCAAATAGAATAATAAAACAATGGAATCCTCATTCTTTGCAACGACAATAAGTGCTAATTGAAGTTAATGTGCAAAGCAGTGAATATAGAATGCACTTCCATTCTCCTTTAAGATTAATGTTTTAAGACTGTTGAACTCACCTTGCATATTGCTTACCCTGTCGTACCCTTGGCCACGTAGTCTTGAAATGCTTAACTTGTGCTTGGAAAATAAAGCGTCAATTGATGCCTTTAGGGATATTTCAGAAATGTCAGAAACGTGTACAATACCTAAAAGTCTCTCAATCACATGCTCGTGTTTGTCCACATGACGGATCACGGAAGCCATTTGCTCTTTAATTGATACATCACGAGCTTCATAAACTAATATGGAAAACAAAGAATCTCCAAGGTCTTGAATGATAACATTTGTGGTTTTGGTTGCACAAGCATTCACAATATCTTTTTGAATTTTCGTTGCTATTAATTTAAGATTCCCAGGACATTTATCCAAAGTTACCCTTTTGATGTCTTTATTGTGGTCACCAAGAAAATGTAACATTTCCAAAAAATTCCCTCTGTTGTTTGAATCACAAGATTCATCATGACCACGGAAAGCTAATCCTTGTCAGAGTAAGAATTGAACACAAACGACATAAGCATTTAGACAAACCTTGTAATCACTTCGAGCTTCATTTGTTTGCTTATTCACAACAGTTCGAAGATGTTGTTGTTGATTCATTAAAGCTTCACAATTACTCCAAGCTTGATTGTGATCACTGTTAGACCCTCCAACATGTGTTTGTAACTTATCTTTTTTCTTCCAATTGGTAAATCCTTCAACGACAAAAACATCACAAGTACCCACATGCTCTTTACTCTCAGATCTGAAAAAGTAGCAACACATGTGCAGCCTCTTTCTCTATGCTATACTCTGACCATGTAGGAAATTCATCAAACCAAGAAGGATTGAAACGCCGTAAGACTTTTCCTTGCAAAGTTTGCTTAAAATTATGTGCCTGAGGTTGGCAAAAACCTTTTTGCAAGTATGTTCTTCGAATTTCATCCCTTATGTTGGGATGATACTCTTTGAGTGACTTACGTAATCTAGGATCTGCTAGAAGAGTTTCTGGATCAAACTTAGTCTCAATACAACTCCTTTTGGAACTAGGAAGCTCCTTATCAGACCTATCAGTGACAGCCTGAGCAGTAGGACTAGAACTCACATCATTTATTCTTTTAAAGTATCTATCCATTACTCGTCAGCACAAGTGCACAACTATTAACTACACAAATACAACAGACAATCCCAATATTCATATTAAAAAAATGCTATCACAGACTCTCAAATTATCAAATTATCAAATTTTTATTGTAAATCAATAATTAACACATGAAAGAGAAGAAACCTCACCAAATACCAAGAACTTGAGATAATGGCCTTTTCAGCAGATGAAATTAAATACCCACTTAAGCTTCAAGGATCAAATGCCCACTTTGTCAAAGCCTCAACTAAACAAATTAAATTAAATTAAAAATCAAATAGAAGCTCTCTTGTACAAAGAAAGATGATAAATTAGATGCTTAAACAAACATGAAATACCCCACCAAAGCTTAAACAAATATGGAACCCACCCAAAACTTAAACAACTAAATAAATACCCACCAATCTAAACATCAAGGTGATTAAACAAATACCCCCAACTTAAACATGAAGGTGATTAACAAAGTATGGATTTATCTTTCTATTTGATAAAAAAAAAAAAAAAGCTTTGATTTATCAACAGTTGTAATAAAATAACCTTGATGTCTTTTCATATCTCTTTTTTCTCTTTTCTCTTTTCTCTTTTCAACAATTGCAATAAAATAACCTTGACGTCTTTGCAATAAAATAACCTCTTTGAAGTCTTTTCATCTCTCTCTCTTTTCTCTTTTTATCAAATACCCAAACGGCCAAACCCATTTCATCTTTGACATCTCTCTCTTTTCTCTTTTCATTGAGTTCCTAAAACACAAAAGGAGCCTCTGAGAAACTCTCTGTGAAAATCGAGTTTGTTTTCATTTCATCAGAAGAGATCGAGTTCCTAAAGCTAAAAGACAAGAGGAGAGAAACTCTCTCTGTGAAAATTGAGTTTGTTTTCATTTCATCAGAGTCAGAGTTAGAGAGATCGAGTTTGATGAAGAGAGATCAAGTTTGTTTTCATCAGATTATTTTCATCAGACTCAGAGAGATCGAGTTTTTATCAAAGATTTTGTGAGTTTGTTTCATCAGACTCTGAGGCGGATCCAGGAGAGAGAGATCGAGTTCGGTTTCATCAGAAAGAGATCGAGTTTCTAATCTATCTTTGATCTTCTCTAAGATCTCTGACCTTTTTCTGAGATCTCTCTGATCTCTCTTTGAGATCTTTCTCTCTCTCTCTCTCTGATCTCTCTCGAGTTTCTGATTTCTATCTAGGTTTTTTATTCATCAGAAAGAGAGTGATCGAGCTCGGTTGCATCCATCTTTTTTTTTCTCTCCTGTCTAGGGCTCAAAGTTGACTCGTTTCCATTTTGGATCGCCAAAAAGGGAGACAGAGACCCAAGGTAAGAAGAGATGTTAAGCTTAAGGTAATTTTGTTGTTGTCCACTTGTCCTGTTGATTTCATTTAGAACCCATAATCAAACAAACTCACATTGTTTCACAGGGATGGAGAAGAAGATATTGTTGAGGACCGAAGGCTGGAGGCGGAGATTAGAGGCGGTGACTCAATTGTTTTCTTCAATTGTGATATGTGATATGTGATTGTGATTGTTGTTTTTATAAGAAGGGCAACATAAAATTTCTAATTTCTAAGGGGGGCAAGATTGAAATTTTATATACTTTGATAGATTTTTTTTTAAAACCTAAGGGGGTCAATTGACCCCCTTACCCAAGCTGTAGATCCGCCCCTGCTCTTCCCTGTCTTCTTTCTCACACAACCAAGACCAAGAGATCTCAATAGCCCCTTCCCTGTTGAGGCCATTGAGAACAACAAAACAACAAAATCAGATCATCATCTCCAAACCATTCAGCAGTAAGCTTGAGAGGTTTTGAAGAGCTTTGACAACTACTTTCTTCATCTCTAAATTACCATGCGATACAAGGTGAAGAAGATGACCCATCACCCCCACTTCGAAGAGAATGGCGTTATTATGATCACTTAACTCCATTTAAGCTATTGTTGCAGCCATGATCAATTTGACATCTTCAGGTCCCAAAATCAAGTTGCCATCACCAATCACAATCTCAAATTCATCATCATCAACGTACAGTTGCAATCACTGATCATTATCGTCGGAATCACTGATCTCATCATCGACCGCCAACTTCCCACAGTCAATCACGAACGTCGCCCCTTTTGCACCATCGCTTGCTCAAACTCTACCGCGAGCTCGGACAAAGACAACGTCTGGGGATTTTTCCTCCTCACCTTGGTCGTCACCGGCTGTCTCTGATCAGCTCCTCTTGAGCTTGGAGTGAACACGCGAACTCTCTGTGTCGACCTCTTCTGCGCCACGCGATTGTGCCATCGATCGCAGCAACAACAAACAATGAAGAAATTATTATTGTGTTGTAAGAAGAGAAAGGAGCAATGAAGAAGACAAATATGATTCAGAAGAGAAACAGGTTGAAGAAACAGTGAAGAGCCAAACAGATGCCAAGGAAACTGATATTTTGATTGGTGCACAGTACCACAAAAAATTATTTTAAAGGATCAAGCTATTAGCACTCAAGGTTCAAAATTATTTTAAAGGATCAGGCTATTAGCACTCAAGGTTCAGTCAGAGCCACCAGTACACTACGTAGCCGCCGTCACCATGAGTGACAATACAAGCAGTGGTTCAAACACCACCACCTCACCATATAACAATCTTCATCACCCATACTTAATTCACCACTCCGATCAACCTGGGGTGGCTCTTGTTTCACAGTCGCTTACTCCTACCAATTACAACATATGGAGTCGAGATCTGACCATGGCTCTCAAAGCCCAAGTCTCAGAAGAAGAAGAAAAGGAAAACATTTCTTCAAACTGATATAAAGCTTTGGACTATTAGCACCCCGAGTTTTACTCAACTCAACAAAGAACAACAGCAACGTCTCTATCTGACACACATGACAGTAGCACCCAGACATATGTAAACAACACAATTTTTCTCTCGTCCTTTCTCTCCTTGTCACATGTTCGGTCGCACATCAGATCGCACAGCAGGGAAGAAACGAAGAAGAAGAAACAGAGGGAAAAGAAAGAAATTTAAATCTATTTCACTCCGCTATTCACACCCACCATCTTTGGTCACTACCAAAATATGTGTTGACTCGAATTGAGTCATGATTTCTTCATACAGGAATCACTACCAAAATATGTGTTGACTCGAATTGAGCAATACCAAGACTCGAATTGAGTCATGATTTCTTCATATAGGAATCACTACCAAAATCTGTGTTACCAATACTCGAATTGAGTCACGATTTCTTCACACATGAATCATTCAAAATCTGTATTGACTCGAATTGAGCAATACCAAGACTTGAATTGAGCAATACCAAGACTTGAATTGAGTCATAATTTCTTCATACAGGAATCATCCAGAATTCGATAATCATTCGATAGTAATGATTTCATCACCAAATAGTACTTCAAAGTTTCCTCCAAGCTGCACATTTCGTTTGCGTCTACATGTCCAGCTTGCGGGGGAGTGTTAAAGAATAGAACTCTACCTATGTTACAAAATAGGAAAGTGTTACAGAATAAGATATGTTAGGAAAGTCAGAATAGAATAGAAGTCTTAAGTTTCCTATCTCCACAAGGTTAGGTCAGAGTTAACTTTATAAGCTTGTATTCTATTCAATGAAATAACACAATTATATTACAAAAATAATATTTCAATACTATTTTTTACAGTATATGTGCTGGACTACAAACACAATAGGGAACAAGATGATGTTCACCATATCTACTTTTCCTCATGAAAGTTGTTTAGAAAACCTTTCGGTGGTTACATTGTACATCAGATAGTAAGTCCACAAGACGATGGATTTATTAGTATAGAAGTTCCTCGATCTATCTTATCTTCGAAAAATAACGATTTAGTGTGACATTGCCTTATCCAGTAGTGTTGTCTGAGTAGGCTAAGAACAACCCATAGTATCTTCTACCAACCTAATAAAGTTCATCTTGGATTGATGTATTTGTATCCAAGTTAAGTTATCTTCCTAAGAAATTATTTGATACTTTCCACTTGGAGTTGTTTGATTAATCCCTTTCACTTTGGGTATGAGTCAGATAGTTCACATAGAGCTCAACTAGCCCATATGAAGAAGAGATGGGCAACTTTGTTTGTAAATTTGTATGGTTGAGAAGTATAGAGGAACCTACCATTGAGATGTGGATTGCTTTCATAGCCAGTGAACTTTTTGTTGGCTTAGTCTATTTCAAGTATTCAGTTCATGATTCAAGAACCAAGTCACTGATGAAGCAATTAATGTAAGCATATAAAGTATAAACTGTTTATCGATATGAGAGTTTGTTTATTAGATAGGAAGTCACTGCCCCTCGGCTAACCAAACTAATGGCATAAATTACATCTATTCTTGACCATGATACCGTTAACAATTCATTACCATCATTTTCTTCCAAATTCTGTTAAAGAAAGAAAGTCTACCTATGTTATAGAATAGGAAAGTGGTATAGAATAGGATATGTTAGGAAAGTCAAAATAGAATAGAAGTCTTAGGTTTCCTATCTCTACAAGGTTAGGCCAGAGTTAGTTTTATAAGCTTGTATTCAATCAATGAATAAAAATAACACAGTTATATTTCAATACAATTCTTTTTATGGTATCAGAGCTACTTTATCTGGAACTAAGCCCGAGCTGCATAACGACATAATCAAACCTTTCTACCAACAAAAGCCAACTCTATTCTTATTCTTAGCCAACACAAAACAATTGCCAATAGACCAATCAAACCCTTCATTATCATCATCAACAAAGATCAATCACTGATCGATCAGTTCATCGACAATTGCAAACACTGCTCATCAACAATTGCAATCAGTTCATCAACAATTGCAATCGCTGCTCCTTTAATCGATTGATTTTTATTCAATCAACATATCGTTGCAATCAACATTAAACCACCATCGACCATCATAATTGATCGAACCACCATTGACCATCATCACTGATCGCTTTTCGTTCGCTCGCTCGCTCGCTCTCTTGTTCTCTCACTTTCTGAATCGACGAGAAGAGAAGAGAAAACAGGGAGGGGGCGAGACCTTTCAGATCATCCAACATCAGAGCTTCGAATCGATCTCTTCATCAGAATTTCTTCAAACCGTATCCCGACTTGTTGGCTTCAAACTGTATCCAAGTCCCAGAAGAAGAAGAAAAGGAATTTTTTCTTCAAACTGATATAAAAGCTCTGGGCTATTTGCACCCCGAGTTTTACTCAGTACCGCCATACAAAAAAACTGATTTTAAAGAATCAAGCTACCAGCACCCAAAGTTCAGTAAGATCCACCCATACACCACGTAGCCGCCGCCGTCTTTGCCATGCAGAATATTGATCCCATAGGTGCATGCAACACTGTGAAAGTCGGGAGGACCCCGAAAGCCCTTTAATTCCGACGTCAAGTGTGGAACATGTGACAGAGTAGGTCAGACTGCTGCTGACTGTCGTTCTCATCTCACTTGTGATTATTGTGGATTGAAAGCCCACACTGTTGACAATTGTTGGAAATTTAAGAAAGTCGATCCCACTAAACAACGACGTTTTAAGAAATATCGTCCTAAGGGTAATAATGTGTCTACTTCTTCGGATCGTACGTTCACTTCGAGCAGTGCAAGCAAATCATGACCTTCTTGACCAACAACAAGTCTAAGACTCACAATATTGGTAATTCTATCATAGAATTGACAGGTAAAGTATTTTCTCTAAAATCTCATGGCTCTCGTTCATCTTGGATCCTTGATAGCGACGCCACTGATCATATAGTTCATAACCCACACTTACTCACATTTTCCAAACCCGTTCACAATCGAATCGTTGAGCACTTGCTGTTGTTACACACATTGGCACCGTGACTTTCTCTTCTGTTTTTACCTTGCATGATGTTCTTTGTGTTCCCTCTTTTAATCTCAATTTAATTTCCATTAGCAAACTCACAAAACATTCTTTAATCTCACCATTTTTCTCAATAATTCTTGTCTAATACAGGACTTTCGTTCGGGGAAGATGATTGGGACAACAACTGAGCTTGATGGTTCGTACTACCTGGATGGTGCCACCACCACAACTTCTACCACTCGTCACATCACTCAAGACAACAACCCTGTGTTATGGCACAATCGCCTAGGTCACCTTTCCGACAAAACTCTCCATCTTCTTCTTGTGTCTTTTCGCGATACTAGTACTTGTGTTTCTAATAAATGTGTTATTTTTCCTCTGGCCAAACAAACTACAAATAAATTTTCTTTATCCCATATTTCAAGTTCTGCTCCTTTTTCCTTATTACATGTTGACATTTGGGGAGGATATCACGTTGCTTCCCTTTCTTATGCGCGTTATTTTCTCACCATTGTTGATGATTATACACGATGTACTTGGATTTTTCTCATGAAACACGCACTCTTAATTTCATTCATTAATTATGTTGAAAACCAATTTTCTTCCAAAATTCAAACCATTCGCAGTGATAATGGACTTGAATTTTCCCTCACTAATTTTTTATGCCTCAAAAGGCATTACCCATCAAACTTCTTGTATCTCTACGCCCCAACAAAATGGGGTGGCAGAACGCAAACATAGACACATCTTTTGAATGTCGCTCGTGCTATTTTGTTTCAAGCACATCTCCCTAAACATTTTTGGGGAGAATCAATTATCACCGTTGCCTATCTCATTAATCGCACACCGTGATTTGTTCTTAAAGGCAAAACACCTTTTGAACTTTTGTTTAACAAACAACCCAACTATTCTCACATTCGAGTATTTGGTTGTTTATGTTTCGCTTCCACACATGCCCAACATCCTAGAAAATTTGATGCTCGTTCTAGTCAATGTGTCTTTCTTGGATACCCTCATGGGCAAAAAGGATACAAAGTCTATGATCTCACTCAAAAAAAGATCATTGTTTCTCGTGACATCATATTTCATGAGAAGACTTTTCCTTATTTTTCTGACAAAATGCACAATCACCTCACTAACCAGTCCGACACACTTCCCCCACCGGTCGCTCATGCTCCACTTTTTGATCCTCCAACAGTGCCTTTCTCTGACTAGTCGGACCACTCCCATCGACCGGACGCCCAATCCGATGTCTCAGTCACCGACCGGGCGAAAACCCCAGAAATCCAAACCCAAGCGATCACCCCTGCCCCCGTTCCACCCTTAGAAGACCCACCTCTCCCACCTCGCACCTCCACTCGTGCCACCCGTGAACCATCTTATCTTCAACAATATCATCTTGATGCTTGATTGCCTTCCTGATCGTCTCATTCATCTGCTTTGAACGTTGGGCCTTCTACAGGTATTGTTTACCCCCTTTCTGATTTTCTTTCCTATGACCATTTATCCACCTCTCACAAGGCTTACACCACTTCCCTTTCTTTAGTCAAAGAACCCACCAGTTTTATGCAGGTTATGCAGGATCCAAAGTGGCGTCAAGCCATGAGAAATGAGATTGATGCTCTAGAAACCAATAACACTTGGACTTTACAACCTCTTGCACCTGGCAAGCATCGGTTGGTTGTAAATGGGTCTATAAGATCAAACTTAATCCAGATGGTAGTGTTGAACGCTACAAAGTACGTCTTGTGGCTAAAGGATACAGTCAAGTGGAAGGTATTGATTACAAAGAGACCTTTGCTCCTGGTTCTAAATTGACTATTGTTCGTATTCTCCTTGCTCTTTCAGCCACATAGGGTTGGCATTTATGTCAACTTGATGTCAACAATGTTTTTCTTTATGGTGATCTTTTTGAGGATGTGTACATGAGTCTTCCTCTTGGATTCGGCCGAAAGGGGGAGACTCGAGTATGCAAGTTGAGCAAGTCCTTATATGGTCTCAAGCAAGCATCGAGACAATGGTTCCTTAAGTTATCATCTACTCTCATATCAGCAGGCTACAATCAGTCTAAGGCTGATTACTCATTATTTATCTGATCCAAGGGTAACAACTTTACTGTAATTCTCGTATATGTTGATGATGTAATATTGGCAGATAATGATCTCCAATACATTGAAGAAACAAAGATATTTCTGGCTGCAAAGTTCAAGCTCAAAGTTTAGGAAAATTATAATATTTCCTTGGCATTGAAGTCGCGAGATCATCCAAAGGGATTGCTTTATCTCAACGAAAATATGCACTTGAAATATTGGAGGACACAGGGTATCTTGGAGCAAAGCCTTCACGTTATCCTATGGATCAAAACTTGGTGCTCGCACAGGATGATGGAGATTTACTACCAAATCCCGCAACATACCGCAGACTTGTTGAAAGGTTGATATACTTAACGATCACGAGATCATATTTGATTTATTCAGTACATGTCCTAAGTCAATTTATGGACAAGCCCAAAATACCACATTTGGATGCTGCACACAAGGTCTTGAGGTATATCAAGGCTTCACTAGGACATAGTATTTTTTTCTCTTCCACTAGCTCATTACAGTTGAAAGCTTATTGTGATGCAGATTGGGCTAAATGTAGAGATACTATGAGATTCATTACATGTTATTGTGTCATGCTTGGAAATTCATCAATTTCTTGGAAAGCTAAGAAACAAACTACAGTGGCAAGATCTACAACTGAAGCAGAATATTGGGCCATGTCTTCTACATGTTGTGAGTTAACCTGGTTGAAGTACATTCTTAATGATTTGCACATTAATCATCATCGGGCAGCTCTCTTGCTTTGTGACAACAAGGCTGCACTCCATATTGCATCTAATCCAGTTTTTCATGAGCGAACGAAACATATAGAGATTGATTGTCATTTGATTAGATAAAAGATACAAGAGGGTACTATTCGGATTGAGCATGTTGGAACACTACATCAACGAGCAGATTTGTTCACTAAAGCTTTGAGAAATTATCAATTTCATAATCTTCTTAGCAAGTTGGGTATTACAAACATACACTCCAACTTGAGGGGGAGTGTTAAAGAAAAAACGTCTACCTATATTTCAGAATAGGAAAGTGTTATAAAATAGGATATGTTAAGAAAATCAGAATAGAATAGAAGTCTTAGGTTTCCTATCTCAACAAGGTTAGGTCAGAGTTAGCTTTATAAGCTTGTATTCAGTCAATGAATAAAAATAACACAACTATATTTCAATACAATTCTTTTTAGATTCTGGAAGAACATATTGAAACTTAGAAGCATTATGTCTCATGTAGCATGATTTATTGCTCGAAAATCCATTCTTAATCAAAACTTGGAAAAAAGCATTAGTATTGAAAATACAACAATGGACAAGTTATATGACACTCATCAATCATCTAGTCAATTTTAACTTTTCTGGTGGTACCTCTTATGGAATGGAGTCTTTGGCTGGTTTTACGTGACTCAGTGACTCGTGGAAATTATCGTAAATAGTTTGTTCAAACTTTAGGTTGGAATTCGGACAAAATGAATGATAGAGACAATAGTACTCTTCAAATTTGATATCATGCTTCAAATTTGATATCTGAATCCATCGTAACTAGGTAGGTTTTGGCAAATAAGAAAGAGACAATGTACCCACAAACAAATTTCCACAAAATAAAGCTGGCCATCTTATTGGTTGTGTTAGACAACAAAATATTTGGACCCCTAAACATGATGATGATAATGGAGGCACCAATGGTGGTCTCCATGTACTTTTCATGATTAGCTCTCTCTATTTTGTAAGCGAAAATTCTAGGGAAAATTAGTCGTCCCCAAATTGTCCCCCTCGTCAGCCCTCTCATAGCGTTAGCTTTGCGTGTTCCCAAAAAAGAAGAAAAGGTTAGGGAGAAAAAGCAAGAAAGAGCTTTTCCCTTTTGTCAGATAAAAAAAACAAGAAAGAGCTTTGGAAATTAGATGAATCATAGATGCCATTTCCTTTCAGATCCCACTCAATGTGCATAGATGAATCATGTCGGTTGGGGTTCAGTAGTGCATAACTTTGGAAATTAGACATGAACTAGTAGTGCATGGTAGTATTAATTTTTGCGGGGTTGAATGTAAAAATGAATTCATTCATACTGGAAATTAGACATGAACTAGTAGTGCATTGTTGCAATTTGTTATTAATTTGAATTAGGTTCAGTAAATTTTCTGCTGTAAATTTGAATCAGGTTGCGGCGTCTCTCGTATTTCTTTTGAATATCGGTCACTCTATTGTATATGATTGTTGTCTTGCTGATGAATGGAGTGGTGGAATATTGGGGGTATTTAGGATGAATGGGTTCAGATTACTAGTTTCATTGATCACAGCTTGTTACCCAATTCCAAGCTCTTCTTAGTGACTGACAATGGGGATTCAACACCATTAAGTAATCCCTCGGACAACATGGATGACAATCAACGCATTTGCAATTTGTTTTGTTTTCAACACCATTCCATTCATCATTTTAACCACAACCGCATTCTTTACCCAATATAGTCAGATTTTGTAGTTCTCGAGTGCAATTAACCCAATAAATGACAAATAATTATTTTGTCATTCTCAAGTGCAATTAACCCAATAAATGATAAATAATTATTTTGTCTTGTATATATTTTAGTCAAAACAATGCATAAAAAAAGCCTAGACTTTCTTTATGTTTCTTTATGGGGATGTCACAATCCTAGGTCATGTAATTAACCTTCCCCTCCTAAACAGTTTGGGTTTTTGGGAAAATTGTTTGGTTCATGCCAATGATGAACCTACCATTGAAATGTGGATTGCTTTCACAGCCAGTGAACATTTTACTTAGTCTATTTCAAGTATTCAGTTCATGATTCAAGAACCAAGTCACTGATGAAGCAATTAATGTAAGCATATAAATTATAAATTGTTTATCGATATGAGAGTTTGTTTGTTAGATAGGAAGTCACTGCCCTTTAGCTGATATTCACGTAATTATTACATTATATATCCCTTAATTTATATATATTAGTGTTTCGATTATTATATTTTATTCTAATTATTTCGTTTTCATGTCTTTGTAAGAATTTGAGCGTGAACGGTGAAATCACATTAAGGCGACTATTTGTGAAATGATCAATTGGTTGATTCTAGCGGTGGTACAAAGTAGCGGGTCACATGTCTAAACCTAACCCAAACAAACCTAGATCCACCTAATTTAAGCCCAAGTCCAAAAGTTAATCTAGAAACCTAAACTCAACCTAACAAGGAAATAGGAGAACCTTATTTAGGCTTCCTCTCTCCTATTCTCCTCATCCTCTCCCCCTTATGGAGAAAAGCTATCTTTTCTTCCACGTTTCTTTTCTCCTCCTTTCTTTTCCAGCCACCACGCCAATCCACCCTGCCTGCTCAGAGCCGACAGTGCTATCATCCCGCCATCACCACCTCACCTCGCCATCACTGCAGTCCTTCTCTTATTTTTCTCTCTGGTCCTTCATCTCAATTCTCAACTCCTGCGTCAACACAACCACCGCCCTTGTCCCTGTCACAAACCACCATAACAACACCGCCCACGACCCCCCTGTTCCTCTCTTCTTCCCCTGTTTTTGTATATCTCTCTTCACCTCACCACCGTCCAGCATCCACACCGCCGAGCAACATCATAAGACGCCCCCACCATCACCATCCTTGCGCAAAAAACAGAGGAGAAATAGGGAGCACGTCGATGTTTTCCTCTCTCGTAGCCGACTAACAACCCACACACACCACCATCATCTCTGTTCCTCTATTCTACACGGTCTCTTCCTCCTCCACTTCTCTCTTTCTGCTCCTTCATCACAACCACACCACGCACCACCTCTCTCGCACTAAAACAGCAGAAACAGGGAGCGACTTCTCTCCTTCTTTTAGTTCTCCTTCTCGTCTTTCTCTCTCTCTCATTGTCTCCCTCTTACTTTCAGGTTCACCAGATCCTGTCGGAGGAAACAGGAGCTCGCGAGGAGCACGGAGGAAGAAGGAGCAGCGACGCGGCTTGCTGGAGACGAAGAACGGAGGATTTTGGCGGGAGAAAAACTTATTCAAAAATTAGTTTTAGTTATTCGCACCGTGCGTTGCTTCTCTGTACCACCGCACAGTAACTATTCCAAATCAGGTTGTTCGCACCCCAGATTTTGGCAGAGCCACCACAGAGCGTTGTAATAGTTTCTCGAGATGCATGTTCGTGCTGAGATGGATTCCACCAATACTGTGACCACCACCACCATGATCTTTTAGACTCCACGCTGAGGCGAAGATGAAATCACAGGGTTTCCTAGAGTTTGCCGTATTTGAATTTATTGTTTTATATATGTTTGAACGTTAAACACAGTTCATTTCTTAATTTCAATAATTTGCTTTCACCAATTATATCCGGAACGATTATCTAGACTAATCGATAGTTAGAAGTTCTCTTTGTTGATATTCGAAGCATGTTTTAATCAATTAATTTGAATCTATGATTGTGTGTGCTGTAAGAAGACATGCAATGCTAGGGGTTTAGAATTAGTTAAAGTAAACTTATGATTGTGTGTGTCGTAGAAAGACATGCAATGCTAGGGGTTTATGCCTTTCTGAAATCAATTGCTAACTTAGATTAGTCATGTTGATTATTGAAAACAATAATTTAGATTACACGAATCTCGAAGAACATGTGGTGGATTTGATGTCTCGGTTCACTCTCTTATCATCTTATCAGTTTAATCTTTAAGTGTTCAATTTCATTATTTTAATTTAGTAATTTACATCTGTTGTAACCCCCAACTCTAAATTAGTTTAAATAAGTACTAGAATTCGTTTGTCTCGTCAATCCTCGTGGGATCGACCCGTATTTGCCATTGTCTACTAATTAGACAGTCGTGCACTTGCGGTATTACAAGTAGAGTTTATTAGCTTATTAATTTAGTTTAATAAAATCTCCATCAAGTTTTTGGTGCCGTTGTCGGGGATTGTAACAGTATAATCGAAATCTAGGGTTGTTTTTGCTAGTTTATAAATTATGTTTAATTTTGTTTTTAGAAACACTGTTATGAGTCACTTTCTTATTTGTTTTATTTGCTTGAGTTTGAACTATTTTTGCATTTATTTTGCAGGCGGTCACAAACATAAGAGCTCAAGTGGGAACGAAGTGAAATATTGCGATTCGCGAGGAAACTCTTAGAAATTGACTTCTACCCACCGTCGCAAGTAACCCAAAAGAGGTTCACGCCGGAGGTAACTTCTACACACCGCATCTGCACGCGATTTCTGTGTGATCACTTTTGTTTAGCTTGTTCTAGGTAGTATTGCATGCAAATTTGAATAGTAGCAGGATTGAGTTGAAACTTCCGTGCCCTCTCCCGCGGATAGGTTAATCACCATATATTTTAGGGTTAGGAACCTAGACCTTCACTATTTAAAATTTGTGGCAAGATAATTATCTATGACAGGTGTGTCGCTCATAGGGACCCTCTTTGGACGTTTGATAGTTTAAAGTGGCGAGTGAAGGAACATATCCCATCTGGGAACAGTTCTTGAACTGGCATTTCACTTTGAGCTAGAGAGTGGAAAAAGAGGTAGGAGCAACTCTGTAGTGGCGGATTGATAGGAAATTATCGTGCCTCTCCCACAGGTTAGGTAAATTGAATTGAATTTCAATCCTGCATTAGTAAAGAAAATCTCTAGGGTCGCCTGCCATTCATTTTGTTTGTGCATCATTTAGGTCATTTAGGGTTCCGTTGTTTTTATTTTTTTTAGAGTTAGGTCATCTTCAAATAGCGGTTAGGCTTGCATTTAAAATAATAAAAAAAAATTTAAATAATTTGAAGCCTGTTTAGGAGTGTTGACTTTGAACCTTCAATATCCTCGTTTGACAAGACTTCGAGGAGTTCTTTAAAGTCCCCATTACCTATTTAGGTTCATCATCCTTGTCCACTGAGATGGCTGAGGGGAAGGCCTTTAAGGATTACTTCGCCCCTCTTCCTAGTAGTGTTTCGTCTTGTATTGTCTTACCTGAGACAAATGCAAACTCTCCTGCCTTCTTTTTATTGTTTTGAGAAAGAAGACTCTTATCTTCATGTCAAAGAGTTTCTTAACATCTGTGCCATCCTGAAGTATCGAAACTTTTCTAACGATTCGGTCCGTCTTAGGTTGTTTCCTTTTTCTTTGAAAGATAAGGCAAAATCTTGGTTAAATGCATTAGAGACAGGATTCATCACATCATGAGATGCGTTGTCAAGAATTTTTTTGACAAAGTACTTCCCCATTCATAAAACGAATGCCCTCCGATGAGATTTATCTAATTTTCAACAAAAATAGGGCGAACATTTCTATGAATGTTGGGAAAGGTTCAATGAGCTCATTGTCAGGTGTCCCCATCACAGATTTGAGAAGTGGCGGCTAGTTCAATACTTCCAAGACGGTCTAACCCCTCAAAACCGTCGTATGATTGATGCTACTAGTGGTGGGTCATTAATGAAGATGAGTGTCAACGAAATATGGGAATTCTTTGAAACTCTTTCCGAAAATTCTCAGCAATGGGATTATTCGATAAAGGACTCTGATAGGCGTAAGGGTGGTTTATATGAAGTTAGAGATACATCTGTTCAACCCCCTTCCGCCTCAAAGTTAGAGACAGTTGTTATGACCATGGCTCAAAAGATAGATGCACTTTTGAATTTGACTCTACTTGCACTTCCCGCAAACGCTTCATCTAAAGTCTGTGCTGCATGTTCGAGTCCTGGTCATTCAATAGCTAATTGTGACTTGCAAAACAATTATCCTGCACACTATGCTGAGCAAGTCAACTCTTTGAATGCGACACGGCGACCTGGCAATAATCCGCAACCTAACTATTACAATTCAGGGTTAGCCAAACATCCAAGTCTCTCTTGGGCTCATGGCCCACACCAAGGGGGGTCTATTGTTGTCTCCCAAGCTCCTCAAGCCTCTAGCCTTGTTAGGCCCAACCTTAACCAAGTTCCTCCATCCAAAACATCAAGTTTAGAGGAAATGGTAAATTGATTTTTACAGCGCTCAGAAAGTATAATTGAGCAGAATTCTAAGGACATATCTGAGTTGAAAGAAACGACTCAACACCAATCTCAAGCCCTCAATAGACTTGAGATAGCTGTGAGTAAGATTACTCAGTCATCTTTTGATAGAGAGCCGGGGAGATTTCCTAGTCAACCTGTTCCAAACCTGAAGGGTCAATTCGCAGTTGGTAATAAATCTGAGTCACGCCATAAAGATGTCCAATCTATTACTACCCTAAGGAGTGGAAAACAGGTTGACAATCGGGTACAAGTGTCCAATTCAAGTGTCGTTGCATCTCCCTATAAGTCAAAGCAGGTTGCATCTCCATCTAACATAGAGGCTGATAAAGCCTCACGTTTTAAAGATGTACCTCTTGATTCTGACTCCACTCAGGCATCTTATTTGCCTAGGGCACCGTTTCCATCACGGTTAGCTCCAGCAAAGAAAGGAACAAATGCTAACGATATAATGGAAATTTTTAAACAAGTTCACATTAATATTCCATTGCTCGATGCTATTAAGCAAGTTCCTATCTATGCCAAATTTTTTAAGCATCTTTGCACACATAAGCGAAAGCTACATGTGCAAAAGAGAGCCTCCCTCACCGAACAAGTAAGCTCAATTATTCAACACATTACCCCGCCTAAGTATAGAGATCTTGGGTGCCCGAGTATTTCTTGTGTTATTGGTGATCATATAATTGATAAGGCATTGTTGGATTTGGGGGCGAGTGTTAATTTGTTGTCATGCTCTGTTTATGAGCAGTTAGGTCTCGGCGGACTAAAATCGACTAAAGTAACACTGCAATTGGCAGATAGGTCAATCATAATTCCCCGCGGTGTTATATAGGATGTGATCATTAAGGTTGAAAATTTATATTTTTCAGTGGACTTCATAGTTCTTGATACACAACCTGCTCACAACCCCGCCAGTCACATTCCAGTTATTTTGGGTCGTCCATTTTTTGCCACATCTAATGCTATTATTAACTGTAGGAATGGAATCATGAAACTATCATTTGGCAACATAACCGTCGAACTCAATGTTTTTAATGTAAGCCAACAACCTCCTGAGTCTGAGGATGCTTGTGAAGTTAACATGATTGAGAGTTCGGTGGTGAATTCCTTATTGCAGTCTCCATCAGATGATCCCTTAGCAGCATGTTTGACTCACTTCGGTTTTGACTTTGATATTGATGATTCCATTAGGGAAGTGAATGCTTTGCTTGATTCAACCCCTATTATGGATCCGAGTTACACATGGAAGCCTAAAGTGGAACTCCTTCCACTCAGTCAGTCAAAATTGAACCCTTCTGCTGATACTATTGGCCTTTCTGACCCATTCCCTTTCCCGCGTGTTCATGATGACCCATTTGACATATGTCCTACTAGTGACTTTTACATGAAGTCCGATTCTCAGTATTATTTGGAGAGAATACATCCCATAGATAGTGTTGATTCCAGGTTTGGGGGTGTTGTTGAGATGTCTAGCTCATCATCTTTGTGCAATTCATTTTGTTATGATGAGCATGTACCGCTTGATATATCTATAGACATGCCTCTTTCCATCCCTTTAATAGTTATTGACGCTACCTATATGGATCCCTTGTTTTTAAGGGATGATTTTAGTTTTGACAATCCTATTGTGCAACACAATCAATCTTCTGATTTGACACCAGACATAGGATGTACCTTTTAGGAGTAGAAAGTAGTCATTTGCTGGATATCCATGTTGGTGACAACTTTCTACTTCAGATCCCTATGACTTCTTTACGACCGCAGGTTCGTTTGCATTTTCTCTATGATTTTGCATGGCGTCTTCGTTGTTTTAGGGATGTGTTAGTTTCTGTTGTGTTGCATGTGGGTGCTACTATATGTTGGATGGATCCTCAACTTTTTCGGTTGTTGTTATATTATCTAGTCAACATCGTGGACTAAGTTTTTTGGTTTGGGGGAGTGTTCGCTATGTTCTTCCTCGTCATTTCATGGTACATCATTTATGAGGAAGAATATATGTCGGGCTGACGACGTTAAACCAAGCGCTCCTAGGAGGTAGCCTAGCTTCAGTTGTGTCATTATGGTCAGTCTGGATTGATTTTCGAGTTCTTTCTAGTTGCATTTCACTCATACTCGTTAGCTCCGTAACAATTTTGACTTACAAC
The DNA here is from genome assembly GCA_963556465.1 of Berberis vulgaris. NCBI lineage: Eukaryota > Viridiplantae > Streptophyta > Magnoliopsida > Ranunculales > Berberidaceae > Berberis > Berberis vulgaris. Next base: position 103,662,343 of record OY747124.1, on the reverse strand, counting down.
CGATGCATGTAATTTTTTTTCATTTGTAATTTTTTTTGTCCTGTATTGTTTTTATCAATTTATTATGATGAGTCCACAGTTCTTATGTTTTTTAGCGTTCATTGGTGGACGACTTCATCGAAGTTGGTAAAACTTTCCCATGGAAATATCACTCTAACTCTCATCTTTTCTTTTTCCTTCATTTGTCATGATAATTATTTTCTACATTGAGGACAATGTTTGATTTATGTTTGGTGGTGAGGTTTATGATTTTTTCTGCATTCTTCAAAAATTTTGAATTGAAATGTATTTCACAATTGACTATTGTATTCTACTAAATCTCCATTGAATATATAGTTAATTATGATTGTGTGAAATTTTTTTCGATTTGAAAATGCATTCAAAATCTAAGCTCATTTCCAATGAAGAGAATGTGTTTTTAAGTATGCTTTTAAATTTGAGAAATACATGCTTTCACTTGTCACTTTTATATATCAATAGGAAAACATATGGTTTGATATTATTTTTAAGTTAAATATATTTCATGATATTTTTCGACTCCACCACTCTTGCACTATAAGCCGAGTTAGCATAGTTTGAAGTTAATCTGTAAGATATTAATTAGAAAACCTTAGAACAATTGTGGCGACTTAACCCTTGTGAGTTTCGAGACATTCTATTTTTCTTGAGGGTTATTAAATAAACCATGACTTTTTTTTAGTCCACATTTTCTCGTTGATGATCTAATTATTCTAGTTTCTTTTATTGATTGCTTTGAGACTAATGTTAAAATTGAATTATTACACTAGAACTTCTTGGTTTATTTAGTTGAAATGTCATAATACCGACTAGAGCTTAGGAAGTGATATAGACATTTTTTCTTTGAACCGTTTTTTAGCCTTTTTAGCCTACCTAATAATAAATATCCGTTTGCAGCCCTTTGAGCGTTTGAATAGACTTTTTCTTTGCTAACTCCATCTCTATTACCTACTCCAGTTAGGGAGTAATATTTTATACTATCTTTATCCTTACCCAATGTCTCTGAGAATGTGTATGGTTGATATAATTTTTGAATGGGAAAATGAAAAGAGTTGAAACTAAATATTCCATGAATCCTCAAGACTAAAATGTTTTATTGTGCAGAAGGAGAAAGCATGTCGTTGATTTTATAAAAAAATAAATAAATAAAAGATTGATGCTTCGGAGAAAAGAAAGAAAAGAAAAATGAAGAAGAATTTCGAAGGAAGAAAAAGTAATGGTGTACAACATTGGTTTATTCTTCAGAGTCCAACGTGCTTATTAAAGGGTGTATCCATTCTCAGATAATTTTTTCGTATCCTTTCCCATTCTTGTTAACCAAAATCTTAGCCTCATTACAACCTAATAAATATCTAATTGATCTTAAGTAAAGGTCTAGTTCATAGACGTGGATATTAAATAGACAAGAACTATGGTGTGTGATTCAACATTATCAAAGTAATTGATATTCCTATCCATGAGATCATATTTATTTCATTATTTTAAAAGTCTGTTTCTTCATGATTATTATATGTGAGATGTTTGTCTTTCCATAATTTATTATTTTTCTCACATATAAACTGAGTGATAACTAACCAATCTCTGAGTGATTCTTTTCTAAGTGACAAGAGAGATTTGTAGTCGAAGCGTACTATCCAAAGGTTATCTAGTCGTATCTTTACTGAGAGAAAAAAAGTTATGTTGATAAAGCTATGCACACACACACTTCGAGTTGAGAATAATTGATGAAATTTATTTAACCTTTGGGTACTATTAAATCATTGTTAGACTCTTTCATATATTTTTCTGACAATGTTAGTTGTTTTCTAGAATTTTTGGCAATCGGATGATTACTCTGAGGATAATAGATAGAATGATCAAGTTACCATATTTTGAAAATTTATTGAGTCATAATGTTTGTGGGTAACATTTCTGAAAACCCTCACGAGACTATAACTCGTTCACTAAAGGTAATCTAGGGTTTAAAGTCTTGTTGCACATTTAAGGTAAGTGCAACCGATGATTCCTGCGAAAGTGAGTTAGAATTTTATTTTTATTGTTTTGCTCGAGGATTAGCAAAATGTAGGTTTGGGGGTATTTGATATTCACGTAATTATTACATTATATATCCCTTAATTTATATATGTTACTGTTTCAATTATTATATTTTATTCTAATTATTTCGTTTTCATGTCTTTGTAAAAATTTGAGCGTGAACGATGAAATCGCATTAAGGCGACAATTTGAGGAATGATCAATAGGTTGATTCTAGCGGTGGTACAAAGTAGAGGGTCACATGTCTAAACCTAACCCAAACAAACCTATGTTCAACTAATTTAACCTAAGCCCAAGTCCAAAAGTCAACCTAGAAACCCAAACCCAACCTAACAAGGAAATAGGAGAACCCTATTTAGGCTTCCTCTCTCCTCTTCTCCTCATCATCTCCCCCTTTTGGAGAAAAGTTATCTTTTCTTCCACTTTTCTTTTCTCCTCCTCTCTTTGCTAACCACCACGCCAATCCACCCTACCGACGATCCTCGCTCAATAGGAGGACCGGCAGGGCGATCATCCCGCCATCACTGCAATCCTCCTCTTTTTTTCTCTTTGGTCCTTCATCTCAACTCCTGCATCAACACAACCATGCACAACCACCGCCCATGTCCCTGTCGCAAACCACAAGGTTTCCTAGAGTTTGTCGTATTTAAATTTATTGTTTTCTATATGTTTGAATGTTACACACAGTTGATTTCTGAATTTCAATAATTTGCTTTCACCAATTATATCCGGAATAATTATCTAGACTAATCGGTAGTTAGAAGTTTCCTTTGTTGATATTCGAAGCCTGCTTTAATCAATTAATTTGAATCTGTGATTGTGTGTGCCGTAAGAAGACATGCAATGCTAGGGGCTTAGAACTAGTTAAAATAAACCTGTGATTGTGCGTGTCGCAGAAAGACATGCAATGCTAGGGGTTTATGCCTTTGCTGAAATCAATTGCTAACTTAGATTAATCTTTAGATTGATCGTGTTGATTCTTGAAAACAATAATTTAGATTACATGAATATCAAAGAACCTGTGGTGGATTCGATGTCTCGGTCCACTCTCTTATCATCTTATCAGTTTAATCTTTAAGTGTTCAATTTCATTCTTTTAATTTAGTAATTTACATTTGTTGTAACCCCCAACTCTAAATTAGTTTAAATAAGTCATAAAATTCGACTGTCTCGTCAATTCTCGTGGGATCGACCCGTATTTGCCACTGTCAAATAGTTAGACAGCCATTCACTTGCGGTATTAGCTTATTAATATAAGTTAATAAAATATCCATCATTAGGAAACCAAACTAATGGCATAAAATACATCTATTCTTGACAATGATACCGTTAACAATTCATTACCATCATTATCTTCCAGATTCTGTTAAAGAAAGAAAGTTGATGGAGATTTTATTAACCTAAATTAATAAGTTAATAAACCCTACTTGTAATACCGCAAGTGCACGGCTGTCTAACTAGTAGACATTGGCAAATATGAGTCGATCCCACGAGGATTGACAAGACAGTCAAATTCTAAGACTTATTTAAACTAATTTCGAGTTGGGGGTTACAGCAGATGAAAATTACTAAATTAAGAGAACTAAATTGAACAACTAAAATTAAGCTGGTAAGATGATAAGAGAGTGGACCAAGACATTGAATCCACCACAGGTTCTTCGAGATTTGTGTAATCCAAATTATTGTTTTCAAAAATCAACACGACAAACCTAAAGATTAATCTAAGTTCGCAATTGATTTCAGCAAAGACATAAACCCCTAACATTACATGTCTTTCTACGGCACACACAATCATAGGTTTATTTTAACTAATTCTAAGCCCCTAGCATTGCATGTCTTCTTACAGCACACACAATCACAGATTCAAATTAATTGATTAAAGCAGGCTTCGAATATCAACAAAGGGAACTTCTAACTACCGATTAGTCTAGATAATTATTCCGGATATAATCGGTGAAAGAAAATTATTGAAATTCATAAATCAACTGTGTTTAACATTCAAGCATATAGAAAACAATAAATTTAAATACGACAAACTCTAGGAAACCCGGTGGTTTCATCTTCGCCTCGGCGTGGGGTCTAAAAGATCATGGTGGATGGCGTCACAACACTGGTGTAGGTGGAATCCATCATAGCACGAACACGCATCCCGGGAAAAAGTTGCTGGTGGACTGTGGTAGCTTAGATAGAAACTGGGGGTGCAAATAACCTGAGTTGGAATGGTGATTGTGGTGGTATAGAGCAAAGGTCTGGGTGCGAACAACCAATTGATTCAGTTGGTTCCCGCGATTTTCTCCTGCGCCTTCGTCTCCAACGAGCCGTACTATTTTTATTCCTTCATGCTCCTCGCGAGCTCTTTTTTCTCCGGTGAAGATCACCTACAAGAAACAGAGAGATGGTGAGGGAGACACGAGAGAGAGAAGAAAGGATGAACGGGAGAGGAACATGGGCAGTGCTCCTCGGTGGTGGTGTGTGAATGCTTCGGTACCTGCAAAAGTGAGGGAGAGATGGAAACAAAGAGAGTGAGATACGAGATGGGAGAGAGAGGGACGAGAGAATGAGGAAACAGGAAGAGTGAACAAATAGGAGCAGGGGGGTGCTCTGTTGTTGTTCTTGTTCTTCTGTTTCAGTATGGGAGAGATGGTGGTGGTGCGTGGTTTGTTCGTGATGAAGGAGCAGAAAGAAAGAAGAATACGATGAAGAGAATGCGGAAGGGAGAATAACAGGGTGCAAGAGAGAGATGGACGAGGAAGGAAGGCGAGGTGGCGACTAATGGTGGTGGTCGGCCGTGTTGTTAGTCGGCTACGAGACGGGGTGAGGGGAGAGGGAAGTGTTGTTCAACCTCTTATGTTGCTTCTCTGTTGAGGGTTGGCTGAAAGGGAGAGAAATAGAGGAAGTGTTTTGTTTGGTTGTGTGGAGGAAGCAGGGATGGCGAGTGAGATGGTGGTGATGGTGAGGTGATTGAGCTGCCGATCCTCCTATCGAGCGAGGATCGCCGGCAAGGTGGATGTGGCATGGTGGCTGGAAAAAGATAGAAGGAGAAAGAATGTAGCAAAAGAGATTGGAAGAGGAAAAGGGAGAGAATGAGCCTAAATAGGGTTCAACTCTTTCTTTGTTAAGTTGGGTTTGAGTTTCTAGGTCAGCTTTTGGGCTTGGGCTTGGGCTTAGGTTAAATTAGGTGGACTTAGGTTTGTTTGGGTTAGGTTTAGACATGTGACCCACTACTTTGTACCACTATTTGAATCAACCAATTGATCATTCCTCAAATTGTCGTCTTAATGCGATTTCATCGTTCACTCTCAAATTCCTACAAAAACATGAAAACGAAATAATTAGAATAAAATATAATAATCTAAAGACTAACAAATATAAATTAAGGGATACATTATGTAATAATTGCATGAATATCAAATACCCCCAAACCTATATTTTGCTAGTCCTCAAGCAAACAATAAAAATAAAATCCTAACTCACTTTTGTAGGAATCTTCGGTTGCACTTACCTTAAACGTCCAACAAGGCTTTAAAATCCTAGATTACCTCTAGTGGACGAGTTATAGTCCCGTGAGGGTTTTCAGAAATGTTACCCACAAACATTATGACTCAATAAATTTAAAAAAAAAAAAAAAACATGGTAACTTGATCACTCTATCTATTATCCTCTGAGTAATAATCTAATTGCCATAAATTTCAGAAAACAACTAACAGTGTCACAATAATATATCAAGAGTCTAACAACGATTTAATAATACCCAAAGGTTAAATAAATTTCATCAATTATTCTCAACTCGAAGTGTGTGTGTGTGCATGGCTTTATCAACATAACTTTTTTTTCTCAGTAAAGATACGACTAAATAACCTTTGGATAGTACGCTTCGACTATAAATCTCTCTTATCACTCAGAAATGAATCACTCAGAGATTAGTTAGTTATCACTCAATTTATATGTGAAAAAGATAATAAATTATGGAAACACAAATATCTCATATATAATAATCATGAAAAACAGACTTTTAAAATAGTGAAATGAATATGATCTCATGGACATGAATATCAATTACTTTGAGAATGTTGAATCAAACTCCATAGTTTTTGTCTATTTAATCTCCACGTCTATGAACCAGAATTTTACTTAAGATCAATTAGGTCTTTATTAGATTGAAATGAGGCTAAGATTTTGGCGAACAAGAATGAAAAAAGATATGCAAAAATCCTCTGAGACTGGATACACCCTTTAATAAACACGTGGGGGCTATGAAGAGTAAACCAATGTTGTACACCATTAGGTAGGCTAAAAAAGCTAAAGAACGGTTCAAAGAAAAAAAATGCCGATATCACTTCCTGAGCTATAGTCAGTATTATGACATCTCAACTAAATAAACCAAGAAGTTCTAGTGTAATAATTCAATTTTAACGTCATTCTGAAAGCAAACAATAAAAGAAACAAGAATAATGAGATCATCAACGAAATAATGCGGACTCAAGTAAAGTCAGAGTTTATTTAATAACCCTCAAGAAAAATAGAATGTCTCAAAACTCACAAGGTTATTGTAAGGTTTTCTAATTAATATCTTACTGATTAACTTCAAATTATGCCAACTCGGCTTATAGTGCAAGAGTGGTGGAGTCGAAAAATATCATGAAATATATTTAACTTAAAGATAATATCAAACATTATGTTTTCCTATTGATATATAAAAGTGCCAAGTGAAAGCATGTATTTTTCAAATTCAAAAGCATACTTGAAAGCACATTTTCTTCATTGGAAATAAACTCAAAATTTGAATGCATTTTCAAATCGAAAAATTTTCACACAATCATAATTAACTATGTATTCAGTGGAGATTGAGTAGACTACAATAGTCAATTGTGAAATACATTTCAGTTCAAAATTTTTTGAAGAATGCAGAAAAACTCATAAACCTCACCCCCAAACCTAAACCAAACATTGTCCTCAATGTATAAAATGATGATCATGACAAATCCAGGAAAAATAAAATATGAGAGTTAGAGTGATATTACCATAAGATTTTTTTTACCAATTTCGACGAAATTGTCCACCAATTAACGCTAAAAAACATAAGAACTGTGAACTCATCATGATAAATCGATAAAAACAATACAGGACACAAAAGAATATACAAATGAAAATAATTACATGCATCAGTTATAAGTCAAAATTGTTACGGAGCTAACGAGTATGAGTGAAATGCAACTAGAAAGAACTCGAAAATCAATCCAGACTGACCATAATGACACAACTGAAGCTAGGTTGCCTCCTAGGAGCGTTTGGTTTAACGTCGTCAACCCGACATATATTCTTCCTCATAAATGATGTACCATGAAATGACGAGGAAGAACATAGCGAACACTCCCCCAAACCTAAATACTTAGTCCACGATGTTGACTAGATCATATAGCAACAACCGAAAAAGTTGAGGATCTGTCCAACATATAGTAGCACCCACATGCAGCACAACACAAACTAATACATCCCTAAAACGACGAAGATGCCATGCAAAATCATAGAGAAAATGCAAACGAACCCATGGTCGTAAAGAAGTCATAGGGATCTGGAGCAGAAAGTTATCACCAACGTGGATATCCAGCAAATGAATCTTTCCTACTCCTAAAAGGTATATCCTATGTCTGATGTCAAATCAAAATATTGAATGTGTTGCACAATAGGATGGTCAAAACTAAAATCATCCCTTAAAAACAAAAAATCCACATAGGTAGCGTCAGTCACTATTAAAGGGATGGAAAGAGGTATGTCTATAGATAAATTAGGTAGTACAGACTCATCATAACAAAATGAATTGCACAAAGATAATGAGCTAGACAGCTCAACAACACCCCCCAAACCTGAAATCAACACTATCTATGGGATGTATTCTCTCCAAAAAATATTGAGAATCAGACTTCATGTAGGAGTCACTAGGAGGACATATGTCAAATGGGTCATCATGAAAAGGCGAGAAAGGGAATGGGTCAGAAAGCCCAATAGTATCAGCAGAAAGGTTCAGTTTTGACTCACTGAGTGGAAGGAGTTCCAATTTAGGCTTCCATGTGTTACCCGGGTCCATAATAGGGGCTAAATCAAGCAAAACATTCACTTCTTTAATGGAATCATCAATATCAAAGTCTAAACTAAGTAAGTCAAACATGCTGCTAAGGATCATCTGATGCAGACTGCAATAAGGAATTCTCCATCGAACTCTCAATCATGTTAACTTCACAAACATCCTTGGACTCAGGAGGTTGTTGGCTTACATTAAAAACATTGAGTTCGACGATCATGTTCCCAAATGATAGTTTCATGATTCCATTTCTACAGTTAATAATAGCATTAGATGTGGCAAAAAATGGACGATCCAAAATAACTGAAATGTGACTGGAAGGGTTGTGAACAGGTTGTGTACCAAGAACTATGAAGTCCACTGGAAAATAAAAGTTTTCAACTTTAATGATCACATCCTTTATAACACTGCGGGGAATTCTGATTGACCTATCTGCCAATTGCAGTGTTACTTTAGTCGGTTTTAGTCCGTCGAGACCTAATTGCTCATAAACAGAGTATAGCAACAAATTAACACTCGCCCCCAAATCCAACAATGCATTATCAATCATATGATCACCGATAACACAAGAAATAGTCGGGCACCCAGGATCTTTATACTTAGGCGGAGTTCTGTGTTGAATAATTGAGTTTACTTGCTCGGCGAGGAAGGCTCTCTTTTGCACATGTAGCTTTCGCTTCTGTGTGCAAAGATCCTTCAAAAAATTGGCATAGATAGGAACTTGCTTAATAGCATTGAGCAATGGAATATTAATGTGAACTTGTTAAAAAATTTCATTACATCGTTAGCATTTGTTCCTTTTTTTGCTGGAGCTAACCGTGATGGAAATGGTGCCCTAGGCAAATAAGATGCCTGAGTGGGGTCAGATTCAAGAGGCACATCTTTAGAAGGTGAGGCTTTATCAGCCTTTTTGTCAAATGGAGATGCAACCTGCTTTGACTTAGACGGAGATGCAACGACACTCAAATCGGGCACTTGAATCTGATTGTCAACCTGTTTTCCACTCCCAAGCGTAGTAATAGATTGTACATCTTCATGGCGTGACTCAGATTTACTACCAACTACGAATTGACCCTTCGGGTTTGGAACAGGTTGACTAGGAAATCTCCCTAGCTCTCTCTAAGAAGAAGACTGAGTAATCTTACTCACAACTATTTCAAGTCTATTGAGGGCTTGAGATTGGTGTTGAGTCGTGGCTTTCAACTTAGATATGTCCTTAGAATTCTGCTCAATTATACTTTCTGAGCGCTGCAAAAACCGATTAACCATTTCCTCTAAACTTGATGTGTTGGATGGAGGAACTTGGTTAAGGTGGGGCCTAACAAGGCTAGAGGCTTGAGGAGCCTTGGAGACAACAACATGTCCCCCTTGATGCGGGCCATGGGCCCAGGGAAGATTTGAATGCTGGGTAAATCCTGGACTGTAATAGTTAGGTTGTGAATTATTACCAGGTCGTCGCATAGTGTTAAAAGAGTTGACTTGCTCAGCATAGTACGCAGGATAATCATTTTGCAAGTCACAATTAGCTATTGTATGACCAGGACTTGAATATGCAGCACAGACCTCAGATGAAGCGTTTGCGGGAGGTGCAGGTTGAGTCACATTCAAAAATGCATCTATCTTTTGAACCATGGTCATAACAGCTTTCTCTAACTTTGATGTAGAAGGAGGGTGAACAGATGGATCTCTAATCTCATATATACCACCCTTATGCCAATCAGACTCCTTTCTCAAATAATCCCATTGCTAAGAATTTTCGGAAAGCGTCTCAAAGAATTCTCATATTTCATTGATGCTCATTTTCATTAGTGGCCCACCACTAGTGGCATCAATCATACGACGGTTTTGAGTTTCAGCAATTATTTTGTATCTACTGAATGAAAAGAATTAAACTATCTGTATGGTACTGAAATACTGAATGGATATAGATAAGGACTTGTATCCCTTTTGTAACTTTTTGTACAATTTGTTTTTTTTTTTTTTGTTGCAATTCTTTCTTCTTGAACTATCTACCACAAGGGTCTTCCCCCACACTTGTTTTTCAACATACTATGAACCACAATAAAGTCTCTGCAAATCAAATTATGCTTCATTCTTCTTATTAGGTTAGGGATAGAAAATGAGGGTAATGAAACAAAAGGCTTAATAACAGGTTCAACAGGGTTAACCTAAAGGAAATATATCATGGATCAAATTTATTTGGCAATAGTGGAAACTATGTGCCTTTATCATGTCAATCATGTCATGTAATTCAATATGATGCTTTGAACGAAATTAATACAAGTTCTAGTGTTTAATTCTTAATTTTGAAAGCAATCCAAGTAGCAACCAAAGCAAACAAATTTGAGATCCTGCAACGAGTTATTATTGACAAAAGAAATGAAAAATGACCTAACTAAAAACTCTCAAAATCAAAGGAACAATTGGCTCAAAACTCACATATGGGTTATAATGAGTTAAATTCAATTAAGCATGCTATGAGTATCAATTACTAAGTTGATTACATGTGAATTTGCATATGATTACCATGAATAAGCATTAACCAAATAATAATATTAGACCTTAAATCATGTTTATAAATCACCTTAAAGTCATGTAATTAAAAACCAAATCTCATCATTGTGCTGGAAAGTATCCTAAGACTCAAAACAACTAATACCAACAATAATCCTAAGACTTAAAGTCATGAATAATATTTATTTTTTTTTAAATTAATTTTTTATGACACTAATACCAACAATTTTTTGTATTTTTTTAATGGACTAACACTTTTTATTATTTTTTTTTAATTTTTTATCTTTTTTTTAATAAAAACAACGTTTCGTTCCCCCCCCCCCCCCCACGCACACACACACACACACACACTTAAACCTAACATTGTCCTCAATGTTAATAGATTATAGCACATGTAATTACAGATTTAAACGCGGAAAAACAAACTACTAACAAACAAAAGCAAAAATAACGGAAAGAAAATAAAGGGATAGAGAAAGCAAATCTGATTGGGTTGCCTCCCAAGAAGCGTTTGTTTTAACGTCATACAGCCTGACGGTACATCCAATTAATCCTCAGAATAAGTGGGAACATGGAATAATACGTCATCCACGTCATGCTCCACAAATGACTCATAATAGGGCTTAAGTCGATGATGTTTCACTTTAAACTCCTTCCCGGTTGTGACACTCTTAATCTGTATAGCACCATGGGGAAAAACATTAGTAATAATAAAAAGACCAACCCATTCAGAATAAAACTTACCAGTTCTAAGACATGATTGGAAAAACAAGACTTTCATTCCAATGACAAAAGTATTTCCATGGATCATCTGATCATGAAAAACTATGGTGTTCTCCTTATAATTGTTTTTTACTATCATAAGCCTCATCCTGAATATTTTCAAGCTCATTCAACTTAAATTTCTTCCGCTTCTTTGTGTCATAGGGAACTCTATTGCTTTCATATCCAACGGTAGTAGTGATGTTGGTCTCAAGTTTATCATCGTTTCTGAGGTCTGACAATTTCTGGGCCAAATTGTCATTCACATTAATAGAAAAACAATAATGATTTTTAACAGGATATCTTATGGCTTTAAAGATGTTGAAGCCAATCACATCACCATCAAATTCCATGGTTAGTTTCCCCGCCTGCACATCAATATTTGTCTTCGCAGTTTTCATGAAGGGGCGTCCTAAAAGAAGAGGCAAAGGTGCTGAAAATTTCGAATCTTCCATCTCAAGCACATAGAAATCTGTTGGGAATATCAAATGGTTAACCTGCACCAACACATCTTGCAACAAACCTCGAGGATATGCATTAAAACGATCAGCCAATTGAATAATAACACCATCATTTTTTAACTTTCCGAGATTCATAGATCGATAAATAGAATACGGCATAACATTAATTGAGTCACCTAAGTCTAACATTGCATTTTCAATTTTAGTATTACCAATAACACAAGGGATAGTGAAACTACTTGGATCTTTACACTTCGGTGGCAATTTCCTTTGAAGATCTGCAGAGACATTCTCACTTACCTTAACTACCTCTCCGTCTCGAAGTCGTCTCTTTGTTGTGCAAAGCTCCTTCAAAAATTTTGCATACTTAGGCACTTTCTTAATAGCATCAAGAAGCGGAATATTGACTTGGACTTTTCGGAAAGTTTTCAAAATTTCCTTATCCTGTTCATCTTTTCTTGATTTGGCAAACCTACCTGGAAAAGGCACAAAAGGTGGAGCATGATTAGCAGAAACTGAATTTGGAATGCTCACCTTCTTAACTGGGGCCTTTGGTGTCTCAATGATGGCTGGATCATCCTTCTGTAACTCAGCTTCCCTATTTCGACTCTGTTTAGGGACTATTGGCTCATTCTCAATTTGCCTACCACTCATCAATGTAATTGCTTTTGCAGTTTCAAACCTGCCCTTCGGATTTGGAGTGGTAGAACTAGGAAGTTTTCCTTGCTCGCGAATTTGTCCAATAAACTCAGTTATTTGTCCCATTTGTAGTTTCAAATCTTTTATCCTTTGATTGGTTCTGCTAAGAAATAGTCAATGATTTCAAAATCTCATCATAATTGAGGGGCATACCTGAATTGTGCTGAGGTGGTTCTGGTTGCCTTTGGACAAAACCAGGGAGTGGCCGATTCGAAGTCTGTTGTTGAGGTTGTTTTGAATTTCTCCATCCAAAACTGGGATGATTTCTCCAACCTTCGTTGTAGGTGTTCGAATAAGGATTATTCCTATAGTGATTTTGCCCCTAAAAACCTATTGCATTGACATTTTCCTAACCGCCATTCTCAATCAGTTGAGGACATTGATCAGATGGATGTCCTGACTTAGTACACATGCTGCAAACTTGTGCAACTCCTAGCACATTCGGCTTCCCTTGGGCCTAAGTCACAAGTGAGGTAAGATTAGCCATTTGAGCTTCCAAACTATAATTGCTACTTACCTCATTGACTTGGCGTGAAGGCTCTTCAATTCCTTCATACTGTTGGGCATTTAAAGCTCGGTTTCCAATCAAAGTCTTTGTTGCTGCTGGAGTTTTATCAACCAAAGCTCCTCCTGCCGCTGCATCTAACATCTGTCGCTCAAGAGGAAGCAATCCCTCATAAAAGTATTGAATCAGGAGCTCCTCCTTCATCTGATGCTGCGGACATGATGCTATGAGAGTTTTGAAGCACTCATAGTAAGCCAGATATGATTCTCCTGGACCTTCCTGTATGCCACTGATTTTCTTCCTCAACAAGATAATTTTGGAAGTTGGGAAGAATTTCTCTAGAAACACCTTCTTCATGCTCTCCCAAGAATATACTGTTCCGGAAAGTAGTTCATAGAGCCAATCCTTAACCCATCAGCCAGATAAAAGGGGAATGCTCTCAACTTTAGAATGTTTTCATCCACATTTATTGGCGTCATACTGGAGCATACAACTTCAAATTCCTTTAAATGTTTATTTGGATCCTCCATAAAAAGACCATGATACTTCGAAATATGATGAAGTAGGCTGTATTTCAGCTCGAATGACTCAGTCTTGCCCTGCGCGGCTAATGAATATTGAATGCACAAGGGTGCGGCATTGTCCAAGGTGGATGCCGAAAGTTCTTTAATAGATCTATTGTCTCCCATATCAAACTTTTTAGATTCAGTTTCAGAGCTAGATGTTTGTGACTCTTTCGTTTCTCTCCTTCGTCTTCTAAATGTTTTTTCAGGCTCTGAATCGTATTCTAATAAGTTTTCGCTGGATCTCCTATTGCGCATGAACTGGTACCTGAGATAAAGATAGAAAAAGAAAAAATCAATAAAAATAAAAATAAATAAATAAAAACTAATGAAGTAATTAACAATTTTTCTAATCCCCGGCAACGACGCCAAAAATTGATGCGCTATTTTAGTAGCGCACAACTTAATACCCTGCTTTGTGATTGTAGTATAGAATAAGTAGGGATCGTTCTGGACCGGGTATAGAGGGTTTGCCAATTAACACTAAGAATAGCTAAAAGACAACTAATAATCTAATTAATTAAATAATGGGGGATTGGATTTTCTAAATTAAACTATGAAAATAACTACGAAAATTACTGAAAAGATAATAAAACTAAAGGGATAGCAAAGATGAGAAAATAGCTAAGGGTTTATTTCCACACACCAAACATATGTTTATAAATCAATCTTCAATAATCACTTGCTAACTCGTGAGAGACAATGCTCAAGATTAACCGTGATAAGCACTGCATTAATCTTATTATTTTCCCAAGTTCGTTGAATTAAACTAAGCGTCACTTTCAAACTATTCTTATCATGTTATCTAAACAAGAATTGCAAGTTAGACAATAATCTAAGATCATTAAGTTTTGTGGAAAATATGAACACTGACTAGGCAATTACAAGTATGATCAGCATCTTATTCTTGCCTAGGTTTTTACTTAACCTTACCAACGTTCCTTGGTATTTACTACTTGTGAATACAGGATTATAATAATTAGGTTAAACTCTCCTATACTCTAGCTCCAGATCCTAGCATGCTTACTAAGTTTGCCACCTTAACAAACATACAAAGAAAAGTTCTCTATAAAGCAGTTAAGCAAAACACAATCACTAATAGCAAGGAAGATTAAACTCAATTAATTTATAAAACACATGTTCGGGGCTTCGAATCCACCCCTAACTAAGAGGAGTTTAGCTAGACATATTAATTATGTTCGAATAACAATACATAATTAAATATCAAACTAAAACTAAGAGAAAGAGTTAAGAGATGAAACAAAACACTGTAGCTTGATCCGTGGCGGTAGAGAGTGGAAACTAGGGTGCGAATAGCGCGATATCTCTTCCTTCACCTTCCTCACGCGATCTGCTCCTTCACAATCTGCTTCTTCATTTCCTGATCTCTTCAGTGAGAAGAGGTTGCGCGGGATGAGGCGAGATGGTGGTGGGGTTTTGTGTCTGTGTTGATTAGATGGTGTAAGGGAGATGGCGGCGAAATAAGGGCTGGCGATGATTAGGGAGGAGGTCGAGAGAGAGATGAAGATGGTTATGATGGGTTTGATGGAAGAGGAGGTGAAGGTGGGTGGCTCTGGTTGCAAGCGTGGATGATGATGAAGAGAAGTCTGCGATGGTGAGGAGGAGGACGATGAAGGGTCGATCGATGGTTGATGATGGGTGTTGGCGAGGAGGTTGTGCTGGATGATGAACTGAGACAGAGAAGGGGTTTGCGCTGTGGATTTTGTGTAGGAAAAGAATAAGACGGCTGAGGGACTGCTGCGATGATGGGTTAGGGCTATGGATGGGGATGCTATTACTGGATTGATTCCCTCCCAAGGCAAGGTATCGTCCCCTTTTTATACTCGTTTTCTACTTTGTGTGGTTTCCTTGTTGGTGTGGATTCTTTGTTTGTGTGATTTCCTTGTGCAACTAGTAGCTAATTTGCTTCACTTAGCTTCTATTTTAGAATTTTGTAATTAAAAACCTACACAAATACAAAAATAACAATTAGTATCATAATTAACAAGTAATAGCTAAATATATAGCCAATGGTGTTATGGCCTAGTGATTTGGCCTGTGTGGGTTTGTCCCCCACGTCCTAGCTTCTTCGAATCCCACCTACGGTTATGGGATCCTTAAAAATTCAGCTCATCTTTCAAAAAAAAAAACTAAAAATATATATATAGAAATATGGTACTAAAAATAACATAATTATGCCCCTATCATTTATCCATAATTTTGCCCTTCAATCTTGAGCCCAATTCCATAAACTCAGCGAAAACAACAGTTTCCCAATATTTACAGTTATCATTTTTATACAAAATAAACCAATCAACTAGACATACCCAGTGGACGTTTTAGCCCAAAACACATCCCTAGCAATTACACAAATATCGATAAGATTCAATCATGACATAACCTTTCAAGTCCATTCATGTAATCATCTTCACTTCTGGCGACCCAGAAATCCATTTAAGCAGCCATTGCATTGGTCTCAGTAGCTCTGCTCTGTCCTTCCTCCAAAACCAAATGGCAGCATTGTATTGTTCGTTACGGATGGTGCGGGTGGCTGCTCTCCAGTCATACTTCTCCATGTCCTCGCGTGCAGCTTTCCCAATGGTTTCTCTCAGTTTGCTGTCATACAAAAGAGGAACCAATTTGCGTAAACAGTCATCAAGATCTCCAGGACTGTAAAGGAACCCTGTCTTCCCCTCTTGATCCTCAGGAATTATGTCAGGGATTCCCCCAGCTCGGACTCCTACCACAGGAACCCCGGAAGACATGGACTCTAGTACAACAAGCCCCAGAGTCTCAGATTCTGATGGCATTAGAAAAACATCTCCGCTTGCATATGCTTGAGAGAGCTCCTCCCCTTGTAGCATCCCTGTGAATACAGCAGGCATGCCTGAGAACATTTCTTCAAGCTCCTGCCTGCACAACAAAAATTCTTGGGAACTGAAGTGGTATCGCTAAATTTCTTTATGACATGAATGGTAAAGCAAATCAAATGTTTGGTCAGCTTCTTAGCACCCTTTTATGACTAATTTTTTCAACCCAAATCTGACTTAACTAATTGTATAATTCATTGTCAACCGTTGATATGAAAATCTTCACACAATTGAGCGTTTCCTAAAAAATTGATAGACTTCGACATATCCATGATAAAGTTGTGGCAAATTAGTTTGTTACGCTTAAGCCTTATGACAGCTCAACAAATCTAGAGAAGATTTTCAGACAATTTGAAAACAAATAGAGGAGTAGGGGTTTAGATCCGAAAGAAAACTTTACAAGAATATTCACTAGGTTCTCGTTTCTCAAATAATTAAGTGTTTGTATATGTAGTTTCAAACAATAAAATTACATGTTGGATGAAGCTTACCTATATGGGCCATCACCAATAAAAGCAATCCGCACTCCTGGTAGCTTCTCCATAATCCTGCTCAATCATGAATACAAGTTAAAGTTAAAGTTTGGGAGGAGGGTGGAACAGAGCATACAAGTAAAAATGGAGTACCGAGATGAAAATCAGCTAAGCTACTTCGGCACATAGGTGATTGGATGGTAAAAAATATTGACAAGGTAAAAGTGCAAATATACCAAGAAAACATTTAAGTTTGAACTATATAATTTGTGATAAGTTCAAAAAGGTCTCCCTCTTTCCATCCAGCACCAGTGGTCTAGTGGTAGAATAGTACCCTGCCACGGTACAGACCCGGGTTCGATTCCCGGCTGGTGCACATCATTTTTCTTTTAGTTTATTTTTCTAATTTTTAAAGTAAAAAAAAAATGTTCTTGCATTTTTTCACAAGAAATATGGCAGTGGGAATAATAAATGATGGATAATCACCTAGCAGTTTAAAAGAAAAGGGGAACTTACTTTTTGCAGAAATCCAAGCTCTTTTCAACCCCTAAACGTCCAACATGGATTATCAATGGCTTTTCTGGTTCACCATTGCTGATTTGAGAGAACAGAGAATTTGATTTAGAGTAGAGTACAGTACCAACCTGTGAGGAAAACATCTACATGTATCATAACGTACCTTAATCTTGATCTCATTTCAAAGTTGCGAAAGCGAGGATGGAAGCTTTCTGAATCAACACCCTTCTTCCAGAGACGTATCTTATTAGCTGAAAGAAAAATGTGTGCATCTGTAAGTACTTTTACAAACAAGGTGTTTAGTAATAATATTGGCAAAAGTGGAAACATGAAGTGAGGATATCAGAGACTGTTAATATATGAAAACAGAAGCTCATTCACAAGCAGAGGAGATGATGCACTGTGCCACTATCAGGGATATGATACATTGGACAACATTCTGCTTCATGATTTAATGACAGTCTTGTTTGAGCTATCTGGCGTTTGGAAGTTAAAGGAAGGATGACACTACCCAGAGATTTCTCTAAAATTTGTTTTACATGATTAGAAGTTCTCCTTGATTTACACTTTGCAGCAAAGTAATAAGGTTTTGTTCATTCATGAAAGAAAAAAAAAAAAGGTGATGAGACATCAAACAGTCATCCGATCACAACCATACACATGGCACAGGTCAACCCTACTACAAAAAGGCCTCAACACAGTCTCAAGCAGGCTCAAACACGGTCCAGCCTAGGCCCGAGCCTAGTCACTGTTCATATCAGAAGTCAAGCACCGAAGCTCGTATTAAGCGAGCCCAACGTGGTGCGAATCTAGGAGCTTGGCTCAAGACAATAAGG
This sequence comes from Berberis vulgaris, assembly GCA_963556465.1. Lineage (NCBI taxonomy): Eukaryota > Viridiplantae > Streptophyta > Magnoliopsida > Ranunculales > Berberidaceae > Berberis > Berberis vulgaris. Next base: position 103,644,013 of record OY747124.1, on the reverse strand, counting down.
CGCGAACACAGATCTTTGAGCTATCACAAGCCCAAGATCCACTTTTCACATCTCTTGATCCAATCAAGTATCGGGTCCCAAACAGAGCCAAGTGCCAAAGTCAACTCAGTCATGGATAGGTAAGATCCTGAGCGAGATCTCCTCCCTCCATCACGCCTCGACGATAGAGTCAATGGAGTGAAGTATTAACTATATAAGGTGAACAAAGGGGATGAGAAAGGTATGCGCTTACAATCCAATTTTATAGTCTACATTCATCTTTATTCAGTGGCCTGACTTCAGCATTGGAGTGCCTTCGGCCATCACAACAGTGATCCTTGCCTTTGTAGGTCAAGAATCGACAGGGATGGATTGAATGCATCAAAAGGTAAGATGCCTGAATATATAAGGGAGTTAAGAAGTAACAAAACTTCCTTAAAGGGTTTGCCATCTAGATGTCTAATTATAGGGTTCACCGTTTCAGTGACGACAATATGCATACTGAGGAGATAATGTCAACAAGAATGAGCCTTTACACATTGATATTTCATAGTGGTTAAGAAACACCTAATTTAATTCCTAAACTTTCTACTTTCTAGGTAATACAGAGGTATAGCATTCAATACAGAGGTATAGCAAGCAATAAGATGATTGTTTCTACCTGCTGTCACTTGAGCTTCTTCGAGATCCCTCCCGATTGCAGCTGATGGCACGAGTGTAAGATCCGCAGCCCTGTGAAGGAATTCTGTTGGAAGAGATGATTCAACATTTACAGCCTAACCATCTGAAATAACTAACATGATCGTGAAAAATGAAGAACTTGAGTTGTGGTTACATACTTATAACCATCCACATTGGTGCTACCAGCCAACTAAATGTGTATCTTGGAATATATCTGCAGAAACAGAAGTAGAATCAGACTTTGCACTATGTAGAAATCATGTATCCAATACTTGATTCCAGAATATGCACTTCCTACATCTAGACGATAGGATGCATGGCCATGCCTCTAAATACATTGATCATGTTCAAAATTACTGAAAAACTCAAGAAGACTAGAACTTACATTGGAACATGAGTATGATAGGACATCACAATAGGAACAGATAGGAGTTTCGCAATGATGAGAGCGCCAAATACCTAACCACAATATTATCATTAGTATCACATAGCATCTTCTCAAAAATTAGTTTTATTCATGTTTAGCAATTTTTTGTAAACCATTCTTGTAGAATAGGATAACAGTACTATGTATGACGACAATATGGATTTAATAACTTTCGAATAAAAGAATGGGTTCAGGCAATTACCATTATTCCAGGTGATGATGCATGTATTATGTCAGGCTTGAAATTGGCAACCTCCGATATTATTCTAGGGCTGAGTGCTAGTGAAAGAGGAACCTTTTTATACCACGGGAAGGGGAAGCTGTAAAAATAGGCAAACAGAAGTAGAGATCCCATCAGTAAATGGAATTCAAGGGTGTAAATATTAATACTGAGTCCTGCCACAAAGAAAATGAATATCATGCTTCAAACCAAATTCAAAGGTCTTGACATGGAGGCCACTTTTGTAGGTTACAAATACCAGTATGCTTTGATATTTGATGCCATGATATGCATGGTAAAGAGATGAACCTCGCTAAAAACAAATTTTCTAAATGCATCAATGGTGACTTTAGTAGGAAACTTTAGTCAATAGACTTATACTGAATGTAAACTACCTTTGAACTGAATTTGGAAACAAAATGTTCTACAACAATTATCATTTAGTATTCTACTATATTTTGAATTCAAAAGTTAGTAATCACATTTCAAGAACTGATCTTTGGGCCATAATAAAGATCACAGAGTGCGATGATGGGCTTATGTCAAGCTTGCAGAATTAAAGTAGATAGAACACAATTTACTTTAAGAGACTTGTTTTGATTTAAAAAAAGGGAAAATGCAAGTGGCATAGTCAATTGAATAAACCTCCGTGAACCAATTAATTTTGCTCCATAGAATTCTTCAGGCACACCTTCATGGGTCGTTACAACCATAACCTACACCAAACAACAAAAAGTCTTTAGATTATAACATTTGGAAACACAATATTAGGCGCATGAGACAGAACAACACAAGGGCGCATCAATGCGTAACCCTAGCCCCAGCTGACATGTTAATGAAAACTTCCAAGACAATAAAACTACAACATGGCGTACCTCATCTCCCATTTCACGTAGATATTTGATGAAATTCTGGAAACGATTCTTATATCCAGATACATAACTGCAACAGAAATCAAAAGATGCAAGAAACTTTTCAATCAAGTGTAGTCCAGCAATTAAGTAAATTTTTCAATCAAGTGCTCCATAATCCCAACTTTTTTTTTTTTTTTTTGGATGTGTGCATGTGATGGCCCAACCTTTTTTTTTTATGCATTGTAAATTTAAAACGATGTTAATTAGCTACAATGAATCGACACAATATTCCACCTATTTTTAGTAGTTGCTAGAATTAAATTAGGCACATGGTCCTCAATTTTTTGCTTTTTTTGAAAAATACAAATTTTAATATTAGAAGATTAAGAGTCAGACACACACAACTTACACATTTATTTTATTTTCTTTAAAAGCTTCAGGGCATGGACGATGACCAATTCAAGTATATGGATAACCCGAACACTAAGACATTAAGATTGGATTGGGTTGGGCTCCAAAAAGGCTTCGTGGTATAGAACCCAAGACGTAAGGGTTAAACCACCACTGCCTAAACCAATTAATTAGGCTACCATTGGCACCTTCACTTAATGTTGCTTACTACTTGATGTGGAACTATATTGAGCCAACATCTCTAACAACCACAATGTATTGGAAATCTGTGAGAAGACATTGCTTTTGATCGAACAGAGTATAGAACTTTACTATAGTAGACAGACCCAAAAGACACCAAGTGGTATTGTTGTCTTCTTGGATTACAACTAAATGCTAGGCATCAGGACAGTTTATGTTTTAAGAAATTTCTTGTAAAACAATTCCCACTTGGATCCATGTCCTTGTATATCTAGAAAGTGAACTCGGGTTTACAAACAGTGAAAAATAAAATGGAAGATATCAACATACATCAATTGATTAGGTTGCATGATGGTATTTAAAAACAGGACACTGACATGCAATGAAATCCACATACAAAAGATGAGGTTCACAAACTCACACAAACACATGAACAACTATAAGTCCAAAGAAGTGAGCACAAAGTCAAACAACAAATTCGAAGCTAATGAATCACTAAACCAACATAGAGCTAAAACTACCATTTCAAACATACTAAAATATCATCAAATGGAGCTTAATCACAAAACCCATTGAACTAATCAAATTAGAGCTAAAACTACAACCCCAATTAAGCCACTTCTTAAAAAAAAAAAAAAACACACACACACAACAAACGATCAAAACCAAAGCAAATATCACAAACCCATCAAAGAACATCAAAATTAAACAAAACCCATTGCTTTGAAAGACACTCACGCAAATGGGGAAGGCTCAACAAAGAGCGCGATACGTCGAGGCTTCGAATTACCCTCCGAACTCCCTTCAATGTCCTCCAACAGAGGAACCTCTCCCTCCTTTCCTTTCTCCACCTCACCCAATTCAGAAATTGACATATTTTCCTTTCTTGAACAACAAACAACTGATCTTCCAAATTTCAGTAAAGGGGGTGTTTGTTTTAAGCTTAAGCTTAATGGGTTTTAGTTTTTTCCTTGAAGGGTGGCCAAGAGAAGGGAAAATGTGAATAGATCGAAGAAGAAGAAGAAATACAACAATAACAAGAAGCAGAGGAAGAGGAAGGCAAAGCAGGGGGAGGAGGAGAAGATAAAGATGAATTTATAGAGAGAGAAGAGGAGAACATAATGGAGTGTTTTGATTGAAGATTGAGAGAGCTTTTGAAGGACTCTATTTGCGGGAAGTCTTGAGAGGATATTCTTCCAAGTGAAAGGGAATAAAATGGGAGTATATTTGGGCATATGCTGTGGAAGCTCTTCTTCTCGCCGCCAACTGTTGTCTATTGCGTACGGACAATCTTCACCATATTATATAGGAATTGTGTTCTGAGTTGAAAAACGTCAACTTGTTTGGAAACACAACAACTCTACTGCTGTTATAAACTGTCAATCCTTTGTTGACTTTGTTTTACGATGGTTGGTTCCACTACATACACCCACAACGATACTTATGGGCACCTCGATCATCATCGGAAAATAAAGTAAGACGGCATAGAATAGAAAGTAGGAACAAAGCAATGCAGTGTTGATGCTTGACCAAGTCGATGACAGTCAAATGAACTAACAAAAGGAATGTGGTTTGGCGGGTAGAAGTAAGTGATTATACTGGGTGATGTAGTCGAATCTTCTTCTCCTTGATGTTGACCTACACAGGAAAAACACGTGAGTCAAAGACCATTGTTGTGACAATAATAGCACTCCGATGTTAAAGTCAGAAAAGACTTGAGAAAGACTTAAAGCTGTGAATTGGGTTCTGTAGCGTACATTTGATCATCAATCATGTATTTTATTTATAATGCGAGAGTTTTTATTCGGATAGATCTTTGATGGTGTAGTTTAGGAAAGATATCTTGTTGGAGATCTTTTTCTTGTTAGGAGTCATCAATATAGGAGAGTTTCCCTACACAGCTTGTGTTCCTACGAGAAATTTTCATTTTGAAGTGGTGACCATGCAAGGGAGTTTTCATGTATAACCTATACTCTGCTATTTGTTTCCTAGTCGGAATCAATGTATTGTTGGCCTTGCCCGTTTTAGGTCGATTCCCCAGATACTTATTTAATGAGGCCTTACGGGTATTGGGTTTGACCATGTGGCGTATAGGCTTAATAGGCACTGCAGTTTGGGTCCAACCTTCTAGATTCTCTCAAAATGGGCTTAGTGTTGTCTGAGCTTTGCCAAATTAGGTGGATAATCAGACCCACTTTGCTCTGCTGACGAGATTATTATGACTCTACAGCACAAATTAAAGTACGATTTGATGTATCATCAGTAGGATTACCACTTATATCAAGCTTGAAAGAAAAACTGTCATAATAGTTATCAGCAGGGTTATGATGGTACTGGTTTCGGCCACGATGATACGTGAAATAGAAACAAGATGTGAAAGCAGTTGATGCATGGGTATTGGTAAAATGAGTTTGTATTTATACTTGAATGATTGTATCTTGGAAATATCTTAAGTACCTGGACCTGTGCCTGGTGTTGTGTCCGGTGGCCACCAGGCACCGTAGTAGTGCTCTTGTATCTTTGTTATCGTGTAAGATTTGTGGATCGAGATTGAATAGTCCCGATAATTGGGTCATGGTACCGAGTCCTATATATGGAAATGAGATTGGATGTTGTAAAGTATGCATCATCAATAGCATAGCTTCCTTGTGTCTCCAAAGTCTGTAAATAGTAAGAGGGTGACAAAAAATAGCAACGTTCCAAAGATTTTAGCGAGTTTTGAACACAAAACTTTGGGCTTAACGCTATAACATTCTTTACCCGTGTTGAATGTTATTCACTCGCCTCACGCGAAAAACTACAACCTAATCTCCTTATCTCACGTTGGCTCAATATGCTTTGACCCACAAGCCTTTGTTATAAGAATCATTGTCCATACTCCAAAGACACCCTTATTGTACATAGATGCTACAATGTGTTAATGCAACATGTATTTGTTTACGAAAATGTTTGATAGTAGGATTGGTTAGAACTTAGAACAACAAAAGCTGTAGCAAAGATCATATGTGCACCCACATAAATCCAGTTTTTGACTTGGTGTCATCAGTACCATCGGAGGCAGCTATGCCCACCCATATGAATCCTACATACACCACCAAAACTCCTTCTTCCTCGCCAATCGGCTGTCATCAACCTAACTATTGGCTTAAAGACAAACAAGTAATTGCACAACCAAAGTACCAAATCCCAACTCCTCTTCCTGGGTGTTGTACTTGCATGAAAACTATTTTAGGATAGAGTTTTAATTAGGATATTCTCCTCACAAGGGAGCACTTGCAACATTTTAAATCATGAGTGAAGCTTTCAAACTTATTAAAATTTAGAAAATATAATAATTTCTAATCAACATCTTGATTACATCATTCAGTAGGAAAGATATTTCAGAGAAAATTGACTACTTGGAGCTATAGATTTGTGTGCCATGAGTAAACATCAGCTTGATTTGGTTTTTTGACCTTTAGTTGGCATTCAAATTGATTTTAACTAGTAAAACTAAAACCCCCACATTCATTAAACCTTACTGGCTCTGTAAACATCCATTAACACTGCTATATTGTATCTTTGAAGCCCATCTAAAACTGTAGACGTATTATATTCTTCCACCATCATTACAAAATTCAACAATTCAACAATTCAACAACTTTCATTATACAAATAGCAGGAACATTTACAACGAAAACGACACCTGCCACACAAAGATGCGTACCTCAAAGAATATCCCATCGATCTTTGTTACGTCTGAGTGATGTAGAATACAACCAAATGGTGTATCCACACACGTACAAGCGCTTGCTCGAACTTCATGTTACCTGTCAGAGCTTTCTCAGGGGAAAAAAAATGATACAGTAATGCTTAATCTGTTATATCAAAACAAAGCTTTGCTTCATCCCAAGGGCCATTAATCTCAAACTTGTACTCCTGTACCTTTATAAGCCAGTATGGACAAACTACCATGATGAAAACAAATAGACCTGATAGCAGTACAAATAGCAGTCTGTTTAACGAAAACACCAAACCCAGGGTTGTAGTCATTAGCACAAAGGAGAAGAACAGATGCAGCCTGACCGAGAACTTTTTGATGCAGTAAGTGACTAGTGGTGCGAAGAGAAAAACTTGCAAGGAGAAGAGCACTATTGCAAATACATGGAGCCTTGAAGGCAGGCGAGAAGCAATAAGAACTGAGGCCAAAATAGAGGCATTTAATGAGATGTTGCCAGTCAGTGTCGGATTAGACACAGCGCCTGGAGGAGTAATGGTGGGTCCTGAGTAGTCGTGCAAGAAGAGGTGAATTATGAGAAGTGAGACCGAGAGTGCCCAAATGGAGTCTGAACTGATGGACCTAGTAAGAGTCTGGTAAATTGGAGCCAAAACGTATAACCCACTAATGAAGAAGGATATGTTCAAGACATAATGACAGAGAACTTGGAGTGAAAGTATTCTGGTAGTTATAAGGAGCACTATGAAGCCCGATCCTAGAAGGACTGCGTCAAGCAGTAAGAGAGAAGTCTCATCAATTGTAGAGCCCAATGTATAGGTCCAAACACAGACCACGAGAGCAACAATAGATAGATATTGAGAGATTGAAACAGAGTCCTGCATTACCTTCAAAATATCCCGCTTCACGACATTAGCATTCATGACCATACCTTCAAGAAAGGACTCATCTGTATAGTTGTCAGCATACCCATGTTGCATTCCTCCATATGCTACTTTTCTCCATTTTTGTCGCGGGAGAGAAGAGCTCTCTTCAACCCTGCTCCCCATTGAAAGGCTCATTCCAATTGTCCGTGATATAGATGATTAAGTTTGTATTTTAATCAGACACGAAATCTGATTTCCCCCCATGTTCTTCTCTCGTTGCATTACCAAAGTTCAGCAAATTCATCATGAAGTTGAAACCATCAACTTCGCTAGAAGTAAAGATCTGCAAGCAAGTAAAAGCAATTAAGGTCTAGACTAAAATATATGCTTGCAGCAGAAGTTAATAACCATTGCCACATCATTCACAGTGTAAATGTTAAGATTATCCTAGATAGTTCCACTAAGGCTGTGTTTGGTTGTAGAGCAATAATTTCGTTGAATAAGAATCATCTCCTTGAGTTGGGTTTCCATGGAAACCTATAATTCCAGAGTCTGGTTTTCACTAATATTCTGCAGAAACCACAGTTTTTTGTGCAGAAATAATATTTTTTAATTAGTTTTTATTAGAAGCTAGCTTTCAAACTCGTTGTTGCACGTGTTGGTCTTATTTTGTTGTTCTACATTTAGGTTTACAGAAATGAGCAATAATTACTACCTAATCATCATACTCATTTACTCTTTGTTTTGTATGCTATTGAACTTTAGATTAAAAAATGTATTGCCGAATCAAACGTCTTTACTGTGTCTTCCTTGCCTCATCACATCCAGCAGCAGTTCCGAGAAATAACAAAACATGATAATAACCACATGCCCTATGGAAAACTAAGTTTGCATTGAGATTTTTTTTCATGCCTTTCCAAGCCAATAAACAGAAACAATAGATATCCAAGAGCAACGACTTACTTGCCAAATAAACAAATAAAAAGACAGTTGGATGGCATTCACCTTCATTTGTTTGTTTGGGTTGTTAACATCCGCCTATCATGTTGGATGGCATTCACCTTCAAGCAAGACCTTATGTTGCCAATGGCATGACAACTCAATGGTTAGAGCTTGGCGGATGGTACCACTAGGTCATGGATTTGAACTAGGGGTGGGCATTTCGGACCGAAAACCCGGACCGAACCGACAATCGGACCGATCGGGTCGGTTCGGATCGGTTTTTATTAATTATAAATGTTTCGGTTTTAAAAGCTCGGCTCGACCCGAAGTTTCTAGTCCGGGCTTCAGTTTCCATTTCTGAAGCCCGTCGGATAACCGGCCCGGGTATGAATAAAAAGTTAAAAAGTAAAACCCTCAAAAACATTTATTGGTCTGCTCCTTCTCCTCATCTGATTTTGTGTTGTCATGTCCTTCATCAATGAGCGATGAGGTGAGTAGATCCTTTCAAATGGTTCCCACTTAAGGAGAGGGCCTTGAGTAAGGGCAACTGACCTAAACTTGGAGGGATGAACCCTTGAAGAATGTTGTCTTCAAGGACAAGTTGTGTGAGGTGAGTGAGGTTTGAGAAGCTCTCAGGAATGCTGCCTCCAATCTGTTTCATCCCACTTATCACAAGAAACTCCAAAAATTGAAGATTGCTAAGAGAAGGGGACAATGAGCCTTTCATGTAGAGCTCAGTGTCCCTTGTAGAGGGTGCCTGTAATTGCAAACAAGTCACTCTTCCTGTCTCAGGGTTGCACTGAATGCCCTCCCAATCACCTCCACAGCAATCTCTACCAACCCACGAAGCAAGAACACCTGTTGTGTCTTTGATGATTTTGGATTTGAAGCTGAGCAAAGCAGCTCTGTCTACATCAGGGCAAGATTGGGGTTTTGGAATTGGTTGGGCCAACACACCATAAATTGAGAAAATGAAGAAAACCCATATCAGATTCTGCATTTTCACTACTAGTGGGGTTTAGATATTCTTGGCAGAAACCAAATTAGGGGTATTTGAAATGAAAAGTTGCAACTTTGAGGGAAAAATATTTAAAATCTGACGAGAAAAGCTTAAAATTTGCAGGCCAAATGGGGTATAGTATATATAATGTAAATGTTTTTAATATGCAAAATCTTGTACCACCAGGAGCTGTGTTGCAAACACTTTACTTGGATCTCTCATTCACTGGCCATGCACCAAAAAGCCCATTCACATGACAACACAAAATCATCAAAATTTTGGACTTAACCGAGACCGGCCCGAAATTTTGGTTAACCGGGGTCACCCGGGCCGGGCTCGGTCCTTAAAATTTTGGACATTAAAATATCGGGCTGGTCCTCGGTTTGGGCTAAACGGTCCGGTTAACCGGCCTTGCCCAGCCCTAGTTTGAACCGTGGCATGCTTATCAGTTTATGATATGTTGACCAGTTCTGGTCTTTGATAGGTTATGGGATCCTGAAAACCCAGCTCGCCAAAAAACCTCCATGAGACCAATGATGCATACTAAAAACACTCCTCCATGCTATCTTGCACTTTGTTACATTTATTTTTATTTTTATTTTCCATGGAAAACCATAATAATAGTGGAGCTAAAAAGAGTAAGCGACAAAAGTTTTCAGCCCATGACATTGAAAATGGCTATGTTTTTTTAGTTCTCCAAAAACAAATAATCTTAGCCCCACTAAAAAGTTTCTTTTCATGATTTTGAGACATGATAGATGATCCAAGGTCACCAATTTTATGCTCACTATCCTCCTTTCTCTCCTCTTTCACTGTGTTTTCATTGTTCTTAAGTTTTCCAAGAAAAAGCAAAAATCAGATACACCCTAAACACCAAATCTATGTCAGAGATAGTTTCCTTGTAGAAAGTTTACTTGCACTTAAACAGGTTGATATTCTTCTATACACAACTCTTGTTAATCTTCCTCTTACATGATTCAATAAAGTAGGGCTGGGCAAGTCCGGGTAACCGGCCCGAAAACCTAAAACCGAAGCCCGGACCGAATTTTTTAAAACTGAAATTTGAAAACCGAGACCGGACCGAATAAGGCCGGTTAACCGAATTCTCGGTTCGGGTCGGGTCGATCTCGGTCCAATCAACCAGATATTTTTTTTTCTCTTTTTTTTCTCTCCCTTCTCCTCCCTCTCCATCAGACAAGAAAACAAAGAGATTTTTTTTCTCTCCCTTCTCCTATTGATTTCGCCCTGCTCTCGCCATCAGCATCGAGCATCATCACCATCAGAGAGATGATGAAAGCATGTGGACAACCATTTTATGAAAGGAAGTCATTTTCTTCACATGGTTTAGTGGATTTGTTTAGTGGGAAGTTGTAGTTTTAAATTAGTTTTGTGACTGATGAAAGGTGGTGAAGATTAGACTGGTGTTTTGGATGTTTGTTGCTAATTAATGAGTTGATGACAACTAAGAGTGTTGTGTGTTTATCAATTGAGTAAAAGATGGTGGGTGAGATCATACTTCAAAGTGACATCCAGTTGAATACTAATCCATGATTTTGAAACAACAAAAATATCTTTCATCGCATCGAACACCATCTCGCCTTGCTCTCGCCCTCATCAGCATCGAACACCATCAGCATCGAACACCATCTCGCCCTGCTCTCGCCATAAGCATCGAACATCATCATCGCATCGAACACCATCAGCATCGTCTGCTCTCTCCCTGCTCTCGCCCTGCTCTCTCCATCTCTGTCCCTCTCGTCTCCATGCTTTCTCCATTTTGTCATTTTGGGTTGAATTGAACCATTGTTGGGCACTAAAGCCTGCGGTTGCACAGAAAAAGAAAAGGCAAAAGAAAGGCACACGCGGCAGTGTTGCACAGGGAGTCGAGGAGTCGGGTCGGGTCGGTTACCCGACGGGCTTTAGAAATGGAAACTGAGGCCCGGGCCGGGCTTTTACAACCAAAACATTTATAATTAATAAAAACCGATCCGAACCGACCTGATCGGTCCGGTTGTCGGTTCGGTCCGGGCTTTCGGTCCTAAATGCCTACCCCTACAATAAAGTATTCATATTTATAGCACCACTCCAACATTTCACTATTAACTACATATTTACAAAACAACAGAATGCACACAAACTGTCTTCAAACAAATCATAAGCATGCAATCACAATTCAAACCATTCGACCACATAGTAAACTTGAAAATGGAAAAAAAAAAAAAAAAAAAAAAAAAAAAATTATATTTTTCTGGATGAAGTATACCATTCCATTAAGCAAGAAACTGATTCAATAAGTTCAAAACTCACCAACCTTAGAAGTTCAGAACCAACACTACCTCTCCTTCAACCTACCAATTCTACTCTGATCTTGAGTTTCCCAATCACATAGTTTCTTAATAAGATTGCCCTAGTGAAATCAAAAGTTGGGATAATTACCAAGCTTCAATGGAGAAGATATGACGATAGTAGTAATCCTTCAAGAAGAACTAAATTACTTTTGTTTCTGTAATAAATCCACTCAAACAAAAGTAAGAAATGGAACCAAACCAGCCAAACCCACACTTCACTGATCAAATCAAATCAAGAGATAAAGTGAAATCAAGACAATTTATTAGGGCATTCAATCACAAACCCCCACACTAATACAGATAGAAAGACAGATAAAGAGAGGAGAGAAGCATAGAAATTGAATCTATACCATCTTGTCTTGTTGTTGTGCTCTAAAGATTAAGCAATCAAAATCATCAATGTAAAACCCAGGAAAGATTTGAATGCAAAACCAATGAGTGAGTTTGTTGCTTACCGTTTTGGAAGAGAGAGCTAGAGGATTTGGGTGAAGAAAACTATCCGAAGCAACCCAAATAAAAATCAATCTAATGCAAACCAATCACAGCAGTGATTGATAGAATCAGTGAGACACTAATCGGGACGAATCAGGAATCAATCGTCGCGTACCATTGGAAGAGAAGAGAGAAAGAGTTGTGGTTTGGGTTTCGTACAAGTTGAGGGTAAAAAAACAAAGAAGAAAGAGAGTTGAGATGTTTCGCTTTTTAATCTCAACTGTTAGATATCGATCTATGCTCGCTTTTTAATCATTAAATGTTTGATTGCAAGAAGAAAAAAAAAATTTTGAGAAATGCCTTTTAGTTTTTACTAGCTTAAGTGTCACTACATTGCACAGGCATATTTATCCCGAAACAATTGACATATTCGAAAATGACTCATAAGCATAGCTTCATTTTTCATCTCCATAAGAATTTATCAAAGTTTGTGCATTTCCACAACAAATTCTACATGCTACAAATCCATGGGTGTCAATTTTAACATCTATTGTCCACAATATTGACTGCCAGTGCCATCCCAATCCATCAGTATCAACCTAAAGTTTTGTGGAAACTTGTTGACTAACGTTAAGAATAAGGTGCACTGGTTCCAACCAAATTCGACAAACGCCTCCTCTATGTAAGCATAAAAATGTGTTTATGTGGAGAGGCAGGTGTAAAAACATGTTATGGTATCAGAAAACTTTTCAATGCTCTGTTTGAGTTGAAAATTGGTTTGAATCAACATCAACAATATAAGGTGCATGAGTTCTAATTGGTTTTTCATCATAACATATTTTATAATGTTCAATTGGAACCCTTTCTTATGTCAATCGATTGCGGAAGCAATAATTGTGGAACTCAATCACAAAGCTTATTCAATAATCAAACACCTAAATTCGTATTTACAACAAGGTCCTATGTTAATAGGCTTCTAAGTCTCTCAAACAAAACCAAATACTTGTAGAAATTTTCCGCTTTTACCTACTACTAAATAACACTCAAAACTAACATTAAATGCTTAAAACAAACTTTAGAAACCTCTCAAAACATGTTAACTGCCTAAAAAATGAAATTACATAAAATATTTCATAAATAGAACTCCTAAATATTGTAGAATTGAATCAACAGCTATATTCCTACATCACTTGCGCTATTTAGTTTAAATAAAATTTGTGAAAAATGTGTAGAGTATTGTCAACTCGATCTGAAAAAAGGTCATCGAGCTAGATTCACCTAGCTACAATCTCCCTACTCATGGAAAATCCAGGTCATGTTGATCAAATCCAACAACATAGTTTGGGTGTTCATAATTTTACCATCACCCACAAGTAACCCTAAAAAGTTGAATCAATCATCTCTATACCTTGGGGCAGAAGATCGACACTGCATGTAGAAAAATAAAACATGCACCATCTCTACTCCACAAAAAAATAAAGTGCTACATCAACTTTTATGATTAATTGTTACTAACAAAAAATTACGAATCCGAACAATTGATTATGGAGTGAAAGACATTGCACCCCCTCCATCCTAAAACATAAATTATATATCAAAGGTCTTTGTTGTGCACACATACAATTTTGTAAATGATCATAATACAGACCATCCAAGTAAAAAAGAAGGAAATAAAAAGATTAATATTACAACAGTAAACTAAACAAGACCCAGAACAAGGATTAAGAAAGAAAGAAAGAACCACCAATATGCATGGAGAGGTTTGCTAGCTCATTTCTTGGCGAAAAGTCCACCAAAATCTGGGAATCCACCGGATTTCTTTGGAGGTTCTGCGGCGGTGTTCTTCTTACTACTGGTGGTCGCGGTTCCACCATTCTTTTCTTCAACCTTCTTGAGAATAGGATCAGTTTCAAGCAATATTTGTTCTTCCTTCTGCATTCCTCCTAGGATCCAATCAAAAGGACCTTTTTCCTCTTTCCCTCCTCCACTGCTCTTCGCTGCAGTTGCGGCGAACACTCTGCCTGCAGCAGCTGCAGGGAACCCAAGGGTGAATGAAGCCATTATCTCTGGTGAATGGAGTGGTTTGGACTGTGTTTCACTGAAGGAATGGAGGAAGGGGAATATGGTGGAGAGAAAATATTGGGTTTTTTTATGAAGAGTTTGAAGCACAAGTGTGCTTCTTCACAAGTGTCTTATCTTCTGTCTTTTATTTTTCAGAGGGAATGGAAATAAACAGTGGGAAAAACAAGTCATCCTCATTTGATGATTGGATGATAAGATGGACAGGTGGATGAATTGCATCCTCTTGTGGGTAGGGGTGGGCATCCCATCCCGCGATCCCGATCCCATCCCGATCCCGTCCCGTCCCGTCCCGATTTTTTCGGGTCTTAATGGGATTGAATAATTTCATCCCGATCCCGTCCCGTCCCGTTCTAGAATGGGATGGGATGGGATGAAGATTTTCAATCCCGCCAATCCCGTCCCGTCCCGAGCTATTTTTTTATATTTATTATTAATATTTTTATTTATTTATTTATTTTTATTCATAGATTATGATGGATACTACTTCAGTTTTGATTACAAAGTTAGTTTATTTCATTTACAGAATAGATTTAGTTATAAATGATATGCAAAGGGTGTTTGAAACAAAATGGCACAGCAGAGAATCATGATGAAGGTAAATGATATGTCTGCGATGCATTCCGCATGATCCAAGCTTCACACTCTAGATGTCCTGCAAGTAGATTGATTCCCAAACATTCCAAGGACCTCAAGATGTAATGACTAACAAAAGACCATGAGTAAGAAAACAGGCCATCACCCACAAACTAATTTTTGTGGTTTAACTAGATTGCTTACTCTAATGAATCCAATTTATTGATTTACTTCTGATGTATATGCAAATACATAAAGGTACAGATCGAGCGAATAGTCTCTTCAAAAAAAAGAAGAAGAGCAAATTAGTCATCAAAAGGCGAGCTCATCTCTTGGATCAAGCTATTTATTTGGACTCAGATATGGACTGAGCTGGAGATGGTATTTTGCATTTTGTTTCTTTGGCAGGCCCCAATAGCATTATGGAGTGGGAGTTGGGTCTCCTTGAAGACTTTAAAAGAGTGGTTCAGTGAGGGGAGTTTGCTCAAGGCTAAAGGTGAGTAGAAAAGGAGTTTCAGGCATTAAGGAGGCAGCATGGATGTTAGATGGGGATGGGCCAATGTCTGGGCATCAATTTCAGGAATAACGAGCGAAATTTTCCGTAGAAGTTTAAGGGGTTTAGGGAAAGCAACCCCGAGTTATTGATAGGGATGGGCCAATGTCTGGGCATCAATGTCTGGTCCGAGTTATTTTTCACGCTCTTATATGATGATAATCTTCGCGGCAGTCACAGGCAGCACGCTGATCCCGTCCCGTCCCGAACCCGTTTGGGATGGGACGAGGTCGGGATGAGGTTTTTCCCATCCCGTCCCGTCCCGATCCCGTATGAACGGGATGGGATAGGGATGGGTATATCTCGTCCCATCCCGTCCCGTGCCCACCCCTACTTGTGGGTATTTCACTACCTTTTGGCTTTGGAGATATTTGGAAAAATCCAATAATGTGGACACACATATATAATACAATGTGTATTGTTATCTTAAAGTGTAGTTCATCTAATATGTGATCTAATAGGGGTGTTAGACTATAAGGTATTATTAAATAACATGGTGTAATTAAGGATGTAATTTCTAATTCAATCAGGGGCGGAATTGAAAATTCACAGCCCGTAAGTTATACGGTTATAACTTACGAGCATTATAAATTTGTGGTTGGTCCCCGATTGAGCGTTGCGTGAAGAACAACGTCTTCTGTATCCTCTCAACAGAGACTCTAAGTAATATGCTTGAATCAATCGGAAGATCTGACTCATCACAATCAAGAAGAAATCGCTATGGATCAAGGTATGTTTCTATTCTTTTTTTGTTTCATTGAATCAACTAGAGTTTGATGTTATTTGGTTAGTTCAACAATTGGTATCAGAGCCGATGGTTCGGCGGGGACTTGGCAAGTGGTGCAAGGCGGCACATTGTTCTAGGGATCAGGCGCGAGGTAGCGAGCCAGGTCGCATGTGCGCGGTCCACCATATGATCCTTGCCAAGAGAATGTATCCTACAAATCCGGTCGAGGTGAAGTTAGTGCGGTGGTTGCAACTAAGGTGGAGCCAACAACGCCAGGATAGCAGCCCGTACACCAAGTGTGTAATATCTGTGTTTAAAAAAAAAAAAAAAAAACTTGGTCAGGGGTGTACTTAGTAAATGCGATGGGGGCACATAGCCACCCACCCTTTAAAGACAAAACCCTCCCCCCTCTTCTTTCTTCTCCTTCTCTTTCTTTTTCTTTACAGTGTGAGATTTCCCCTTCGTCCTCTTCGTCTCAAGCGAGAAATTCGTCGGATTTGTCGATTTTCTTCCCCCAAATCTCACCTCTTCTTCCTCTTTCTCCCCTCTCCTTCTTGTTTCGGTTTTTCATTTAAGAAATCAAAATTTCAGATTTGTGTGGGCTTATTTGGTGTTGGCTTGTTTGATCGGTTTCCGTAGCTCCGATCAGCCGTTGAGGGGCCTTGGTGGCGTCATTTGGAGTTCGTAGACCTGACATGCAAGGGTGATTTCGGTGTTGGCCGGTTTTTTTCAAAAAAATCAGGGTGCATGTTTGTTTTGAAGGTTCTTCGGCGTGAATCCAGACTTTGGGTGCGTGGGTGAACCGCACATTCGTGACTCCGAGTGTTCTTAGACCTATTTCCGGCCTGTTGTGCGGTTTGGGGGCGATCAAACCGGAGTAGGGAGGGTTTCGGCGAGTTTTCGCCAAACTTTGGGTTTCGTCGGGGAGTTTGCTAGATTTTATTTGCCTGTAAGTTTTTCTTTCAGTCACGCTCCGCTTGTAATTTATTTATTTTTTCAGTTTTCAGCTAGTTTGCTCACCTTCGAGTCCGCCTTGCAGTTTTAAAAATTTTTGTGGTCCCGCATTCGTGGTTTTGCGTGTTAGCAGCTTCGGCCAGTAGGAATTGGGTTCTGAAAACCCATTCCGCCCAGGTGAGTGGAACTATAATATTTATTTTGAGAAATAATTATTTGAAATCCTGAATTTAAGTTTTACATCATACCGTCGATTGTGTACAATTGAATCCAAATTCGAAATTCGGGGTTTTCAGATATTTCGATGATTGTGTTGGTTATTTGTGAATGAATTATGTATTGGGTTTTCTGAAAGCATAATATACTTGAATGAAATCGAATAGTGAATGAATTTTGGTGTGATTAGGCTTTGGTGTAATGACATTGGACTTGTATGCTTCGTTTTCGAGTTTGCATAGTATGTCATGTTTTACCGTGGATTGCCGAGTCTTGAGCATGTATGATAATCGACTCGAATAAATTTATCGTGGTGAATTGGGTCATGTTGGGACCCTGGCATAGTCGTGGTTTTATAAAAATTGCCGAATTGATTATGATTGCACGTCTGTTACCTTTGATTATGTACAGACTCGTCATTTGTGCATGTGGATATTAGTGTAAGTGTATTTACCCCGCTATAATGCCTGTTGTGTCGATGCTTAGGAGCTTGCTCGCAACGTGAGTTGGATGGTGCTTAAGATGGCTCGCACCTGACATTGAGGACGCTATTGCATGTGGCAAGCTTGCTGAGGTGCGGTGAGCTCCCGCACGCACTTGCCACTATAGAGTGCAGTAGGACGGGTCCCGGAGGATGTGCTTTGGAGATTACTCGCTTTCCCTCCCAGCGAGCTTGAGTTTGATTGTGATAGGTTGGCCGTGTTAGGCCAGTCGTTCGGGATGTTTGAGTTTGTATCCTGGAAGATGGCACCCCATTAGGATACAAACAAGCCCAAAGTGGTACTGGTGCACGTTGTGGGATGTGTCTGGGTGAGACACATTCGTAGGGTATGCGGATACCTACGATATGAGACATTTATACAGAATTTTACAGGATTTTTGGTTTCGACTTGATTGCTATACCTAGGAGACTATGAAGAATTATAAGATTGTCTTTATTTTCTTGGCTTAATATTTACCATGTTTGAATCACAGATAATGATCAGCATATCTCATAAACTTGTAGTTATAATTGAATCTGAAATGCTTATGTTGGTGCTTGAACTTAGAACTATTATCCTTAGAGACACGGTGTGATTTAGACTTTAGAACTTGTTACTTATCCTTTATTGTTTGGCATGAATTTTTCTTGTATATTATTCTGTTGTTTGTATTTAGTTCGCTCGCACCAGCTAGCTTTGTGCTTTGCTGACCCCGCAAGGGGTGTGCTTTTATTGGAGTGCAGACAGTGTTGGCGTTCCTGCTGATCGTGGCACTTAGGCCCCGTTTTTCGTTGTAGGCGCGTTTTGTGCTGTTTGGTCGTGTCCACCCTGTACGGGTATGTTTTGCTTCCTCTGTGTTATCAGGTATACTATATTGTTATACTAGATGCTTGTATATTGGTTTTGTCGCTATGACTCTGGCGGGGCGAATCAAATATACTTATTTTGTTCATTTTTTTATCGTAGTTTTTATTTCCGTTTCCTTCTTGTATCAAGAATATGTTATATTATGATGTTGTGGTCGGTTCCGATCCGCCTGTATTACGGGTTAGTTCACGCATCGACACGTTGCGATTTTCGTGGCGGGTCGGGGCGTGACAGAGCTTGGTATCAAAGCCATTGTTTACCGGTTCACATAGAACATCATCGTATACCACTTTCTTGAGTGAATTGGGTAGAGGAGTTAGGACTTTTGTTGTGTTGTTTGATGTATTGTATGTGTGTTTTCTTTTATGTAGAGGTTGTTTGGTGATGGCGCGTGGTAAGAGATCCCAGGGTAAGGGATCAGGCGTTGCTGGAGAGGATGCCTCTCAGGCTTTTATGGAAATGATGACCCAATTGGCACAAAATATGAGGCAGGGCGGTTAATTAGAGGATCCGTTTACTCGGCGCAACAAGAATTTTGTCAGCTTGGGTGGTGAAAGATTTGATAGTACTGGAGATTCTCTAGCTGCGGATCGGTGGATCCGTAAGGTAGAGCTCATATTTGAGAGGATGGTGCTGACACCTATACAGCGTACTGAGTTAGCAGCACACCAGTTTGACGGAGAGGCTATGTATTGGTGGGATTCAGTGAGGCAGAGCCGTGATGTGTCAGAGATGCAGTGGGATACATTTTGCCAGGTGTTTGAACAACATTTTGTTCCTGATTCTGCCAGAGCTGAGATAGTGGACATGTTTCTACATTTACAATAGGGTTCTAGATTTGTTTCAGAATACTTGGCCGAGTTTACACAGTTGAGCCGCTATGCCACTTGTTTTATAGATACTCCAGAGAAGAAGAACAGGAATTTTTTGAGTGGTCTGAACCCGTTCCTAAGGAAACAGTTGATGGTGATGATCGATCGTCCTTTTGAGATATTAGTAGACGTCACTTTGAGTCAGGAGCGAGTGGACGCCGAGTGTAGACAAGAGACTTTGGTTCAATGAGCTAGAGGTTCAGAACGCAGTCAGAGGTTTGGCCAAAGAAGCCAGACAATTGAGCAGGCACAGCAGCCAGAGCGTGCCGCTGTCCAGCAGAGAGACCCTGGTAGAGGGGGACCAGTTAGGACTGGCAGAGACCGCAGAGGTGACAGACGTTCCCGAGTAGATCATCGACAGCAACAACAACAGAGACAACCTAGGTGGGGTGGTCAAACAGGAACTAGGAGTGGTTGTTTCACTTGTGGTCAGGAGGAACATGTAGCCTGTGAATGTCCAAGAGGTCAAACAAATCGATGGGAGCATGTAGTTTGTTATACTTGTAGACAATTAGGGCACTTTTCTAGACTTTGTCCTCAAAATAGGGATGGACCAGCACAGCAGAGGGCGCCTCAGGGACAGTTAGCACCTACGCCTGGAATTGGTCAGAGAGTCCCTCTCCCAGCACCGCCTGTTCGCCTAGCAGTTATTCCCGGTCAGGAAAATGTTGAGGGTATGTTATTATTTTTTTTATTGTAGTTGTGTGTGCCAGATGTAGTAAGATTTGTGTAATGTGCATTATGCGTAGGAAAAATTGCATGTTAGTGTGTTGTTATGTGGCTCAGGATATATGTGTTGTGTGCCAGGTTTTGTGCATTCGTCGTCTTCCCAGTTGAGGGCTCTTTTAGATACAGGAGCATCTACGTATTTTATTTCTAGGCAGTTGGTTGTTAGAGACAACCTTGAGGTAGTGCCTTTACCGGAGCCCTTGTGCGTTGTGTCTCCCTTGGGCAGTTCGGTTTGGTTGTGGGAATATTGTCCCCGTTTCGAGTTTTCCTTGTTGGGGTACAACTTCGTGTTTGACTTTATTGTTTTGGGTTTTGAGGGCTATCATTTGATTATAGGGATGGATTGGTTGTCTAGTCATCCGGTGATCATTGATTGCTTGCATAGGTCAGTGATGTTAGCGTCGCCTGATGCTTCGCCTCGTGTGTTGGCTTGTGAGCCCGATTCGGTTTCTTTGATGTCGAGTTTTCTTAACTCTCTTGAGATTTCTTGTCCCGACACCAGTTCTGTAGAGGTTGTGTGTGAGTTCCCTGATGTCTTTTAGGAGATTCCTGGTATCCCTCCTCGTCGTGAGGTAGAGTTTCGGATTGACTTGGTTCCTGGTACTGCACCTATATCTAAATCAGCGTACAGGCTTGCACCTAAGCAATTGGAAGAGATGAAAGTACAGCTTGATGAGTTGCTTCGTAAGGGGTTTATTCGTCCGAGCAATTCACCTTGGGGAGCTCCAGAGCTCCAGCAATATTTGTATCCAAGAAGGATGGATCATTAAGGATGTGCATAGATTATCGAGATCTGAATAAAGTGACCATCAAGAATAAGTATCCATTGCCTCGAATTGATGATCTATTGGATCAGTTGAGGGGAGCCGTAGTGTTTTCACAATTAAATTTGCAGTCTGAGTATCATCAGATGAGAGTTGAGGAACATTCCGTTCCAAATACCGCTTTTCGAACCCGTTATGGCTTGTATGAGTTTCCAGTCATGCCATTTGAATTGACAAATGCACCAGCTTTCTTCATGGATTTGATGAATAGATTGTTCAGTCCGTACTTGGACAAGTTTGTGGTAATATTCATTGACGATATCTTAGTGTACTCGAGGAGTTTAGAGGAGCACAGAGAGCACCTTTGCATTGTTTTGCAGACACTTAGAGAAAATCAGTTGTATGCGAAGTTCAGTAAGTGTCACTTCTGGGAGCCTGAAGTTCGATTTCTCGGGCATGTCATTTCTAGTGGAGGTATTTCAGTGGATCCCGAGAAAGTTGAAGCAGTGAAGTCTTGGAGACGACCGAGTAGTGTGACGGAGATTCGTAGTTTTCTGGGTTTGGCTGGTTATTACCGACGGTTTATCGAGAAATTTTCCCTGATTGCGGCACCACTCACTCAGTTAACTAGGAAGAATGTTCCTTTTATATGGTCAGAAAAGTGTGAAGAAGCGTTTGAAACTTTGAAGCTTCGGTTGACTTCAGCACCACTGTTGACTATTCTGATACCTGGTAGCCGACTGGTGGTATTTATTGATGCTTGCGGTACAGGATTGGGTGGAGTGTTGATGCAAGGCAATAAGGTTGTAGCCTATGCGTCTCGACAGTTGAAACCCCACAAGCGGAGATATCTGACACATGATTTAGAGTTGGCAGTCGTAGTCTTTGCTTTGAAGATCTGGAGACATTATCTGTATGGTAAGAGGTTCGAATTGTTCACAGATCACAAGAGTTTGAAGTACATATTCACTCAGAGGGAGTTGAATATGAGGCAACAACGATGGGTTGATTTTCTTAGCAGCTATGACTTCGAGATACAGTATCAGCATGGTAGGGCTAATGTGGTTGCAGATGCCTTGAGTAGGCGACATGCAGTGATGGCAACCATGATGATTCAGGAGTACCAAACACTTGAGACATTGGTTTCATTTGCAGTTCAGCCTACTTTCAGTACAGAAGGCAGCATGATAGCGGGTTTAGCAGTTTATCCGTCGTTGATCAATAGAGTGGTGGAAAGACAGACCTCTGATCCATTGATTACGAGGCAGATAGCAGATTTGGTAGTGGACACATTGGATGAGTGCCCTACCGATTGGTCGGTGGGTTCAGATGGAGGGTTGCGGTTTCATGGGCGGCTTTGTGTTCCATCTGATGAGGAGTTGTGAAGAGATATCTTACAGGAAGCTCATAGATCTCGTTTCACCATTCACCCCGGTGGAACAAAGATGTACCGGGATTTGAGACGTTCTTTCTGGTGGCGTGGCATGAAGAAAGACATTGGAGAGTTTGTGGCACGGTGTGCGACTTGTCAGCAGGTGAAAGCTGAGCATCAGAAACCGTCTGGGTTATTGCATCCATTGGAGATCCCGATGTGGAAGTGGGAGTATATCACTATGGATTTCATCGATGGACTTCCACGGTCGAGGAAAGGTAATGAGTCGATATGGGTCATTGTTGATCGGTTGACGAAGTGTGCACATTTCATTCCTGTTAGTATGAATCGGACGGCAGACATTTTAGCGGTGTTGTTCATTCGGGAGATAGTCCGCCTTCATGGGTCACCTGTTTCGATTGTATCCGACAGAGATCCTCTTTTCACAGCCCACTTCTGGCAGAGCTTTCAGTAAGCTATGGGTACTAGATTGGACATGAGTACAGCTTATCATCCACAGACAGATGGCCAATCTGAGCGAGTGAATCAGGTAGTGGAAGACATGTTTAGAGCATGCATTTTAGACTTTGGGGGCAGTTGGGAAGATCACCTACCGTTATGCGAGTTTGCGTACAACAATAGCTACCACGTAAGTGGAACTATAATATTTATTTTGACAAATAATTATTTGAAATCCTGAATTTAAGTTTTACATCATACCGTCGATTGTGTACAATTGAATCCAAATTCGAAATTCAGGGTTTTTAGATATTTCGATGATTGTGTTGGTTATTTGTGAATGAATTATGTATTGGGTTTTCTGAAAGCATGATATATTTGAATGAAATCGAATAGTGAATGAATTTTGGTGTGATTAGGCTTTGGTGTAATGACATTGGACTTGTATGCTTCGTTTTCGAGTTTGCATAGTATGTCATGTTTTACCGTGGATTGCCGAGTCTTGAGCATGTATGATAATCGACTCGAATAAATTTATCGTGGTGAATTGGGTCATGTTGGGACCCTGGCATAGTCGTGGTTTTATAAAAATTGCCGAATTGATTATGATTGCACGTCTGTTACCTTTGATTATGTACAGACTCGTCATTTGTGCATGTGGATATTAATGTAAGTGTCTTTACCCCGCTATAATGTCTGTTGTGCCGATGCTTAGGAGCTTGCTCGCATCGTGAGTTGGATGGTGCTTGAGATGACTCGCACCTGACATTGAAGACGTTATTGCATGTGGCAAGCTTGCTGAGGTCCGATGAGCTCCCGCACACACTTGCCACTATAGAGTGCAGTAGGACGGGTCCCGGAGGACGTGCTTTGGAGATTACTCGCTTTCCCTCCCAGCGCGCTTGAGTTTGATTATGATAGGTTGGCCGTGTTAGGCCAGTCGTTCGGGATGTTTGAGTTTGTATCCTGGCAGATGGCACCCCATTAGGATACAAACAAGCTCGAAGTGGTACTGGTGCACGTTGTCAGATGTGTCTTGGTGAGACACATTTATAGGGTATGCGGATACCTACAATATGAGACACTTATACAGAATTTTATAGGAATTTTGGTTTCAACTTGATTGCTATACCTAGGAGACTATGAAGAATTATGAGATTGTCTTTATTTTCTTGGCTTGATATTTACCATGTTTGAATCACAGATAATGATCAGCATATCTCATAAACTTGTAGTTATTGTTGAATCTGAAATGCTTATGTTGGTGCTTGAACTTAGAACTATTATCCTTAGAGACACGGTGTGATTTAGACTTTAGAACTTGTTACTTATCCTTTATTGTTTGGCATGAATTTTCCTTGTATATTATTCTGTTGTTTGTATTTAGTTCGCTCGCACTAGTTAGCTTTGTGTTTTGCTGACCCCGCAAGGGGTGTGCTTCTATTGGAGTGCAGGCAGTGTTGGCGTTCCTGCTGATCGTGGCACTTAGGCCCCGTTTTCCGTTGTAGGCGTGTTTTGTGCTGTTTGGTCGTGGCCACCCTGTACGGGTATGTTATGCCTCCTTTGTGTTATCAGGTGTACTATATTGTTATACTAGATGCTTGTATATTGGTTTTGTCGCTATAACTCTGGCGGGGCGAATCAAATATACTTATTTGTTCATTTTTTATCGTAGTTTTTATTTCTGTTTCCTTCTCGTATCAAGAATGTGTTATATTATGATGTTATGGTCGGTTACGATCCGCCTGTATTACGGGTTAGTTCACGCATCGGTATGCTGCGATTTCCGTGGCGGGTCGGGGCGTGACAGAGTGCTACCCACAGGATCGTGATGGCACATGAAACTCGAGGAGGAGGTGTACTTCGAGATGTTGCAGATCGGTGGATGGATGTAGAATGTGTGACGATTCGCGCCAAATGTAGAGATTGTTGGGATGGAGTTGGCTTGAATAGTCCCACATCAAGTGAGGACGAGTCGTCACTAAGGTTTATAAGGAGATGATCCACTCCTTAATAATAACGAGGCCTTTTAAGATAAAAACCCCACACCCGTGACCCGGATGGTAGGCCTAAGACAGCGAGTGTTTAAGTTGGGGATAATATCATTGTTATGTATAGTGGACCCAAGTGCGCGCACGCACTCGGCGCGCCAACAATTGATCCTGGCATGGTGTACTGTGGGACGATTCCACATTCCTCTAGGAATTTAGCAAATGATCTTGGACATTGTTCACCTGAACCGTCGTATATGCCGTAATACTCACCACCACGGTCAGACCTGACACACTTAATTCTTTTGTTGAGTTGGTTCTCAACCTCAGCTTTGAACATGTCCAGTGACTCAGATTTCTCATGAATGAGATATAGGTACCCATAGCTTGAGTAATCGTCTATGAATGATATAAAATATTGTTGACCATTTCAAGAAGCCGAAGAGAATGGTCCACAAATATCTGTGTGGATCAATTCTAAGACGTCTGAAGTTTGGTTTACACCCAATCTCCTTTGTTTGGTCTGTTTTCCCTTGATGCACTCAATACAGACATCAAAGTCTGAAAAATCAAGAGAATCTAATATGCCATCTGACACAAGTCTCTCCATTCTCGTTTTCAAGATATGTCTTAAGCGTTTGTGCCATAGTTTCGATGAATTTTCTTCATTTAGCTTACGCTTAGTACCACGTGATTCCACATGCAAAGTTTCATTATATGATGCAATAGTGTCAAGAAGATATAGATTATCAAATATGCTTAATGAACCAGTACCAATAATGTTGGAATTTAATGAAAGACTAAACTGATTATTTCCAAATGAACAACAATATCCAAATTTTTCCAACAAAGAAATAGAAACCAAATTCCGTCTAAATGATGGTACTACAAAAGTGTCTTTCAGTTCCAAATAACAACCAGTTCTTAATAGTAACCTAAAGTTTCCTATTGCTTCCACTTCTACCAATTTTCCATCGCCCACGAAGATGCGTCTTTCAGCATCATTTGGCTTTCGGTAGCTCAAGCAACCCTGCATAGAAACACTTATGTGAGTAGTAGCACCGGAATCTAACCACCAAGTGTTTCTAGGTACTGAAGCTAAGTTCACCTCAAGAAACATACCATGCGTGATACTTGGTACATTCCTTTTTTACATGTCCAGGTTTCTTACAAAAGAAACAACCTTCATGGCCTTTCTGTTTCTTTTGTTCTGGACCCTTAGCAGCTTCATTATCCTTCTTTCATTTTTTTTGCCCTTATCTTTAGAGGTGCTTGCAAAGTGAGCACTTTTCGTTCTGTCTTGCTTCAACATGTCTTCCTCTTGCACACAGTATGAAATGAGCTCATTAAGAGTCCATTTCTCCTTCTGACAGTTATAACTGACCTTAAACTGACTGTATTGTGGAGGAAGTGATATCAAAACTAGATGCACGAGTAAGTCCTCAGACAACTCAAGCTTGAGTGCCTTAAGTTTTGAAGCAAGATGAGACATCTCCATGATGTACTCCCTAATGTTCCCTTTGCCTTTGTACTTCAATGAAATCAAGCTATCTAAAAGCGTGCTTGTTTCGATCAACCTTATCGTTTTTAGCAAAACGTTGTTCAAGTTCAGCAAGGAACTCATTGGCATTGGTCACCCCTTCGGATATTGCATCCCTAAAGGCTTCTGAAATGCCTCGCTTGATGAGCATGAGACTCATGCGATTGAAGCGTTCCCACTTCTCAAAGTATCTCCTGGCATCAGGAGTACTTGCATCTGTAAGAGGAGCGGGTTGCTCAATCTTTAAGGCAAGGTCCAGATCCA
Source organism: Berberis vulgaris (assembly GCA_963556465.1). Taxonomy (NCBI): domain Eukaryota; kingdom Viridiplantae; phylum Streptophyta; class Magnoliopsida; order Ranunculales; family Berberidaceae; genus Berberis; species Berberis vulgaris. Next base: position 103,617,513 of record OY747124.1, on the reverse strand, counting down.
TACATCCAAGAACGATTAACACGTTCTCTTTCCAGTTCTTGAAGTTTGTCCCATTAAGCATGGGAATATTATTTACACCAACAGATATACTAGTAGCAGACATAGTAGCTATACAGAGAATAAATTAAATAAATAACATGTTCACATCATCATTCAAATTGCATAAACTTTAAATTCATACAATAGGTCAAAAAAACCATGTCAAGATACCTAGCACAACATTGTTATTTAGTCTTTGGACAGAAATATCAATCTGTAAGTGGTACTCTTCTTACACAACGAAATCGGCCTAATATTATGCATCTCTTTGGATCGACATAATAAAAGCATGGTAAACCAAACCTTATCAAATATTCAAGACTATGGATTATCCGGTCAAAACAATCTTCCTTTGGGCCGATTGTTTCACATGGATTTAGCATGCTCACTTATTTAAAATTAACCAATTTTCCTAATAGTGGTTGCTTTGGCAACCTATTAGTTAAATTGTGTAAATATTAAATAAGGAATATAATAATGATACATGAAACCAAAATTATAATCTATGTATAAATTTGGAGTATTAACCAAATTATCACCTTAATACAATTAAAACATGGGTCTAAATAAAATGTAGCAAAAAACTGAATAGGTCCAAACAACCTAACAGATCAAAATCTGATTCAGGCCTTAATAAAACTTGGTATGCCCATGATTATAACATGGGCCTAATTTTGGTCCAATAACCTAACAGAGAGATAAAGAATAGAGAGATAAAGAAATCTCTTTGACTCTACTTTTCTAGTGTTTTTCATACCAGCCAGCACGATGTCGGCCAACACCACACCAATCCCATTCTTCTGTTTGTGCGAAAGACGAGATCATCGTGGTCCATGAAACTATGTTGCCATTGCTAATGGTGTTGATTATTTCACTGTGGAATCAGTGGTCACCTTGTACAGTGACTGATACAATATTCAACATGAAGTGGATTCCTTAAAACTTATTATGAGACGCTGAATGGTTAAACCATTGGACATGAGTGCCTTGACCTAAACCCCCCTTTAACAAAAATTGATTTTATGCCAAATTTTCAATATAACAATGTAACAGTGAACATGAATCAATATAATTAAACATATTAAACACAATCGTATAATCAATGTACTTGTCAACATGAATCAAAATCATCATCATCATCATCATCAAAGCCCATTCCCGAGATTTTCGGGGTCGGCTACATGAATTTTGGTTCTCCAAGCAATGCGATCTTCCCACATTTCCTCACCTAATCCAAGCTCAATGATATCTTCATTCACCGTCTTCATCCAAGTTTTCAACGGTCGTCCCCTCCGTCTACACCCTCCATTAACTTGCCAATCTAAACATTTTCTAATTGGCGCCGTGCTTGGTCTCCTTCGCACATGACCAAACCAAGTTAAACGTCTTTCTCTAATTTTTTCCTCTATGGGCGCTACACCTAAGTATCTCCTAATTCTTTCATTTCTAATTTTATCCTTACGAGTTTTACCACACATCCACCTTAACATACGCATTTCTGCTACTGCCATCCTATGCATATGTTGTCCCGTAGTAGCCCAACATTCTGAACCGTATAGCATGGCTGGTCGAACAATTGTCTTATAGCATTTCCCTTTTAGCCTTGCAGGCATCCTTCTATCGCATAATACTCTTGACGCCATTCTCCATTTCAACCAACCAGCTTTAATCCTATGGTCTACATCTTCTCCAATAGCCCCATTCTTTTGAATAATAGATCCTAGATATCGAAAAGCCTCACACTCTGGGACCTCGACACCTTCGATCTCAATTGCATTACTTCTCCCTCTTGGTTCACACCCAAAGTTGCACACTAGATACTCCGTCTTCGAACGACTAATTCTAAAACCTTTACTCTCTAAAGCCTCCCGCCACTTAACTAATTTCTGACCTAAACCTGCATTAGTCTCATCCATTAAGACAATATCATCTGCAAATAACATGCACCAAGGTACATCTTCTTGCAGATGTCTCGTCAACTCATCCATGACCAAAGCAAAGAGATATGGACTTAACGCCGACCCTTGATGTAGTCCTACTGACACTGGAAATTCACTAGACATCCCACCTACTGAGCGAACCCTTGTTACAACCCCTTCATACATATCCTTAATGATATCGACATAACATTGAGACACTTTCTTCCTTTCAATCACCCACCAAATTAACTCCCTGGGGACCCTATCATATGCTTTCTCCAGATCAATAAAAACCATATGCAAACTCTTACGTGCCTCTCGATATTTTTCTACAGTTTGCCTAAGCATGAAGATGGCCTCCGTAGTAGACCTACCTGGCATAAATCCAAATTGATTCTCCGAAATCGTGGTTAAACTCCTAAGTTTTTGTTCTATAACCCTCTCCCAAAGTTTCATCGTATGACTCATAAGCTTTATCCCTCTATAGTTCGAGCAATTCTGGATATCCCCTTTGTTCTTATAAATTGGTACCACAATGCTATGCCTCCATGAATCTGGCATTTTTCTAGTTTCCAAAATCCTATTAAAGAGCTTAGTTAGCCATTGAATCCCAACTTCTCCCAGACATTTCCATGCTTCAATTGGTATATCATCCGGTCCAACGGCCTTCCCTGTCTTCATTCTTTTTAAAGCTTCTCTCACTTCTGTGGCACTAACTCTGCGATGGAACACGCGATCTCTCCCTTCCTGTGAAGCATACCCCTCCAAGTTTAACTCCCCTACATGTGTTCCATTGAGTAGGTTCCAAAAGTAATCCTTCCATCTATCTAAAATAGCTTTATCCTGCATTAAGACTCTTCCATCCTCATGCTTAACACACTTAACATGACTCAAGTCCCTAGTTTTTCGTTCTCTAGCCTTCGCTATCTTGAAAATATCCTTCTCCCCTTCCTTCGTACCTAGCCTATTATAAAGAGCATCATACGCTCTCTTCTTAGCTTCCCCTACTGCTCTACTACTCAACTTCTTAGCCTGCTTATAAAGCTCATAAGACTCTAGGCACCTATCTTTTTGCCATGCCTTAAAGCATCTTTTCTTTTCCGCAATGGTTTGTTGCACATCTGCGTTCCACCACCATGTCTCCTTACCATAGAAACCTCCTCCTTTGGCCTGTCCTAACTCTTCCTTCGCACATCTTCTTATTCGGTTTGCCAAATGTTCAAAAAGATCTGCGCTACTAGTCCTATCCTTTGGTTCTAGATTCTCCCCACCCTCTGAAACTGACTGGCCACCCAAAATTCTCTTTCAAAATCTTTGGCACACATCTCCCTGTAAGGTCCACCACTTAATTCTCGGTCTAACCTGTTCTATAGCAATACGACCCCTACTCTTAAGACAAAAATCGAGAACTAACAGCCTATGTTGGGATGTCAGACACTCTCCTGGTATAACCTTACAATTTTTACACCTACCTAAATCGTGTCTCTTCACAAGAAAATAATCAATTTGACTTCTATTATGCCCACTCGCAAAGGTCACCAAGTGATCTTCCCTCTTCTTATAAAAAGTATTTACGATCCCAAAATCCTGAGCTAAAGCAAAATCTAGCATAGAAATCCCCGCAGTGTTTCGATCCCCAAAGCCTTGACCTCCATGTACCCTCTCATACCCAACTCTATCCTTACCGACATGGCCATTCAAATCCCCGCCTAGGAAAACCCTATCGGAAGAGGGAATTCCAAGAACTAACTCCTCTAAAGAGTCCCAAAAATCCTTCTTAGTCTCCTCGTCCAAACCCACTTGGGGTGCATACACACTAATAACATGCACTATCTCTAGTTCTAAAGCTAATTTAATACTTATGATTCTATCCCCAAACCTCCTAACGTCAACTACTGCATCCTTAAAAACTTTATCTACCACTATTCCCACCCCGTTCCTAGTGCCATCTTTACCAGAATAGAAGAGTTTGAACCCTCCTCCTAAATCTTTAGCCTTGTTCCCCTTCCATTTTGTCTCTTGAAGACAAACTATGTTTACTTTCCTCCTACGCATGACATCCACTAATTCTATTGTCTTTCCCGTCAAGGTTCCTATGTTCCAAGAGGCTAATTTAATCATTCTATCTCTAGCTCTAACCTGGACTAGCTTCTTTACTCGCCCCCGTCCAGAAAGGTGCGAGAACCCTTGCCTATTTAACACTACAGTCGGGCGCCGCTGCAGCGCGCCTTGCTCATTTGTCACTACACCCGAGCGTAAGTACGTGCGCGTACCTGGGTCCACTATACATAGCAACGATATTGTCCCCAACTTAAACATCCGCTGTCTTAGGCCTACCATCCGGGCTACGGGTGTGAGGTTTTTATCTTAAAAGGCCTCGTTACTATTAAGGAGTGGATCATCTCCTTATAAACCTTAGTGACGAATCGTCCTCACTTGATGTTGGACTATTCAAGCCAACTCCATCCCAACAATCATAAGGGATGGCAATTAGCTGCTAGCCACGGCAACTTGACACAGTAAATAGGTGTCTGGCTCGACCCTAATGGCGGAGATAGAGTATGCATCATTTCAGTATTGTCCACCATTTATCGTTGCCTATGGGGTATGAATTTTACATAACTTTCGAGAAGGTCACCCATCCTAGTGTTATGCGGTTTAAGCCTAGGACATCCATTAGGGATGGCAATTAACTCCTAGCGGCAACAACTTGACACAGTTAATGGGTGCATGTGTAACAGGCTTGTGTGGGTGGGCTTTGAGGCCCCCGAGTTGTCTTATGTGGGCGGGCTCAAAGGTTGGCAGACTACCATGTGTAAACGAGCTCAGAGGCTGACAGACTACCTTGGTGTTATAATCCCACATCGCTCGGGTGAAGGAAGATGATGTGTTATATATGTGCGTACTTGAATCTTTATAGTAAGACACATTTTAAATCCATGTGGGTGGTCTTCTGAAACAAAACCCAGTTCAATGAAGCACAAATCAACACAAAATCTAACCAAACCCCAAAAATAACTTATATCATTCTCTGTATTACTCTAAATGGTAAATATTTAGTTGACGTGGTGTTCAAGTTATGCATATACTATAAATTCATTATGCATATACTATAAATTCATTATGCATATACTATAAATTCAGAAACATAAAGTATGATTCAGTGTAAAGTTGCTACGAAATTGGTTTTAATTTTTAATCAACATTTATGTAATTGGTTTATTATCATAATATAAAAAACACTTATTTAAATTATTAAAAATTAATTCATATAAAGGGTCCACCATTTTCAGTGTTCTAAGGAACCCAATATGTTTGGGTCGGCACAACCAACTCAATTCTTCTACATTTTTAAATGGCTTCTACAAAGGCAGCCACTTTTTGATACCATCACTTCTATGAAACACATCACCACCCCCTTTCTTTTTTGAATGTGCTAAAGTATATCACCAATATAAACTCATCTCTCACTATTCTTCTTCTCCACTCTCTTCAAGCAACTAATAGAGCAGCACCACCCCGCCACCGCCTACTGCACCACCCCGCCATCATCTTTCTTTTCATCCTCTTCTCCTTTGTTCTTTTTCTTTTTCTCATCTCTTCATCTTGTCTTCTCTCTACTTTTCTATTCTTCTCCACCGCTGGTGGCACCACCCCTCCCTCGCCTCCTTCTACTTTGCTTTCTTTCTTCTTCTCCTTTATTTTTATTTTCTCGAGGGTAGGAAAAAAAAGGAGAGGAAGAAGAGAGGAAGAGAATAAAAAAGAGGCAGGGTGGGGTGGTCCACCGACAGTGGAGAAGAATAACAGAAGAGAAGGTCTCCCAATACCCGACCACGCATGGCAACATATAGCCATGGACTTCATTGAAGGCCTCCCAATCTCACACAAATACTCTGTCATCCTGGTTGTTGTGGATAGACTTACAAAATATAGCCACTTATACCACTCTCACACCCCTATATAGCCTCCAATGTTGTTGAACTTTTCCTTCAACACATATATAAGCTACATGGCCTACCCACCTCAATTGTATCTGATTGAGACAAGGTATTTATCAACGCTTTTTAGAAAGACCTATTCACTACCATTGGCTCTAAACTAACCCTAAGTTCGGCCTAACAGACGGCCAATCTGAGGGAACAAATTCTTTTTTAGAAAATTACATGCGGTGTTTGACAGGGAATGCCCCCTCACAATAGTCGAATTGGCTCTATTTAGCAGAATTTTGATTCAACACATCTTATCATTCCAACTTGCAAACAACTCCTTTCAGGGCCTTATACAGATACAACCCTCCTTTCCTGGCTTTACCTCCTACCTCACAATTGACTATAGAAGAAGTACAACAATACCTACATAATAGAGACCACGTGCTATAAATTATAAAAGAGAAGCTAGCAAAAGCACAGGAACAACTGTAATCCCCAAATCACGCATCCACCCTGTTTTTCATGTCTCCCAACTGAAGAAAAGACTTGGAACAACTGTAATCCTAGCTCCTTTGCTCTCTCTAGTAGACAATCAAGGTAATTTCAGGGCTGAACCACTGAAAGTATTGCCTCGTGAGTTGATTCCTCGCCATAACTGTGTTGTGACTCAAATTCTTGTCCAATGGACCAACGCCAGTGCCAAAGAAGTCACACAGGAGGACCTCGAACACGTGCGAGCTATGCTCCCTTTATTTGATCCTTATGGACAAGGATCGTCTACAACAGGAAGTATTGTCACGATTGTTCCTAAAGCAAAGTAACAGAAAAAAAAATCAGAGAAAAAAAAAAGGGAAGAAAAAAATGGGAAAGTTAGCGCCAAAAATATTGGCCGAAATTCAAAATAGGGTAGAATGGTAAATAGGAAAAAGTTGTTAGTTGTGTAAGTCAGATTAAGATAAGTGTCAAAGATCAAACCATAGGATTTGTAATTCAGTTACTTTTGTAGCTTTAAATAGAGAAGAACAAATAGAACTGAAGGCATGTTGTTGTAGTAGAGAAAAAATGTCTACAGACTCAGAGAGTCTTAGAAGTTTACCTGTAATTTCTTCAGAAATCGAATTCCATTCAATCCATTTTCCTTCCATTTGTTGATCAAATTGTCATCAGATATTTCTTTCAATTTTTATGTCTCGAATATTTTATAAATTAATAATTAGATAAAAAAAAATACATAATAAATTGACTATGAGCCTTTCTCAAAATAGGAATGAAGGGTAGCTTGTCTTTTGTCGAACTTCAAATCTAGCTGAATCTAATATTTAGTTGTTCGCAATCCACTCAAAAGTCCTATGGTTGCTTTCTCGTATTGCAGCAAGAAGTTTTGGAGTTGAGATAGTTATACTAATTACAATTCAATGAACTCTTAATTGGTTAAATGTAGAGACAATACTTTGAATCTTATCGTAACTTTTACATACAAAGGGTTGTTATCATCATCATCACTTGCTACATCAAACACCATTGCCATGGCCATCTACGGAGACAAGGCGAGCTTGGATTTTTTGTAGATGGCAAGATGAGAACTGGACTTTGATTCCTTTAAAAAAAGATATTGATCACATAATTTTGTCTCGGGGAACCTTCTATGTGGTGAGTGGGGGGAAGGGACTGGTATGGGCCATTTTTGTACCTAGTCTGTTGGTGAATATTATGATCTTGCTACTTTTCGTCCTCTCAATTTGGTAGTCATGTCATATTTCAAAAGCTATGCCAAATCGATGGGTATTCGCATGGGAAACCCAATAAAAAACTGAATATTATACAGAGTTGTGTATAATACCGTAAGGAAGCTGGACTATTGAAAACCAATAATTCTAGGTAGTCAGGCCAGTTAGCCATTTTTTTGCTACGGTTGGATTCTTTTATAATTTTACCCCTTCTATAAATAATGTTTGTAATTGTGTTTTAAAGAGAATAGGTAAAATTATAAAAAGACCCAACCTTGATAAAAAAAATAACTGACTGACCTGACTACCTAGCAAAATTGATTGAAAACACAAGCTTCGAATAGATTTTTTTTTTTTTTTTTTGTTAAATTTGAATAGATAAGGAGGAGTGAAGAACCATGAGATGGTTCATACTAACCCTCATTTGACACGATTAATTGCTAACAGTCGTGTCAATGTGGTTTGGCTAATTTCACTGGCAGATCAAATCAAATGAACTGTTTAACCCAAGCACAATTTATGTTATTGTAGTGGACCTTTTATAAATTTGAGTTTGATCCAATAGTCAATTGTCACCAGCTGGAGACCTTTCACTGCTCTCATTGAATTGACAGAAATTCTAAATGGCGAGGAAACCAGCGAGGGAGGGGGTGCAACCCTCCATGGATGTGTGCCTTCCTCCTTCCTCGCTGGTTTCCTCGCCATTTAGACGATTTCTCGAATTGAAGCTCAACGTATACAAGCTTAGCTCACGATCACATGGATGTGAAATTTCCCTTAAGATGGATTTATATTATTGATATTATTATACACTTGTAAACTGTCAAATTATAGATGAGTGGTGATCATTAAGAAATAAGACTAGAGTCATAAACACGTTTCTAATTACATATTGTATGTCTTGACATGTATTAATAAATTGAGAATTGAGATTAATTATGTGTAGATACAAATTTAAGTCTTACTATAATACTATTATTGATGATGGGCTAATAATAAAATTAGGGTTCTATATATACGATTAAAGTCCCCAATTCAAATTCTCTATCTTCCACTTTTCTCGTCTGGTTTTAGAAACACAAGAGAAATGTTCTGAAGGTGGAAGATTTCTCTGTTATGTATTGTTTGATTCGTGAGGATTGATGCATTCTTATTCTTCGTCAATGGCTTTAGGTACGTAATAATTAAATTGTTCTTCATTCCACTACACTAAATTGGCATTTTTGTAACAACCCCTAAAACAGTAACAATTTTGAACTATAACAATTCACAAAGCAATTTTACACATTTTCACAAACAAATTGATACAAGAATTCTATCACCATGAATAGTATAGTCTTACAAGTGATACTATTCTTGGTGATCTAATTTATTGTATCACTTTTTTTTTGTAGCCGTTTTTTTTTTTTCCTAAATTTAGTTTTGATTTGAAATTATTTGATAGATTGTAACCTCTCAAAAGTGTTACTGTTTTGAAAGTTGTTACAAATATGTCAATTTAGTGTAGTGTTCATTACTGACATGAGACCTTGGTGTCGATATTATATTATTCCTACAATGGATAGACACACCACTTCCAGAAACAACCTAACCCAAATCTAGCCTTCAACCTTCAGAGCCATTTTGAGCCCCTCACAAATGCACAACATTATTGTAACTCATTGCTTGAAATGTTCATTGAGGGCTAGCTCCCATTCTCCACATGCAAATTTCATCAACCTCTGCAACTCTGAGTTAGAGGTTTAGTTTACTGTGGATTCCTGAACTAATTATTCTAGAACTGGGTGTAGTCCATGACCACCTTAGTCAACAAAGTACCTTGGGAATCAGTGGCAAGGAGACAGAAGAAAAAGAAAAGATAATTCAACTAATTAAACTAATGTTTTGAGTAGAATTACGAGCATTCATCCTTAATCCAACAGGATAAACACACAGAACAAACAACACTTCGACTTAGGACTTTGTATCAAGGAGAGAATGTCGAAGCATTTTATCACTCTTTCTAGATATGGAGCTTTGCGTTCTACAGAGATCCCAATAACAAACAATTCAAGCGTAAACACGACAATAAACCAAACCAAGATCAATCAAGTGTGAGCAACGAAACAAATTTTATTTGAAATTCTATTGTTAACATCATCATCATCTAAATCTAACCCATCCTTCCATTAACATTACATTATTAATTAGTTTAAGTTCACAAAAAGCTTAAACGAAGATCTAATGGCAATGGCTGCATATAATCCATATCTCTCCCAAACCCCGCCGCCTTGTATTCATTCCTTATGAACCTCATCTTCTCTTCAGACTCCTCATATGAATTCAATGGAAAGAGTTGCAGCGTTTCTATTACTCGTTCAGCATCCATAACTTGTTCTTGAATCTCTGCAATAAGAAAGCATACAAATTAACAAAGACAACTTAAATATCCAAACAAAACACTAACAATACAGAACCTGTTAAGAACTGTTTTCAACTAGAAATAAAAATAAACACCCAGTCAAAGTGGTCTACTTACTGATTATTCAGAACTAAAGTTATCAATAAATAAAAAAAACACCGCAAAGAAAACCCCATGAGATAGTTTTGGTTCATAACATACGTTTAGGAGGACCGTAAGGGGATTTGTCCTCTCGAATATGATCTTGAACATGATGAACAGAAATGATACGTCTACGTTTCTGTCTTTCTCTGGCTTTATGGTTCTGAAACCAGTAGAAAACGTTCTTGCTTTCGATCTTACCATAAAAGCTGAGCTGACAAGAGATCTTCTGAATCTGATCAGTAGTAGGAGTTCGAAGTCCTGATCGAAACAGATCAGTCAGAACTTTAACTTGTTCTGCTGTAGGATTCCATCGTCCGCATTTGTTATTATTTCCACCACCAGAGCTTCTACTTCCTCCTCCACCACTAGCTTTAACACAAAAGCCTGACATGGATTCATCCATGCTAGAGTTTCTTCTTCTCTTTTGGATCTCTTGCTCTGAAACCTCTCTGTTTCTTTCTCTGATCTTCTTTTTCTGTCCTCAAAAGATCTAAGTCTCTCTGCACAAGCACTTATATAATATATGCATGCTTTGTTTATTTGGATCCAGTTTAAGTGAATGAGTTCATGACTGTGGTTTGTTTATTCATGAACATGTGCTTTGAATTTAGGGAATTAATTTGTGAGAGGATTTGGAGGTGGTGTATGTTTTGTCTTGGTTTTTTGTGCATGGTTAGAGACATCCATAAAAGCTGCCACGGTTCAACGTTTCGATCATCGAGGAACGACAAATAGTAAGGTTTCAAAAACTTTACATTTGTTTAATTGCGGTGTTTGCTTTTGTTTAATCGAAGACGGTGAAGAACAAATCCAACATAATATTTATGGTTCCTATAAAGTTTTTATTAAGGAAACTAAAATTAGGATCCATCATACGAGTGGGGCTTGTTTTCGGACAACAAATTTAGTACTAGTTCTAGTCTTGTTGAATGAAAAATCAAGTATGCCTGAAATACATGGTTGCATCCTACAACATTATCCAGATGGTCACAATCTTAATGGATTATTCGCACCATTTTATACTCTTATGCAACTATTCTAGATCATCACTATATAATACTAGGACTTCTCAAAAGTTTGAATTGTAAAAGCTCAAACTATCACGGAGCAGAAAGCCAATTACTTAACTTGATCGGAACAGGTAATATTGAACATTTGAATAACTTGTAAACTACTACTATTACTATGCATGAGATATCATTCACATCTTTATATAACAGGTTTTGTTGCATGGGAAATTTTGGGTTTTGTTTTAGTTTTTGGGTACTCCTAAACAATGGGTTAAACCAATCAACAACAATCTTAGTGCAGTCAGATGGATGTCATTATGTGATTAGAAGCTTATCAGATTGTCCGATCTGATCTAAAAACTTGATCAGGTTTTGATGTCAAACTGACATGTTATATGGATGGATACCAAACTTCAGTTGACTCATAGAGAAAACCCCACTGAGTAAAAGTTGGATTGAAAACACCTTTTAAGGTCACTTAGGGACAGAAAGAAAGACAAAACCACTAAGTTAAGGACACTACCAATAGTGTGACCAACAAAAAGGGAAGCAAAGTGATATCTCCTCAATTGTTAGGCAAAATTAGCACTCAATTAATAGTTTAATCAGCTGTGTCTGTCAGTTGCTATGTTTGAGTAAGAGTTAGAGAATAAGACACATTTCAGAGTTTTGTCTTAGAAAATGTGGGATCTGATCTCTCTATATATTTTAATACATGGTTTGGAAAACATAATACTTAAAATCAATTTTATGTGCTAGCTCTTACCAATTCCCAAGGCATCTGGCCTTGATCGTCTCTTAGTACTCGTTTTATGGGTAAGGAAACTTAATCTTGTTGAAAACATCCAAGGTTTCAACTCTAGTTTCTAGCAAAGGCTACTTGTTTCATTTGACTCTATTGAAATTAATGAACACAAATTTTATTTAGTTTATATCCAGTTTGAAATGGTCATGCATTTTTTTAAATATTGAGTTAAATTTATGATATTAGCATTGACAACCCTAATGAGAAGAGCCCCATCCATTAGGTTGTGTTGTTTCACTTGATGGCAATGCGTTAGGAGTTTTTTTTTTTTTTTTTTTTTTAAAAAAAAAAAATTAAACCTCCAGTGGGGAGGGGCACCTCTGGAATGCCAGACCTTTATTAATTATCAAAAAATTGATTTACAATCAATACGGGGGTACATGACGACTTTACCCGTGAAATGACCAAAACAAAATTTTAGCCGCAGCCGTAAAACAAAAATACTTAAAAGCAAATCCTCGCAGCCATAGAACAATCAGTTAACTACTCATCCCCATGGCGAATGTATGCCGTATGTAATCTGTCTAGCACAATCAAGCCTGTAATTTTCCTAGGCAAATCAGTCTCATTGAAAGAAACAGTCCTATGATCTTTTTGTGCTCTATCCGCCAATGAATCTGCCACCGCATTAGCCTCTCTATAGATATGTTGACAATCTAACGTCATTGTCGCTGCCAATAACTTAATTTCTTTTAAAATATTCTCCAAATGCCAAGGTATTTTTAAATATTCCAAAAACCAACCGCAAACAAGAGCCGAATCCGTTTGGATAATCACCTTTTTGAAACCCCAGTCAAGACAGAGGCGGAGCCCCTCCAAAAGAGCCAAAATTTTTCGCTTTGTTGTTAGATCCTGCACAAAAAAAAAGTTGCTTTCCCACAACACATGAACCCTTCGAGTCTCTAATAATCACACCACCGGCTGCCTTGTCCTTGCGGGAAGAGCCATCCACATTAAGCGCAACAAAATCTAAAGGGGGAGGGTGCCAAAAAACAATTCGAACCAACTTCCTTTTAACAGGGAGCACATTCAACCCCAAAGCCCGTAGGAATGCCTTGTTCATGCTAACTTGTTTGGGGGTTATAAAAGTATTTGCCAATCTCAACAAAGCGTTAGGAGTTCATTTTGGCTACTTCAAGCTCTATAATAATAAATGTTGCTTTAGAGATTGAGCTTTGAGAAAAAAAATAGAAAAGCATAAATTGCGGTGAGCGTGGATCGAACACGCGACCTTCAGATCTTCAGTCTGACGCTCTCCCAACTGAGCTATCCCCGCAAGTGTTCTCATTAGGTTTTGACGCTATAAATAATCTGACAACCCTATAAGTAATCCTACCATACTTGAAACATAGTAAAAGGGAAGTGCTGAGGACTTGGGAATGGGGGTGCTTCTTGTCCTATCTATCTGTATTTGACAATGTTTGGCTAAACTTCTATCACATTTCCTAATTAATAAAGAGAAAGTGGAATGCGGATCCCAAAACCTTAGCTTGGGGTTGGTACTAGAGACATACAATGGAAACATTTTAAAGTCACCAACATGAAGACTTAGGGGTGTTAATTGGTTTTAAAAAACCGGACGAATCGATCGAAATCAAACCGAAATTAAATAGTAGAAAATTGAATCGAGTTTGATTCTGGTTTTAGTTTTTTAACACCCAAACAAACCAAAGCGAATCAAAGTGAATTTTTTTTCTTATTTTAATTCTCATTTTCATCCATTCCAATTTCCAATGCACCCTATCCATAGCCATACCTCTCATTTTTAATTTAAGTCTTACATTCTCTCTCATTTTTTAATTCAATTCTCTGTCTCTTCACACCCATTCCAATTTTCAACGCACCCTACCCATAGCATACATTTCATTTTTAATTCAATTCTATTTTTTTTTCTCTCTTTCTCTTTTTTAATTCTAACTCTCTCTCTTTCTCATTTTTAATTCCCACCACTATTGTTCTTTCTTTTACTCTCATTCTTTTTTTTTTAAATTTTCATCTACTTTTTTTTTATCCCACAATGAAATCATGAACAACTGAAAACAAAGTGAACAACTTATTATGAAAAACCGAATAAAAATCAAACTGAACCGAATCGCACGATTTGGTTCGATTTTGGTTTTTATATTTGAAAATTGGAAACCGAACCTAAACTCAGTTTGATTTCGGTTTTAGCATAATTTCGAACCGTTTTAACCGATTAACAACCCTATGAAGACTACTTCCATTGACTCACTACTGATGGATTTTGGTAATATAATCTTTGCACGCCTGAATTCGAGATGGCCACATCTCTCTCTCTGTCCTGCCTTACCATTTCCCCCAAGAATTTTACATCAAGAATCCACACTGGTGTTTGGGTAACTGGATATATGAGAGAGGTCAATGAAGGAGTTGTTACATATATCCGACTATCTGACTCGGTTACACCAACGCCCCTTTCTTAGAAGTTCTTAAATTGAAAAGCTAAAATCAAATTCCAGATTCCATACTAAAGATCTCAACATGAACTACGAGCTAATGGGGATGATCATTACATTGCTCTGAAGCCCTTCTTCGGGGCTAGGAAGCCTCATTCAAAATCCGTCACCAATGTGCTTCCAGCTGTTGACAAACAGATCTAGCTTTCCGATTAGAAGATTATAGTAATATTAATAACATGTAGAGAGCCCATACGGGTAGATAGCTATGCCAATCTTTTTCTTTTCTTTCTTTTTTTTTTTTCTTTTTTTTTTCCTTAACTCTCTCCCCATCCCATGCCACACCGGCTATGTTCCAACCCGTGACGTGTGATACCATCCGCCACTTTATTTTTATTTTTATGCCATTCTTTTTCAATACTAGGACATCTTGGTCATATGAGCAAACTTAAAAAACATTTTAAAAAAAAAAAAAAAAAAAAAAAAAAAAACCCAGCAATGGCCAGAAATAAACACTGAATCAATAAATAAACATTTCAATTTAAGTCTTCTAAAAAAAGTGTTGCAACAGGCAAAATATGCAGTAATTCTACTCCTTAAAAAATTGTTAAGCATGAGTTTACTGCATTGACTCCACATCTAAAAAGCCGAAAATGTAGTATAAGCAAAACTGATTTCGAAATATCCAGATCAACAACTCTAACCAAAACAAATATTAGCAAGCTCACAGCCCAATTTCCAAGGTGGTACAAATTTGTTCGCTGAGGTAACTTTCAAATTACAGGATCTGCGCAGCAGTGTTCAACTTTTCGGCTAGACTGAGTTGCGTTCTTGTGAGGCTTGACAAGTAAAGCAGAAGTAAATGGTCCTGAAAATAACAATGAAAGAAAAAAAGTTGGCAAGACTAGCGAATAAAAAACTGCAGTGTGAAATGGACGGAGTTTGACTGTAAACCAAATACAATAATGATTCTTCGAAAGATTTAGTAGTTTTTAATATGTCCTATACCTGAAGGGTATCATTGATAAGTTTATCAAAATCTGCAGGTGGTATCTTTGGAATGGAAGCCACAGCATCTGATATGAACCTCCCAACATTATTGTCTGGAGCAACACTTCCATCCTAAAAAAACAAATTATTAACACTTACAGGCAATGGTCTATACATTCTAAAGTTGAAAAAACAAATGCTTTTTCAGCATGAAAGAGAAATTTCTTACCACAACACTGTCCACATATTTGTAAATATCATCAATCAGAACCAACAGTCTCTCCATTGTGGCCTCCATTCCCTCCAAATCATTGGGGAGCTTGTCTACCATTGTCGTCTTTAGAATGTCAACTGCCATAGCGAAATTATGTGATGACAGAAGTACTTGGATAAAAAATAAAAAATAAAAAAAACAAAAATAAAAACTATATAATTTGTTCAAGTATGAGTTGTGCCAACTGTTCAAATCAATCACAACTTAAAACAAACTGTAAATCTGAATTCAACACATACGCTCTAAACAACTATAATTGTTTGTGAATTACATGCTAGCAATGAAAGAACAACGTGGTCTAACAAGAGGGAGATCAAGTCAAAATAAAATAAAAAATAGTAAATAAATTAAGAAGTCACATAGTCAACACAAACCCTGATTGAGCTAACAAGGGATCGGGTTGAATCTTGGTTTTGCTAATTTTGAGTAGACTAGACCCAAACAATACGATCCAACAAAAAATCTAAAACCGGAACCAACTGATCGCCACACCTAAACCGTGCCTAGACTGAAGCCACGACCTGATATCAGAAACATATGACGTGGTACATCAGAGTTCAGACAGTAACAGGCATGAGACTTAATAGGCAAACAAAAACAGATATGACCTAGATGACGTTGCAAGGCCATCAATATGTGAGTTTTGGAAAGAACTGGTTGATTTTCTAGAAATTTAAAGAATGATTTTTGGGAATTGAAACTGCACGGAACAAAAGGAGCTATATCAACCCAAGTTGCAGTTTCTCTAGGCTTCAACTCAACTGTAATAGGAAACAAAATTTTGCAAATGAAAACTACGCCCAGTGGGTTTTTAAGTCTAGATGTGGCCTTTAAACCAGATTGGGGTTGTTGTTGATGAGGACAATCTACAAGATGATATATTTTCCCATGAAAGTCTTACTTGTGAAACAAAGGAAAAAATTGATTATACATATATTTTTGGTCTATAAACAAGGGAGGAAATGAGCCTGAAAAAAAAAAGTGACCAAAAAAAATTAAAGTTCAGAGGATACAGATTATTAAATTGAACATGCGCATCAAGGGATGTGTCAGATATCAAAGTTGGCACATGTATCAAGGAGTGCATGGGGTGCTAAGGATCAAGTGTATGTTGGCTATCAAATTAAACAGGCGACTCAAAAGTACTTTGGATGGGGTCAAACAATGACGGAGCCAGGATTTTTGTCGAGGGGGGCGGAGTGATGTCATAATTAATTAAATATAATATAAAAATTAGTTACTTTAACATGAATTTTTTTTTAAATCCGAAATTCTTCCTGGCCTGGAAAAACCAGCGAGGTTGCTGCCTGTGGAGGCAAAAATACACTTTTGCCCCCCTATTTAACAACCTTTTTGGAAAAGGTGTTTAAAGAGGGGGGCAAAAATACACTTTTGCCCCCCTCTTTAACAACCTTTTTGGAAAAGGTGTTTAAAGAGGGAGGGGGGCAAAAGTGTATTTTTGCCCCCCAGGCAGCAAACCAAGCAGGGGGACCCAGGCCCTGTAGAATTACTACTATATTCATTGATTACTACTATAGCAAAAAGAGGAGTACAACAAAGACAGTCATTGAAGATGATTACTATTATATTCATTGAAGATGATTACTACTTATAGAAACACAACAGAAGAGAATGGTTTGAATCGTTGATTACTACTACATGAAGAAAATGAGGAAGAGATTGAGTTGCTTACGATTTTTTTTGTGAAGATGACCAACACAGTGATTAATGAAGGCACCTGGTACCTAGAAGAAGAAGAATAAGGTGGTTTGAATCCTACTGGATCTTGTGAAGATGAGCTCAAATAACTCAATAGTTATAGATCTTTGAAGATGATGAAATATAGGGGTTTCCCTCATCTTATCCAATCGATGGAGTGTGAAGAAGAAACTGTGGATTTTGGTTTCTTTGAGGAGCAATTCTAGCTGGCCTGGGAAACCAGCCTGGTCCCTGCCTGGGGGGCGAAAATACATTTTTGCCCCCCTCTTTAAAACACCTTTTTGGAGTATGTGTTTAAAGAGAGGGGTTTTTGCCCCCCAGGCAGTGGTTTCCCAGGTCCGCTAGAATTTCTGTTCTTTGAGAGATTTGAGGGATTTAACCTCTATCTCTAAATCTAAAAGTAGAGTTTGAATTTGATATGTACATGATTTGAAGGATGAAGTCCTGATTGAAGTGAAAAGTGAGAATAGAGGAGCAAATTAAAAACTAATTGGGAGACAAATAAATTATTAAAAAAAAAAAAAAAAAATCTCAAAAGTCAGTGGGGGCAAGTGCCCCCACTTGCCCCCACCTGAATCCGTGCCTGGGGTCAAATGGCTATACTGCATATTAAACTTAGCAAGTGGATCAAGGGGTATGTTGGGAGTACCATAGTTAACAAGTGGATACAGGGCATGTAGGATATTGAATATTTAGATTAAACCACAAAGTCCAAGTAAAGAATCTTCAATGAGGACATTCACAATTGTTCATATCACAAAACGATCCTTAAAATCCCACAAATGTGGATATTATTATCCATAGCTTCCAATTTTCTTTCAAGGTATCAAAGTCAACATGGTGGCTCTTCACTTCTCACCCCTACATTCTAAACCTAGGTCCTACTAATTATACAAGCTAACAAACTAGATAACATGAGCTCTTATTATTTTCAACTTGGGTAACCCCAGGCATATAGCGCTGTAAGTCTCCACCTCTTTGCCCTGTAGATAATTTGGGATTACCTCAATTCCTCGACACCCAACCACAAAACCTTATTCATGAAATGTATGATAATCCTTGACTTGAGCGCTAAATCACTCAACCTGTCACGTGAAAAGATTCTCCTCAAAGGGATATCAAGAATATAAACCATCTCAAATATTACCACATGGGAAGCGCTACTTAAGACACTTGCATAACTAACCACAACATGCATACTACTTTGCTTTTGATGAATGACCAAATACCCTCAAATTTGTAAAGCGATAATCCGTATGTCAAATACCTACCCAATACGATACTGAAAGCTTCCATGTTCTTCAAAATAACAAAACTTTCAATCTGATTATAATTAACAACCCGTTAAGCCCATTCTATTTCTACAATGAACATACTGGTTCTCCAAAACCTGCATCAAGTAATTCTTATGAACATTCACGAGAACAACCCAAATAGGCTAATAACAGTTGAGAATGAAGACCTTATTTATGCTAACTTAATAAATGGCCTTCTAACCATAGGGGCGCCCAAAATATGGAATGGAAAGGCCAATTATGCCATACTTCCGACCCCTGAAGAAGCTTGACGCCTCGACCTCAAGCTTAAAGGTTTGGCAAACCCTTCTCTGCAACAGTGAGGTCACAGTTCCTTAATGCCAAATTTTCATCAAAGAAGCGTCCTGAATAGAGCTGAGTGTAGCCTCCGCACCATCTACCAAAAGAGTGACCTTCTGCCCTTGTCCTGACCCTTACAACCTTACCCTTACCGTTGCACTTAGGACACAATGAAGCTCAGCAGTCATATTAACCACATGTAAAGCATTTTGGACTTGGTAGAAGAATGGGATCCTTATGAGTTGAATTTGCAACCCCCGTCAGGGTTGGAGAAGTACCATCTGCAGCAGCTACGGTTGATTGAGGCTATTAGGTACTTGTCAGGGACGGAGCCAGGATTTTATATTTGGTAGGGCACTCAAGAAACAATTAGCGAAAGAAGTCATTATTTTTTTGTTTATTTTTCCGAACAAGAAACTAAAGGGTTTCTGAATTTTGACTAGTAAAACTTTGAATTTTATTGCAAATTTAAAGAATCATATCAATTGAAAAAACAAAAGCAATCTCTCTCGAATTAAACAAAATAAAAAATAAAAAATCATGTCATGTCGTGTCGTATGTTACATACGGGCATGGTTATCAAAAGTTCATCGTATCATGTATCAAAAATTTAAATTTAAGATACATGTATCGTAGCATATCGTATATTGCAAAAATAAATATATAGTTAAGAAAATATATATTAGATATTTAAGTGTATGAAAGACGTAAAGTTAGATTTATTCACGCAAGGAGTTCCAAAAAACACTCTTGTTGATATATGATCTGTATAACACATATTAGCAAGCTATTATCTATCACATATTAGCAAGCTATTATCTATCATCTTTCTATTCGTTCACGTCACTTGTATAAGGATGGAATATCCTTGCATCATCCTATAGTAGTGTATTGTATGATATATATTCCGTATGGATGATGCATCAGTACGATACATATCGTCGTGTTAATAACAAATAAATTTAAAATATAGACATAAAATTAAAGGAAACGTTGAAAAACTATGAACTGTAAGAATAGTCAATACTTGTGTCACGACTGTTCTAAAATTGTTTTAGTTATTTGCTATTTTGAAATTAGACATGGATGGTAAATAGGTCCAGGGTCTGGTGCGGATAGTTAATTAAATTGAACTGTAAAATGTAAACTAATGAACAAATTTTCATTATAAAACTTATTTTATTTGTAGGGTCCACTAGAAATTTTAACATAAATTTTCAAAAACATGTGAATATGAACACAGAAAATAAGTTTCCACAGTTGAAAGTGCCCCATCACTTGAGCTTGGGCCCACCAAAAACTAAACTATATCATTAACTTTTTGAAATTTTGAGAGTGGGTCACTTGCCCCACCCGAATGTAACGTAGCTCCTACCCTGGTACATGCGCATGTTTATGCAGCTACAAGTTAGGTTACGACTGATGGGAATTGTCAATAACATCAGCTATGCTAAAACCCAAGAAAAGTCAAATCAACCTGATGACACTTCAAGAACCTATTTGAGTATGGTGTAGTGTGTTCCTTACCAACTAATGTCCAAAGCACAAAAGACTGGATGCAGCCATCATCCAAGGATGGCTCTATGGCGATGGCAAAAGTACGTCGACTATGGAAAAAAAAAATTCTCCCAAGTCTTTGGGACATTGTTTTCCCTGAACATTTCATTGACGAAAATGCTCGTCTCCCAATGAACCAAGAACTCACCAATTTGGCAGTAACCAACCTAATGCAGTTCATTCCTTAAGCATTCTTACATTCCAATTCCAAAATTTGTCAATCCTATTTATCCCATCCCCAAAAGCATGTGTCCATTGAGCCATCAGGGGCTAAGTTATTAATGCCGCGAAAATTCGCCAATTAATCAGCGATTAATCGCAATTTGGGGTTTGATCAAACTGAATTGGGTGAAATCAGTTGGAGTTTATCGGACACCGATTAATCGGCTCAACCGACTCGCCGATTTATCGCTATATATATTTAAAAAAAAAAAAAAAAAAAAAAACCTAAACTCAATATTCTCATTTCATTTGCAAGTCGTAGCTCCCCCCAACCCAGATCCTAAAGAGAAAAAGAAAAGCAAGAAGAAGAGAATGTGAAGATCTCTGGACGGCGACGACGACTAGATCTCTAGCTCTGGACGGCGACGGCGATCTCTTTCTCTCTCAGTCTCTTTTTTTTTTCTCTTCCTTCAAACCAAATCAGGTATGTACCACTTCAACCATAATTTTCCTCTCCTCCCAATCCCCATCCCACTCGGCCTCCTCTCCTCCCTGCTGTGTAGAATTCATATGGACTAGGGAAGCTTGTTGATTGAGGTTATTTGTAGTGATATGGATTTTGGTGAAACAGTTAATTGTTGTTGGAACAAATTGATTTCAGCTTGCTGTTGATGTTGAACTCTAGTCTTTCTGTGTATTTGACATTTTTGGCCTTCTGACTTAGAGCACTAATAACTAAACCTCCAATTTCTTTGAAAGTTTGTGATTATGCGTGACAAATCCACACAATTTTCACGCACTTCAGTCATGACTTTCTTTATTTTTTGGTCTAGAATATATTGGCATAATCCTCGGGGTGTGGAGCATTTTTGTTTGTACAAACTGGCCCTTTTAGAAATATCTTCGGTGCAAAGTAATACGATTTACCTTCATGAGTTAGTGGGATAAGTACGTTGGTTCTTCCTGTTAAGTCTGGCATCTATTTTGCTTTTGAATGTTTGTCTTGGTAGTTTGGTTGTTAAAACAATCTACAATTTTCTTTTAGTTTCTTTTTAAGTAGCTTGGCGGATAATTAGTAAAGTTATATAATTACAAATTTACACCATTTTGATTAATTATTTACTTTAGTAATCTATGACTCTAAGTTATTAATGCGGCGAAAAATTGCCGATTAATTGGCAATTAATCGCAATTCGGGGTTTGATTGAACCGATTTGGGTGAAATCGCTTGGGGTTTAGTGGACAACGATTAATCGGCAAAAAAAATCACCGAGTCGCCGATTCGCCGATTTATCGCTATGTATTAAAAGAAAATAATAATAATAATAATAATAATAATAATAATAATAATAAAACCTAAACTTACAATTTTCATTTCCTCCTTTCCTTCAAACCAAATCAGAAAGATATGTACCACTTCAACCCTAATGTTCCTTTTCCCTCTCCTCTCAGTCTCCATCCCACTCGGCCATCCCTCTTCTCCTCCTTCCTGTGTAGAATTCATATGGACTAGGGGGGCTTGTTGATTGAGGTTGTTTGTAGTGATATGGATTTTGGTGAAACGTTTGATGGTTGTCAGAACAAATTGGATTCAGCTTGTTGATGCTGAACTCCCATCTTTTTGTGTATTTGACATTTTTTGCCTTCTGACTGAGAGCACTAATAACTTAACCTCACAATTTCTTTGAAAGTTTGTGATTATGCGCAACAAATTCACACAATTTTCACGCACTTTAATCAAGACTTCCTTTATTTGGTCTACAATATGTTGGCATAATCCTCTGGATGAGGATTATTTTTGTTTGTACAAAGTGACAATTCTAGAAATATCTTCGATGTAAAGTAATACGGTTTACCTTCATGGGTTAGTGGGATTGGTAGGTTGGTTCTTCTTGTTGAGTTTGACATCTATTTTGCTTCTGAATGTTTGTCTTAGTAGCTTGGATGTTAAAACAATCTACAATTTTCTTTTAGTTTTTTTTAAGTAGTTTGGTAGATAATTAGTAAAGTTATATAATTACAAATTTACGTCATTTTGATTAATTATTTATTTTGGTAATCTATGACTATGATTAAATTTTAAACATATATAAAATTGGCCGATTAATTTCAATTAATCCCACTTAATCGTAATTCGGTCCTAAACAGTGTTGCGATCGCTTTCTGATTTAACTGCATAGCTATAACTATAATTAAATTTTAAACATATATACTTTGAAAAAATTGACTGATTAATCCCACTTAATCATAATTCGGTCTTGGACCGCACTACGACCGCTTTCCAATTTAACTGCATAGATTATAGGTATTAATCTCCCAAAATAAATTACATCCTAAAAGGTGTAACAAACGATCAATTGTCCAATTTGCTTCCTGAAAATTGGGCAAATAAAAAAACCCTACACAATGTAATCATCACTATTATCAGAGGGGCTAGTCACACCTTCACTACACAACAGTTCATAAGGCTCTATATTCTCGCAAAACTAACAACAAACATACACTATTGAGGGTTATTTGTAACAGTGATGATTGTGATAGGGTAGCAAAGTGAATAAAGTAACCAACTGTTAAGGTCAAGTACTCACATCCAACACGCTCAGCTTCAACCATTCGTAGATCCAAAGGAATTTCTTGAAACTGCGCAGCAAGTTGTCGATCTCCAAGAGACAAGTTGACAGAAACAAAGGCTTTAATGCTTGCTTCACCATTCTTAAACCCTGTGTCAACAGTTAAATGAACAGGGTTTTGCACTTCCCTTGAATAGAACTCATGGATCAAAGCACTGCCAGGTGAAACCCCAAAACCAGTAGAATACCTATTAATGTCACAAAAGCAAGACAAAAAAAGATCAGTAACTTTTCAAACTATCTTGATGAATCACACAATGGGTGATAGTATTAACAATTACACATGGATTGTAATGAATGGTGGTCACCTAAGCGTTGACGCAAAGAAAAGATTGTTTAGAATAGGCTTCTCTTATCTTTTTCCCTCTAAGTAAAGTGAAAATACGAACTACCATTTCAAATTTTATCGAAACATTCGTGTAAAACCTCGTGAACCCAAACTGCACGAGTAGTTTAATGAACTACGTAACTCCCATGAATAGTTTCCATAAAATTGTACAAGTCCTAAACCAGAAAAAGAATAAATAAATAAATAAATAAATATAAAAATTGTTTAAATAAAATTCAATATTCCGGACTTTATTGTGAACCTCCATAGTGATAGACCTAAAATCTTTAAGAGCTTTTTTGAGTTTGACACTCAGTTAATATCTCTATTAGAGCTTCGCCCTCGTTGTGAAAACTAATTGAGTCTAACACTCATTTTCTGACGGAACTGTTAAGTCATTAACTCCATGTCATTGACTAGTCAAAACTAATTTTTAAACCATTTTGCCCTTACCTTGGGTTAATTGAGTCTAATATTTTGAATCCTAAAACCCAAAATTGCCCCCACTCCCTCCTTTATTGTCTCTTCTTTCTCCCTGCAGCTCTTTTTCTCTCTAATTTCTTCTCTCTACCAAAAGTTTGTAATTAGAACACAACATATCTAATGGACCCATTTGAATCAGTCTTCCTCGACTTTTTTCTTTTTTTATTTGAAACAGAGTTACATTAGCCTCGATGACTACTTCAGAGTGTTTCTCCATGGGAATCTCATTAGGTAATGTAACCACTTCGGAGTGCTCCTCCACAAAAATCTCATTGGCTAATGTAACTACTTGCTTCTGTTCAGAGTTTTCTACCTCGGGAATCTCATCGGCTAGTGTAACCATTTTAATGTGACCATTTCCCGCTCTTCCACATGATCAAGCTGATGCAGTTCAGATTTGGACAATTGCTCCCTGGCTGCAAATTGAGACTTGTGATTTTTATCTGATTCTCGAATTACTTCTTGTAGTTTACTGGTTTCTTCTTCTTTAGCATTCTCCTCCCAACTGTCAAGCTGAAGCAGTTCAGGCACTGAGTGTGGATGATTAGTTAGAAAAGCATCCAAAACATCTTTTATTTCAGGAAAAGAATATGGTTTAGTCTGCTGCTCTTCCCCATCAACAGTTTGATGGGAATTCAATTCCACAGCCTCATCAACCATGACTTGAATAGCTTCCTGTTCTTATTTTTCTTCAATTTATGAAGTGGCTTCTAATTTGTTTTCTTCTTCAACCATCTGTTGAGTGTGTGATTCAGAATTAATAGCCTCCGCACCATTGCTTTGAAGTTTGTGATGATTGAACTCTGAATCAGCACTAGTTATGAGAGGCTGACGACTCCCTTGTGGTGCCAATCCATCTGAATCTAATTTACTTTGTTCCTTGGTCGACTCAAGATTCTCGTCTTCAACTTGTTTGATCTCATCATCAGCTCCCAAAATAGGGTTATGGTCATCATGTTTGGAAGAGGGAAAACATTCCACTCAGCCTTGGCCTCGGAGAAGCTAGCAAGTAGCAACCTGTTTCTCCTCCTGCTCGTGAATTGGGGAAGAGGAGGTATTGGTTTCTAAAAGGGGGAGGTTTGGGGTTATTTCCTCAAGAACAGTATCAACATGAGCAATGGCAGGTTCTTCATCTTCTTCTTCTAGTTTGGATTTGGATTAGTAGTAGCAGTAGAAGGATCTACTAGATTGGCGGCGTTGAGATGGTTTTCATTTTGGTTATCGTTGTCATCATTTTCTTCACAGATGAAAAAGACATAAGAAGCGTCCATACATTACCACCCTTCAATTTTATAGTAATTCAACAACAGTTAGTCAAGAAATGAGGGGTGGGGGCAATTTTGAATTTTAGGGTTCAAAATATTAGACTCGATTAACATGAGATAAGGGCACAATGGTCTAAAAATTAGTCTTGACCAGTTAATGATGTGGACTTGACCAATTAGTTTTCAAAACGAAGAGCCAAACTCTAATGAGTATACATCTTTTTTTTTTTAACCATAGATAAAAGTTTTTATCTTTAGAGATATCTTGCAATACAATAGTTATGTGACAGGTGGGTCTTTTTATCGGATAACTACGTCCACCATCTCGAGGTTTTAACTTTTTCACAATAGTACCCTCGTTAACTCCGGCTTAACTAATAATTAAAGCCATTTTGTCGAAATCCATATTGTTAGTAGCATTTGCTGCTGCATAATAAACTAATTTAAAAATGGGATAACATGCTCGATAAGGCATGAGTTATAGTTTCATAAGTATTTCATCATCGGGACACCCATGAATCTGATCAATACTCTTCGCACTTTATGAGCACACTTAGATACATAACCTAAAGCATATACTTCTACCACATGTACCCTCTTTATCATAAGGTTCACTCCCACCAATAAACGACGAGCACCCATATTAACTTTATTAACATTAACGACGAGATTTTTTGTCGTTTCTCTTATGCTCCCGAAAATTCCGAGTAGGTGCAAATTCTCCCAATTTGTGACCTACCATACTATATGTTATATAAATAGGTAGATGCCCAGGACCAAGTTACTATTATTTCTTTTTTTGTCATTCGGTTGAGCTTCTCAATATTTTTCAATAAATGATTAGCTACAAAGGGTTTTTTTAATGTTTTTAGTGAACGTGTCCCAGCAAATTCCTTTTATCTTTTTTATTTATTTTTTTTGTAAAGACGAAGAAACATATTTGATTTTCAATACTCTCTTATTTACTACGGTGACGGAGAATCAAACTATCACTATATTTTTTTTCTTTTTCTATTTCTTCTTCCAAGCGCAAGATAACCCCAAGGGGTTGTGGGTTTTTTTTCTACCAATTGGGGCCCTCCCTTCACCACCCCCATGGGGATGGTCTACAGGATTCATAACTACCCCTCTTACTACAGGACGTTTACCTAGCCAACACTTAGATCCGGCTCTACCCAAACTTTTCTGGTTCACCCCAAGATTACCCACTTGTCCGACTGTTGCTGAGCAATTTTTGGATATCAAACGGACCTCCCCATATGGTAATTTTAATGTGGCCGATTTACCCTCTTTTGCAATCAAATTCGCCACAACACCCACAACTCTCGCTAATTGTCCGCCCTTTCCAAGTGTGATTTTTATGTTAAGATTTTAGGAGATACTTAGGTGTAGCGCCCATAGAGGACAAAATTAGAGAAAGACGTTTAACTTGGTTTGGTCATGTGTGGATGAGACCAAGCACGGCGCCAATTAGAAAATGTCTAGATTGGCAAGTTAATGGAGGGTGTAGACAGAGGGGACGACCATTGAAAACTTGGATGAAGGCGGTGAATGAAGATATCATTGAGCTTGGATTAGGCGAGGATATGTGGAAAGATCGCATTGCTTGGAGAACCAAAATCCATGTAGCCGACCCAGAAAATCTCAGGAATGGGCTTTGATGATGATGATGATGATGATGTATGGCCGTGCCTAAGGGCATATCGGTTGAAATAGATTCTTCTTTTTTATCAATCAAAACCCCTTCTCAAACTGTACAAGCTTCTTCCAAAGCATACGGCTTTTCGGATGTATATGCAGATGGATCTTATATGAATCGTATGATGAAGTACCACATGAGTTGATATATTGGAATCCAAATCTGCCGAATCACTCATGTTAAGATCTTTTACATCCTAGGTCTCCCCGTTCCTTCATCTGGCTTATGTTCTTCATGTAGCATTCAGACCGAATGACTATGAAATTACGTCGATACTTTCACATATTACGGGTAAAGTAGGAGACATCTCTATTTTTTCCCCCGGAGTAGAATTACCACTGCTTAGCTTTCAATTCGCCTCAAACAGAAAAAGACTATGTAAATACTTCCTTAAAAATCTTACTTATCCGATTCCGTTGTGGAAGAATCGTCCACCATATTTTCCGAAGAATTCGCCGTGATATATACATAATATCGTGAAAATTTGATACAACTTTTTTTTTACTGCTACTTTGTATCGGTATCGGCAATAGATCTAAAAAAGTATCTAAATTGATGAAATTTAGATGTAGATATTGGTACCCTATCTAAGTTAAATATTTGTACCGTGTCGAAGTAAAGAATAATGGCAAATATGTTTGGAATAGCTTCCATTTTTTTGGGAGATTTGCTCGTAGAAATATTTTATCCATCTGCCATTTCTCAACGCATTTTTTTAGACAGATTATGTTTTTTCCTCTTTTTGGCTCGTAAATATTTATCAGAACATTAAATGTGAATCAAACGCATGTTTGACGAAATTGAGATTGAGATACTAATGCAAGTTCTTCTGGATTCATGTATGAAAGAGGTTGACAATAAGTTCTTTCTAAATTGACTACTAATGAGTGTCAAATTCAAAAAAAACCAATCTTTAATTACAAAACATCAAAATTACCAATTCTAACAAGAAGATTTATAACACGATGAGATGACAAGAGAATTACCATCCGACAATAACTTCCTTCGGGTTAACTTTCTAGTGAGATAACAGCATGTTGTGGTGGTAATCGATATCCAAAGCAACCTGCAATTACACCATAGCCATAAAGGTATGTAAGTAACAAATAACATAAACCAATCAAACGGCAAAAATCGACGAATCATATTACAGCTCTAAATCCCTCTAATTTTGCATCCAACCTTAAACCCTAACTAAAGTTGGGTACTTTGAGAAAATCCCTAAAACCCTAATTGAAGAAAAAAAATCAATTTCGAGAAAGCGAGCGAACCTGATCGGAAGACTCGTTGTGAGGAACAGCATACGAGTTGCGGATATCAACGGTGCCATCGGGAGAGATGGAGCCGAGAAGAGTACCGATGACTCTATCGGCTTGATCTGGGCGTCTGACGTAACAGTCGCAGATGTTGAAAATGACCACTGGGTGAACCTTACCGGTGAAACTTGCGGTGGAGGGGAAGAACTGTAGTACTGAATCCGCCATTGTCACCAGTAAACGCCTCTGCACCAAAGCGAGGGAGAGAGACAGAGTTGCGTTTCGGGGCGAAGGGTGGAGACTTGACTGGCAAAGCAAGGAGAGGTGCTTTTAGGGGGATTCGGGGGAGCTCCTGTGCACAAAGCGCAGGAGGACGTCCTGGGCACAAAGCACAGCCGTCGGATCTGATCCAACGGCTCAGATCGACGGATTTTTGAAATCCTTCAATGTGAACTGTCGGATCTGATCCGACGGCTGTGCAACGTGCACAGGACGTCCTCCTGCGCTTTGTGCACAGGAGCCACCCCGGGTCCCTTTTAGGGTTGGAAACTTGTAAGAACAGCCCAACCAAGAAAATGTTATTGCACTGGTTAGAACTCGGGTTACCCAAGCCCAAGCTCATAATAGTACAAGAGCACGTGTTCCGGGATACCTCGCAGTGCATTATGCGAATAGAAATTTTTTTTCTATTTTGCGTGACTTTAGTGAAATGACCATAACTTACTCATTTCAAAACATTTTCAAGTGATTCAAGTTGTGTTTATTAGATAACTGATAGTAGTACAACTTTTGTGTTTTGATCAAATTGAGAATCAGTATCAATCGAGCACATAAGTAGGCCGAAATTCAGGAACACTGTTTTGTTTTCATTTTTCGGACAGATTTGTGCGACTTTAGTAAAATTACCATAACTTGCTAATTTCAAAACATTTTCAAATCATTCAGGTTGTGTTTATTAGATAACTCAGAGTACTACAACTTTCGTGTTTTGATGAGCTAGAGAATCAGTCTCAATTGAGGGTTTAAATTGGTTTGAAAGTTACATTGTTTTTCGTTTTGAGTTTGGATTTGTCTGCTATGTTAAGTTATGTATATTTATTGAGTTTGGGTTTAAGGGTTTCAACTTTAAGAGACTTTTGAGAGTTTTCGAGGGAGAGGTAGAAGATTTGCAAGAGATTTGAATGTGGGGAGAGATTTGGAATAGATTTCGAATGGGGGGAGGAACCATTGTCAATTTGAATGGTGATGGAAAAAGATTAATGGTTTTTGTTTATATAGGTGGTGTGAGAAAGTATGGTGGTGTGAGAAATAAAGTAGGTGGTGTGAGGTAGTCGTTGCCAAAAAAATGTTCTGAAGATGAGACTTGAAAATTGTTTTGGTTTTTTTAGTGCGAAAGACAAAACAAGATACATGAGATGGGCAGGTGTCAAGTCCTCAACTACTGCCACGGAGCTAGAACCACTTCCACGCTCCAACTAATTGTGGTAAGGCATTTTGGTTGCGCTCGTTCGGGATGCACCAAAATTTATAAGAGTAATTCTACCCGTCGAGGAAGTGGGCGAGGGAGGCTCCTGCGCACGTGCAGGAGCATCGTTTCGAACAAAAAAAAGGGGGGGGGAATCGAAATTTGGGGGAAAAAGAAGAGGGAACCTCTCTCCCTCTCCCCATTTCCATCTCGACAGACAGAGAGTGGAGCAGAAAGAGAAGAGAATAAAATAAATCCAAACGAAGCCTGACCGCCGAAGCCCTCCCTCTCCCCAAACGAAGCTCGACAGAGAAACCCTCCCTCTCCCCAACGAAGCTCGACAGAGAAGAGAAGTGGGAGACGAATCGCCACCCTCTCCCAAAAGGTAAAGCTGCTACCTTTGTCTAATTGTATTTTCCCTCTCATTCTCTCCCTCTTTGTGGCTTATTTCTTGTTGGGGATTTTATAGATCTAGGGTTTCTACTAGAGCTAGGGCTAAAAATCAGAAGAACAGTGTGATTTAGTGTTATTTTGTTACCCTAATTGAAGTGAAGTGAAGTGGATGAGATTTGATTTACCGTGTATATATATATATATATATATATATATATTTTTGGTTTGAAATTTGATAACGAATTTGTTGTGTTGTTTTTTAGTATTTTAACACAATTTCATGATTTATAGTGTGATTCTGTTACCCTAATTGAAGTGGATGAGATTTGATTTACAGTGTATAATTTTTTTTTTCGATTTTTTGGTTTGAAATTTGATAACGAAGTTGTTGTGTTGTTTGTTAGTATTGTAACACAATTTCATGATTTACAGTGTGATTTTGTTACCCTAATTGAAGTGAAGTTATGATGAGGATGGTGATACAGTAATGTCGGAAGTTAGACAAGGTTCATTAGATTGAGAAACTAAAGGTATGTTCTTTATTTTCTTATGGAATTCCTTTTTTCATAATTTTCATTACTGAAGTTGATCTATTTTGGCTTACATACATAATGGTGGATCTTTGAGTAGACATGGTATGCTAGATGTATTCAGGTTTTGTAGTAGCAATAGAAACTGCTAGTAAACTGAGAATAGCAAACATAATATGGATGACAAAAGTAGGCAAACATTTAGGATTTGGTATGAATTTTTTTCCCAAGTAACATTGGAAGCTTGTTGGCTTTAGGATTAAGAAGGGAGATAGAGTGTATAAATACCTTACCAGAACATAATCTTCAAATACAAAGACCATTTCATTGATCATAGATATCTCTAGGTAATCTTGAGAGTGAAATCCAATCATCCAGATTAGCCTCTAATATGAGCATATATAAAATTGAGGATACAGGAATCCTTGCCTATGCCCACTAGAATTTTGGAAGAAACTTGCTGGAGAAAAATTCACCAATATGGAAAAGGGGGGATGCCTTGAATACATTTTCTTATCTAGCCTCTTCAACAGCCATCAAATCCCATTCTGGTGAGGATATGGTCCAAAATTTTAGAGTTGATATCTATAAGCCAATCTTGCAAGATGCATCATATTCAGTCAAGCTTTACATATTTCAGTCATTTTTAAGGGAATCATCAGTATAAATAACATTTGAGACGAATTATTCTGTTGTTCTTTGCGTGATTTTTTTGCGTCAGTTCAGTCATCCTACTTCGTTCTCCATTTTTCATTCTGTGAATGCAGGTTTGATTTCGTTATAGTTAGTTTTTGAAATATGGCTAGTGTGTTGAAATATGGCTAGTGTGTTAGGTTTGATTTCGTTATAGTTGACTTCATCAACCCTGTGCAGGAAGCACAGGAGGAGGTCCTGTGCACAGATCTGAGCCGTCGAATCTGATCCAACGGCTCAGATCGACGGATCTGCGCTCCTCGAGGCAGTTTGGCAAAGGGGCGCCTCAAATTGGGGCGAGGCGGAGCGGTAAATTGACTCACGCCTAACCCGCCTCAACCGACTCAGACCGCCTCAGGCCTTTTAAACAATATAAATTCTAAATGGCCTGGGAAAATCAGCCTGGGTTGACTGCCTGGGGGGGCGAACCTCTCTTTAAACACTTTCTCCAAAAAGGGGTTTAAAGAGGGGGGGGGGCAAAAATGTAATTTCGCCCCCCAGGCAGTCAACCCGGTTACCCAGGCCAGCTAGAATTACTCTTTAAACAATTAAACCTTAAAACTGAAATAAAACCCAAAAAGCCCAAAACCCAATAAGCCCAAAAGCCCAAAGGTTTGGGGTAGGTAGGGTTAATTAGGGTCGAGAAAGAGAATCAGATGGCTACTGGCTTCTCATTGCTTCAAGCCTCAACTCTCAACGCCTCTTCTTCTTCTTCTTCTTCTCCTCCTTCAAATCAGCTATCAGCAAATGCAAATCAGGTATGTTTTCTTCCTTTCTTCTTCTTCTAATCTTCTTCCCTCTTCTCAACGCCCAAAGGTTTTTTTTTTTTTTTTTTTTTTTTTTTTCACAGATCTGTTCACAGAGGCCGACTGCTGCTTTTTTTTTTTTTTCTTTTTTTTCTTCTATGATCTGTTTTGCTACTGCGTCTTCCCTCAATCCCTCTTGAATGAAAGCTATTTTGCTGTTTTATCTATGGTATAAAAAGAGGGGTGAACAACAATTACATTTGCAATTGTGTTTTATGATCCTGAGCTGATCGTGTAACAACAATTACAAATGCAATAGTGTTTTATGATCTTAAAGAAAAGATAATAGTTAATTATGTCAATACTCAATAATTTGGTCCAAAGTTGTCGGCAACAATCTCCGCCCTTGAAACAAGATCCTGAGCTGATCGTGATTGTGTGTGCACATGATGAGGGCTGAAAAAACAGAAGAAGAAAAAGGATGATGTAGACTAAAACCATTGAGCTAGTACTACTACTTAAGTCTGCATGGAAATAATACAGTACTTGATTCATTTGTCAATACTTTAGGTACCTCTGTTTTTAGTTATGTTTTATAATTTGTTTCTAACAAGTGATTTTGTTAACATGTTCATGTGTTTGCCCCTTTGTTTTCATAGATATATCAGTTGATTCAGTACATAATAAACTTTCTGGATGTTGTATATATACAAAGTTACAAACTAAAGTAACCAAACACACATCTTGTTAGTTCAATTGTTCATCTGAAACTAAAGTAAACTAAAGTAAACTAAAGTAAACTAAAGTAATCAAGTCTTTGGAGCCTCATCTGAAACTGATTCAGAGATGTTCAATTGTTCATCATTATGATTTATCGACTGTAACAAGTCTGCCAACAATAGTGTCAAACTAAATCATAATGTGTTTGTGCAAGAAACATTAAGGATGCTTAGTAAGAATACTTTTAACGTACTTCATTTAGTAAGAATAGACAGACTTCATTTAGTAAGAAAAATTAATAGACTTTATTCAATAAGATCATGCTGCCTTCTTCTCCTATTGCCTGCACATTTGCTGCCATTTTTTCAACTGCTTTCTTTTCTTGCTTTCATTTTTTTGGATTTTCCCTTCATCTACTTTCTTTACTTTATGATTGTCACCATCTGTTTTCAGGAGTTCATTGGATTCCAGCTCCAGCTCGTGAATAAACTCTAGGACGTACCTGCAGAAACCAAATCAGTAAGATCAGTAAAGTTTTTATTTCAGTTTTTTTCTACTATGTTTGAAGTTTTCATACAAGTGTTGTTAAGGCGGACGCCTAGGCGTTGAAATCCATCGATCTGAGCCGTTGGATCAGATCCGACGGCTCAGATCTGTGCACAGGACCTCCTCCTGTGCTTCCTGCGCAGGGTTGATGAAGTCGGTAACCTGGTGGATGTAATAACGTTGTTGCTATGTGCACCCGCGAGTTTCACTTTGCAACACCACCAAACATTGTATAACGCCACCGTATAAATAGAGTCAAAACCCTATTGTTTGCAGGTTTTTCTCCAGGGTTTGGTTTTTGAGCACACAAAAAGATACGAGTGAGTGAATCAGAGAAGCGAAGAAGAAGCAGCAGCAGCGATGAGGCCGATATTGATGAAGGGGCATGAGAGGCCATTGACGTTTCTGAAATACAACAGAGAAGGAGATCTACTCTTCTCTTGTGCCAAAGATCACAACCCCACTGTTTGGTTCGCTGATAATGGCGAGCGCCTTGGTACCTACCGAGGTCACAACGGTGCCGTTTGGTGCTGCGATGTCTCCAGTACGTTTTTCGTCTTCTTTTTTTTCAATTACAAATATATTGGATTGATTGGGGATGTAATATTTGGTTTGGGTTTCTTATTTTCAATTAAAATTTATTTATTATGATTATTATTATTATTATGTAATTGGTTTTAGATATCTTCAATTTGATCCATCTAGTCGAAGGACAAATACTTTCATGAAATTACGCATGGATGGTTTAGTAGTTGTCCGTAAGCTTTTAAGAAAAAAAAACCAAATCTCATTCTAAGCAACTAACTTGGAGATGAACACAATGTAAAATAAATGTGGAGGTCAAAATTTGGTTTGGCTTTAGATATTTTCAGTTCGACCCATCTGGTTCACTCACAAATGTATGTGTCATCTGTGGATGCATTTAGTTGGTAGTGCAGCTTCCGTGGAGGTTTTTTTGAGGGATTGGAGTACTCTGGGACACCAACCATCTTAAGGGAAGATATCGCCTTTTACTTTGTGCTGGATAGTGTGGAAAGGACAATAGCTCCATTTTCCAGAACAAGGTCCCGGATTTTGATTCAATGATTATGGAGGTTCTGATTTTAATGGGACGTTCTTTGATTCATTATATGCTAATTGGTATTTTTTTTAGCTTTAATTCTTGTACAGCCTGATTGTACTCTTCTTTTAGAGAGTCAATAAAATTTACCTTGAATTTTTTTCCCCCAAAAGTTATTTCACGGCAGGCAGTTTAAAAGGGTAAAAAAAACCAATCTCATGTAAGCAGTTAACTTGTAGCTAGAATGGATTAGCATTAAGAGCAATTTCACGGTCTGTGTGTGGGTTGGGTGGGTCTGCATGTGCATTAGTCTGCTATATTGTGAATTAAAGAGTTCAGATAGTCAAGCATGGAAGGCAGTAGTTGTCCATACGCTTTCAAGGAAAAAAAAATTTGCCAAAAGCAAATTCCCAGGGAGACCTTGCTGGCTAAACATAGTTAACTACTTGCCTTGCGCATGTGCATTAGTGTGCTATATTGTGTGTCCATTCGGTTGTGTTCTACACCTTTTGTATTCTTGGAACCCATCAATAAACATTTTGTTGATGAGGCAATGTTGAAAAGGGTATAAGCACATAGGAGTTCTATGATCATGGTAGCTGTGGTGAAGTAGACAGCTAGTTTATTATACTATTTCCTTCTTGATCAGGGTGAAATATTTTAGGTGCTTTTGTGAAGAGAATACTTATCATTGATTGTGCCTTGATGATCTGATCTTTTTATATTATCTTGCTCTGACGTTTGCATTTTCCATTGTTCAGGGAATTCCATGCGCTTGATCACAGGCAGTGCGGATCAAACAGCAAAGCTGTGGGATGTTCAGACTGGATCTCAGCTCTATTCTTTCGACTTTGATTCACCAGCTAGATCTGTTGATTTTGCTGTTGGTGATAAGCTCGTTGTCATCACCACTGACCCTTTCATGGAACTGCCATCTGCTGTCCACATCATGCGTGTCGCTGGAGATCCTAGTGAACGTAAGTGCTTTTCATCTTGCTCGCGTTCATTTGTTTTCATTCTGAGCTTTCAATTACTCCACCAAGGCACCAACATAGTAAAAAAACACCAAGTTGAACAAACACCTTCATCTGAAAGTGTTCTAACCAAACTTCTTTGTTGGAGGATAAAATAATTTAATTTTTTGTCAGTAACTGATCAATGCTTTGAAGTATAAAGTAGGGCGTGGAACACTGAAAATTAATCTGAATTCTTTGCTGATATGATATGATTGTGAAGTTCATCTATTAATTATTTTTTATGTGTGTTTGTGTGCTGACTGATTTGATTAGGTATTGACTGGCCAGTGTGTTTTCCCTTTCCTTCATCTTTCTATGCGTGTGTGAAAAACCTATTATTATTTTTTACCATGTTAAAAATCTGTGAAAAAAATTTGTAATATCAATGGATAAAATTTTAGGTATTGGA
This sequence comes from Berberis vulgaris, assembly GCA_963556465.1. Lineage (NCBI taxonomy): Eukaryota > Viridiplantae > Streptophyta > Magnoliopsida > Ranunculales > Berberidaceae > Berberis > Berberis vulgaris. The sequence continues at coordinate 103,581,586 of OY747124.1, read as the reverse complement.
GTAAATGAACATCAAGAAATATTGGCCTCGGAAAAGAGAGCGACGGTTGAGGCATTGATCAGTACTTAATTTTAACATCAATTTTGTTATATACAGGTTCGGCTGCAAGGCAGCTGGTATTTTTTGATAAACTGATAATTGTTTCTTTTGAATGAAATTATTGATTTATTTATTCTCGATTTGATCCGCCATTAAATTACAACTCTCTTGAAGATATGGATGTTACTTTCCACCTCTTATTTGCACATATTTCTCTGGTGGACGGCACTTGAATTTGGAAGCTATTGTTCAGTAGTGGATTGATATATTATTTGTTGATTGATATATTAATTATGTATCCATTTATGTAGAAAATGGTAAAGTGTTAGTCGTCTGTGACATTATCTTGCAGAAACCGGAGAGTCTGTGCTTGAAATTAAGGTACAAGGAAAAATAAATAGAGCTGTATGGGGACCTTTGAACAAGACCATTATAAGTGCTGGTGAAGATGGAGTACTGCGACTATGGGATTCTGAGGTAATTACTGTAGTTCGCTGTCATTGCCATTATTGAAACTTTTAACCTTATAAATCGATTGTTATATGTGTCCGAAATAATCCTTTTATAAGAAACTGCTGTACTTATTTAGATATTCTTTGTCACTTGCATTTTTACCTCCTCGGTGCAATGTTCCCGCCTAGGATGCACCGACTCGTCGGGTAACCCCCGTATCACATGTCGGACACGGACACGCGTTCGACACGTATTTGACACGTGGTCAACGCTCAAAATCCGTTGACAGACATCGACTCGGTCCGGACACGGTCCAGACTCGGTCCAGAGAGGGAGAGATCGAGAAAGGGAGAGACATGGAGATCGACAGATCGATCGAGAGGGAGAGACAGAGGGAGAGATCGATGGAGAGATCGATCGACATCGAACAGATCGGACAGATCGAATCGATGACAGATCGAACAGATCGAACCAATCGAACAGATCGACAGATCGAACTCGATCGACAGAGAGAGGGGTAGAGATCGAACTCGATCGAAGTTGTGTTCTTTAGAGACTAAGGAGGAGGAAGGAGAATAGAAGAAGGAGAAGGAGAAGGAGAAAAGAAGATGATTTGTTCTTCAGTCGATTCAGGTAAAGAGGCTCTCACCATTGAAGCCTAGTTTTGCTCGACTGTTTTGTTCTTTCTGCATTTTGTGTTCTTCAGTCTTCATCAGGTAAGTCTTTGGTTGATCAGTTCTCTTCCTTTTTTTGTTCTTCCCTCTTCTGCTCTGCTTCTTCTTCACACAACTTCAGTTCACGACGAACATAGCATAAACATAGCTGCTCTTCAGTTCAAGAAGAAGAAAGGGAAGAAGACTGAAGAAGCCAGAGACTTGCTTTACTTTGCTTTGGTTTGCTTATCCATCCTAGATGTCTCCAACAGAGACTTTGCTTTGCTTCGTTTTTTGTACTGCTGGTTTGGGATGGGGTCTACACGTGGTGGATTGCATGCATCAAACATGACGATGGATTGGGTTTTTGTGTGTTTGGGATCCAATCAGAGCCCACCAATAAATAGCAATAGAATGTTCTGTGAGTGATGAAAACAAACTGAGTGATGAAAAGCACATGGGTTGTTGGAGGATACTAAACGGCCCCCAAGATTTGCTAAACGGACCCCAGTGATGAAAAGCCTACATGGAGAATACTAAACGGCCCCAACGTAAAAATAAAGAAGCTGACTTTAATAGTGAAGATTCACTTTGTTTGATATATGTATCCCTGCAAGTTGATTGTTCAATATTATTATTTATGATTTTATGTTCTTATGAGTTACAAAAAAAATATATTAAAAAATTAAGTTTGACCGTATCGCCGAGTCCTATTTTTTTGAAAATTGCCGAGTCGCCGTGTCGTATCCGTGTCCGAGTCCGAGTCCGTGCATCCTTGGTTCCCGCTCAAATTAATTGAACTTGCAGACAGGGAAGTTGCTCAAGGAATCAGAGAAAGAAAATGGCCATCAGAAGAAAATTAGCTCACTGGAAAAATCTGCTGATGGATCACACTTTCTGACAGGTTCCCATGATAAATCTGCTAAGGTACGATAGCCGAAATCCTTTTTACATCCTAGATTCATTTCTTTCTCCTAGAAATGAAGTATATTTCCCATATAATATTCTTATTTGTTTCTTTGCTATTTAGCTTTGGGATGCCAGAACATTGACGCTCATCAAAACATATGTTACTGAACGCCCGGTGAATGCTGTGTCAATATCTCCCCTTCTTGATCATGTATGTGCTCATGGAACATTGCTATTGTTATTGTTATTACTGATGTCATATGGTTGCTAAATAAAGAGTCCTGATGTGTTGTAGTATTTATGATGCATTTTGTGTGTTCTAGGTGACCTTTATGCAAGATTAACTCCCTTTATTCTTAGAACAGGTAGTAATTGGAGGCGGTCAAGATGCAGTAAACGTCACAATGACTGATCGACGTGCTGGAAAGTTTGAAGCAAAGTTCTTTCACAAGGTAAGATATGATATATGCATGTGGACCTCTGCATCCTTCCAGAAAATTGTGCTAATGGTTTTCATTATTCCCTTACTCGGAAACAGATTCTTCAAGAAGAAATTGGAGGTGTGAAAGGACACTTCGGGCCAATAAATGCATTGGCCTTCAATCCTGATGGGAGAAGGTTTGATCTCATTCCTTCATGTCATTTTATATTTTGAATTCATGGTAGTATATTGTTTCTTTATCTTAAGATTGGTGAAAATGCGGTTGTTATTCATCATTAGTACTCAGTCAATTTTTCTGAGTATTTGTGGCCCTGTTAGCAACTTTCTGTTAATACGAAACTACTATAAATGAGCATGTTTGTTAATGTGCTCCGTTAATGGCTTAATTCTCATTGGTTGGTACGAAACTACTATAAATGAGCATGTTTGTTTATGTGCTATAAATGAGCATGTTTGTTAATGTGCTCTGTTAATGGCTTAATTATCATTGGTTGTTGAAGCCAGTCAGAGAGCTAGAAAAAGTGATTTAGGCCAAATGGAATTCACAATGGGATTGTTCCATGGTAAATTAACAATGGATGTCAGGTGGCTAGGATGAAGGGAAGGTGGCTAGGATGAAGGGAATCTGTTATGAGTTTATTGATTTTGAATTCAGCTCCTTGGCCTGGACAGGGCATTTAGTTCATGTTGTTATTCCTAGATAGGGGAAATATGTTCGCCTCAGGGGGAATTTATGTAGTAAATGCGGATAATGGATCCTTCACGGTCCAGGACCGATTTAGATTAAGCAAATTAATCGGTCTACGTTTTCAAATTATACATTTTTATACCTCACTAATGTAAATTATAATAAATAACATATATTGACAGTAAAGATTAATAAGACAAATATTATAGAGCAACAAAGGTCTTATTATAGAGCAAATTATGTCCAAAACATCACACGTTATAGAGCAACAACCACCACCCAACAGAACAATCCCGATTTATCACCGATTAATTGGTGACCGTTAAATACCTAGTTCAGATCGGTCTACTCCTGATTTACACTAAATTGCCTCAAAAATAACCTAGGGGGAATACGTTCGCTGGAATTATTTCTTAGATGTATTACGCATTCCCAAGGGTTAGGCCCACTTTATACAGGGCAGCGAATCTTTATGCCTGAAACCCAGATTATGGTAGTCATTTAGTTCATACCTCCCAAAGGGCAGGAACTACCATTCTAACCCTTCTTGGGAGATTTCATCCACAAATGCAAAGTTTATGGCTATTGATATGGCTCATCATCATTTATCTATTGCATTTATTTTTCTTGTTGCTGGTCATATGTATAGAACTAATTTCAGGATTGGACATAGTATGAAAGATCTTTTAGAAGCACATATTCCTCGCGGAGGTCGACGAGAGCGCGGACATAAGGGTCTGTATGATACAATCAATAATTCGATTCAATTTTAATTAGGTCTTGTTTTAGCCTCTTTAGGGGTTATTACTTCTTTGGTCGCTCAATACATACTCCTTACCTGCTTATGCATTCCAAGAACCTGATGCAGCCCCTAGTGCAACAACAAGTATCTGCTTGAATTGGGAGGGTAGTGGTTTAGTAGTCTGGGAGGGTGGTGGTTTAGTAGCAATATGCAGCAAGGTTGCTTTATCCTATTCCATTAGGAACATGCATTTACGATCCATGTGACGGTATTGATACTATTAAAAGGGGTTCTATTCATCCGCAGTTCCTATTTGATACACAATAAAGCAAATCTTGATTTTTGTTTCCCTTGTGACGGGCCTAGAAGAGGGGGGACATGCCAAGTATTCGTCTCTGATCATGTCTTCCTAGGTGTATATTCGATGTACTATGCAATTTTGGTAGTAATATTCCATTTAAGTTGGAAAATGCAGTCCGTTGTTTGAGCTAGTATTGATTGCACTCATATTTCCCAAATTTAAAAAATCATTGTATCACCGGATTTTCGGCCCCTAATCTCAGTCAATTAATGTTGTTAACTTGTTATTTCCACTGTCATCAGAATCATCATTCAACTTTTGAAGCTGCACTCAAGCTGCACTCTACTGAGAAATCTTGGAATTTTAATAGTATGTTAGCCAGTTTATGGGATATAAGATTCATGGCCTTGTTGATTTATAATTGAGTTTTTAAAATAAATAAACAATAACAGTCACTAACAGAAGATGGAATGGTTTGCCCCATCGTTCATGTAGTTGAAGGATGACATCTGGGATCATGTAGGTCATTTTATTGAAGGAAGGTGGGATAAAATGAAGTTTTGGATAGATAAGTGGCATGTGCAACTACTCTTCGGTGTCTGTGTTCAGGAAATATAAGAGCTTTGCAAGGATAGTTGTAGGTCATTGATATTGATAGCTGAGCTAGGTATGGGATTGACATTTTAGAATGAGTCTTTTTTTATTGAGAGATAGAATCGGTGGTTACGCACATTCTCTATAGGATCTTTCCATTTAATTTTGGATCGATATGAATGAACATTGCCTCTGACTCTAATTTTACCTCTTGTCCTTTGTTCATGTCCCTTCGTTTCAGAGTTTACAACACAAAGTACAAAGTAGAGAAACACGATTGAGAGATTACAATATAGACTAAACTAGACAACAAAAATTGTAAAACATTTATAACATCAACAAGTGCGATTCATGCAAGAGATGGAACAAAAAATCTTCTACATTGTTTTGGTATTTTCTACATTGCATTGGAAGTTTTTAAAAAAATCTTATGATATACAATACGATTCAAAAGACAGCCTTTTCGTTTTACATACTAATTTACGATTCAGCTACCTTGACCACCACCACAACTGCAACTACATCACTACCACCACACCTACACCTACAAAACCACCTGCACCACAACTACAACTACTAATCTAGCTTAAAAAATAATGAACAACAGAGCAAAGGTAGAGCAAAACAGGCAAAATAACCTCCTTTAGTACGGCTTCTGGATCCTGGGGTGTGTCAAATTGGGTTTCAATGGATCTGGGGAGTCACGTCCGAGATCTGTTGAATATTCTGAAACTCTGCTTGAATCTTTCCATTTCGTAAAACTTTATCAAAAGAGTTATTGATGGAGATAGATGTGAGATATCAATGGTTTTCTCTTAGTAAGTTTGGTAAATATAATTAATAAAGAAAATCATCCTAGAGGATGTGCCTACTCACTGCCCTTGAAGCTTGATTGGTGGTATGCTCCTCCTTTCTACTGTGGCGCTTCTTTTAGATGGCGGTGTGGGATACATTACCGACTAGAGAAAATCTTAGAAGAAGAGGTTGCGTTTTGTGTATCTGCATCTGAGGAAACATCACATTCTTTATTATTTCATTGTTGCTGACCTGCCTTGTTTGATTTCACTTGGTAGCTTAGTTTAGGATTGAATGGCAGTGCAAAATATAGTGAATGACATATCTGCTTTTTGGAGGGATCTTCATCTTTTGGTACTCCTTGGAAAGGTTTTTTAGTGCAACTCTTTATGCCATCTTTTGGGCTTTGGTTAGAAAGAAGCAGAATAGTCTTTTGTATTTTTTCTTGGAATGGAAGTCTTTGGTAATTCTTTCTTACTGAATAGAAGCTTGCTGGTGGATCGCTTTCAGGGTGAAGACATGCAAATGAGTGTGCTCTATATTAACTAGGAAAACTATGAATTGCTTTTTTTGCTTGTCCTTAGATTATTGATTTATCGACGAGGATTTAGTGTGCTGGATTTGGGTTGGTTTGGTTTGGTTTGGTTTGGTTTGAATAATATCATAATAATTCATAAGCTCATCTTGTTTGTATTTGTTTCATTTTCTGTGAGTGAGTAATATTTTTTATTGATCACTGTCCTTGTCTGTGAGTATGCAGTTTCACTCTTTGAATCTCTTATGATTGACATTTTCCATGTCGTTTTCTTTTAATGCAGTTTTTCTAGTGGTGGAGAGGATGGGTATGTCCGGTTACATCACTTTGATCAAGATTATTTCAATATCAAGATGTAATTCCAGCAGACTGGATTTCTGCAGAGGACTTGGCCCGCTTTAGTGGATTATGAATTCAGGGTTTGCGTGGACTAGAGAAAAATATTCAGATTCTTACTACAGTTTTGGCAATTGTTGTTACTGATACCAGCTCATAGTGGACAGTCTTTTCAAAGAAACAAGAGATGTTGGTACTATCTTTAAATGTCTACTAATGTTGGTGGAATATGGTAAAACAAAATTATCCTTTTTGTTGTGTGGGTTTGCTGATCAGAACTGGGATAGTGTTTAGTGCTCTTTAGGTTTTAATGCAGTCTACATTGTTGGATGAATGATTTTGTGATGGTGAATTATCAATGACAGTCTTCAATAAGTGTTACAAGTTTTATTTCATGCCTTGTTCATCTTTTTCCTAGGCCAACGACATACTTTGGTACAAGTTTTATTTCATGACTTCAAAGTTACAAAGCTAGGGTAGTACGAAACTGAGGTAGTCATGTAAGAAAAAGAAAAAAAATCGGGGAAAGCTCATGTGAAGGTTTACCCATCCGTTAACATGGATTCTGGGTGGCCAAAAGAGAGCGCAGCTCAATGTAAGGTGACATGCACCATATCTTTTAGTGGTCCTAAGTTTTGTTAATACAGCCCTTGGAGTTCAGTTGTGAATCACATTTTGTAAAAGAGTTATAACAGCTGGGTTTCTGATATCATTGAAACTTGAAATGATGCCTCATCTACTTAGAATATGCAATGTGCTGCATGCTTTTCACCCAACATGCAACGTGCCTTGTAAGATTTTAATAAGAAAGGGAAACCAATAAGCATCTCTATCTCCTTTTCAGAGTTTCCTTACTTCAACAATCAAAGTTCTCTCTATCTTTTCTTATTATTGATCAGGTTCCTAATCTCACCACTGGCCTTTGTTTGTACATGTTTATGTATCGAACACGGTTAGGTCATGGACCATATTTGTGTTATGGTGTCTTGGCCTCACCACAAAACCATGGAAGTATTGTCTATGATTCATGTGTACTATAGTTGACTGTCGAGTGGAACTAGTGGAACCACGTGAGTGAGTAATGCTAGGGTTTGAATACATCCAACTGGAAATAATAATAATATAAAATTGATAGTTTGCAATATATTAAAAATTTTGTTGTAAATACGGCAAGTTTTTTTTTATCAGAAAATTGAAAGGAAAAATCATTCAAGTTGAAAGTACATTTCATCTCAAAGTTGTTACTACTACTATTATTGTCTGTCATATAGTGATGCAAATACTGCAAGTTATTACTATGTAAATCAGAAATTCTAGGGAGGTCTTTGGGCTACCTGTCTATCTAATACTGGGATTTATTATTATTAAATTACATGGGTTCATTAAGATTAAAAGTGTTAATTATCTAATAATAAAGTCACACGTAGTGGTTAAAAAGGGTGAATATAAGTATGAATTGTTTGTGTCCCACTCCCATGGACCTCAACTGTCATTTTCCATCTAATCTCAGCTTGGCAAAATCTGTGTTAATCTCAGCTTGGCAAAATCTGTGCTTGTTTGATCTGGAAATTTGTACCCAGAGTTTTCTATCATACCAAACTTGACCTTATCTCGTCTTTTATTTGAATAAACCAGCTCATCAGTGCCATCTTAACTAGGGGTGCAACCGATTCGGTTTGAAATTGGATTAAAATCCAACCGAATCGAATTTGGGATTTGATTTTCTCATTTTTTCAAACAAAAAATCGTAACCGAACCGACCAATTCAGTTCGGTTTCGGTTTTTCCTTTTTATTTTCTACTTTTTTCCATCATTTTTCTTCTTCTTACTGAAACAATTATGCGTTGTCATTACCATACAGCTAGACCTAAATATAAAGATAAAACAATTTCACACATACAAATTTCAAATAAAATTTGAACCTCAACAAGATTATATCAGTTTTTCCATTCTGATAAAAGAGATTAGTATTGTTACATTATGATTAAACAAGCTCCAATGACCATACAATTCAACAAAACCCCCAATAATGCTAATGCAAAGAAAATTTGTCAAAAAAAAAAAAAAACAGGCTTTAGACAAACGGTGCCCAATGAGTTCCCGAACCTTCGCCCAGCCTGACTGCAGGAATTCAAGACCCGATTTGGCACGAGCTTCAAAGAGTCACCTTTCTCGACCGATTTGATCCCTCTACGGAACCATTGGCGGCACCGAGGATGGCGTTAGAGAAGTATACGCTGCCTTTGTAGTAGCTGATGTTCTCTGACCGTGTGTGGTGCTGCGCGGTGACTTCTTCAGCAAAGAGGAACTCTGGTGATGTTTGGAGGTTTTTGACATATATATACAACAAGATGACCAAGATCACATGAAGATCATTTGTATCCAGTTGTTATAAAGCAACAGAAACTCCTTTTAACAACATAACCGAAGAAAATCTCGAAACAAAGCTCATTTACAAGATTATCAATAATGGATCATAACACACCAGAATCACCTATATCTATGATATCCATGAAAAATCTCTCTACTTTTCTAGTTGGATTCAATCTTTCTATATTCACCTTAGCTGAACCAAATGTGATAGGTGGAAATTAAATGGGGTGGGGGGGATTGAGAATTGAGTTGGTGGGGTTGAAATTTGGGAATTAAATAGAGGTGGGTGGGGGTTAGGAATTGGGATGGAAATTAAGTTGTTTGTGATGAGGCTGAGAGTTAAAAAAATAGATAAAAAAAATTGATACGGTTCAGTTTATTCGGGGCTGCAAAAAAAACTCAAACCGAAGTAACTCGATTCGGTTCGGTTTTGTCAATTTAGTTTCAGTTTTCATTCGGTTTAGGATTTTTTCGATTTCAGATTTTTTCGGATCGGTTCAATTCGGTTAATTCAATCGATTTACATGAACCAATTAACACCCCTACTTGGAAAGATTAAATGATTCATTACTTGAGTTAATCATCCAAAATTTATGTTGAAAAACTATAAAATTCTATATTCTCTAGTAAAGTTGACCTCAAGGAACTTTAGGTATGTGGATATTATATTCCTCCATCTTCTTGGCACCTTAGAAGTTTTCAATCAAACCAAAGGTCAGTATAGGTAACTACAGTGTTGTACGAATCGATGAAAATCGAGATTCAAATCGCCGATATGAATCGACTCGATATGCAAACAGTTTAAATCGTCCAAAAAATCGGACTTCATCCAAATCGGAGTGAATCACCACCGATTCAGTGGTGAAATCGTTACATCGCAATTGAAGAACAAACGTTTGATTTATATGCTTTGCACAAAATGGAGAATACCAACAGAAAAAAAAAAACAGGGAAAAAGGACAACAATAGGAGTCTGACAAAATAAATCAGAGACTTACCTTCTCAAATCTAGCTCAGATCCGCTCCGTCACGACCTCTTTCCCTCGGCTCCGGCTCAGATCCGCTGCTTCTCAAGGCCAATCCTTCAGATCCGCTCATTCTCGAGCTATTTTCGGCTCAGATTAGTTCAAAGAAGTCGTTTCGGCTCGATTGTTGAAAAAGAAGAAAGATTTGTTGAAGAAGTTTCGAGTCAAAAAAAAAAAAAAAAAAAAAAAAAAAGTTTCGAGTCGATTGTTGAAGAAGAAGGCGATTTTGTCGATTTTTTCATGTTCCATGTTGAAGAAAAAGGCGATTTTGAGTTTTTTCTCGACTCTCTGCGAGTTCTCCCTGCCCCAATTTTTTCTCGACTCTGCAATTGTTAATGAATCGATTTTTTGTTTTCGTTACGTATCAAGGTCAGAGTCAGGGACCCCTAAATAATATTTTTATTATTATTAATTATTATACTTAAACCCTCAAAGATACATAATATACCAGAGGCACCCTTATTTTACAGAGTGTATTTTATCTTTAAAGTGCAAAATCGATCTCCAATTAACTTTTATAAACCCAACTTTTCCCAAGTAAAGAAAACCCTACCCTTCCACACATTCTTGGGTAGTTATGAGCATATAACTACTTCATGAAGGGATCAAAGTTGGAACCAGGGAAAAACTCTAACTTATAATTTAATAGTTATTATTGCTTAATAGTTTATATTTTGCCTTTTGGGAGTCATTTTGTATACGTTTTCACACATTCTTGGGTATATTTTGCGTATAGGATAAAATGTTAGAATTAACAAGAAGTGTTGAAGTCTTATACTTTTTGACAAGTGAAATCTTTTACTTTTTGGCAAATGAAGTCCACTTTGTTCTACTATATTTTGTTTGTTTTCCTAGAATTTTCAAAAAGTCTTGATAATAGCAATATTCTACACAAACAACAATTTATCGGAACTGATCAATTCTTTTGTAATTCTTCATCACAAAAGCAAAGTTGAACTTGGATTACATTCATTCATTTTCATTATAACAATTTCTCTTCAATCACAATGGTCGTTCTAATGGTCATCTCATTCGCACCTGCCACATCCATTGCCCCACTTTTATACTTGATCAAGCTGAATACACTTCGAGTTCCAGGTAATTTTGAAACCTATAAAGAGTACAAAGAATGTAAGTAAAAAAAAATGATATATTTCTAAATGAAGGCAAATATATATTATAAATCTTACGATTAAATCTAAATCTTACGTGTTACAATTTACGATTCACTTAACACTGGGTAACTAGACCCCCTTCCCAACACTGGTTATTTTCATGTCATTGAAACCGTTTTTACCAGAGGCGGAGGAGCATCATCATCATCAACAGCTCCGCACAAACCGAGCTGTACCTCCTGACACTACACTACTCCACTACTCCACTACTCTTCTCTTCCACTCCAAAAATGTGTTAATCTCACTGAGACAATTCATCAAACACCTCTCCTTCACCTTCACTTCCGCCATGAACCTCCTCATCATTCCTCTCTTCTTCCTCCTCCACCTCATTTCCTCTTCTACAACCCCACCACTGAACTGCTCAGACCCAACTCGTCTCTGCACATTCTTCCTCGCATTCAAGCCAAATCCCATCCAAACCTTATCCATAATTCAATCCATGTTCGACGTCCTCCCCAACGATGTCACCATCGAAGGTACTGGGTCCGATTACGTCTTTATAAGGAAGAATTGCTCTTGCTCTTCTCAGATCAACAAGTACTTGACCAACACCACCTTCACTGTCCACTCTAACCAAGGATATGTGAACCAAATGGTTGAGGAGTCCTACAGAGGGCTTGCGGTTCTGCCCAATTCAAGACGGACTGCACGTGCTGGTGCGGTGGTCTCTTTGCATCTCATGTGTGGGTGTTCGAGTGGCTTGTCGAATTACTTGATGAGTTATGTGATGGAAGATGGGGACACCATCGATTCGCTCGCTAGTCGTTTTGGGGTTAGTATGGATAGTATTGAATCGGTCAATGGGATCTCTAATCCGGATAATGTCACAGTTGGTGCTCTCTATTATGTGCCCATGAATTCAGGTTTTTTTTCTTCTACTCGACTCTTTTTGATGAACCCTTTTGTCGATGCTGGTGTTTTAATGAACCCTAGCTCGTAAATTTGAAATTATAGTCACTAAACTGGCTAAAATGTTAAAAAGTTTGGATTTTTTTTGGTAGGGCCGATTCTTTTTGACACCCCATTGTATTAGAATGATTAGATATTTGCACAATCTGAATTTGGAAGTGCACATTCAGAATGATTGTCAAATTTGAGCTAGTTATTTTACCACGATTTGAAGTGATCTCTACAAAGCTGGTTTAGGGCATTGTATGCGAAAGAATTAGATGAGGTGGATATCATTCACATTTCCATCTTCCATGTGTTGTCAAATGTGTGAAATGTAAATGTTATTAAATTCACGGATGAACATGCGTGACTTTTACCTCATTCAAAGTGGGTGCTGGATAGAATAAACTATACCTTTCTTTTATTTACATGCATGAGCGGTTTATGTGTTAGCAGTAGCACACAGTCATTTAGTAATATCACTTATTGTTATCTTCAAAAAATTATAACCAACAGTAGGTAGCTCAGCTTATTGAATTGATTTTTATTAGGAAAAAAACTGTCATGAAGGTGAATAATCAAGGATTTAAAATTTAGAAATAAAGATAACATTTCAACTTAGGGTATCAAGTGGCAACTTTATATTTTAATATTGAAAGGTTTTTTCAGTTGGGACTTGGACATTCTCTTTAAGGTCAAAGTTTAACTTTTATTAAATTAAATCTAAGATAACTGATATGCTAATTTTCTGTGATTCTGTGATAATGATTTTGTAGTACCCGGTGTGCCATATCTACTGGAGAAAGAGATTTCCCCTGCTCCTGCGCCTGAGGCTGAGCCATCTAGCGATATTTCCACTGGTATGCATGGTTTATAATTTTACATGGTTAGATCATATCCATAGAAGATTGTTGACCACAAAAGTTCTCTCAATAATAAATGGTCACTTTGGTTCACCAGTGTTGGAAAGAATTATCATTATATCTTTTTTTTTCCCTCTTGTAGTATTAAGTGACCTTGTAATTAGAATTAGATATGCCACGCCTATCTTCCTTGTAATTGCCTTTTCCTTTTGGTTTGAACAAAGGAATGTTTAATGAGCAGAAAAAATATCTTAATTTTCATTTGTTTAAGAGAGGTCTCTCAGGAACTTTAAGTTACTAGTGAAGTTTGTCAATTTAGAAAATGCTAACTGTGGTAATTTAGTAATTGGAATCTATTTGTATTGCACCAGTCCAGTTCCACTTTTGTATAATTATATTCTTTTGAAGCTCTCGTAGTTTTTCTTTTCTGCTTGCTACTTAATATAATTGTTAACAATGTCTCACTTGCTACTTGTATTTCAGAAACTCAAGTGAACCACAAAACTCATTTTCCATATGCATGGATCATTGGGGGCTCAGGATTGGGTTTTATTCTGTTTTTAGTCGGCGTAATCTTATGTGTTTCATTCAAGTCATCAATCTGCTGTTTGCGAGCTCCTGCGAAAGATCTAGATGGGAAGGTATCTCACAAATTTCACATTCTTGGGAGGACAAGCTTCTGTTGCACCTCAGGAAGGAACCATGGTAGCAGATCTGCGGACTGGAAAGCTGCGAATGGGGAATCTAGCAATCGCCAAATAAATATTCCAAAAGGTATGACACGTGCATACCAGTAGAGTTAATTATGGTGCTCTACCTCTGAATATGGTTATAGCTAAGCTTTTTCTTGAACCTTAATCATGCTAATCATAGTTATAAAAAACGTTTATCATATTAAACCTAAATTTAAGATCCAAATATCGTAATGTATCATGTATTATAAGATATGCTGTAAAATCATTACGTGGATATAAAAATTTATATATGGTAGTAGTAATAGTAGAACTATCTTCTTTTGCTTTCTCCAATTCAATTTTCATTAGTAAAAATTCACCACAAATTGGATGCATTGGTTTATGGTAGTAGTAATAGTAGAACTAGAGAAAACTCATCACTAATTGGATGCATTGGTTTATGGTAGTAATAACAATAGAACTAGAGTTGAGGTTGTTTGTACCTTAAACGTGCATTTTGTTCTTTTCCTTTAAATAACATTCACGTCTAGTGAGCAGTGGAAGAGTTATTACAATTAATTGCCAACTCATAAGCATTGGGACACATGAATATAACTAATTCTCGATTACCCCAGGCCTTGTAAAAGCCTAGTAATATTGCATATCATAAACTTCCAAGCCCAACCAATTCAAGTTTCGAGAATCCTATTAGCAAGACTAATCACATGAGAAGAGTCACTTAGTAATGACTCCACTTTGCCAACTTCGTTGTTTCGTGAACATATAGTTCTACCATCATACCACTTAAAATAAAAGTAGAAATCTTTCCAACCACCTCTGCTATTTTTATGCCTTTGTCATCAAAGACCACCATTCCAAAGCTTTTATGTGTGGAATGCAACAAAAATCAGGATCTGAATAAGCACACTAGCGACTTGTAAGTCTGCTAAAGTCTGAAAATATTCTAAACTGTAGCAGAGTTTGGAGTCAGAAACAAGGACTCAATAGTAGATAAAGGCATAGCGTGTGTAATTGTGACACTTCATGTAGAGTTTTCTAACATGTACTGAGAAATGTTCCAAGAATAGTGGGGTTTAATCAAGGGAGCACAGGTAGGTGAAAGCTTCTAGGTGGAAACACCTATGCAGGCAGACGTTAGTAGACAACAACCTCTAGGTCGAAAGACTTACGCAGCGAGGACGTTGGTCAGCCACGTTGGTTTAGCAGTGAGTAGCCTTTTGAGCCGTGGGTAGGCGTTGTGTAGCTTAGGTGTTCCCATCCTTTGTGGTACAGTTTGAGATAAACTCACTAAACCTGAACATAAATCTATCTTCCAAATGTCTTTTTAATCAAAGTTTACCAGTTCTTTGTCCTATAGGCAAAATACAACAAAAATAGTTAACAACTTAGAATGTCAAGTATCTGAAATAGAACAAAAAGTTACAACAATGATCAATTCCATAAATCCCCAAAAAAGATATTTATGTAGACCAAAATCCAATTTTCTCTCAAAACTCATAATTGAAATAACAATACCAATCAAGAAACAATCAAATTATTTACCCCTGAAACAATAGATCTACACAAACAACAAAACTAATAATATATCCATATAGGATTAATTCAAATAGGAATCAAACCCTTTAAAAGAAAATGTTTAAATACTTCAGCTCTCATGTGTCTGTGAAACTGTAGGCACAATCAATTTATATGACCAATATATTTTAATTGTTACCTAAACTTTTCAATATCCCTTTTGGATCAAAATATCTTAGAAACCTTAACATCAATATTCGAACTTCTGGATATGACATGCTATCTGGTTCATAACCACTAGCACTAATATATAGAATAACATACAAAGTCATGAAGATCCAAATTATTCCTCAAGCAAAAATAGAAGATAAAAAAATATACATAATATTTTTTACAAACAAAGAAAAAACAAATATTACAGTTCCAAAGACTATAAAATGGAACTAATTCTATAGAATAGTCTGATCTTATGAGGGTCATCATTACAGAATGGTACGATTTGAAGAAATAAAAAACTAGCTAATTTGATTAAATGGTCATATGGATTTCCATTGTAAGGTCCTAAAGGAAATTGGTTCAATGGTATGAATATTTTGGTCACATATTGGGAAGTATGAATATTTTGAGGAGATTAATTGGGGAGATCGGTTTTGTTTTGATGATTGTTTATTTTGAGGGTTTGATTTTGTAATTGCAAAATTGTTTTGTTAGACTTAAAACTTTTTTGGTTTGTCACGACCATGGCATATGAGTCTTTGCTTAAGTTTAGATACAGATTCAATCTTAGTAACCTACAACAAAGATAAACATGACAATTCCAAAATCACTAATTCTAAGTGTCAAATAGTCAAAATATGTCCTTTTACCCTCAAAAGATTTAGCCAATCTTTCAATCCCCAATTTTACAATGATTTTGATTATTAGAAAGCTTGATTCAGAACTTTCTTGTTCTAAATACCAAATTGTTGGTTCTCCTATTAGGGGTGGAATTTGTATAGTCCAGTTAACAAAAATTTTCCTCCTCAAGTGGAAGAAAGATGAAACACTTTTAAATTAGATATCAAACTTCCACAGCCTTGGAATCTACAAGTGTCATCAAGGATGGAATACTTTCAAATTTTTGGTGTCACAAAGAAGGCAATGAAAAAATAATTCAATTTCAAGGCCAAGACAATAAAACAAATTAAAGATGACCAAACAGAATTGACAAAACTCAAAGCACAAATTTAGCAGCAATCTCAAAGAAGCAATTGTTCAAGTCAATATCTCCAATATGCTCATCAAATGATGATAGCAACGACGATGCCACTTTCAGAATAATATAAATGAAGATGACTGTTTTGGCCTCATTTTTTCACAACAATAACCAAAAAAAATATTATTCTCAAACTTTTTTCAACCCTTTAGGATAATTCTCATGTCATTTTCAGAAAACCTACTATCATTTTCAATTCATTCATTATCCACCAAATTCAAACCATATGTCCTTATCCTAGGATCGACCAATCACTTTCAATCCTAAATAATTCAATCCACTAAGCAAATCTTCAATAATTCAACAACCATCCAAAATAATGTCATTTTCTTATGCATCACAGATCATTTTCATGTCACCAATTAACTTATTATCCACCGGAAGCCATCCTCCACTTACCTCCAATATTCAAAAGCTCTCAACAAAAGTTTCAAGATCTCAGTTATGATTTCTCTCGATTATTAAGGAATTAAAATTTTCATATTTATTATAAAAACAGAAAGAAGCAAAGATTCAAGACATTTTGCTCCACACTGGACAAGAGCATCAAATGTGAATTACTTCATCTTAGAGAAACACTCCAAAATAGACTGCTATAACCCCAACCCTGTTGTATCCCTTCAAAAATTTCAAGTATATTCAAATTTAAAAACTCCGTAAGTTTTTACAGTTTTTTCAATTATCAATGTTCTTCAATTATCTTCAATAAATTTCAAAAAAAAAATTATGCATCATTCAAAAGTTTTAGTCACAGTCAGTTAGAGCATACTAGCCAACCTATATCAAAGAGATTCTGGTTGAGCCTTATAGTACCCTCACTGGTATCCGTTTGGTGATATGACAACAATCAATTATTGTTACTGTTGCTCAATTCCATGTATGACAAATTTTACTTTGGGAATTATTTGTTACCAATGGGTTTTTGTAGTTTGCCCCTTTAATCTAATAGAGGTCTGAATTTTCTGAATGCATGTGTTTTTCCAAGATGCTCAAACCTTTAACCACGTTAAGTGGCGAAATAACACCTCATTAGATAACGTGTCTTAAAAAAAGTTGCATGATGCTTGTGGTTATGGTTATTAACTTCTTGATCAATTATGATGGGATTTACATAAGAGTTTTACTCAGTGGAGCATTTTAAACTAATGAGTTTATATTGAATTGCTGTAGAGTGTCCTCATTGAGCCTACCAGTGGTAACACAGGAATAGGATTGGCTTTCATGGCGGCAGCAAAGGATTACAAGCTCATCATTACAATGCCGGCTTCAATGAGTCTTGAAAGGAGAATCATCCTCTGAGCTTTTGGAGCTGAGTTGGTCCTTACAGACCCAGCAAGAGGCATGAAAAGGGTTGTTCAGAAGGCTGAGGAAAATATGGCAAAGACACCCAATTCTTACATTCTTCAGCAGTTTGAAAACCCAGCTAACCCAAAGGTAAGTGTTGAATGAATGTCATGCACACAAAGAGCCTTGCTGTTTGGAGAGATCTTGTTATTCAGCAACATTGTCTGGTGTAGGTTCATTATGAGACAACTGGACCAGAGATCTGGAAAGGCACAGGTGGGAAGATTGATGCCTTTGTTTCTGGGATTGGGACTGGGGGTACGGTGACAGGTGCGGGGAAATGTCTTAGAGAGCAGAATCCTGATATCAAGGTTAGCTTGAACTTTCTGTAGTAGCTGCAGTGCTGCACAATATTCTATTTCTTCTGCTTAGGCCTGTACTGTAGTGGTATTTACTGTTTTTATCTTACTAGTTGGATCTCTTGTTTTTAGATTTTCGGAGTGGAACCATGTGAAAGTGCAGTACTGTCAGGAGGAAAGCCTGGTGGGTGATCTTGGATCTTGTGCTTCTTGATTTATTTGCTCATGATCAGTGTTTTCACATTTTCATATATTTACTTGGTTGGATGATAAATGCTATTCTGCCATTGTTTTAGACCTGAATGCCTTTTTTCCTGAATTTTGTTTATGCTATGGGTCTTTAGTATTGATAAGTGCTTTCCTATTGCTGGTTCAAATTTTTTTTATTCCTTACGAAATGGATAACTGATAGAACTTCCTAACAAAAAAAGTTGGGGCATGGTTATCTTGGTCCTGAAGCATTCTGTGTTTTTATTCCACCTCCCAAGTCAAAATGTCTAACGACAAGTTGGGTTTTGGTGGTTTAAACTAACGTGTCTGTGGTTGAATTTAACAAAAAAAAAATCTCAAACTTGGTTCCATTTTGTAGGGGTCACCAAAATAATACAACTTGCGGTTGGTTTTAATGTTGTCTTTGGATCATTGCTGGGTCTGCCAGGTCATTGAGTAAAATGCTTCAGAATTTTTTTTTATTTATGGTGAGGCTTTAAAAGAATCAAAGTGACTTGGATTCCTTTATTTATTTTTTTGGGGTGTAGATCAAAGACATTTACTGACCTCTGGGATTCCATCCTTTTTCGTTCTGATTTTTTTTTTTCTCTGTTAACATATTGCTGTCTTCTGACATGAAACTTGTATACCATTTCTCATAGGTCCACATAAGATCCAGGGAATCGGTGCAGGATTTATTCCTGGTGTTTTGGAAGTCAACATCATTGATGAAGTTGTTCAAGTAAGTAACAAAGCTCTTGGTTCAGAAAACAGTAACCTGAATGATTGTTTTCTTAAGCAAGAAATGCTTAGAGTCCAAGGCATCGGATCTAGAAGAATATTTCAGCAATTTTGATTCCCTGAAAATTGCCGCCTATTTGCCACCACATTGCCCACTGATCTTAAGACCTTCAACTGATGACGTTCTTTATAGTGGCCCTCCAGATCTTAGCGGAAGCCGATCTTAGGCAGTAATTGCTGAACAAATTTTCATAAAACTTTCAGTGTATAAACAGTATGTATAGTCACTTATTGTATAAAATTACAAGTCAATGATTAAACATTAAATGTTTTCTTCTTATGTTACCATTAGCTCAAATAGATTCACCATTAGCTCAGCTACCTCAAATAGATTCACCATTGCTGAACAAATTTTACATTATATTCCTCGGTGCAACCTCAAATAGATTCACCATTAGCTCAGCTACCCCAAGATTGTCTGGCTTCATCACTTCAGGTACAATATATCTGTAAAGTTTTGAATTTGTCTGGTATAGATTTTTACTGATATCATGTTTGTAAACTGAACCTTTTTCGTGGGTTGCTTGTGAAGTTTCTTAAAGTGGGTGCTATGTTCTTTAGGTTTTAGGCTGAACTTTTTTAAAGTAGAAAATGTTATGTTCCTTAGATTTAGGTTATTTAACAATTATTAAGTCTTGTAAATGATCTCATTCCATGATGTTTTTTGTTGATTACGCATGAAGTTTAATGCTATAATTTCCATACAGGCAACCAAGGATTGAAGGAAAAGATCCATGGGAGAGTGAGTGTTTTCTCATGCAATGTTCACTGTTCACTCATTCTGTGTATAGTACACAGCTTTTTATACCTGATTATAGATATGGCTCGCCTTGCCCCGCCAAATCTTACTAGTCCTAGTTTTCTTGTTCTGATAGGTATTGAGCCATTTGTTATATTTAATGCGCGTACCAGATATTGTTCAACGGCGAGTGGCGTTGTCACTTGCCCATCTTTGTTCTCCTGATGATCAGAGAACAATATTCATTGATAACAATGGTAACATATCTTCTTACTTAATAGTACATCTTTTTGTCTTTTTCCTGGAATAAGATAATCTTATTTTCACACGAAAGTTCAGTATTGAACTCCGTGATTGTTCTAATTTTATTGTCCTTGTGCAGGTGTGGATTTGCTTTTGGGGCTTCTTGATTCTCCCCACGCAAAGCAGCAACTGGATGGTTCAGTAGCCCTGTACAAGTTGGCTAATAAAGTTTCTACACTCTCACCTATTGATGCAGCACCACCATCTCCAACACCACTGTCTGATGTTACATTTCTAGTTGAAGGTTGTAAATCATTCTCTTTCCATCTTTTTCATTTTTTGTTTGGTTTTTATACGGGTAAAGTCGTAATGTACCCCCGTTTTGATTGTAAATCAATTTTTTTGATAAGTAATAAAGGTCTGGCATCCCATAGTTGCCCCTCCCCACAAAAAAAAAAAAATTGTGGGGCTGTGATTTTGCTGTAGCAGCAACAAAAATTTAAATTTTTTTTCGATTATATTATTTTGCAACGGTTTCAAACCCTCGCAACAAATCAGATTTCTTTTTTTTTTGAATTTTGTTTTTACTTGCCACGGCTTAAAACCGTGGTAATTCATGCTTGCCACGGCTTAAAGCCGTGGCCATCTTAACACCGTGACCAGTACTTGCCACTGCTTAAAACCGTGGCTAACATTATTGCAACGGCTAAGAACCGTGGCCATGACTTGCCACGGCTTATAACCGTGGCTAGTACTGGCCACGGCTTAAAACCGTGGCTAAAACTATTGCAACGGCTTAGAAACATGCCACGGTTCTTAGCCGTGGCTATTCCTGGCCATGGCTTACAACCGTGGCTAACATTTTTGCAACGGTTTATAACCGTGGCTAAATCATCAACCGTCCTCGAGCATAAAACCGTTGCTAATATGTTTTGCCACGATTTTTAGCCGTTAATGTTGATTTAGCGACACCTCTACTGCCCACGGCTCTAAGCCGTGGCAATTGGTTACCCCCACGGTTCCAAACTGTTGCTGATGGGTATTTTTGGTGTAGTGCCCTTTCGGATCAAAATATCTTAGAAACCTTAACACTCAATATTCAAAGTTATGGATATGATATGCTACCTAATTCAGAACTACTAGTACTTATATATAAAAGGGTTATTTACCTTTTGGAACCCATTAGTTCTTACGTATTCCTCATTGGTCCCCATTACTTCTCGAAATCCAATCAGACACCCATTTTGAGTTTTGATGTTAAGTCAAGGTCTTTGACTAGCAGAACATCCAAGCTTTTCTAATCTCAAAATTGCCTTCATCTTCTTCCCCAACCCTCTCATCCCCATCCTCATTCTTCTTGCTTGAATTTCCCACCACTACCATCATCTTCCCGTCTCCATGTTACAGCATCCCATCTTCCCCACCTTCCTATCTCCGACCACCCACAACAACACCACCCCAATCCCGCTTCCCTCTCCCTCCCCATCTGTTTCATATGACAAGATTTATTCGACATAAAATCCTTCCTCAGTTCATTGAAGTTGGGGAGTTCATTAAAAAAAAATTCTCACAATCATAGCTAGTTATGTTCATAATTTTCGTCAATGAGTTGCAATTCTATAACAGGTTCTGTTTCATTAATTTTAAGGGTGTTTGTGCATATTCTTTTACGTGCTAAGAGGGGACTCGCCCAATATGCATCAAATGCACAATCTAACTGGAGGTGTTTCCAGTGCCAATGTATTTTAACAAATCAACATGATAGCATAATGTGTATGTTGACAATCTTTGAAGTTTGAATGTTTCATTCTATGAATAATTGATTATGATAAAAATATTCTGAATAGTTTGCCAAATCAATATCTGTTCTTAAGCATCTAAGTTGTGGAGGGAGAGGGAGGCGGTATTGGGGGCATCTTGTCGTGGGTGGACGAAAATAGGAAGGTGGGGAAGAAGGGATGCTAAACATGGAGATAGGGAGGAGGATGGTAATGGTGGAAAATTCAATCAAGATGAAGGAGGAGGTGGATGAGAGAGTTGGGGAAGAAGATGAGGGAAATTTTAAGATTATAAAAGTTTGGATGTTTTCTACTATCAAACTCTACCAAGACTTTGTCTACCAAATGAGTTATCACAAATAATATCTCTTGAAGATGGAATTGTTGAATTACAGTTTTCATCCACAAGGAAAAACATATCAATCACAAACTTGCAATCACCACAATCTTCAATATCATCCTATAAAATAGTTCCTCAAACTCCAAGAATTTCATCTGTATCAAATATAGTTTTTACAAAGATTAGGCAAAATCCCCAAATTTCTCAAATAGCACAACCACTTTATACAAATGACATACAATCTGAAATATCAGAAGAACACATCAAACAAAAACCACAACATAATCTAAATAGGTGATCCATCTCAAATATATGTAATAAACATAAATTTTAAGTTAAACAAAGATTTTATCAAAAACGAATACATGATAGATGATAGATTTCAAAAGAATACATGATAGATGATAGATTTCAAAAGAGAAAATTTTTTTTATTCAAAACACAATTAACAAGAAAGAGAACATATACGAAAAATATTTTATAATTTCTGCGAAAAATTACACATTGATAGACTTTTATTTCAATGGTGCACAAACAATTATTTAGCAAAAACAATTTTAGTATCCAAAATACCTCCATTAGAGGAAATACATTGCAAAACACAAGGAATAGAAATCATCGCATCCCTAACATAAATGCTACCCAGATTATACCAAGTCAAGAAGGAATTCAATATGGATTACAATGAATTATTGAACAAAATAATTATACAAATATACTGTTACACACCATAGGTCAACAAGTAATCAAAGAAAATATTCAAAATAATTCAGAAGCAACTATGTCACCCAGACCCCAATCGTATTTCAAAGCATCCACCATAGACAAATGTACAATATTTTAACAAGCAAACTTAATAGAGCAAATTAATAAAAACAAATTAGCACAATTAAATATTAATGGTATAGAACCATCAAAACCAACATCTTCAAATCAAATCAATGTTCTAACATACCAAACAGATTCAGAAGATTATGATAGGCTACATTTATTGTCAAAATTAAGAAATTATAGGTCAAATCCTTCTACTTCAAACACTGCCCCTCTACCAACCACAAGAAATTACTATCCAAGATCTTATTTATCAGATCTTCAGTTCGAAGAAAATGGATTACAATCAGCCTCCCATTATTTAACTGGTTCCATTTATGAATGGAACATTGACGATCAAAGTGAACAAGATATCATGGATACGACCCTAGAAATGACATGTTAGATCTTTTCATAGGAATGAAAGAAAAGTTGATAGTGAAATTGCAAAAATCATCTGGTTTTACTTGCCAATTGAAAGAATATTGGGATTATATCTCCTCAAGAACAAATAAGTATTCTACATTCGGTTAAATTAGATAATTATGGTCAACCCATCAAAATTGAAGCCTTGAAATCTCTGATGTAGTTTCCTTAATATTTGCAATACTCAAACATTTCATAGGAGACAACTCATTTTCAAGAAAAATCTAAGGAAGTCCTTATAAAGTTAAGATGTCCAAAAGTCCATCATTAGGTGATATAAAGATATGTTTCCTTCAAAAGTAATGACAAGATCAGAAGCAAACAATCCCTTCTGGAAGGAAACATTTTTATCTGGATTTCCTTCAACCTTTACAGAAACAATTAGGAACAATCTTGGGACTCAAAACAATGGAATAATTCATATGATAACAACAAATGAAGTTGCTCTAAACATCTGCAATGATCTCAAACTTAGAGCCCACTTCAAATACCAAAACATAACAGACAGATAATAATTAGGAAGTTTCTGTCAACAATATATGGCTATGATTCAATTAAAGCTCCTTCATCAAAATTAAGACTAAATTATAAAAAAGGAAACAGACAAATATAGAAAAACAAATTAATCAAAACCTTCTAATGTCAAAATCAATCCTTATTATCAAAAGAATAAAAATCAATACACTAAGAAACCATATCAAAAGAATAAATCACAAACTTCTTCCTCACTATCGGTTTGTTTCAAATGTGGTAAAGTTGGTCATTTTACAAAAGATTGTAAATTAGAAAAAAAAAAATCAAAAAATTACAAGCCCAAGAAGAACTCAAAATAACGTTAAATAAATTACTATTAGAATCACAATCTGAATCAGATTAAAAAAGTTCAACTGAAGAGCCAAAACTCTTCCAAATCCAAACATCATACTCAAAGTCTGATAAATTTTGTTCAAAAATGATATACATACATGCAAATGTAATGATTTTGCACGTATTAATATGCTATCAAGACAAAATGAGACAAATATATTATTAGAATTCGTAGACAAAATTGATGATCCTAATTAAAATATGATTATCTTGTTAGAGCCAAAGAACTAATAAGTGAGCAAGACAAATTACATATAAACAAACCCTATTACAATCTCAAAGAAATTATTGATAGATTTAAGTTACCAACCCAACAACCAATAATTATACAAGAAATCCAAAGGGAAGTCATTACCCTTAAACAAAAAATACATCAAATAAAAAAATGAAAACTTGCAAATACAAAAGGACCTGCTACTTTTAAAAATCAACAATTCTCAAGATAACAATTATACAAAGACATCATCAAAATCAATAGAAATTTCTCCAGAAGAAGATGAATACACTCCGAATTTCTTACAAATACTTTCAAAGATCAAATTCCACAAATGGTACATTAACATTATTTTTAAAAAAAATTGGCTCGTTGACCCTTTTATTTATTTATTAATCCATGCCCGAAGGCGACATGATTGACCCTATCGGACTAACCAAACTAGGCCTGAAGGCTGCAATATTGTTGTTGCTACTTAATATCCTCATCGCCTCCATCTCGTATGGAGACTTGATTTCACTCCGGTTCATCACCTCCACCTTGTATGAAGGCTTGCTTTCGCTCCGGTTCAGTCCATCTAAGCAACTACATTCAATACCCGAAGGCTTATCAATGGTGGAGCACATGTGCTCGTAATAATAAGGCGAAAACTCACAAAATCCTAACTGGTGAGTCTCGAATCCGCGACCTCTCACAATGAGAATGGATGTCTGACCAGTTGAGCTTCAATTGGTGTACACATTAATATTACATTAGTAGTAAATAATGAATACAAAATCATTAGAACAACCTTAGTCTATTCAGGTGCAGATCTGAGTTGTATTTTAGAAAGATTAATTCTGTCAAAATACTTTGAACCAACAAAAAAATAATTATACAAGCAAATAGGCAACAACTGCAAGTCAATTATGTTTACATTATCATATCAATCAAGAATGTTTACTTGTCCAAAACATGGGTCAAGAAAGTATTTTAGGAACTCTCATCATATCGACAATTAACTCATTTCAAGTTACCAACAAAGGCATTCTTACAAAACTCTTCGAAGAAGATATTCTCTTTCCTTTATTGTTACAACCAAAAGTGATAATCTCAATCTACTGAAAGGGACATCCATTACCAAAAAGTAATCAAAAGTTTTCTCAGAGTTGTACAATTTCTCAAAGATTTATAAAAAAAAGCTTTAAACTTTATCAAATGTTTTCAAAATATTTTCCTATTGTCTGTCTTTTTGAAACTCAGGAAACGATCAACTAAATACCAAAGTTTTAAGCCTGGTTTGTTCAAAACAAACTATACTTTCAACGAGATGGATAAAGATCTGTTGATGATATATGGACAACTTTCAAGCACAACGATGAATCAGTGATTCATTACAAAGGCTTTGTAAAAGATTGTCAAAGCTCCAAAAGACTAAAAGAAAATGACCCGCCAGATATGGTGAATATATGACTCGATTTTTTTTTTTACCAATAATGCAAAAGCCAGTCCTTCAAAAGACAAACTTATGTGAAAATACTTTTGTCTCATCCAATAACGATGACAAATCAGAAGGACATAAACAATATGGAAAGGCAAAAGTCTAGCCTAACCGAGAAGAGCTAATTGTTGTAGCTTACATCATAGTTGACCACTTGGAATCCACCAAGATGAGTCCTCATGAATGGAGCAAAGCAAATTGGTTGGCCCATAATGAGCTCATCAATACCACATCATTGGAGGAATGCAATGTAACAATTTTTATTTATGTGTTTGGTAAGAATGTTTTGTCTTTAGGTACAAAAGCAAAGACGTACTATTATGAAATGAGATTTGTCGGTAGAATCCTACCAAAAAATGCAGAGGATCTTCACAGTTGCCCTCCAATTCTAAAAAATAATATCAAAAATCTTGACCATATGGTGTGTTAAAACAATGAAGAAATAGAGATCGAAATGAACGCTACTCCGAAATGGATCAAAAAGGGCAATTAGATATCTATTCTCTAGGGTACAAGATCTTGACCCTACAAAATTTTAAGACTCCAATCAAAGACTTTCATTATTTACATGAAAAGATTTTTGATCTGAAAATTCCAAGGGCAAAGAGTATCATGAACCTCAATATTCAAATCACTATGGATATGTAATTGGAAAAACTGGTCATTGTTGATGGATACGAGACCCTGATATGTTGATCAATAGAAAATCCATACATAATTGGAAATTCTTCCTTTTACGAAAATCTGATCAAAGAAAAAAAATTGGGACTTGATGTTTTCTACCTCCAAATACCTCGAATAAATGGAACAAGAAATGACTGCCCATGACCATTATCATGATTTACTCCACAAAACCCACTGGACTGTATGGTACTGTATTTACCCAAAAACAAATGATGAAACCTATGTTTATTGACATTGACCATATGTCACAAACAAAATGTCCCCTCAAGGCAGTTCTCATGTCATTTTCAAAAAAACCTACTATCATTCTCAATCCATCTATTATCCACTAAATCTACCAAATTCAAACCATATGTCCTTATCCTAGGACTCACAGTCACTTCCTATCCCAAATAATTCAATCCACTGAACAAATCTTCAATAATTCTACAACCATCCAAAAGAATGTCATTTTCTTACGAGCTGCAAGTCAATCTCATGTCCAAACCAATCAAATTATCCATCGGAATCCATCCTCCACTTATCTCCAATATTCAAAATCTCTCAACAAAAGTTTCAAGATCTCAATATTCACTACAAGAAAAATGGTCATTATACCATAGCGTTTTAGAAAACGTTGTCTGCCGGAGCTATAATAGATACAAGGTCTATTATAGCGTTTTAAAAACGCTATTGTAACTTGACTATCATAGCGTTTCAGAAACGCTATAGTAAGTCTATTATAGCATTTTAAAAACGCTATTGTAAGTTAACTATTTATAGCTTTTCTGAAACGCTATATTAACATTATTTATAACGTTTCTGAAACGCTATAGTAAGTCTATTATAGCGTTTTAAAAATGCTATTGTAAGTTGACTATTTATAGCATTTCTAAAACGCTATAGTAACTATATTTATAGCGTTTCTGAAACGCTATTGTACAGTTACTATTGCATTTCAGAAACGCTATTGTCTTCTCTCACGTAGCATTTAACAAATGTTATTGTATTAGTTTCTATAGCGTTTCTCAATGCCCTTTTTTCTATAACACTCATCAAGTGCTATCAAATGACTTTTTATAACATCTTATAAGTTTTATTTCTAGAAAATAAAAATCTAAATGTGCCAAACTTAAATATTTCCATGAATGGAGGCAAAATAATGTAATTAATAAGATAATGTATTACATCGAGTCACAAAATCTATCAAATAATAAAGATAATGTATTACACTTAAACATTTCTTAACTCTGTTACAGTACGCATCTCCCGTATTTCTGCTTGCAACTTGGCAATAGTCTCAGCTGCATCTTGATTACCTAGTCTATGAAAAGCAACCTCTTTCTGTAGTACCTCCAAAGCCTGATTTCCAAGCTGCTCCTGGAGGTGCTCAAGTTTACGGAGCTGGAGCTCTCTTGCTTGGTATATCCAAACTCGGGTGATCATCTTTTAATTTCATCATCTGGCTTTATTTTTAAATCCACAGCACTTGATTTAATCAATCTACGACGACTTCTGCAAGCGAATGTTGGAAACAAAAGTATCAATCCTTTTCTTCATCTCATCCCGATTAGCACCAACAATCTTATCAACTTGAGCTCCTCCCCACATAAACACAAATGTTGGCATTGCCTTTACTTCCATCTTTGATGCTACTTCCTACCAATCACAAAAACCAAACAACCATACTTAATTTAGTATACTATTTTCCTTCTTATCTCAAAAATTGAGATTATGAACAAGATTGTCCGGCTGGAAATATATGCAAGGATATGGATCGTTTACCTCCATAGCTTCCTACAGAAATGAAAGCAAGGATATACGCAAGCAACCATTAATTTTAAATATAAAAAATAATGAATATAAGGAAAAGTCCCAGTATCACAAATCCAAGCTCAAAAAACAATGCTAATTCTATTAAAACATATCCAAGCTCAAATCCACATCAAAATCTTAGTAGATGAAGAAAAAAATATATTTATAATTATTAGATTGGGCAATGGTTACCTTCAACTCATCAACATCGACCACGAGAAACAAAATGTCTTGGTAGTTGAGAGCCAACTCTTCGAAAAATTGGTTCATAGCAAGAGAAGGCATGCACCAAGCAGCAGTGAATGTATCGCAATCTGTAATTTGACACTCGTAAATAAATTTCAATAATTTTTAAAAACTATATATAAATAATATGAGTTATAAAAGAAAATTCACAAGGGGGGTGTTTGGCTTTGCCTCATTTAAATCGAATTAGAGGTCTGAATTTTACTGAATATAACACAGTTTTCCTGAACAAATACCCTGATTGTGCATGCAGTATTAATTTACAACTTTTCCTTGTGCATCTCAACATGCTATCAGTTGTGAGACTAATGCAGAATGGAGTAGATAGCAAACAACTTATAATTGATGCAAAAGAAACCCCCTAAGATAGCACACAAGTAATCCGATCATTATAGTAGACCCGTAAACTTTGAAACTCAATGACAAACATATATGGTTCAATTAGATTTTGTTCTTAAAGACAATACATATATATGGCTCAAACACAAGAACAAATGAGAGACTCATCATCATCATCAAAGCCCATTCCCGAGATTTTCGGGGTCGGCTACATGGATTTTGGTTCTCCAAGCAATGCGATCTTCCCACATATCCTTGCCTAATCCAAGCTCAATGATATCTTCATTCACCGTCTTCATCCAAGTTTTCAACGGTCGTCCCCTCCGTCTACACCCTCCATTAACTTGCCAATCTAAACATTGTCTAATTGGCGTCGTGCTTGGTCTCCTCCACACATGACCAAACCAAGTTAAACGTCTTTCTCTAATTTTGTCCTCTATGGGCGCTACACCTAAGTATTTCCTAATTCTTTCATTTCTAATTTTATCCTTACGAGTTTTACCACACATCCACCTTAACAAATGAGAGACTAATTGAGAGAAAATGAGGTTAGGGAGACTGACAGGGCATCCTTGACTTTGAGCTTGATTGAGAAACAAGTCCCAAGACTCCTTTGAATCCACCTTCACCACTCTTGACTTCACTACTGCTGGTTGTTCCTGTTCCTGTTTTTGTTGTTGCTCTTCTATATCTTCTCAATGTCTTCTTTGTTCTTATTTGTTTCTCCTCTTACCTTCCCTTACCATTTTATAGGCAGAAAGAAAGGTTTGGCTCATAGAGGTGCTCAAGTTTACATTCGCTTGCAATCAATGAATCACCCAAGTTTGAATATACCAAGCAAGAGAGCTCCAGCTGTTAATCCAGAAGGTAAATATAGGAAATGGAGAATAATTAAGCCAACAAATGAGATATAATGCTCCTAGAATCAAAGAGACTTAACGGAAGTTAATGTTTCTCTTACCAAATCACCATTCACCTTCATACAATGGAATCTGGATGGTTCGTTTATTTCAGACAGTCTAGACTGTAAGTTCTGAAAAGAATTCATAAGCAAGTCCAGATTGAACAATTGTCCCTTAAACCCTCTATTCCTCATATTTGATGGACCAACTTGATCTGCACCGCTGGCGGGTGTACCAGCATTTGAACTGCTAGCTCCAACTGAGCTTAAGACAGGAGGGTGCATGGGAGAGTACTCCTTACATCAAGAGTCCTTATTCATTCGAGGGAAGAAATCACATTATGTTAGAAAGTACCAGGTTTGAACTTCCTAATGGCAAGAACCAGAGCAAATGGAATAAAAAAAATGCATCAGTAACGGAGTGGTTTCCGTTGTCAAATTGAAAATGAAACACACAATGCCATTTAGATGAGAAAAGTCCAGCTACGAGTCATTATGCGAGTACCTGGACGGATTATGCCAACAAGAGTCCCTGGACTTGACCTAGAGACACCTGAAGATGACCCTGGGTGAAATCTAGGAATGGAGTTAGTAGTCCGTCCTGCAAATGGTGGATATGGTGATGGCTGCAGTGGTGGTAATATGTTAAAACACACTTAGAATATATTAGAAGTACACCTTGAAATGCGCTTAGAATATGTTAAAAGTATCTCATTTAAATTACCTCATGAGCATCCGATGGAGAGAAATACCCGGCTCTTGATCTTTGTCCTCTTGGTGTGTTGCTGACCGGAAATGGACCCTGAGCACCAATGGGTCTATTAGAAACATTGTTCACTACAAGAGGATTGGATTGTTGTAGAGGAAGCGTAGGAATGATATTAGTAGCCAGTCCATATCGTGGAGATGATGATGGCTGCAATAAAGAGAGGAAAACAAAAACAACATGAGTATATTTAAAGTAAAACCTTGAAACGTGTTTAGTATATATGTAACGAGCAACTAATTCCATTTAACCTGACGAGCATCTGATGGAGTGAAATTCCCTGCTCTTGGTGTTTCACCCCTTGATGTGTTGCTAATCAGAGATGGACGCTGAGAATCAATGGGCCTCCTAGGAAAAAGGGGAGCCGATTATTTTTCTAAAAATAAAAACCCAACATTTCATTTTTCTAAAAACAGACTGATAAAATCGCAAAACAAAGTAGAAATGCAAAAAATCACATATTTATAGAGTAGTTCAAGATATTTGTGCTTGCCACTACAAGAAAAATGCTCA
Organism: Berberis vulgaris; assembly: GCA_963556465.1. Classification (NCBI taxonomy): domain Eukaryota; kingdom Viridiplantae; phylum Streptophyta; class Magnoliopsida; order Ranunculales; family Berberidaceae; genus Berberis; species Berberis vulgaris. The sequence goes on along the minus strand of OY747124.1, from coordinate 103,550,510 downwards.
TTAATAGCGTTTCAAAAACATAACTTTCATGTATTCATATTTCTAAGTGCCTCTGTGATCCCTCACTCAATTTGTACACTGATTTCTAATGAATATATTGGTGTGCTTGATCTTCAAAAGAAAAACATAGCAAACCCATGGGGATTCAGAGAACACAACTTGATGCACACAATATGGCATACACAACCCTATTACAGCTTTGCACACACATACCCATGAGAGAATTTTTATAGAGATATGAATCCAAGACCTTCCCTTGGATGCCATGTGAAATAAACAATTGCAATAAGAGCTCGAGTCGTTAGCAAAATGTGAATTTTAAACTATGTGGTACATGCATGCCCAACACAATGTAATAATCATTCATATTAACTAGGCAAACAATAAATAAGTCTTGTACCTCTATCAGGTTTCGGTCAACAGTGAGGCGATTTAGAGTAAGGGTTCCGATTTTGTCACTGCAGAGAACATCCATTCCTGCCATTTCTTCAATTGCAATCATCCGTTTTGTGATTGCACCCTTTTAAGAAAATACAGACACAAATTTCAGATTAAAAGAAACCATTAAGAAAACAAAGATATGCATTTCATATGAAAAGCACCCTTTAAGAAAATACAGATATAAATTTCACATCAAAAGCACCTACATATACAGATTTCAGAACATAACTAGGAGAAAATGACGTGGATGTCAATAATAAGATAGTGGAGGCACACACATTCACCAAGTCCTGTCCTCTTCCTTCTCCACATGTACATTCTTTGGTTTTTCTAATTTATATTCAAAGCACCCTTCAGGCGTTGTCAGTAAATTCTTTGCCCTCAATTCATTATAAACAAGAGAGTTACAGGACTTTGGTCTTCAGTTCCTAATTGATGAGCTGAGTTGAAGAGAATATGGGAGTTTGGGTTTGTTGCTCTTAGAGAAGAACATTGTGTTTGTGTGATTGCTAACGCTTCCATAACCTAATTCATATTATATGTTATCAGAGCGACAAAGCTCTTGGGAAAAAGTTGCCCCGCTTTTTTAAGCATATAGCATTTCCCAACAAGGAGGAGGAGCCTCCCTTTCACCACATCTGAGTTGTCGGCGAGTGGGGGCCAGGGCCTTGGCACCACTGCGCAAAGTATACCCAAAATCTCGGTCTCCAAATGTGTTCCATCCTCGTATAGCAATGAGATTGTTCCCAACTTGAAAGACTTGAATGGAGAGATGAGTGTGGGGTTTATCTGACCAGACTCTTGAGCCCAAAAGGACTCATTGCTAGTAAGCAACATATACCAACTCCCACAAGTTTTCGGCTTTAGCCCATGAGAGCACTATTGGTATCTGCTTGAAACGAGCCATATGTCCAACGTTTAGACCATCGAGAACATGGAGAATCATTTCAATTTCCCATCACATATATCCAGATTAAGTTGGATGACCCAAACCATTAACACATTTACAATACTACACATGGAATTTTAGTTTGAAAATGAAACGAATAAGAGAAATATCAGATGCTTTAGGTTCATATAGTAGGAGTATAATGGAGCTTCAAGCTTCCAGGTCGACTCCACCCCCTTTTTAACGGAACTTAAGTCTAACCTACACAAATGCAAATGTTAACAAATACCTGTTGTGAGAGGCGATGAGATCCAATTGCAAGTGTAACTAATAAAACGGTGGGCATAGCTTTTGGGATTCCTCCGATCAAAAGAACAAGAAGATTGTTAATCTCTTCCCTGTACGTACGGTGTTGTATAGGGTACATGACGATGATTTCAAGAATCATCCCCGCTGCGATTGAACAAATACAGAAGTTTCCAATGGCTGTAAGGACTTGCAAAAATATGTTTTTGATAAATTATGCCACAGACTTATAAATAAGACTATTAAATTAACATGCCAGGACGCCAATAACAGACTGATAGAACACCAAAAGAATTACTCATATGGATAAATGTATGCCATTCAGAGGGAATGAATCAAGATGCTACATTTTTTTAGTGCATCATCATAGCGTGTATAATATTCTCTAGCATTTGTTTCATTTTTGTTATGTCTTTCGGTACGTGGTATCTGTTCAATTTTGATAGAAATTTATGTTTTGTTGTTTTAACATTTTTGTGTTTCAATAAGATTCTTTTAAGTGAGTCTGAAGGAACTTTATAACTACCATCTGAAAGTGTTCAATAACTTCTGTGGAGTCGACCAAATGTGCAGCCTTCCCAAAGAAAGAATAAGCCCCTGTTGTTATAACAACTGCTTCGATTTCTCCTTGCTTGCAAGTTGAACCAGAAAACACTTCATCTCCTGTCCTCTTTGTGACAGCAAGGGATTCTCCAGTGAGAGCTGACTGCATCAGGAAAATTTAAATCAACTACAGTTCTCAAACATGGTTACTTACATATTCACTAGAATTGTCATAAAAGCTAATTATATTTGGTCGAGAATTTTCCTAGCAACCAAGAATTTAAATGTAAGTGCCGGAAAGTGCAGGAGAAACATAGGATTTTCTCAAGTATTTTCAAAAGCAATTGCCTGTTCAATTTTAAGAGGATCTCCTTCAAGCAAGCGAGCATCTGCGGGGACGATATCACCAAGTTTTATGCTGATTATATCTCTAGGCACCAAAATAGTTGCATCTTGCTCTTGCCACTGCCCATCTCTGAGAACTTGCATTGCAAAAGATGGTTGAAAGCACTTTTTACTATCTCAACAATGGAACCATAATCTTAAAGAACATGACACGCCATAACATCATAATAGGGCATCAAAGTTTGCTTGGTTATGAGTGTGCAAATACATGATTGTTCTGAGATGCAAGAACTAAGACAGGCGTAAATGTGCGCCCCAGGGTGCTTAAGGGGCGGTATGGACTTTGCACATGTTCACTACAGTGGAGATTAACTTAATGAACTTATGCAGCACCAACCTAGCCTTGACATGAATGACAATGAAAAGTCAATCATAAGACAAGTCTCAACAGCATGAAAAATTACAGCCTTCTAAATATTTACGTTTTTTATTGTTTCCTTCTATATTTTTTTGTAGAATGCTGCCGGTTAGAAGAGTACAATAGGTTAGCACGTAAACTGGGTTTCTCTTATTAGGTAGCCATATGGTTGGCCTCCCTTTGTAATCCCCCTCTGTCCTGTTTCAGTAAACAAGAAAAGAAAGAAGTGGAAGTAAACACCGAAAATATTCATGGTAAAAAATCGCAGATTGTTTCCACACAATGTTGTATTTCTGTCAAGTGAAATCAAATTTGTTAAATTATGCTTAACCAAGAATAAAAGAGAACCAAATGTGTCTAAGCTTTTAGAAACAAGCAATTTCATACAAAACAATAACACCCTAATAATTTATCATATTTATCCCAGGCCTTGAATGGAACAAATTAAGTTAAGAACTACATATCCCTAAGGACTCAGAGGAATTGCTAGAACTTCTTTTTTCTGACTAATGAATCAAACTACAAATTAGCAGTTGTACAATTACTTAAAGAATATATATTTGAAAAGTTGAATATCAGGAAGGGCTTCTTAAAAGTTTACCGAGGAAAGAATGTTTGTCTTGTCTTGGAACACAACATTTGTTGCTAAATTGGACTCCAGCCTTTTTGCCACAGAGCAGCTCTCGCCTATCATCATCAAAAAAACAATTACATTCGAACTTAACCACCCAGCAGCGAGAAGAGAAAATAATCAAATATGATACACAAAGTTAAGTTGCTACCATCATAAGCTTGTGAAAGGAACCTATGGAATTTCTAAAGGAAATAGACCTAGCATAAAAAACAGAGAACTGCATTCATTCATCACGTACTTTACCATGTTTCGTTCATACAGGGAATGGCATTTGTTTTTTGTTATTGTTCTTGTATGCTATCTTTTTCTTTCACTTTTGGCAATACAAATTCTCCAATATATATATATATATGAAGGTCTTCAGATCACAATTTCTCTATTTCTAGTCAACCAAAAATGTTAGCATAATTGAAGCATCTTCAGGAAGTGGAAGGAGCATTGAAGCTGAGGATATGAGATACTAAGTTCAGTCCATCTGATCATTTTTCATTTTTTGTTTACTAGTTGTATAATTTTATTGTATTTTTATTAATCAAACAAAGCAGGATATATTACTAGTTAGAATGAAAGCCAAGTGACCACTTGTTAGACTGTCACGAGGCATATTTTTTAGAGACTACAAGTTATGGTAGACATAGAGACAAACCGTCAAAAAAAGTAGATTCCCGCACATTTTCCAATAGCACACTAAAATGCAGTTGATTTCTTGTAATAAATTGGAATCATAATCGGAAGAGCTACCTGTAAGGATTGCCTGATCAACACGTAGTTGATCACTTAACATCTCAATCATTCTCAAATCTGCAGGAAATTTGCAACCCACTGTTTGAAGGGAACGAGACATTATGTTATTCCCAGTGCATCATGATATGAAAGATTAAGCCAGTGCATGCACATCAACTAAATAAAGACGCCTACCTCCAACTTCGACAATATCTCCAGGTACAAGGTCTGCTGCGGGAAAGATTGAGAAGCAACCTGAAAAGGAACATATCCTATGAGACACAATGGAATTTGATATAACACTCCCAACTATATAGTAATTACTTTATACCTCACATCTCTTGTCTGCTAATATATACACATATATAAAATAATAAATACATATAGATCCAAGCATCACAAGAAGCCATTACCCAAGCTTAACTACTCACATTTCTTGCTAAAATGGAGATTTCAAAGTTCTATTCGCATCGAGTACATTATGTGTTGAATATTAAAAGTGTATTTACCATTTCGTAGCACAGTCACAACGTCAGCTTGGTATGCCCTTAGTTCCTAGACTTGATGCAACAAAGAACTCAATAAGCAACAAAGAGAGGTTTCAATATTAAAAAAGTAAATAAATAATAATAATAATAATAATAATAATAATAATAATAACTTATAATTTAAAGCAAGGCCATAAGATTTTTATCAAACAAAGAGCACAAAATTCAGACACCCAAAGCAACTAATGTAGTAACCCCTATTTGTTCAGGGGTGACTTTGTCGTTGTCCTCAAGTGTCTGTCATCAGTCTGCTGGACATAGTGGCCCAGTAAATTAAAGGTGTGATGCTTTCATACAGCATCACTATGCGATATTATAAATGTAGACAATTAGCAATTCCAACTTATGGTCAGCTAAGGAAATGATGAGCTGTTATTCGAGTTATTTCTGTTGAGTATTACTATCAGCTAGGGGTGGGCATCCCATCCCGCGATCCCGATCCCGTCCCGTCCCGATTTTTCCGGGTCTTAATGGGATTGAATAATTTCATCCCGATCTAGAATGGGATGGGATGAAGATTTTCAATCCCGCCAATCCCGTCCCGTCCCGAACTAATTTATTAATATTAATTATTAATATTTTTATTTAATAATGTATTTTAGGATTGTGGATGCCCATACAAATTTACTGATGTATATAACATTTTTAGCATCTCAATGAATCTCTCACACATATCTCTAGATTAATCTGTAAATTTGTAATACTTCTCAATTCTCCTCTCTCTGATCTCACATTCGGGTTATGAAGATTAATGGATTCAAACCGATCTTTAATGACAGTAAGATCAGTCACTCTATTCACTGGGCATAGCTTGGGAAGTTGATTACAGCTCACATGTAATTGACATCCCCCATAACCACATTGCGTCATGATTAGGATGTTGAATTCTCCAGTTTAGAAAGAAAACAAGTGCCACCAGTCGAATCATCATAAGTAATCTGTAGAAAGAAATTTTGCCCATCCATTACAACACAGTATTCTCAAATACTGAATCAGTGCTTGTCACAAACCCTTCTATTTGAATCATTTGCAACTACTGTTAGCTAACTTACTTAACAACTTTCTTTCCTTTTTTCAGGTGTTGTTTACAAAATATATTGTCAAATGTATTGGATTCCAACATTATGCTCAGACTCAGACTGAATATATTGTCAAAATATATTTAGTCAAATGTATTGTCAAAATATATTTAGTCAAATGTATTGTCAAAATATATTGTCAAAATATTTTGTCAAATATATTCAAATGTTGTTTACAGAATTGAATATGTATTTTAATAAGTTCCAGCAGTATGTTCCAGCAGATTTGATTGTGTATTTTTTGAATATGTTCCAGTAGTATGTTCCAGCAGAATTGAATATGTATTTTAATATGTTCCAGCAGTATGTTCCAGCAAATTTGATTATGTATTTTTTGAATATATTCCAGCAAAATTGAGTATGTTCCAGCAGATTTGATTATGTATTTTTTGAATATGTTCCAGCAAAATTGAGTTGATTTTAATATGTTCTATGTATTTTAGAACTTCAGACTTCTAGTTGATAATATGTTCAAAATGTATTCTAGTTGATATGTCCAGATTAGCACGCTAATCCCGTCCCGTCCCGTCTCGATCCCGTATGAACGGGATGGGATAGGGATAGGGATGGGTATATCTCATCCCATCCCGTCCCGTGCCCACCCCTACTATCAGCCCTATTCTTCATGAAGTGCATTAAACTTTCAGCCAAGAAAATTTGTCCACGACTATTATATAGATTTGCTACACATGGTTTCAAATTTGAAAAATCTTGCAAATGAAATACTTACTTATGTAACCCAGTTATGAAATACTTACTTATGTAACCCAGTAAATGAAAAATCTTGCAAAAGTGGTCCAGTGAAATAGATGCTTTGAATAAGGAAACATTACCTAATTAGACTAAATCAGCCTATATATCCAAAATTACCAAGGAATACTTTTTTTTAATTTACCATATAAATGTGTCTAGGCCAGTGAAGGTGCAAGTTGATAAATAGATTGTATAGTATAGTGCAGACATATTTTCCTTTTACAATTCGATATATATTCCTTTTCCATAGTGCTCTTAATGAAATCCCAATTATCCATTTCCACTACCTTCAACCCCAATCGCGGCAAGAATATGAATGAACTCAGTGATGCTAATCAGATGCCTAAAAATGATGATACCAACGTACACAAAATAAAATACAAGAGCAATAAGATGAAACAATAATTAATAAAATTAACCAAATCATGTTGGTATACTATAATAAAAACAAAATTACCTCAAGATCATCAAGATCATCAAGATGACCTGGATCTCTCCCTCTCTTTGTTTCCCTCCATGTTCTTGATGTTTTTCGCTTGTACTATGTTCCTCGATCTCTCTCTCCCTCACTCTCCCTCGATCTCTCTCACTCTCGCTTGTAGAGTGGTGTGCTTTAGGTTTGAAGCTGCAGTGGAGAAATGGGCCCTGTAGAGAGGCGAAAGGGGGGAGAAAGGCAAAGAGAGCGAGACATGGAGGGAAACAAAGAGAGGGAGAGAGATAGAAAAATGTTTTCTAAAATTTAGAGGAGCTGTAGAGGAGCGAATTCATGTTTTTAATTTCCCCCTCTCTTTTTCACAGTGTTTTCATATTCTAATGCTATTAAAATTTTGACTTTTCAATTTTCATAGCACTTGTGTTAAAAACGCTATGATAAAGTGTTATTAATATGCAACTGTGTTATAGTGATTATGATGTCTCTCAGTTGAACCCGTCTAAGTGTCGAGGAAAACAGCGAGGGACCCCACAGGGTTGGGGGTGGTGGGGTAGGGGTTGGGGGAGCCGTCCATCCCCTTGGGATGCGCACTTGACTTTTCAATGCACGCATCCCGGTGTTTCAAGCGCGCATCCCAAGGGGGAGCCGTCCATCCCTCGCTGTTTTCCTCGCCATTTCCCTTGACAATTAGAATTTTTCCTCTCAGTTATTAAGGAGTCTAAAGTTCCCTCTTCATTATAAATGCAGCAATAAGCAAAGGTTTATGACATCTTGCTCCACACTGGACAAGAGCATCAAAGACGACTTATTCCATTATGGAGAAACACTTCAAAATAGCCTCAAATAACCCCAACCTTGTTGTATCACTTCAAAATTTTTAAGTGTAATTAAATTTTAGAATACTGTAAGATTTTACAAATTTCTTTATTATCAATGTTCTTCAATTATCTTCAATAAATTTCAAAATTCTTGTTTTTATGCATCATTCAAAATTTGTACTCCCGGTTAGTTAGCATACTGCTCCATCCAACTTTTATCAAAGGAAATATGAGTATCATCACTGATATCCGTTTGACGATCTGACAACGATCAATTGTTGTTACTGTTGTTAAATTTCATATACTTGCATATTTTATGCTTTCAAACTATATTTGGTGCATCTTTGCATTGGGTTTGTCGAAAATGACATTATTTTGAATGGTTGTAGAATTATTGAAGATTTGTTTAATGGATAGAATTATTTGGGATAGGAAGTAACTGGTGGGTCCTATGATAAGGACATATGGTTTGAATTTGGTGGATAATGAATGATTGAGAATGATAATAGGTTTTGTGAAAATTACATGAAAATTATCTTGAAGGGACGTTTTGGTGGGGTTTTGTAGATAATGGTTCGGAAGATGTTTGAGAATGATATTATTTTGGATTATTGCTTTGACCAAAAAAGGTAAAAACAATCATTTTTGTTTAGAATATTCTGAGAAGTCGTCAACATCTGATGAGCATATTTGAGATATTGACTTGAACAATTGCTTATTTGAGGTTGCTGCTAAAATTTGTGTTTTGAGTTTTGCGATTTTCGATTGGTCATCTTTAACTGGTTGTATTGTCTTGGCCTTGAGATTTAAGTATTTTTGCATTGCCTGTTTTTATGACACCAGAGAATTTGAAACATGTCCACCATTTGACTTTGAATATTCGTCAGAGAGAGAGAGAGAGGAACTTGAGCAGAATGACATACACATTGGATTGGAGCAAACACATAATCCCAACAGCAAATCCATGTTAAGGAAAACTTTGCAAAAAACCATAAAGATTACACTTGTAGGTTCTAAGGCTGTGGAAGTTTAATATTTGATTTGAAAATATTACATCATTCTTCCACTTGAGGAGGAATGATTTCTTTAACTGGACCATATATATTCCACTACTGATAGGAGAAACAACAGGAAAAATGACAATTGAACTTTGGACGGAACAAAAAGAACCATGAATGAGAACTGATGATACATCAAAATAGACCGATTATCACGATCGTACACATGGCATAGATACCTATCACGAGAATATAGCGTCCAATCAAGTGGGCCAACTCATAAAGCCCAAGAAGAATTGAACCAATTACATAGACTCAAATAAGGCTCGCTATCGAGAAGACATAAATAGGGTCTGAATCATGAACGAATCAGAGCCCAAATCCAAGCCTGACACGAGTTCTCTCATAAAGAAGAGGAACGTTACACAAAAAAAAGAGTCGTCGAGGGAGTTACGGAGGCGTGCAAAGGTTTCCTCGGGCCGGACGCCTCCATGGACGCATCTCCATTGAGGAGGAGACTGTTACAAGAAGCATCTCCTTCCATTGCGCCTCACATGCTAAAGTCATGCAGAGAATTAACCGCGACCATTATAAAAGGTAAAGGGAACATTCGACACAGGTATGCAACTTTAACTGATTTTTGTCCAGATTTACTTCTTTCTTCCAACAGAGTTGTTGACTTAAGCATCAGAGTGCCTTCGGCGACCAAAAAGGTGGTCCTTGGCAGTCTAACAATTGTTTTGCAAGTCAGACTAACAGGAGGACGATTTTTGGACGCATCAATTTGGCGTTGTCTGTGGGGAACGAATAGTTTCCATTCTAAAAACAAAATCCACAGTGACAAAGCTCACCATAACTTGATAGAAAATCAACAAGCCGTCACAACAAATGACGCATTCTGTGGATCCTCAACCCAGAGATGATCACGACAACTCTCCTAATGACAACAATGCATCATTGATAGCTCACGAAGAAGCAGCCCGGATCATCGAACCAGTAGCATCCGAAAATGCATATCCGCAGCATGCAGTAACCCAGACAACCCAAACATCTGGCGGCACTACCACGGACCCTCGGGTGGACCTGTTCATGGCACAAATGAACTACATGACAAAGATGCTAGAAAAAATACCCATGAGCGCATTCAGCCAACAAAATTCCATCGACCGAACTCAAGGAAGCGATGAAGCCCTAGCAGAACCCCAACAGGAAAACTTTGAAAGCAGCAAACTCCCCCAAGACAAGACCCCGCAGTGCGGCGGAACGCTTGTTGAAATCCAATTCAAAATTGGAGTCACGGATCCCAACATACTGTACGAGTTAGCCAAGCCGCCATTTTCTAACACACTCATGAAAAAGACAATGCCAAAAAAGTTTACTCCGCCAAAGTTTGAAGTGTATGATGGTACCACTGACCCAACATATCACCTAAGACATTTCCACCACATGATGGCCCTAAAGGAAACCACAGAGTCGATCCTATGCAAAACATTCCCGACCAGGCTCACTTCCACAACGATGAATTGGTTCAATAGCCTACCACCAAGGTCGATAGACTCCTTCCAAGCTTTAGCCACTTCTTTTATCACTAGGTTCATTGGGAACCAGCTGATGAGGAAATGACCCCACTACCTCCTTCACATCAGACAGAAGCCCGAAGAAACAATACAGGAATATGTCACTCGCTTTACAAACGAATTGACAATGATTGATGGATATAGCAACGATACGACCGTTGCAACTTTCGTCGCCAGACTGAAGAGATGTCCCTTCTTTGATGCCCTTAACCTGGAGCCTCAAAAAGGCATGATGGTCTTGCTGAAAACAACACAAAAACACATATTCCTTGAAGAGATGAAAGATGCAAGGAGGAAAATGAACTAAAAAGAGAGAACCATTCGAGGAACTGGGAAAGGAAAGAAGAAAGAAGGCTAGACGATGGACAAGGGAAGATAGCAATCATACAAAGAAACATCAAAATGACGGAAGAACTGAGTCAAACCAGCAGGAATCCAGGAAGTCGCAATCGGCACAGCCCAGTCATGAGTGGATAGCCAGTGTAATGAAAAAGGAGTACAAACCATACACAACCCTAAGGACCAGCCAGATCAACATCTTGAAACACATGGAAATTTGGGAGAACGTCAACTGGCCACCCAGGATGAGAGGAGACCCAGAAGGACGAGACAAAAGCAGGTACTGCTCTTTTCACAAGGATCACGGACATGATATCGAGGATTGCTACAAGTTAAAAGAAGAAATCGAGCATTGGGTCCAAAGAGGACGACTCGATGAATTCATCGGAATACCAAACATGCAATTCAAAAGAAAAGAAAAAGCGAATACCACCGCCACAAGATCAAAAAAACAATCCAGGGAACTTATATACTCTCTAAGCAACATCTACCCCAGCAAAGAAGCATCTCCCACTCGAGCAGACCTATATCAAAGCGGAAAGATCAATGCCCTAAATCCAACCAAAGTTACTGACTGACTCAGGGACTCTATCAGCGGATACAAATCCAACCAAAGTTACTTACAAAGGAATTAGCAACGAAAAACTCTATCAAGCCTCAGCAAGCGATGCCAAATGAGGAGCAATAACGAGCCAAGCAAATAAGGTCATAAATTAAACAAGAAATAACAACAGAGGTACTAAACACAAACGCGATAATAGAAATCAGCCACACAATGATAAAAGAAAATTCACTCCACGACGTAACGTAATTGCTCCGGGAAAAATGACTGGTAGAAATGGTTCGGACATCCAAATAGGAGAATCAATAAAGTTTCAATTTTGGAATCAACATCCCACGAAGGCGAACAACTTCAAAGCGAAGCTATGCAAAACAATCAGCATATAAAGCCAAAAGGAATCAGGACGCAAGTCAGAAATATACAATAAACTTCTGGTCTAATCAACGACCGAAGTAAAAGTGGACGAATGAGTCAACTTAACAAAAAATTTCGAGTTGACTGAGACATCGAATTAACGAAGTAAAAGTTTGACAAACGAGTCAACTGTGTAAAATGACTTTTGGTCAACTAGAGCGTCGAACCAACGAAGCCAAAGAGGACAAACGAGTCAACTTAACACAAAAACTTTGAGTCAACTAAGATGTCGAGTTAACGAAGTAAAAGTTGGATGAGCGAGTCATCTAAGTAAAACGAGTTGGGGTCGACTAGAGTGTCGAACCAACAAAACCAAAGTGGACGAATGAGTCAACTTAACATAAAAACTTCGAATCGACTGAGACGTCGAGTTAATGAAGTAAAAGTTGGATGAACGAGTCAACTAAGTAAAACAACTTCAGGTCAACTAGAGTATCGAACCAACCAAGCCAAAGTAGACGAATGAGTCAACTTAACATAAAAACTTCAAGTTGACTGAGACGTCAAGTTAACTAAGTAAAAGTTGGACGAACGAGTCAACTAAGTAAAACGGCTTCGGGTCAACTAGAGTGTCGAACCAACGAAGCCAAAGTGGACGAACAAGTCGACTTAACACAAAAACTTCGAGTTGACTGACGTCGAGTTAACAAAGTAAAAGTTGAGCGAATGAGTCAACTAAGTAAAACAACTCTGGGTCGACTAGAGCATCAAACCAACGAAGCCAAAGTAAAAAACTTAGAGTCGACTAAAATGTCGAGTTAACGAAGTAGAAGCTGAATGAACCAAGTAAAAAATAACTTCGAACCAGTGTTCTAAAAATCGGCCTAGGCGCTAGAAGGTAGAAAAACGCCCAGATTAATGGTTGGGCGGGTTCTAGGCAGTCTAGGCGGGTCTGGGAGGTCTAGGCGTTCTGGGCGAGTTTTTATTTTTTATTTTTTTAATAAGGCTGATTGTGTTATTATTTTTTTTCTTTCCTCTTTTTTAGAAATAAACAATTTAATTGTTTTTTTATTCAGCATATATCTAAATGTAGCAAAGGATGATTACTTAATGGAATTCTCAAAGGATCTGGCGGTACCAATTTTAGTAATGTAGATTTTATCAAACATGACTGAGATTATTCATACAATTTGAAGAAAAATAAAAGAGTAGGTTTGGATATTTGTCCACAAATTCAACTTTGTATAAAGTACCCATCTTGACCAACTTCAGTCATTTGAGTTTTAATAAATTTTGTTCATGATTGTTAATTTTTCATGTTTTTAAATTTTGCATATGTATCTTGGCATTAAATTGGATGTAATTGATAAGGTATTATGCTTAACGTTTACAAATTATTAAAGTTATAATACAAAACCTAAGATCGCCTAGGTGTCGCCTACGCCCTTTGGCGCTAGGCACCTGCCCACCGCCTAGTGCTTTTTTAGAACACTGCTTCGAACTGACTGAAACGACGAGTTAACGAAGTAAAGGTTGAGCGAACGATTCAACAAAGTAGAAGCAACTTTTAGACAACCGAATCAACAAACCAATTCAAAGGATAAAGATTTCGTTTTGATCAGACAAACAGAGCAAACAACGGAGGAACGAGTCAGCACAGCCCAGAAGAGCCTTGGATTAACTAACATACTAGATCAACAAAGTAGAAAGCAAGGAAACAAAACAACTTTTCACAAAACCTCCGAGACGACAAACACAAGGTTGAGACATACGTACTTAAGCATCGGAAAATTCAAATTGGCAAAAGACTGCCAAGGATATAGCTGTAAAAATTGAAGCTCGAATACAAATCATTCAGACAACAACAGACGAACGAAGTCAACAAGAAGAAAAACAAAAGAGAAAACTCATGTCCTTCATTCAAAATCTATTCTATTACATTCAAAGGTAACAATATAAGATTAAAGGGAAAGATTTATAACATCCTCAGCAATACCATCTGCAAGAAGAGAAGTAGCTGGATCACTAACAATGACTATTTTTTCAAGAGAGAAGGTGGCGGCTCTTCAACCATTGGATCACCCGAAGGGTCTTCGACACCCTCTTCTTCCTCGAAGGTCCAATAAACCAGATGATGATATTAAGACAAGTCAACACCAAGACTCTCAATATAATCCAGAAGCTCAGTCCGACCATCGACATCGCGTTGCCAATCCGCCACTTCCATAACAAGAAGCCTATCCTTAAAAGAAGCAAGCTCACTTATGGCTGCAATAAGTTGGCCTCAGTAGTAGTACACGTCGCGGAGGAATCAGCCTTGACATCGTCAAGCGAAGCCAATAATTGCTCCACCCTTTTTTCGGCGATGTCGCGATTTTCATAGTGCATTATCATGGCACACGCGACCTCATCATAAAGTGTCTTCGGTTGACAATTATTTTCTCCACATCGTGCAAACGTGCATGAATATTGTCTAATTCGGCTCTCAAGGACTCAAGCGCGACCACAAATCGATCTCGTGCACCTTCCACCTTAGCAAACGAAGTTTGAGCAACCCCAGTCGCTTTAGTCCGTTCAAAACATCACACTTTTAACGCGTCATATTGATAAAGAACATGAGAAAATACCAATAGCAACACAAAAAGCTTCATCTCCAGAGAAATCACAAGATTTGTGATTGACCCGAACCCATCACCCATGCATAGGCAAGATGGGTCATCCGGTCCATTACAAGCCTAACACCATCTTCAAGATGAAAGCTCGGATCCAACACGAGCATCAAAGGCCTCTCCACCGACCATCTGTACCATTCATTAATTAGCTTATGCGCACCGTTCTGCACGCCAAGCTGGGAAAACCAGCAAAACTTTCCGTCTGATTTGACCTGAATCTCTTCAGGAATAGGTTCCTTCCAACTGATTCGCGAATGAAGAACGCGAGGATTTGGTAGTATGGAGGAACCACCACCCACAGTCGGGAAAAAAGAAGGAACGACAGGTGAACCATCCTCACCCTCTCGTTGTGCAACAAAAATGGAACAAGTGGCGGTCCCAACAAGTGTAGAAGAGCCCAAGCGAGCTATAGAAGATGGAACCTCCACCCCATTATTAATAGGAGGGGGAAGAAGAACGAAGAGATTGCATCTCGGGAACTCGATCATGACTGCTAAGCTCCTTAGGCTGGACAACAGCCAACTGAAGCATCTTGTCATCTAAGGACCAAGGGCCCTCGTTAAAACACTTAGCAGCATCAAGGCTGGCATAAGCAGAGAGGAGCCTTTTTTCGCCATCGTCCAATGGGCGAATGGTATCTTTCTCACTTCTCTCCATTGCCAACTTCATTTCTTCCACCTCTTGCAGAGAACAACGGTCTTCCCTTGAAGGTTCTCTATCAACAGAACCCGAGTAAAGAAAAGTATGACGAACATAGTCAACAAGTCGTTTCTTCTTTGGAACACGGTCAAAACTCAGAAACAACCGCTTCGATGGACTAACAGACCTCAATACTTTTCTCTTCCTAGAAAACAGATTGGCAGCACTGCTAACAGGAGCATTGAGATTCGTAACATTCGAGCTCACTTTTTGATCAACGACAACGTTATCACCTTCAACAACGATAGCACGGGCAGCAATCTCCGCGGCTTGCCTCCGGTTAGAATAGCCAGCTAGGTTTCATTCATGCTGTATAAACCATTGCGCCTCACCATATCATCAATAACATAGGTATCCAAAGGAACTACGAGAAGCTGCAGGAAACGCTCGCTGATAACTTTCTCTTCAGCGGTCAATTGCAGATTTCGCCGTTTGATAGGAACTCAAAAAGACCTTACTATTTGCAGACCCCATAAATTGAAGTAGCCAGAGTCGACAGATTCATAAAACCAATCCCACGACCAACCCCTGGTGTCATCATTAAGGTTACCAAAACATGCAGGGGAACAAAGGAAACAGGTGTGGTTGGGTTTCACGCTAAACCCCACCAAAGAATACAAGATTCTAGCAGTTAAAGGAATACCAAAAAGGATGGCCTGGACATACGTGGAAGCCATAACCCTCCAACCGTCCAGGCCCATCTGATCAGGAGGATTACCTAGAAAATTTAGATAAGACCATATTAGCTCCGGAACTAGAAACTGAAAACTGACATAGAACATATGAGGGTAAAATGCAATATATCCCTTCCTTGGACGACAAGTACTGTCATTTTCACAAGGAAGAATCATCTCAAGGTTGGAAGGCAAAACATAGTTGGAACATACACTATCGTCTGAAGACTTCTTTGGGGAAAAAGTTGTTTATCGTCCAGTAAGTCACCAGTAGACACCGCGAATAGGCAAGAAGAAAAGATGGTAAAAAATGTAAAATCTGAAAGAAGAAATAACACTAATAGCAAATATGGCATAAAGGAGGAAGCAAAGTAGTCACAACACCCTTTATACAACTGAGCAACGAAGAGACTGCTTACGGAACGACATATGGAACATAATGGCGTGCTAAATTCTTAGAAAATATGCGTGAAAACAAACAGACAATGAAGTAATCGAAATGATCAACTGGCCGAAAGTTATTAACAACATTAAGTTCAGTACAATAGTGCAATTGAAATACCAACCGTCACATAGTTACTGGATACATGTACATACCCACTAACTAAGGGGGGAGTAGTTGATGATACATCAAAATAGACTGATCATCACGACCGTATACATGGCATATAGACCTATCACGAGAATATAGCGTCCAATCTAGTGGTCCAGCTCATTAATCTCAAGAAGAATAGAGCCAATTACAGAGGCCCAGATAAGGCCTGCCATCGAAAAGATATAAACGGGGACGAATCCAAGCCCAAATGAATCAGAGCCCAAATCCAGGTCCAACACGAGTTTTCTCATAAATAATATGAACGTTGCACCAAAAAAGAGTTGTGGAGGGAGTTACGCCTCCATGGACGCATCTCCATTAAGGAGGAGTTTGTTACAGGAAACATCTCTTTTCGTTGCGCCTCACATTCTAAAGTCACGCAGAGAATTAACTGCGACCATTATAAAAGGTAAAGGGAACATTCGACACAGGTATGCAACTTTAATTGAGTTTTGTCCAGATTGACTTCCTTCTTCCAACAAAGTTGATGACTTGAACATCGAAGTGCCTTCGGCTTCCAAAAAAGTGGTCATTGGCAGTCTAACAATTGTTTTTCAAGTCAAATTCACAGGAGGACGATTTTTGGACGCATCAAGAATAATTTGGTCTTTAGAACCGGAAAGCAGGTTCACAATAACAATTGACCTGTATTTTCTTCATTTGTATTTTGTCACCTTAAAATTTTCAAATTATATTGTTCTTAAGAATTTTTTGTACTTTTTTTTGTAAAGAAAATCTAAGAGCAATATCACTAAATAGGATTTACAGCTAGCCCTCCTTCAGTCTTTTTTCATTTATCGTGTTTTTGCTGAAATAATAAAGACACAAAGTTACATTAACAAAATTATGATGAAACAATGTCAACTATTCAAATCAAGTCACATCCAGCTTTTCCTTAAAAATTGCTTAAATGAGAATGATAGCTCATGTATGATATACTCTCGTCACTATTGATTAAGGGTGGGCACGGTTCGGATCGGTTCCAAATTTTGAGAAACCTAACTCAAACCGTTTAAATTTTAACAGTTCCGATACGGATCAGTTCCTCCATTTTGAACGTTGGAACCGAACCTAACTCGAACCGTTTACAACGGTTCGGTTCCAAACGGTTCCTGTATAATATTATGCAATCTTGAAGATGCATCCCACTGCGAGTAAGAGTTGGTGATAAATTAAAATTTATTTCTATTCCCCTAGTAGATGTGGAATGTTTCAATATTAGGCCACCCTAGCACAACTGCACAAGTAGTGAAGTGTCAAATTTGATAAATAACAACTCATTCATCTCACACAACATGTGAAAGATAGAAAATGTCAAATTCGATAAACAACAATTCATTGATAGATATTTTGAACCTGCGCGGGTGTAGCCCAACAAATTTCAAGTCTGTCTCCTTATCCACTCGGCCATATAGACATTGTTGTGAGACTAGCTCTGCTTTTAAATTTATTATCTAACTGTTTAATTATTCGGAACCGAACCATTTTAAACAAAAATTTAGGAATCGGAACCGAACCGTTTAAGAACGGTTTCGGAACCGAACCGAATCGAATCGAATCGTTTCATAATTTCAAAAATAAAAATCGAACCGTTTGGAGTAAAACGGTTCGGATCGGTTTGGATCCGCGGTTCCTCAACCAGTTTGCCCACCCCTACTATTGATCATAACATAATTTTCAATTGAAACTAGATTTTATTACCGGTTCACAGAGCACATTATAAAGGGTTCTAATAGTCATCGCACTATTAAAACATATTGAAAACTTCTCTAAACCCAATTCAGGGCAGTGACTATTCCACACCACCATATCCTCTTTCTGGCACAATTCTACTCTCCCACACCACCTACTTTCTTTCTCACACAACCTATATAAACAAAAACCCAAAAAAATTTCCCCTCACCATTCAAATCACAAATGGCTCATCCTTCCCCCATTCGAAATTCCACCCTCTCCCACATTCAAATCTCTCCCCACACTCAAATCTCTTGCAAATCTCCTCCTTCTCCCTCAAAAATCCCCTCAAAATCGAAACCCTCAAACTCTCTAAAATGCAACAGCTAAAAAACGCCGCCTCTCAAAGTGCAAAACGCATCTCTCTTGCGACTCCAACTCTTCTGTAACTGAACCATCCATTTTATCTTTGGGTTTCAAATTTTGGTTTGGGCTGTAAGTGAGTCATCCATTGTTTGCTTTTGTGCATTTGTGTATTTGTTTCCATCTTTAAAGTAGAGTTGTTTATGTTTTTTGTGCATTAATCGTTTAGTTTGTCTCTTGGTAATGAAAGTAATTGCGAAGGCGAATTTGGTGGTCACTAGAGCTCCAAATTGGTAATTTTATTATTAGAATGTAGGGAAATGAGATAAATAATGTTGTTTTACATCCAAATTGGCTAAAGTATTACTTAAAAATTAGTAGAATTTATTGTCTAAAAAAATTGTCTTGAAGTATTTGTTTCCTTTTATTTGAAGGTTTATCATGTCTTCTGTTGGTTGTGATGTTGGTGGGAATGATGGAGGTGATAGAGGTAGAAGACGACCCATGACAGTGTCTGTTCGAAAACAAAGAGCATAAAATGGCAAAAACTGGTAGAAGAACGAAAAAAATGAACAAAATAGGGACAAAGAAGGAAGATGAGAGAGGAGCAAATAGATCATCAAAAACCATATAGACAAGTAGTTGTATCGCAAAGTCAAACCCAATCAGAATGGCAAAAAGGTTCGAGTGGTGCGGGTGTTGGACATGAAGATGAGGAGTTAGAGGAGCTTGAGAACGTGCCTGTGGATGAGGAGGAAGCAGGGGATAAAGAAGAAGTTGGGGAGAAGGGTAAAGAAAAAGAAGATGCTAAACGAGATTCTTATCCAGGTGGTCCTGTGGATTGTTCCACATTAGTCGATTATCGTGGTCATATTTCTTGTGCCATTTGGGATGGTGAGCCGGTAAGTTAATATTTTTAGTTTGTTAAATTATATAAAGCGTATTATCTATATATATTTGGACATTGAATTACTTAATGTATATGTGTTCTTGTATTTAGGAACGAAGCACATTGCGGTGTCGGCATCAATATAAGAACTGTATAAATTGGGATTTGAAACATGAGCCGAAAGAAGTAAAGAAAATGATCTACAATAGTGGTCTGTATCCCTTGATTAAATAGCGTAAGGTACGTCTTGATAATGTGACCATTTGTGCTTTCATGAAGCATTGGCAACCTGAGACCAACACTTTCCACCTACCTTTTGGAGAGATGAGCATCACCCTGGACGATGTCTACAGTATAACTCATTTTTCGATTCTTGGTAAGTCGGTTAGAACGACGATGAAGATGATGGTAAATGAGTGTGTTACATTATTGGTGGATGGTTTGGGGATTGAAAGTAAATAAGCAAAGGTCCATGTCAAGAAGCACGAGAGATCTGTGAAAATGAAGTTTATTCAGGACCACTATTGTAGACAAGCTACGAACACTGATTCTCTTGAAAGGAAACAAGTGTGCAAGGGTTACTTGTTTCTTCTGGGTATGACTCTATATGCTGAAAAGTGGAACAAAGGTTTATATTGAATATTTGAATATGTTGATGGATGTGGATGATGTTAACAAGTATGCATGGAGCGTAGCAGGTTTGGCAGTCTTGTTTCGTCAGTTGGGCAGCGCTAGCAGAGAAGGAACGAGGGAACTTGATGGATATTTGCCTCTTTTGGAGGTATGTTTCGAAAAATTTATTTTGTTAATTACCCTCATAATATATGAGAATATCATAATATTTATTTATGTTGTTTTCGTTTATAGGCATGGATATATGATCACTTCAGACTCTAGGGTAATGCAAAACTAATGTGGGATTCTAGACTCGCCACCATGGCTAAGTGGGAACCCCTGCCCACAAATTGTAGGGGTTTTGGACGAACAAATCATCACTCTTAGGGAGCATTTCGATGACATGTCTCCTGAAGAGATACAAATGCATCTTTAAGTTCAATAAAAAAAATTTGTATGTGTCATATATTAATAAGTTTTAATTATAATAATTTGCACGTACTTTGTGACCCTTATGTGGAGTCCAAGAGAAACACTCCCCTTCATGGCATCACATGGTTCACAGGATGTTTGTTATGCCTTGACATAAAAGAACCCTATCACCCCGATAGAGTTATGAGACAAATGAGAAATGTACAAGTCATCCCAATCCAACCAATCCAAGCCAAAATGAATAATAGAGCTCGATCTGACAAGCACTATTACGTCCAGTATGAGGTGTTGGCTTCGTTCGCTCGAAGGTGACATTATCATGTCGTGCCAACTAACTAATAATGTGCCTCCGTGAAGCTTCCATAGGATTGTGTGGTAGATTACTTTGACTGGTTTCACTGCATTAACCATCCCTTCGTACAACCACCGAACAAGATGATAAATTATCCCCTAAAAAGACATTTGTTTTTTTCAAATAAATGGGTAAGTACAAACATTTTACACTTATGTAATTTCAAAATTTTACATGGTTTGCATTAACATCTAATGTTTCCCGGCAGGAGATTGCCATTGCTCATGCTCGTAACTTGATCAATGTCTCTATTGAAGAAGGGGAACGTCAATAAGGTCATTTTGCTCGCCCGACAAAATAGAATACAAGATTTGCTAAATGAAATGTCTATGCCCGTATCCTTGGGACAAGAGGAAGAAGAGCCTTGACAGTGGTGAAATTGGTGGTGGAGGAAGTGAGCGTCGAAGCAAATCGAGGCATGAACAAAAATTCTATGTTCGGAGGCGACAAATATAGTGTTCTTCATTTTGTAAAGTTCGGAAAAAAAAACATTTGGGAAATATTTGTTTAGAAACTTTAAGCTTTGTAAACTTCAGATAGTTTTTTGTAAACTTCAGGTTTTTGTTTTATAATGAGCTTTGAGTTTTTACTTATGTTCAATATTGATAGTCCATTTATCAAGATATTGAATAATTATAAGAACATAATGAAATAATTCAAAAAAAAAATTATTTCATTATGTCCAAAAGCATCAATGCGACATAATGACGTAATTATCAGAAAAAATGTTCTTATTTTAGAAAACAATGCAAACAAGGTTCCTGATCCAAACAAAATTATTTCATTATGTCCAAACAGGGCTAGATTCCTGGTCCAAACAAACTACGTTTATTCCATAGGATTTTTTTAGGTTCGATGCAACAATGCAAATAAGGTTAGTAAAAAAAAATATTTAGAAAAAAAAAATCTTAGAAAACCGAGTTTCCAAAAAATTTTGTTTGTTCTGTTCGTAGAGACCAATGTGGAGTTTACATAAACCCCCACAGGGTTCCATGCGAATCGCAGAGATCTGTGCGGAATTTTTCAAATACCCCGCAGGGAACCCTGTGAACATAATTTTTTTTTAAATTACTATTCACATTGCCCAATGCCGAAAATGTAAATTTGCCCGCATTCTAGTTAGTGAACATATTTTTATTTTTTTACAAAAAAGTTTCTGTTCGTAGTGCTCTCTGCTGGGATTTACCAAAACTCCGCAGTGATCCTTGCAAACAAAATTGTTTTCATAAAAATTTCCTGTTCACATTGCTCAATGCGGGAAATTTGAATTTCCCCGCATTGATCTCTACGAATAGAATTTTTTTTTACAAAAAATGTTCTGTTCGCAGATATCAATGCAGGGATTTTCAAAAATTTCTGCATTGAACTCTGCGAACAGACCTAAACCAGCATATTTTTCTGCAACTCACAAAATTTTTCACTTTTTGATCCTTTTTTTTAAACTTAGTTTTTTGAAGTTTATGCGCTTTGTCACATCAAACCTAAACTCAAACCATAAAAGTCTTCCGAACTAATCATTTATGTGAATTTCATACAATTCGCACTGTCTTATCAAACTAGATTTTTATAAAAATTTTCTGAAATTTTTTTCCTGATATGATTTTCTGATCTCATATTCTCGCATCATACATAAATAAAAACTCAAACTAATAAGAGTCAAATTCCATATAATATATTCACAAAATCTTGAAACATACAAGTCTTCCATAAAAATGGTGACTTTTCTAACAAAACAATGGTTCGATTTCTTCACATTCTTTGCCATTTACATTTGACGTTTACATTTTTTCATCACAATAATGGTTAGCAAAATACAATATGTGCATCAGTCCAATATGGTCACCATCTCGTTCTACTTCTTCACATTATTCTTATTCTTGTCATTGAAGTTCCTCAACATTGTCGCACCAATATCAAACTGGATATCGAAACTACTCTTAAACAAGATTGCCAAAGAAACATGCGACATGGCCAAGTTGGTACTATAGGAGACAATGGTGGGTTCGGTTCATATGAAGGAGGATATAGTGACTACTCTAAACCAAGTATGTCATGAAACAAATATGGCCTTCGTCAAACTATGGTGTCGGGTAAACATAGGGAAAACATGTCGTGCTTTGGTTCCCATAACAAACAAAGACGCATTGGTAACGGTTCGCTGCTAGCTCTAACATATTGGGGTCCATAAACCAACTTTCCCTGTCTACCCGCACCTGGCCTTTTGGAATTACCAAAGCGTCCTTCACAACCTTTACCCCTGACTCGTGCAACATTGCAAGCCACAATTCTTCATTACTTTGAAGCTCCGCAGGTCTTTCCGTACCTGTTTCCAGCCGTTTTCGTCGTCATAATGAAAAATTTTGGGTATCCATCGAAAGCCACAATTTTTGTCGTCTGGAACGTTCTCAATGTTGTAAATATAATCCCGTATCTATGAAATCTGCCTCATCAATCTATTGTTATGAATTTTTGGCTTCTCATTTTTAATGACAACTTCTTACTTTTGCCTTTCATTTCTTCTTGTGTCATGGCGTATTCGTGTCCCGATGGATCCCTTTTTGTAGACCTCTCGTGCTTAGCCAACTTCTTCGTTTTAGGTCTCCAATTTCCAGCCAAAATTGCTAATAGTTCAATCATCACACTGTCACCCGGGGAACTAAACTCTATAAGCTTCCTTTTCATTACCAACTTCTGATCATGATTTGACTCATTGAACCTATTCATAAGGGCGTCGACCACAGGGTCTATAATCACATCGCCATCTTCACGAATAGGTGTTGTGCCAAGTTGAAGCCAATACTTGTCAATGGTGCATACTTGAATTTATCCAGTGGGAGTTAGATAACCTGTAAGTTCATGAGCGCAAGATAATCCATGAGTCATTCGAAGCACACAACCACACTTGACAGGGTCAACCCCCACACTTTCACACCTCTGAATTTCTGAATTTATTAAATCAATAGCCCCGTACGCCACTGACCCATGAAGTCAAGCAAACAAAGTGAAGTTATGTTCAATCTTCACCTTCGTCAGATTATGCTGAAATGACGACTCTATCTCGACTAGTTGGATTTAGATCATATCATGCATCTTTTTCCAGACATTAAGGAATGTACCTTGTGAATTTTCCAATGAGTGCTTCGACTTCGAGTGTGCACCTTCAACTCGACCCATTGTCCGTTACCTAAAATGCATAAATTTATCAGTCCATGCACTGACAAAGTACTCCTTATGGGGATACCAATATGTTTTGAGATATTTCAAACACTTTGGGTAATTTTCCCATCTTCTATCAAACTCAATTGTGGCCTTGTTCCATTTATCTTATGAACTTGATCTATACAAACCTGAAAACGAATCTATAAACTCCCCCACCGATCATTATTCTCAAAGTGTCTCTTACAGTTTTTCTCAACATTTGTATTGATTTATGCAAGCTTTTCCAATGCCCAAGTGTACGACTCTTCCTTCTCAGAACACATAAAACAAAATGCAACATTGAAGGTCTTTCCGGTCAACGTCACACCAACAATCTCAAACAACGACATCCTATAGATTTAGGATGCGCCCAAAAAAGGTTGGTGACTATATTCCCCTGATCAACAAAACAACACTCTATGTACTTGTGGTAGCTCAACAACTCTAGAGTATGTTGCAAAACCGTCTCGCCTCTTTGTTTGAGTACCTTTAGCCGACACAATACATTGTAAATATGTTTCAAAGTCGAGATATTATTCGGATACATCTCTTTCAGCCGACACGAGATGTTGCGAGGGCTCACACTAAACTTCGCCACATTCTGCACATAAATCATCTCATCTACATTCAATTTTCCAGCAAACGAATGTCCAACAAGTGACTCTGATCGAGGATGATTGTGGGTTCCACATGTCACTTTCAACATCCAATGGTCATTCTCCAGTGGGATCCCTCTCAACTCAAATTCGCACCCACACTTCTTTGTACTGCTTGATCGAACATAATTCTTTAACCTTTTATCAAGCTCCCCTCCCCTTTCACAACCAAAATGGATCATTCCCTTCCGTATTTGATTAGTCGGTTCCGTTTTAGTGATAGTAATAACTATGTTATCATCCCTACCGATGCCTTTGACCCAAGCTATCACCGCAGACCTTGATGAGAATACCTAAAAAAATTAAAATTTGTTAATAACAAAAACATATTTATAACAATGGAAAACGGTGAAAATGAAAATAAGTAAAAACTTACATACCTCGTTCGTAACAAATAGCTAACTATCATCGACTACCAGTATCAATGATCTTTTTTCATTGTTATTGCCACCACTTCCATCGACATTATCATCAACATTCTGCATAATGATTCAATTTATAATTAGTTTTATATATTAATTAAACTTTTAATTTACTTAACAACAAAATGGCGGTTACCTCTAAATGGTTCGTCTCTGAGTCTCAACATCGTTAAAAAGCATCTCCATATCTATTACATTCATTAGAAATGCATATGCACCAATGCATCATACAATAATCAATCAATTGTTTTTTAAAATAAAAAAAAATAAAATTACATGTAAATTAGATGATTTTTTTTTTTTTTGCTAATTACCTCCATTGAAGGATTGTCCTTGCTCTTTAAATTGATCACCTTCTTCACCCTCATGTTCACCCTTAAAATCTTCATTTCTAATATCATCAAATTCACTAAACTCTTTCATATTCATCTAATGAAATGAAATAAGTTATTCCAAGTGAAATGTAGTGGAATGCAACCGATGAGGGAAAGATAGAGAAGAGGTGGAGGATGAAAACGAGGCGACGAAGGTTTTTTGCTATTTCCCTTTGCGATTTTGGGATTTTTGCAAAGAAGAAGAGATAGAGAAGAGGAGGAAGACGAGGATGACGAACCTTGCGAGGAAGTGAAGTTTGATCGCCGAGTTTGGGACGACACGCAACAAGGAGTGTGAGAGATTAAGGGAGGGAAACCGTTTTTGCGTTTTTTTGAAAGGGTTTTTTGCGTTTTTTTCGATTCCTTTTTTGTTTCTTTTCAGGTTTACCATAGTTATTGGTGGTGTGAGAAAGTAAGGCTCCGCTTGGTACACTGTAAAATAATGCATTTTGCAAATTAATGCAGATGCATTAGTTTGAATTGCATTGGTTTGCAAAATATTACTTTACGGGCGCTTGGTATAATTAAAGAAAATTGATGCAATCGGACAAGTGATTGTTGGTGGTGGTGATGATGGCAGTAGTTGTAATTGTGGTATGGTTATGGTGGCAGTGATTGTGGTTGTGTTGATCGTGATTACGAATGTGGGCGATGATGGTGGTGGTGGTGGCAATGGCAGTGATTTTAAAATGGTGGTGGTTGTGGTGGCTAAGCTATGGTGGTTCGGTGAATATAATGGTAGTGGTGGTCATGGTTGTGGTAGTTGCGGCAGTAGTAGTAGTGAAGGTGGTGGTGGTTGTGGTGACTATGCTATAGTGGTGGTGATGGTGGTCGTGGTGATTATGCTATAGTGGTGGTGATGATAGTTGAGCTATGGTAGTTGTGATGGTAGTAGTGCTGGCGGAGAGGACGGTTATGGTGATACTAGGGAAGTTGGTGGTGGTTGTGGTATATTATGGTATCAGTGATCTTGGAGGCGGTGATGATGGTAGTAATGGCGGTGGGATGGTGGTGGTGGTGGTAATGGCAATGGAGTGGTGGTTGTAATGGTTTTGTTATAATAGCGACGCTGATTATGGTGGTAGTAGTAATGGTGGTGTTGGTTGTGGGTGATTATGCTATGGTAGTGATATTGGTAGATACGGTGGTGGTGATAGTAGTAGGGTTGGTGGTGGTTGTAGTAGTGGCAATGGCAGTGGTGGTGGTTGTTATAGTTATATTATGGTGGTCATGGTGGTGGCGCACGATGACAGAACGGGTGGAAGTGGCAGTGGTGGTGATGGTTACAGTATGGTAGTGGAGGTGATGGCTATGGCGATAGTTGTGAAGGTGGTGGTGGTTGGAATGTTTATGAAGTTGAGAATAGAATTCGAGTAAGAGAAGATGATGAGAGTTTTACAAAGTAATGCAGAAGATTTTGTCCTGCAAAGTTTTGCAGAATTTTATACTAGAAGATGCGGAGGTCCTGAATTCAAATTCCAATAACTGTTTCCCGTAAAGTCAACCAGGCACCAAAGTTTATATAATTGCCGTAAACTTTTGCATATGCATTCGTTTACCGTATACCAAACGGAGCCTAAGAAAAAAAAACCGCAACAATGGTATGAAAAGAAGATATGGTGATATGGAGTAGTCCTTTCCTTCAGTTTATGAAGGGATGTAACGTCCCCAGATACTTAGAACAATGGGATAAAGAAATACAATTGTAACATGAACTATTTATGAAAGAGTCCAATTAGTATTACTCTGTTACATGGAAAAATGTAGTTACATGATAAACTTATACTCCTCCCAGTCTTGACAGTTTTATATGCTTGCATACTGATTATGTGCTGACTGTTTCATCCACAATGCACGAGCGATACTTGCACATTTAATGTATAAACGAAACAACTATTTCCACAAATATGTATTTGTTACTCCCACAATTTTCAGTTGACAAAAAGTAAAATTAACTGGTCAGTTATTGGCCGTCGTGAGAGCATTCAACAACAATGATCTTATGATCTTTAAGCTAGGCATCAAGCTTTATGGACTTCTGTTGAAGTTTTTGCAAAAGTTGCCGCAACTAGTAGAGGGAAAGCAATAGTTGCATCACAATGTACCTGCTTGACATCCACAGTTTGAAGAGGAAGTTACAACAGAATCAACACAAAAGTAAATACCTATGAAATTAGCAAATTTCAGTAAGAAATCACTTTAGATATTATTTGGAAACAGTGAAGTTTATGTTTTACCAGTATAATAAACCATAAATGTTTTGGTAAGATGGTACTACCACACCCAAATACACAGGCATATGAGTTTAAGAAAATGGGAATACGGAAAAGTTTAACTGTCTAAATGCACAACATTTTGAAAACTTATATTAATATTAGAAATAAATACATAAATAATAAAATGAATAAAAATGAGAGGTGAAGAAGAATTAAGAAGTCTTAGAATTTCAATCAAGTGCACAAGATGAAAAAGGCAGTTAACAGAAATTATACTTTAACGGTCTTCGCAGACCCTCGAATTTTCCCCCATGATACTGCCTCGTCGGGACGAGCTCCAGAGTCACTACCATCAAATTCTTGGGCGGTGTTGATGAAGACAGCATAATCTGCACCATTACGCATCATATTTGCATTACATATGTGATGCTTGGGAAGTCCACCACCAAGAATTATAACTCCTGTCTTCCTAGGATTTGCATGGACAGCCTCGCCATTTATGGCCCTTATATCTGTTGAAAAAAATGCAATCAGTTAATTTCATGACACAAATATGTGATGAAACTTGAGACTAAATCCCTACCTTGCACGATGTCAATAACCAAACCAGGTTTGCGGAATGAATGGAAGTATAACATATCACCCAAGGAGCCATCTGTTAATCCTGGGCAAAAGACTGGAATATTGTTCTGAGGAAGTATCACAAAGATGTCAACATTATGACTTTACATGCTAAAACAAACAAATAAAAAATAACTATGAACATAAAATGTTGGATTTGAAACCGAATGTAGGATAAACTGGAATTTGCATACCAAATTAGATTTGGATTTGGCCGAGATCCTAATAACTAAAAGAACATGCGGCCCAAGAACATTTATTTTATCAGTAAAACATAATTTTATTAATGCAAGAGGATATTGAAAAAATTGGAACAGTGTAGAGAAGATTAGCATGGTCAATGTGAAAGGATGATACACAAATAGAGATATGACCCAAAAATATCAAATGAGAACCAGACTAGATGAGCTCTGAATAATTCAGAACACATCAATTTGAACCAAGTTTTAGCATGCAGTTTGAATCATTACATCATAATTTTGATCAAATTACCTAATAGAAAGTGTGAAACATCAACAAGACTCATGAGGAAATATTTATACATGAAGTTATTTTCAATCATTATTTTCAACATACAGATTTGGCTAAGAACTAACTATATTAGACATGTCTGAACCTGGTTAAGATCAGATCAAAAGGTCTGCTAACTGTATCCAACCCATTTTTGGATCCAAACCAAACTCAATGATCCTGCATCAATTTAAGTCCAAAGAATTTAATATGCTAGTTGCAAGTTTGCAATAAACACTTGTCAAGTTTTTCGCTTACTTTTCTCAGCAAAATAAGAACAAAATTCAATTGAAAATGTGGGTTGTGGTTGTGGGGGGCGTAGGTTAGCCCAAGAGAACAGTGGATAAATAGATTAGCCCAAGAGAATATGCAACTACTTGAGGAATTTTTTTTAATATAATTTTTATGCAACTCCAGGTCAGATCCCAAAATCAAACGTCCCTATGATGCCTATAACACTAGCTAGCAACTTTCTTTTCGCTTCCCTTAAAAAAGTCTTTCTCTATTCCCACCAGATTGTTGTCATTAGTAATTACTGCCACTAATAGTCTATCTCATAGCCAATTCCTTGTAAGTGAGAACCTTCTACTTCCCCATTGCCTACATCATGCAAAGTTAGCTAATGGGCGAGCCAACTCAAGGAAACAGGTAAAGAATAAGTGGTTGATGTTTTCTATCTGGGCTTTGCAGGGGCAGCAACAATAGCTAAGTTAGGAACTCATAACAACTGTTACAGTTCTGCCACTGTCCATATAAAAAGAATAAAATTATCCCTTGTGGGTGTTGTTTTCTCGACAAAACTGCAGAAGGGAAGTTGACACCACACCACTGGGGCAAACTCTGCCAGTCAGTTAGGAACTTATAACAACTTGCAATGAAGGCTTCAGTCATATGATCTCACACAAGAATCTAGCAGATGCTGCAATTGTTTGGATCCAAGGAGTTGGATTTAGGGTAATATATTCATATTCTTCCCATTCCTTTAGTCTTTTTCTCAATGCCAAGCCCGAGCAACCTGTCCTTTTAATGATTCTGGCCAAGGAAGTGACTGACCCTTGTTTTCTACGAGAGACATTTAGCATATCCTCAACAGTTGTTGAAGCGGCTTATCTGCAATCCATGAATTCCTTCAGAACTCGATTCACTCACTATTGTTGACTTCGAACATTATGTGGAAGTGAAATTTCTCTTTAAGGTTCACTACCTCTCACCTTCCACAATCATGAAAATCCATTAGTTGATGATACCCGCTTGAAGAAGCATCAACTACTCAACCCCACGTTTTTCTGCAACCAGGAGAGAAGTTTCTTCTTTCTCGAACCTCTCCAAAGCCATTTCGAGAGTATTTTTTATTTTTGTTTTCAAATTGTGAATAAATGACAGCTAGACAAATACAAAGAACTCAATTATATCACCTACGAAATCAAAAACAACAACCCCAAGGAGGATGATATAGTGGTAACCATGGCATTTCATGTACTTACTGGTTCAGAAATTTGGATTTTACCTTGTATGCCCAGTAAAGGTACGACTTCTCATTATCTATCTCTTTTCCCAAGCGAGCAATAACTTTTGATGGGGTCCAAACAATTTTCTGTAGAAAAGAAAAAAAGTGTTATGACGGGCACTATTACATAGTACATTTAAGGACAGTTTCGAATAGCATCATCTTCTGTAAAAAGACAGAAGTGGCAAAAGAAAAACACAAGAAATTTTGTTCATGAGGCGTTGATATAGCTATCAATGATGCAAGTAAAAGATAGTATGGTGAGTTCTTTTATTGTAATTTTCGTTTTTCTTGTCTTCCTTGTATGGTGAGTTCCTCACTCACTTTGTTTACCATGATCAGTAAATTCTGGTGAGTGTTCAACATCACAAAAAAAAAAAAAAAGTAAAAGATAGTATGACGTGATAATCATCATGGTTTAAAGAAAAGTCAATTTCAGTGTAGCTCGAGAAGTTGAAATAAAAGTATGACTCAATTTCAAATGGCCCAGCAGAGTTTAGCAAGCCTTTTTACATCATAAAAGGGTTACTCTTGATAACATCATAACACCATGGTAATATAACAGGTCCCTTACTGATTAAAAAGTTCCAGTCATTGCATAAGCAGATAAGTATGCAATCAAGCCAAGTAGTAAAGTTGTATTCACAACTTGGAATGGGTTTCAACTTTCATGCAGTCTATAAGACATACAATATTTTACTGACATCGTTTTATATTTTTAACTGAGAAATTTGGATGGAAAAAGTAAAACAATCAAACACAATCATGGTAAGGAGTCCTTAGACTGTAAATGTTGGATACGTAGGATGTGGCATGCAGATGCTCTTCCAAAGGTACTCCAGTGAAATTATTTTATTCAGGTTTTACAAATTTTCACCCTGGCATTAGCCTTCAAAGCTCATCCCTTTGTTGATTATATTCAATGTTACACTAGCTAAAAAAAATGACGATAATACCAATAACCATTAGTTTCAAATATAATGTTGTAAAAGGATACAGGAAAGATTACCGCTGCAGTTTGCTCTTCTAGCATTTGATCAAAGATGGGAATAATCCAGTCCTCAAATTTGCAGTAGTTGTCGTTGGGTACTAATAAGTTACCAATACGGTTCAACCCTTTAGAACGTAGATAAGCACCACGAAGAGAGAAATCACCTTTATACGTAGGTGCAAGACACTTTATGAGGTCCTCTTCTATACCTCCAGCTGTTGTAACCACTACATCTACCTGCGACCAGGAAGAGAGAAATTACATTTATATGTAGACAAGTTGCTCGAAAACCATATTGTGATGCATCATAGGACCTAACAAACCCAAAGTTCCAAGGCTGTTATATTTTTCAACTTAACAACCATCTGCAATATTTTGTATTACTTTTAAAATGTTATATAAACCAACTCAGTTTGTGGTGAACTAGTTTTGGACTTTCCAACTTTAGTATGTTCTAGGTTGAGGGTATGGATTTATCTTTTAATCATTTTTATGAGGTATCTTGGTACTAATAGCTACATTATGCACTCAGCTTAATATATAAATGTAGCATCAGGAGGAGGGAAATCTGAGTTGTTTGCATCGACCCAAGTAATTCCCAGGACACTTCTAAATTTCTGTGTTGCTCTCTTAGGAGGCGTTTGACAATGCAAAGCATACACCCTTCTTCTTATCTTAGTAGAATTTATGCTACAAATTGGATAGTTATTTTCAACGTTAATTTGTTTAGATCACATGTGGAGTTGAGGCAGAGTTGAGATAAAAAGTTGGGGAGGATATAATGTGAAAAAAAATAAGGGAGTGGGTAGTTATTTCCAGAAGCCAAAATATTTATAACTCAAAATAAAAAAAATTATTGTTTTCGAATTTAAGCAAACAAAAAAAAACTCCTTAAACATTGAAAGTTTTGGAGTTCCCAAACTTACTCAGGCAATTTTCGGGTGTTATAAGCAAATAAGTTGCTTTTGAGCGAGTTTCCAATCCCCCCCCCCTAGGCTCACTCTGACAGTGTAAGGCTGTGTTTGCAACCAAAAGATATTCCCTTCTACTTGTTCAAAAATAACTCATGCTACAAAGGAGGCAGTTATTTTACTTGTTTGTTTGGTAAATAAATTTATGAAATAGAAGAAAAAAATGGAATTTATGTATCACAAAAACATGGTAATGGATAGTTATTTTAAAAAGTTAAATTGCTTATAAGCTATTAATTAAAACGAAAAACGAACCCTTTGCAATCCAGGACCGATTTACGATTAATCGGGATTAATCGATCTATTTTTCAAAGCATAATATTTTATGTAGCAATAAATCGGCGAGTAAGATGGGCCGATTTATCAACGACTTACCAATTTATCGGTGAGTCACCGATTTCTCGCCAATTTATCTATGACCACTAAACCAAACCACTAAATACCCTATTTGTATCGGTCACATAAACAATTTCCCGCCATTTAGCGACGCATTAATAACACAACTTATAAGTCAAAAAGAAAAAAATTGGATACAAATTTAAGCAAAAAATTAACTAGCAAGAAGTGAAAAATATTGACGAATCCAAATTAACTTAGATGGTTATTGGCGGTTATAAGCATATAAGTTATTTCTGAGTGTGTTCCCAAACACCCCTAAGGCATCACATCAACACAAC
Organism: Berberis vulgaris; assembly: GCA_963556465.1. Lineage (NCBI taxonomy): Eukaryota > Viridiplantae > Streptophyta > Magnoliopsida > Ranunculales > Berberidaceae > Berberis > Berberis vulgaris. The sequence goes on along the minus strand of OY747124.1, from coordinate 103,517,642 downwards.
TAGAATAGGCTATCTAAAAAGTGTGCCATGTGAAGTCTAGTGCATCAATAACATCAGGGGACTCAAGCCTTTTGCCTTAGAGCTTATAGCGCTTTTTCTTTATAGCATTGATGTCCCAACCATGCAAATAACTCCTCACCCATATCAATATCTGTAATAAGTTGGAATCTATATAACCCTGTCCATTGCACCAGCAAAATTGAAGCCATATTCATGATTTTTTCAGACTAATTTTATTTTTTGATTTGCACAAATGGTGACAATATTATAGTTTGGTAGAATTATATTCAGTTTGATTGAAGCAGCATTTGAACTGAAAAATTAATTGCAGGGACCCCATAGCTCATTAACCAAAATAAGCTCATGATATATCTACTTGTGCTACAAAAGCTCAACGATTTGCACTAACAATTCCTTTAATTTGGAAGGAACCAACAACAACAAGAGAGCAAAGCATTAACAGGAGTGAGTAAATTGGATAAGTGACTCACCATGTGATGCTCCACAAGGTATCGAACAATATCTCGAACCCCGGAGGAGACAAGATTGGAAGTAAAACCCAGAAATACTTTGCACTTCACAGACTCTCTGAACTCGGGATCGCCCTCCTCTTCACTACAATCTTCTGCTGGCGGCTCGTGTGATAGCCTCCAATCTAGCTTCAAAGCCCCAAATGCAAAAAAATCAAATTTTTAGAGACAAACAAAGAAAAGCAAGTAACTTTATGAGATTTTTCTACCAAAGAAGAAGAACCCAAACAAACCCACCATCTGATTGACGACTTCGACTGCTTCGCCAAGATTGGAGGCTTGAAAACCAGTGGAACTCAAAGATTTGATGAGCTCTGGCCAGTCTACACCTTGATTGAAATCATAACCCTCGATTGGCACACATTGGCCTTGTAGGTTCTCAGATTCTTTGAACACTGTCGAGTGTACGGACGCCATTCGCTGTTTTTCATCTTCTTTATTCTCTGCAACTTCACCCATTTTCGAAGCTAGTGCCTTTAAACCAGATTGGGGTTGTTGTTGATGAGGACAATCTACAAGATGATATATTTTCCCATGAAAGTCTTACTTGTGAAACAAAGGAAAAAATTGATTATACATATATTTTTGGTCTATAAACAAGGGAGGAAATGAGCCTGAAAAAAAAAGTGACCAAAAAAATTAAAGTTCAGAGGATACATATTATTAAATTGAACAAGCGCATCAAGGGATGTGTCAGATATCAAAGTTGGCACATGTATCAAGGAGTGCATGGGGTGCTATGGATCAAGTGTATGTTGGCTATCAAATTAAACAGGTGACTCAAAAGTACTTTGGATGGAGGCGGGTCAAATGGCTATACTGCATATTAAACTTAGCAAGTGGATCAAGGGGTACGTTGGGAGTACCATAGTGATAGGAACTGACCTGTTTATGGTGATATTTCTGCAGGAATTGAAGAATCCAAGCCAATCAACACTGAATCACAATGTCAGAGTGGTGATCCCTGGAAACAAAGGAGCTTTGCAAGATACAATCGAGATGAAAACAGATACAAGAGTCTTATATCCAATGAAGATTGATTCAGAAAGAAAGGAATCTGAGCCTTATATCCCTGCGTAGGAAGCACAGGAGGTCATGTGCACAGATCTGAGCCGTCGGATCTGATCCAACGGTTCAGATCGATGGATTTTTAAAAAAAAAAAAATTTGAAATCCATCGATCTGAGCCGTTGGATCAGATCTGACGGCTCAGATCTGTGCACAGGACCTCCTCCTGTGCTTCCTACGCAGGGTTGATGAAGTCAACTATAACGAAATCAAACTTAACACACTAGCCATATTTCAACACACTAGCCATATTTCAAAAACTAACTATAACGAAATCAAACCTGCATTCACATAATGAAAAATGGAGAACGAAGTAGGATGACTGAACTGACGCAAAAAAATCACGCAAAGAACAACAGAATAATTCGTCTCAAATGTTATTTATACTGATGATTCCCTTAAAAATGACTGAAATATGTAAAGCTTGACTGAATATGATGCAACTTGCAAGATTGGCTTATAGATATCAACTCTAAAATTTTGGACCATATCCTAACCAGAATGGGATTTGATGGCTGTTGAAGAGGCTAGATAAGAAAATGTATTCAAGGCATCCCCCTTTTCCATATTGGTGAATGTTTCTCCAGCAAGTTTCTTCCAAAATTCTAGTGGGCATAGGCAAGGATTCCTGTATCCTCAATTTTATATATGCTCATATTAGAGGCTACTCTGGATGATTGGATTTCACTCTCAAGATTACCTAGAGATATCTATGATCAATGAAATGGTCTTTGTATTTGAAGATTATGTTTTGGTAAGGTATTTATACACTCTATCTCCCTTCTTAATCCTAAAGCCAACAAGCTTCCAATGTTACTTGGGAAAAAAATTCATACCAAATCCTAAATGTTTGCCTACTTTTGTCATCCATATTATGTTTGCTATTCTCAGTTTACTAGCAGTTTCTATTGCTACTACAAAACCTGAATACATCTAGCATACCAGGTCTACTCAAAGATCCACCATTATGTATGTAAGCCAAAATAGATCAACTTCAGTAATGAAAATTATGAAAAAAGGAATTCCAGAAGAAAATAAAGAACATACCTTTAGTTTCTCAATCTAATGAACCTTGTCTAACTTCCGACATTACTGTATCACCATCCTCATCATAACTTCACTTCAATTAGGGTAACAAAATCACACTGTAAATCATGAAATTGTGTTAAAATACTAACAAACAACACAACAACGTCGTTATCAAATTTCAAACCAAAAAATCGAAAAAAAAAATATATATATACACTGTAAATCAAATCTCATCCACTTCACTTCACTTCAATTAGGGTAACAAAATCACACTATAAATCATGAAATTGTGTTAAAATACTAACAAACAACACAACAAATTAGTTATCAAATTTCAAACCAAAAAATAGAAAGAACCAAAAAAAAAATATATATATATATATATATACACTGTAAATCAAATCTCATCCACTTCACTTCACTTCAATTAGGGTAACAAAATAACACTGTAAATCACACTGTTCTTCAGATTTTTAATCCTAGCTCTAGTAGAAACCCTAGATATATAAATCCCCAACAAGAAATCAGCCACAAAGAGGGAGAGAATGAGAGGGAAAATACAATTAGACAAAGGTAGCAGCTTTACCTTTTGGGAGAGGGTGGCGATTCGTCTCCCACTTCTCTTCTCTGTCGAGCTTCGTTGGGGAGAGGGAGGGCTTCTCTGTCGAGCTTCGTTTGGGGAGAGGTAGGGCTTTGGCGGTCAGGCTTCGTTTGGATTGCTTCTCCTCTTCTCTTCTCTTTCTGCTCCTCTCTCTGTCTGTCGAGATGGAAAGGGGAAGAAGGAGAGAGGTTCCCACTTCTTTTTCCCCCAAATTTCGATTACCCTACCCCCAACTCCTTTTTTTTTTTTTTTTTTCGAAGGATGCTCTTGCACGTGCGCAGGAGCCTCCCTCGCCCACTTTCTCGACAAGTATAATTACTCAATTTATAAACAATACAAAATTTGGGTCAGTATATTAATACTGGTGTGAGCAAACTTATAAATCAAGATACAACTACACAATTAAATAACATTCAAATAATATGCATTTCACCTTAAGGAAACATGTAATTTTCATTCGATGATCTAATGAGCTTTTAGTTTTTTCTCTAAAGGCAATCCTAAATACATGCTAACATAATAATCCGTACAAAATTTTCATGTGATGACAATATCAAAAGTTTTTTTTATTACCTTAGTTTTAGCTTATTTTTCACAATTGCACTCTTCTACTGTGTCAAACATACCTCACCCAAGTGTATCTCATTTGCATTTGAAACCACTTGAAGCGTACATGACCCAAGTGGGGTGCCCGAAGTTCGATATATGGCAAACATTTTCTAAACATTACACATACCACCGAACTCACATGGAATGTCGTGCTCGATATGCCAATAAGTACGCATATCAAAATTATATACCACGTGTACAAGCAAATATTATACTGAAACACATTTTTCATTTTTTTCTCATTTTCTTTCTGGAGTTGTGGAAAATAATATTACTAAATTTTTATATTTGTAATAACAATGGAAATAACAATATGAATAATAGCATCTGTGAAAGACAGTGTAAATAACAATTACCACTTTAATAACATTGTGTGATTCCTGACATTTTTAAACACTTATAATAACACCATGACTGCATGTGATATAACAACACCATGTGAAGTTTTTAAATGTAGTATAACAACACATGTGAATAACAATATGAATACCAACACATGATATGATATGCCCTACGTGCATATATGTTAATAGCATATGACAAGACATAATTAAAAGTTACGTACAAAGAAGATCTTTAAACAATTATAATATGGGATAATTATACTTCAAATAAGACAATTAAAATTTTATACATAATTAAAAGTTTTGTGACAATTATAACTTTTGCACTTGTTAATATGTGACAACAAATGATTAAAGATGCCTGAAATCTTTAAAATTATAATTTAAAAAATATATTCTTTTTACCCCTGTGAATAGAATTTTTCTACAAGACATGATTTCCACATATTAAATTAGATATTGAATTGTAAATGTCAGAACTTTAATTATTAGGGGGTGTATTGTATATGGATTCTTATGGAATTGATAAATAATTTGAAAAGTCCACGGACTCTTTAAATTGTCCACAGACTTTTTAAATTGTCCACGGACTTCTGCTGATTTCTTAAATCCATAGACTTTTGCTACAGACTTTCTAGAGATTTATGAAAATCCACGGATTTTGTATGAACGACTTTTACAGATTTCTAATTATTTGCAAGATAAAAAAGAAGTTGGTAAATAGTGATGAAACAAAAAAACGTCCGCATATAATTAACAAAAGTGAGAGATACATGTGCTAAAAAAACTAGAAAAAAAAAGGTCGTTAATTAGCATCTTTAAAATAAGAAGTAAACGTCCATAAAATTGTATTATGATCATTCTTCTTCGTCATGATCATGATCACTTTCTTCATTATCATTGTTAGCAACGTTGACGTTTGCTTGAGCTGTTGCCCACATTTGATTAGCAATACTCATTCTCCATTGATTAGCATTTTATCTTTGCTGCTCTTGGGTTTGAATATCATCTCATTCAAAATTATCTTCATCATTCTCACCATCTCTTTTCCTCCAATTTTTCTTCATCAAGGAGTAAGAAAATTGCAACACCACTTAATTCAATTCAGTTACAACACACAAAAATCAATCCAAAAAATCAAAATGGGTCCAAACTACCACTTCGACTCCTCCACCCACCCCACCACCACCGCTAATACCACCATGGCTGCTGCAGCAGGAGCAACCATAAGCTCATGCTTCTCAAAATGTATCAAAAACCCAAAACCCCACTCTTCAGATTGTTCTGTGTTTAGAGTTTCTTGTACTAGAACATTACAAGTGGCTTCTATATCTCACTCTCACACACTTGAGTCATTTTCGATCAACCACAAATGGCATTTGCCAAGGTTTTTGGCTGCTGTGGTGCAAGACGAGTTGGAAGGAGCCATTGAAACTGAACCAGTAGTTGAGGAGAAGGAAGAAGAACCATCAGAACGGGTGGTTGAAGAAGGAGGAGAGGCAGAGGCTGCAGTTGAAACTAGTCCTCCTGCCAATACTAAACTTTATTTTGGTAATTTGCCTTACAATTGTGATAGTTCTCAACTTGCTGGCATAATTCAGGATTACGGAAGCCCCGAGCTCGTTGAGGTTTGTATTCTACCATCATCATGCACTTATTATTACTTTGTTTTTGCGTAGCTTTTTTCTTGTAAAGTTTAGTGTACTTTAATTGACTAATGAACCAGTTTATACAAAGACAATGTCACAGACTTCAAGTAAATTTTCCCATCAAATAGAAAACAAGATAACAACATGGTTCAGTTAATTACAGAAAAATAAATTGTTTCTCCCTTGGAGATAAAATAATAACAAATTAGACAAGCCAACATATCGATGATTATGATAACACTTGGATATTCCAACTTAGATGATTTTTTTTCCATGATCCACCGATAAAGTGTTATCCAGTCGATTAGAATGCAGCATTGCCACGTAAAAATAAATTGAAGATCTGAAACTGGGGCTAAAGTGTACTCTCTTCTGAAAGCATTGTTGTCCCCTTTATTGAACTGCAAGAAAATGAAAATGTGTGAGGATGTATCTTAAGAGAAAAGGAATGATCAATTTTCGTATAACAGTCTATACTTGCATCAATTATTTTGGCTAATAGCATTTAGTAGCCACTAGGATGTGGAGGGGATTTGTAGACGTATGGAGGAGGTGGGGATGGAGATGGAGGGGGAAGTGACTTGTAAATGTAGGGAAGGGGTGGGGACGGTGATGGTGGAGATTTGTAGAGGTAGGGAGGAGGTGGGGATGGGGATGGTGGAGGTGAAGATATGTAAGATAGAAAAAGAATCGAGAAAACAAGAGGACGAGAACCAACCTCTTCGCGGCTGGCACAAGAAAGAACTTTGGGAGACTTTTTTTCACGTTGAAATCTTTGATATGGAGACTGGCAAACTATTGAACTTTGTTATTTATATCTAACACTACAAAGTCCATGAGAATTCATGATTTTCCAAATCCATAAATATGAATGATATTTTGAATACCCTAAAACTTTTGTGGACTTTCTGAAATCCATATTGAATACTCCTAGACTTTGTGGATTTCAGAAATACTTTTTAAAATCCTGATTGAATACCCCTAGACTTTTGTGGACTTTTTAAAATCCAAATTGAATACACTTGGATTTTCAGAATCCATGGAATTTATTAAATTGCCCACAAAATCCAAATACAATACACCCCCCTTAATCTATCCGAATTTGGGTTCACATTTGGCTGGGAGCTATATGCTAAAAAAAAAGTACCTTCCATGTTGACTTAAGGTTCAAAAGCAAATCAATGTTCTCTCTATTTTTTTATTATCTATTAAATAACTCGTACATCTTGCATGGGTATATAAGTAATACATCTCTCTATTATTATTATTATTATTCTTCGGCACAGTTGCCAATGTAAATAGCCCGTACATCTTGTACTTGTGTTTTCAACTCATTGTATACTTATTGTTTTGTGTGCGTGTGTATGGCTTTCAAAATAATCTTTACCTCTCCAAAATAAGCACAAACAAACATACAGACACACTTAGAATAAGGAACATGATGGATGGATGGATATTATTCGATTTGTTTATTGTAGAATAGATTTCAATTATAAATAAATATCAAAGGTTAAGCATTTAATAGAGTTTAACTCACAAGATGCGAAAACTCTAAAGTTGAAGAAAAGTCATTTCTTCTTTCACCGCTTCATGCTCTTAGTAGGGTTTTTTTCCTGTGTGTATAAAAAGAAAGAAAGTGCCTATGGTTTATTGTAAAAGGGTTCTAATCAGGGTTTTGTCTAATATTCGCTAAACATGCTCACCACTTCTATTCTTTTACTCACTACAAACCAAAGTCCCAATTAATATTATCAAGTATTTATATATGCATAAATATTATCAAATAATAAAATAAGTAACATTATATTTGCAAATAATTAGGCGGGGTATTACACATGTGGTTATGTCAAAATCCTTCGAACAAGGGTATAGACATTAGAGTTTGGGATAGCGGGAGGGGTCTGCATGTAATGAGTCATGAACTGTTGTAAGTTTGATTGAATGGCAAACTAAAAGAATTTAAAGTTTGTTCCAATAGGAGATATGCAGGATCGACCTTTAGATTTTAGGGGTCTGATGCAGGTTCAATAAGTGCAGCCTACCAACAATTAAAAAAAAACAATAATTTCAAAATGCAGTGAATGGGTTTGAGCTCATGACACTTACCTCGCTACAAAAAGCGTTAGCTAAACAATTACCAACTGAGCAATAAATAAACAAAACTTGGGAGGCCTATTTATAAACAATATCTAACATTTAAGGGCTATAAAATGTCAATTTTTTGGGGGGCCCAATTTGTCGAATGTCACGATTGGTTCAAGGTCAGGCCTAGAAATATGTGCAAGGCTGAGGAAAATATTAAGAGCCACCATGCCACAACTACATTAAATCTCATTGAGATATGCCCAGGCTGAAGTCGATAGCATGAATTGAATTTGAAACACTGTTGAGAATGTAAAAAAATTCCAATTTCTAAATATTAAGAGTTTATAGTCTAACTTCCTTTTTCCAATGACGAGTCTTCCATGTCATTGTGATGGCTAAGAGAAAAAAAATTCTATTTCCATAGAGTAAGGCTAGATGGCGAGGAAATGAGCGACGAAACCAGCAAGGGGAGTGAGGTGGAGGGAGGGGAACCATTCCCTCTCCTCGGGATGCGCGCGTTGAATTTTTTGCACGCATCCTGAGGGAAGGGAATGGTTCCCCTCCCTCCACCTCACTCTCCTCGCTGGTTTCCTCGCTCATTTCCTCGACATTTAGAATTCCCCATTTCCATATATCGGTTTGACTAGTGCATAATCTTATGTCGAATTTGTCTGATTGAATCTCAAGACAAATTTGACAACTCATAATTGGATCTCAAGACAAATTGGTGGTTAATATTGTATGAAAATTAAAATGTGCATCTCGAGACACATCGTCAGGTTGAATAAAATCTACCCTCAAACATTTTCTTTACCTATCCCTCATCTTCTTCTCCCCTTCCCCCGCCTCCAGTTTTGTACCACCCTCTCTTCTCCCTTTTATCCCTCCTTGCTTTTTGTTTCGCCGGCGAGCACCCATCCCCTTCCCTCCTCTCCCTTTTAGTGTATCCGCATCATCGGTGAACCAAATCTCATCCCTCCCCATCTTCATCTTCATCCCCAACCCAGCTCACCCTCCTTTTTCCCCACTACCACAACCTTCCTCCCCAATTCACCTTGACATCTGCACCGACTGTTACTCATTCATACTAAACTGCCTATTATCCAGGCATTGACTTGCCTAATTGGGGTCACAGAAGGGGTGGCGATTGTAGATGTGGTAATTGATGCATGTATTGCAAGAAAACAACATCGAAATACCATTTTTGGCACTTCATATGCAAATTCTTTGCAAGTTTTGTTCATCAGTTGGTGCCTTGATTGGGTACTCTGTATTAGTGGCATGTTTCTTCGTCATCTTGGTGCACAAGTGCTTTGAATTTATTCTGTTTGAATTCATTAATCATATATTATTGTCATTTTTCAGTATTATTGAAATTGGGTCTTTTTTAATTTTATTGCGGAGATCTTTGGGTCTCTTGGCACACTTCCACTAACAAGCCTCTTGAGAATAAGGCAATTAGTTTATTTTTCTTTGATTTATACTTTTAGGTCAATTTGAATTCACTACCACATGAGTGTTCAGACAGTTGGGTATTGAGTTGGTGTTGCAGTTGATAAAAGTTGAGCCATTGAGTCCTACTAAGGGTTAGCTCCTCGTCCAATCATGAGGTATCTTCAGCTCTGGTCACCAAAGAAACTAAAGTTTAGAGGGCCGAGACTAAATTTGAGAAACATAAGCAAGATTGGTGCAATTCATTCTAGCTTGCTTGGTTCAGGGAAGTAGATGAGGGAGGGGGAGGGATGGTGGTCGCCACCTGCGAAACGGAGGGAGGGGGAAGAGCTAGTGGTCGCCAACAATATAAAGACACGGAGAGGGAGATGAGGGAAGGGGAGGAGTGCTCGCCAATGAAATAAAGAAGTAGAAAGGGGGGGAAGGGAGAAGGGAAGGGCATTACAGAGTTGAGGGAGGGGAGAGGGAAGAAAAAGATGGGGGGATGGGAGGAGAAAATGTTTGATGGTGGGTTTTTTTTTTTTTTTTTTTTTTAAACCTTAGGATGTGTTTCGAGATACACATTTTAATTTTTCATACAATATTAATCATCGATTCATCTCGAGATTCAATTTTGAGTTGTTCGAGGCTAATATTGTAACCTCAGCCATTTGGTCAATTTAGGGATATTTTGGGCATATGATCATTTGAAAATAAACAATCAATGGATGTGGACTGCTGAGTTTTTTTTTTTTTTTACCCTTAACCTTCCCTACCCCATGCCGCTTCGAACCCGTGACGTGTGATTCCATCTGTCACACCTCTACCAACTGAGCTGGTACGCCTTTGGCGTGGATTGCTAGTTTGGGGGGCATCTGCAAAACAATATATTTTAGAGACTAATCATTAATTGACTATTTATTTTGGGAGCTTAAGTTAAATTAACCATTAATCAATCAACCATACATCATAACTTTGTTAAGGGTTAAGGTTTGTTGCGGAAGGTATTTAACCATCATTTGGAGGGACTTATGGGAACACACTCCCATCTAATTGGGCATCTAAAGAGTATACATTGCTTGGGCGTATTTGACAAATGAAAATAACTTGTAATTCATCATCTTCCTCAACGCATCATCTTCCTCAACACGAGGCTAGTTAGCATTGACAATCAAATGGAGTTTTTTCTTGTTCTTTTATTTATTTATTTTTCTCCAATTTTTTGGGGTGTTGGGTTCAGTCATTTCCAGCAAAAAAAAGCTTAACATTTTCTAGAATTTAGCCTTCCATAATAATTTTCATAAATTCTTATTGATTGCATTTGAGTATCATAATAAAGTGTGTCAATGAACTCAAAATTAAAACATGAAATAATATTTTCCAAGCTTTTGCAACTGAAAACACTCCATTAGAATTACCTTCATTACCAGTTGTAATTTTATATTTTTTTAATCAAGGGTGGGAGTTGAACTCCTGTAAACAAACTCCTTGCCTCCCTAAAGAATTTGAGTTATTAGACAAGGTGTTCAATGCAACTTAACCATAAAATGTTTTTTATGACTAGGGTTTAGGTTCTAAATGTTTGATTCTTTGACCGACTAGGTTTGGATTCAAATTAAACTATGCAAATAGAGTTTTGAGTGTATGATAAAAGATTTGTTAGGGCTTAACAGACCAACTTGATCCAATTGAGAAAGAACATAAATGCTTTAATTATATTATTGGCTCAACATTGGGTTTCATTAAGATAGTTCTTAGTTGAATGAAGCCTTTGGGTTAGCTCATTTTCCACACACATCGGTTTATGGATAGTTTAACATATTGGATCTAAAGACAAACATCAACAAAAATGTTAATTTTGGTCACCTAGCTATTGTTCAAAGTTTCTTTTAGGCTTAAAATGTTGAGGGAAATATAAAATTGATAGAGGTCTAAAATCCACATTTTAAGACCCATAAGTGAACTTTGGAAAACAAGGAAAGACAAATATTACGTTCACCAGTGGGCTTACCCCATCTGTAGCTCCGGGTGAATTAATTTGTTTCAAATAAATTTTGTTGATACTTTATTTTGGACTCTATATCAATGTCAACGGGTTTTATGAGAATGTAGATTTTACTTTCTCAATATGTTATGCATTTGACACACTTTTAGTGTTCATTTGTTGTACCCATGACCCTCCATCGTCAAAACTAGCCTCCTTTTAATTAGACATTCTAAAAAATAACCATCAAATGAACTAAATCAACACACCTTAAAGACTTTGAGGCGGATGTATAGTGACGTTGAAGGCATGTCACATTTCCCCCCAATATTGCCCTTATTTTTTTTTTCTAAGTTTAGAAGTGCACATTATACTTAACATAAATTAAAATTTGACCTCCAGGTATTAAAAAAATGTAGAGATATGTCCTAGGCTGAAATAGGGAAATCAATAAATAACTTAATTTTGTTTAGGGCCACATGTAATTACTATAATGACCTCTTTAAATATCAAATAATAATTTTACAAAAATTACGATTTTTTAATTTTATTATTGTGGAACTTCGACGTGCATTATATAAAACAAAAAAGAATTGCAAAACGGCTATTTTGTCAAATTATTTAGGTTTTTTTTAAATTTTTTTTTTTTTTATTGATAGATGGTGGTTATGAAACCTTTTATTGGGTCATAAGACTGAACTCGAGTACGTGTAGACAATTATAAATCTTTTGAGAAATAAAAAAATATTTGATTGTGTGCTCTACAACATGGAACACAAACATATATTACACGAGCAAACGATCTTGCATGTATATATAAATGCGTGCAAGTGTAGTATTGAAAAGGGACTAGTTCATATTATTTGATAAGAGAGATAGAGATGCAAAGAATTTTTATATCTATGTGCATGACCTTTAAAATCGATGAGATTGACGAGACTCTGGATCACTTGTTGGTTCACTACAGATTCTCCAAATCTATTTGAGACAGTTTCTTGTTAGAATTTGGTTTGAGTTTGATGTTTCAAGGTTTTCTTTTGGATTAGTTAAGTTGGTAATTAGGTAATTCGTTTATTATCATTTCGATAAATAGGTAATTAGGAATTTTAGTAAACATTGAAGGAAATCCCATTCATATGGCTCATTTTCTTTTCTTGTGTGAACTTCGGCCGATGCTTACAAAATTTCTTGGGTAATAACTGATGTGCTTGTTGGACAAATCCAATAATGTGGGCACACATATGTAATATAACGTGTATTGCTATCTTAAAGTGTAGTCCATTTAAATATGTGATCTAATAGGGGTATTGGACGATAAGGTATTAATAAATAACATGGTGTAAATAAGGATGTAATTTCTAATTCAATGAGGGGCAGAATTGGAAATTCACAGCCCGTAAGTTGAAGGGTTGTGACTTATGGGCATTATAAATAGGATGGGTCCCCGATTGAGCGTATGCGTAATTGAGAAATTTTTTGGCATTGTCTTCTGTATCCTCTCAACAGAGAACTAAGGGAAAACGCTTGAATCAATCGGAAGATTCAAACAATCCAAACTCATCACAATCAACGAGGAAATCGTTATGGATCGATTGGGTATGTTTCTATTCTTCTTGTTTCCATTGAATCAACTAGAGTCTTAAGTTTTTAGTTTAAATACAACAATTGGTATCAGAGCTACTCCTGTTGATTCCATGTGAAATTATAAAGGAAAACATACAGTGATTATTTGTTTCATACAGTGATATATAGATTCATACAGTGATATATATTCATATAATAGCAAGGCAATTGAATACTATATGTTATTTATGATTATAGATTCATATAGTTTATCTATCTGGACATGATTATAAAGACATGATTATAGATTCATATGAATAGCATGAATACAATGATTATGGATTATGGATTAATACAGTGATTATTGATTAATACAGCGATTGATATAGCATGATCTGGACCTACAGTGATTATGTATTCATGATTATAGACTTGAATCTATATAGATATGTATTCATGGCAATTGTCTTCACTATTTCATTGTGAGTGTAATTGTATTCAGTGATTACAATGTAATTGTATTTCCTATTGAAATAGATTACAATTTGGATCAAGGTGAAATAGATGTATTAAAAAAAAAAAAAAAAAAAAACCCGATTTCACTGTTGCGATGAACAGTGATACGCGATTTCGTGAACAGTGATATGCAATGTCGTGAATAGTGAAAAACGATTTCACTGTTACAGTGAACAGTATCTGCGATTATGCATTATTAAAAAATATATATTATTATTGTTCACATTGACCAATACTATTCACTGTTGGGCCTGGCGAATGTTGGGCTTGTATAGTGACTGTTCACGGGCCTGGTGATTATTCAGTTGACTGTTCACGGGCTTGGTGATTGTTCACCTATTGGGCTTGTTAGTACATTTTACTGTGACTATTGGGCCCGTTGCTGTTGGTAATATTGTTTTAAAATATTGGGACCTATGTAATTGTGGGTATATCTTATTTAGACCCATGTTTTAATTGTATTAATGGCTATATTTTATTTATACATAGAATATAATTTTGGTTTCATGTATCACTATTGTGTTCCTTATTTAAAATTTACATCATTTAACTAATAAGTTGCCAAAGCAACCACTGTTAGAAAATATTGGTTGATTTTAAATAAGTGAGCATGCTACATCCATGTGAAACAATCGGCCCAAAGGAAGATTGTTTTGACCGGATAGTCCCTAGTCTTAAATATGTGATAAAGTTTACTTTACCATGCTTTTATTATGTCAGTCCAAAGAAATGCATAATATTAGGTCGGTTTCATTGTGTACGAAGAGTACCACTTACAGATTGATATTTCTGTCCAAAGACTAAATAACAATGTTGTGCTAGGTATCTTAATATGGGTTTTTTATTTACCTATTGTATGAATTTAAAAGTTTATGCAATTGAATAATGATGTGAATATGTTATTTATGTAATTTATTCTCTGTACAGCTACTATATCTGCTACTAGTATATCTGCTGGTGTAAATAATATTCCCATGCTTAATGGGACAAACTTCAAGGACTGGAAAGAGAACGTGTTAATTGTTCTTGGATGTATGGATCTGGACCTTGCCTTAAGGATTGAGCAACCCGCTCCTCTTACAGATGCAAGTACTCCTGATGCCAGAAAATACTTCGAGAAGTGGGAACGCTCCAATCGCATGAGTCTCATGCTCATCAAGCGAGGTATTCCAGAAGCCTTTAGGGGTGCAATATCCGCAGGGGTGACCAATGCTAGTGAGTTCCTTACTGAACTTGAAAAGGGTTTTGCTAAAACGATAAGGCTGAAACAAGCACGTTTTTAGCTAGTTTGATTTCATTAAAGTATAAAGGCAAAGGGAACATTAGAAAGTACATCATGGAGATGTCTCATCTATCTTCAAAACTTAAAGCACTGAAGCTTGAGTTGTCTGAGGACTTACTCGTGCATCTAGTTTTGATATCACTTCCTCCACAGTACAGTCAGTTTAAGGTCAGTTACAACTGTCAAAAGGAGAAATTGACTCTTAATGAGCTCATTTCCTACTGTGTGCAAGAGGAAGACAGGTTGAAGCAAGACAGAACGGAAAGTGCTCATTTTGCAAGCACCTCTAAAGATAAGGGCACAAAACGAAAGAAGGATAATGAAGCTGCTAAGAGTCCAGCACAAAAGAAACAGAAAGGCAATGAGGGTTGTTTCTTTTGTAAGAAACCTGGACATGTAAAGAAGGAATGTACCAAGTATCACGCTTGGCGTGCTAAAAAGGGTATGTTTCTTGCTTTGGTCTGTTCTGAGGTTGACTTAGCTTCAGTACCTAGAAACACTTGGTGGTTAGATTCCGGTGCTACTACTCACATAAGTATTTCTATGCAGGGTTGTCTGAGCTACCGAAAGCCAAGTGATGCTGAAAGACGCATCTTCGTGGGCGATGGAAAATCGGTAGAAGTGGAAGCAATAGGAAACTTTAGGTTACTCTTAGGGACTGGTTGTTATTTGGAACTGAAAGACACTTTTGTAGTACCGTCATTTAGACGGAATTTGATTTCTATTTCCTTGTTGGACAAATTTGGATATTGTTGTTCATTTGGAAATAATCAATTTTGTCTTTCATTAAATTCCAATATTATTGGTACTGGTTCATTAAGCACATTTGATAACCTATATCTTCTTGATACTATTGCCTCATATAATGTAACCTTGCATGTGGAATCACATGGTACTAAGCGTAAGCTAAATGAAGGAAATTCATCAAAACTATGGCACAAACGTTTAGGACATATCTCGAAAACGAGAATGGCGAGACTTGTGTCAGATGGCATAATAGATTCTCTTGATTTTTCAGACTTTGATGTCTGTATGGAGTGCATCAAGGGAAAACAGACCAAACAAAAGAGATTAGGTGCAAACAGAACTTCAGACGTCTTAGAATTGATCCACACAGATATTTGTGGACCATTCCCTTCGGCTTCTTGGAATGGTCAACAATATTTTATATCATTCATAGACGATTACTCACGCTATAGGTACCTATATCTCATTCATGAGAAATCTGAGTCACTGGATAAGTTCAAAGCTTTCAAAGCTGAGGTTGAGAACCAACTCAACAAACGAATTAAAAGTGTCAGGTCTGACCGTGGTGGTGAGTATTACGGCAGATATGACGGTTCCGGTGAACAACGTCCAGGACCATTTGCTAAATTCCTAGAGGAATGTGGAATCGTCCCACAGTACACCATGCCGGGATCACCTAGCATGAATGGTGTAGCTGAAAGACGAAACCGAACTCTTAAGGACATGGTAAGGAGTATGATCAATCATTCTACCTTACCTGAATCACTCTGGGGAGAAGCACTAATGACTGCAACTTACATCCTTAATAGCGTACCAACTAAAGCAGCTGCCAAAACACCTTATGAACTTTGGACAGGTAGAAGACCTAGTCTAAAGCATTTTCACATTTGGGGATGTCCAGCTGAAGCAAGGCCTTATCGGCCGAATGAAAAGAAATTGGACTCCAAAACAGTGAGCAGCTACTTCATTGGTTACTCTGAGCAATCCAGGGGCTATAAGTTCTATAATCCCACTATTAAGTCCATTTTTGAAACGGGGATAGCAACATTTTCTGAGGATGTCGAGTTTGGGGGGAGAAATCAGGTACGAGACATTGTCTTTGAGGAGGAATCAATTTCGACTCCTACTACTGTTGTTGACAATGTACATGTTCCAATACCTGTCATTGATCAAGAAGCAGATCTGGAACCTCAACAGGACAATGTTGAACTACTCCCTGCTCCAATTGAATTAAATATTCCAGAAGAACAAACTCAACAACCTTAAGATCAAATGCCATTAAGGACATCCACGAGAGAAAAGAGAAGAGCTATTCCAGATGATTATATGGTATTTCTCGAAGAACATGAGAAAAATGATGGATTGGTGAAAAATGATCCAATCAACTTCCATCAAGCCATGCACGATTCTAACTCTCAAAAGTGGATAGATGCTATGAATGAGGAGTACAAGTCTATGCAAGACAATCAAGTTTGGGATCTTGTCCCATTGCCTGAAAATACTAAGCCTATTGATTGTAAATGGATATTCAAAACCAAGAAGGACTCAAAAGGTAATGTGGAAAAGTATAAAGCTGGTCTTGTAGCTAAAGGCTTCACTCAAAAGGAAGGCATCGACTATAAAGAGACTTTCTCTCCGGTGTCAAAGAAAGACTCATTTAGGACAATCATGGCTCTTGTTGCACATTTTGACTTTGAGTTGCATCAGATGGAAACAACGTTTCTCAATAGCGACATTGATGAAACAATTTATATGGTGCAACCAGAAAACTGTGTCTGGAGACCCAAAGAATATGGTTTGCAGACTAAAGAAATCCATCTATGGGCTCAAGCAAGCTTCCCGTCAATGGTACTACAAATTTCATCAAGTAATTGTCTCGTTTGGTTTTGAGACAAATGTTGTTGATAACTGTGTGTATCATAAGTTCAGTGGGAGTAAGCATATCTTCTTGGTTTTGTATGTTGATGACATATTGCTTGCCACTAATAATATAGACATGTTGCACGAAACCAAGAGATTTCTATCAAAGAAATTTGAAATGAAAGATCTTGGTGAAGCTTCTTTTGTCTTAGGGATTCAGATATACCGGGATCGTTTTCGGGGTATTCTTGGATTATCACAAAAGGGCTATATAGAAAAAGTGTTTAAAAGGTTTGACATGCAAGATTGTAAACCAGGAGATACCCCTATATCTAAAGGAGACAAATTCAGTCTTAAACAGTGTCCTAAGACTAAACTTGAAGTTGTAGAGATGCAAAAGATCCCCTATGCATCCGCTGTTGGGAGTCTTATGTATGCTCAAGTATGTACACATCCAGACATAGCATTCATTATTGGAATGCTTGGCAGATATTTGGATAACCCTGGGATGAGTCACTGGAAAGCAGCTAAACGGGTTATGAGATACTTACAGAGAACTAAGGATTACATGCTCACATACAAGAGATCAGATCAGTTGGAGATCATAGGGTATGCTGATTCTGATTTTGCTGGATGCCAAGATAGTAGCAAATCTACATCATGCTACATTTATCTGTTAGCTGGAGGAGCTATTTCTTGGAGAAGTGCTAAACAGACACTCATAGCTTCTTCCACCATGGAAGCAGAATATGTGGCGTGTTTTGAGGCCTCCAACCACGGATTATGGCTGCGTTATTTTGTCACTGGGCTGCGCATTTTGAATGACATAGAAAGACCACTAAAGTTATATTGTGACAATAAGTCAGCAGTTTTATATGCCAACAACAACAGGAGCTCGTCTAGGTCAAATCATATTGACATAAAGCTCCTGTTTGTGAAGGAGAGAGTAGAGAATAAACAGATTTTCATAGAGCATATTGGGACACACTCCATGATTGCGGATCCGCTTATTAAGGGATTACCACTCAAGGTCTTTCATGAGCACACCGCTCATATGGGTGTTATGTCACATGAGGATATCATGAGTGGGAGTTTTGTTGTTCTATGATGAATTTTTGGACACATTGGTGTAATTTAGTATTTTCTGCAGAAATAAAGTCTTCAGTCAATTGTCTGTTTATTATATGTTTGATCTCATTAAAGATTAAAGTTGGACCGGTTGGAAATAGACATGTTTGGATCACATCACATGTAATTTTCATGCTCTACATCCATGTTTGATCTATGTCATTTGATTATATTGGTATATGTGACTATTGATGGATTTCGTTACGCTACTTGTGACGCAAATCGCTTTAATCCTATATCAGTATAGTCAATGGACGAGATTGTTTCGAAATACCTTTACTTGTGATAGCAAGTTTTGAGCTCATAAGGTTATACACATTAACGATAACATATGTGGCCCAAGTGGGAGATTGTTGGACAAATCCAATAATGTGGGCACACATATGTAATATAACGTGTATTGCTATCTTAAAGTGTAGTCCATTTAAATATGTGATCTAATAGGAGTATTGGACTATAAGGTATTAATAAATAACATGGTGTAAATAAGGATGTAATTTCTAATTCAATGAGGGGCAGAATTGGAAATTCACAGCCCGTAAGTTGAAGGGTTGTGACTTATGGGCATTATAAATAGGATGGGTCCCCGATTGAGCGTATGCGTAATTGAGAAAATTTTTGGCATTGTCTTCTGTATCCTCTCAACAGAGAATTAAGGGAAAACGCTTGAATCAATCGGAAGATCCAAACAATCCAAACTCATCACAATCAACGAGGAAATCGCTATGGATCGATCGGGTATGTTTCTATTCTTCTTGTTTCCAATGAATTAACTAGAGTCTTAAGTTTTTAATTTAAATACAACAGTGCTTACTAAAGCTATTTAGCTGATGAGGATACTTTCTAGTTCTATCACATTTGGAGCTAGAATCGTCAGAGTTAGAATCCTACAATTTTCTAAGGGTATGTCTCTGTGGTGAAATCATAGAATCTTTAATTTATATTTACGAACAAAAGTTTTTGTAAGCCATTTGCCCTTGTTTGCTATTTCTTGGTTTTACTATTTTCAGTTCCTGGATGAAAATTGAATATTATTATTTTCCGGACCTCTATGTTTAACAGTTCTTTTCTTGATTAAATTTAATAATAGATTCCCGATTCTATCGAGCCTGATGCTAAGGATGAGGAAGAAAGTCCACTAATGGCAACTGTTAGGGGGAAATGCATCACACAGCTCCTACTTCTGGGTGCCATTGATAGTATTCAGGTACAAGTCTCTTTTTTGCTCCGTCGTCTCTTACATTGTACGTTTTCTTTGCTTTTAATACCTTAATGTGATCCAACACTATTAGTTATCTAGACTTTAGCGTATTTATATAGTATATGGAAGAGAAGTTTCCAATTCCCTTGTTGGGTTGATTGACTCCATCTTTCTGCATTGAGTTTACTAAAAAAATTACTGAAATTAATGTCAAGAATAAAATAAAATTATATATATATTTGGAAAAAGAAATGAAACCAAAGTTTCTTCCAAAATCATTTAAAAGTATGGAAGTGTAGGAGAGGCTTTTACATTATACTCGACTTCAAATGCAGAAGAAATACTGGAGCAAGTTGAAGGCTCCACAGAAGATTACAATAATGGAGATTCTGCTATCTCTTTTAGAGTTTGCTTCTTCATACAATTCATATTCCAATCTCAGAATTCGTATGCACCACATACCTGCTGAAAGGTAGGCAACGTATACTTTTGGTTATTTATTTTTCCATTTTTGTTCCCTTTCATTTCTATGAAGTTCTTTTTGGACTATTTTGTGATTGTACAGGCCACCTTCAAACCTTTTACGCCAAGAGTTAACTTGCATTTATTTGGATATCTTACAGAAAACAACGTCAAAATTTGCAACTGACAAAGAGAATCCACTAACTAGTAGTGGTGCCTCTGATGCTGGGGTAACATTGGTTGATGATTCAAGTTATAAAATGCACTCACATGTAGAGGTGAACCTTGAAGGCATAGCAGAAGAAAAACTGGTATCTTTCTGTGGGCAGATACTGAAGGAGGTGTCTGACCTTCAATTTAGTGCAGGAGAATCTGTGAATGTAGACACACATCGAGTTCTGGAGTTACGTTCTCCAATCATTGTTAAGGTACATTCTTTATTTATTAGAAACTTACTGGCGGGGGTATGTATTTTTCTCTATAGCTGCTTTTGACATTTTCACATAGAATGCCTTCCTTTCTTTTCTGATTTTTTGCATTTACTTCTTTTCATTGTTGCTAACAAAGATTTCAGATTGCTTAGGACTTAAGACATTGCTCTATAGAAGTGATAGCATCTTGTTGCACATACATAGAGTCTTCATTGCAATTGCTTTCTCCTTTGGCCAAGTTCTTTTTTTAAGTGAAGTAATTTTTTTCCAAAACGCCACCTAACTGAACATTGATTTGGTCCAGTGAGTTGAATGCTCATGCAAGTTTTAAATCTTCATCAAGAATGACTATCTAGTTCTATTGAGGTGGTTAAAATGTTAATACGGGGACTTGTGGTAGTTTATTTTTAGTTTTTGGTCTAGATTTTGAAGAACTGGAGTACGAATTTTCAATGAAGGTGATTTGGGTCAGGTCAGATACAATGTTGCAGGAGAAAACCAATTGGTATCACTATTTTACTTAACTACAGGCGCAGGGAGAAAGAAAATACTAGGTTGTGTTTGATTGCCAAAGAATCAGTGGCAAAGATAATTTTTCCATTTTTGAAGGATAACGTTGTGTTTGGTTGTTTAAGTTTTCGCAATAAAGTTGAGAGCGCGTGTTTTGAAAGCGACATAAGAACTGTTTTGTAATGAGTTGCCTTTACGATGATATCAGAGATTCAGACAGACTCCTAAGGTTTCAGGGATCTGGATGCAAGGATTTTTCGAAACCTTTTCACAAAGAGAAGAGCACGCACAAGAAGGATGTCCAATCTGTAGAAACAATTCAAGTAAACCGACTGTTACCATGAGCCAAAGAGTATTATTTGGTGGTGGTAACTTTCCTGTTGTATTTGAAGGAGGTTTACCATTTTGTATTTTCATGTGTTTATTGTTATTACATGACAAAAATGTAGTATACAAACACAAGAAACAGAAACATATGCAGAGAAAAGAAAAAAGGTTAAAACTATGGCAGAGATTTCATATTGCTAGCTTTCCTGTTGTATTTGGTACTTTTCTCGGTACATTGAAACTAGAGCACCATCCTAGTAGTTTTCCTCTTTCTTCATTACGTTGAATGTGTTTGTCCTTACTGCAGGACGAAGACATAAAATTTGTTAATTTTATTTATTTTTTATATGAAATTATCTTGTCTTTTGCTTCTCCGGCTATCCTTTTTTTAATCCTAATAATTTCTTGTTCTGTTTCAGATGGATGTGCATGGAGCTCTTGGTGATCTCGTTGCATGCTCTTACCGAAGTAATTGTGTCTCTGTGGAGTGTATTAACCTAATTGGCTGCTTTTCATCTTCTTGATCAGTGAGTCAGGCTGAGCATGTAGTGTTCTTAGAACATTTTTCTTTTTATCAGAAAGAGCGGGCTGTATAAAAAATTTTGATGTTGGTGAATTTTCTGACAGTTTTACGTATTGGGTAAATTGTGTGGAAACACTTTGCCATTAATGTCACTATAAGGTTGAGAATTTACTTGCATGAACAAACACGGAATTTGTCTACAA
This sequence comes from Berberis vulgaris, assembly GCA_963556465.1. Taxonomy (NCBI): domain Eukaryota; kingdom Viridiplantae; phylum Streptophyta; class Magnoliopsida; order Ranunculales; family Berberidaceae; genus Berberis; species Berberis vulgaris. The sequence continues at coordinate 103,495,560 of OY747124.1, read as the reverse complement.
ACTGGCAGGATGAAGTTAAGTCAGTCTGAAAGGTGAATCACAAGTAGAGGAAGATCAATATGCGACTTATATCAATAGCATATATACCATGCAAAACTTCCATATTTGATACTACAAGAATATACATGTATATAATAAATAATATAGAGAAAGCATCTAAGTGAAGCAAATCGACCAAAAATCCAATATTGACCACACTTTTACTTCATCCGATCCATTGACTTTGTGAAAATTCTTGACAATAGATAAGCTTGCTTAATAACTTTTAGCTTGCCAATCAAGGTAATGAACATTGCATTGCAGAAATCAAATGGGCATAAATCAATATGAAAAAATGCTCATACAACTAAGTCACAAATCTCTAACACCAATAAACACCCTTTGGCACCCTGAAAGAATAGTATGAGACGAAGCCACCCATCTATTACGTTTTTGTTAGACTTATCACAAATTATATTGATGGTGCTATTTTCAATCGGTTAAGCAAGCTGAAGAAATTCAACTTAAACAACCAAAAAGAAGAAGCTTTGAGAGATTGAATGGAGAGTTGGAGAAAGCATGCATCCCCAATAGAGTTTAGTGATTTGGGAGATTAGACTCAATATTTGAAACAGTTCTCAATTGTCAACGAAGCAAATAATATTTTAGTTATTGAGTGATCTAAAATAAAAATAAAATATTTCAAAGTAGTTATTGTTTAAATAATTTATTTATTTATTTATTGTTAAACACAGGGCAGTGGTAGTTAGTAGGAGGGATTTAGTAATGTGAGAGCAAAGGGTTGGATTCCCCGCAGTCCTTGGATCCCAAGTCTGAGGTTTCCTTGTCCTAGTATTTTTTGTTTGTGACAGAAATAGAAGGGGGTGAATTTAGTAATGTGAAGATCAAGGGTTGGGGTTTCAGTCCTTGGATCCCAAGTCATAGTTTCCTTGTTCTAGTATTTTGTTAGTGTGATACAAATATAAGGGTGGTTACTTGGAATCTGAAAAAAAAAATTCATAAAATAAAAAAAGAAAGAAATCGTGCCTATCTGCTGTGTTTATTAATACAGGTGGGTCTACTTGCTTGGTTCCCCCTGTAACATATAGAAGAAGAAGATGGTAACGACGGATGAGAAGAGATCAGTGGGTTCAACCCCTCCTCCTTCAATCACCTCCTCTCCTTTCCTCGTGTTTCCTCATGGTAGGAAGTATCGAAGCCAAACTTTCTTCAATCTCTCTGACAACACTTACCATCCAAAATCCATCCCAGAGATGCGCAACAGGCAATGTTTTGCATCCACTCCTGATGGTTGGCTTTGTTAGTCACCAAGGACCCACCCTTTAGTCACCAACAAACCCACCCACCGAAAGCACACATTTGTTAATCAACAACTAGTGGCAATGAAAGGATGCACTAGTGGATGGACGGTGAAAGGAGGCATGGTGGTTGAGTCATCCAACCACTTGTGAGTTGTAAAGCAATGTTCAACCACTTGTGAGTTGTAAGGCAATGTTGGAGAGCCTATATAAAGGCCTCTCCCCTCCTCTTTCAAATCATCCAAAAAAACTCATCCTCATTCCTAATTCCATCCCATATCTCCTCCTCTTGTGTAGTAGTGAGTAAGCTTGTGTGAAAGCTTGTGTGAGAGAGAGAGAAAATTAAGAGTAGTTTTCTCGGGTGTAATTGGGTTGTGGGTCAAACACTTTGTTTCCTTTGAGTAAAGTTCAGCAGCAGCCCGTGGACGTAGCCTAAGTTGGGTGAACCACGTAAATACTTGTGTCCATTTATTTTTATTGCATTCTCGCTAGTCTGGTTTATAGGAAATCTGTGTAATTTCCCCAACAATTGGTATCAGAGCTCAGGTTGTATAATCCAGAGAAAGCCAGATTCGAGTGGAAGCAATGGCTACAGACGAAGGGAAGGTAAAACTCGAAAAGTTCGATGGCACAGATTTCGGATTCTGGAAGATGCAGATAGAGGATCATCTATACCAGAAAAATCTGTACCTACCTCTCATAGGGCAGAAGCCAGAAACTATGAAGGAGGAGGAGTGGGCCCTGCTTGATAGACAGGCCCTTGGAGTTATCCGACTGACTCTATCCCGCAACGTTGCTTTTAACATAGCAAAGGAAAAGACCACGGTGGGTCTTATGGCGGCTCTCTCAAGCATGTATGAGAAGCCATCAGCCTCGAACAAAGTTCACCTGATGAAACGTTTGTTCAACTTGCGGATGACGGAAGGCGCATCGGTTGCGTAACATCTAAACGAACTCAACACAGTCACAACTCAGTTGAGTTCAGTGGAGATTGAGTTTGATGAAGAGGTACGGGCACTGATCTTATTGTCTTCTCTACCAGAAAGCTGGAATGCTACTGTCACGGCTGTGAGTAGCTCCTCGGGAAGCAATAAGTTAAAATTTGACGATATTCGTGATCTAGCTCTTAGTGAAGAGATCCGACGGAGAGAGTCGGGGGAATCGTCAGCCTCTTCAGTCTTGCAGACAGAGTCGAGAGGAAGAGACTCAACTCGATGGAATGGACGCGGCAGATCAAACCATCGAGGTAGATCAAAGGACAGGAGGTCCAAATCCAGAAATCCTAATAAATTCCAAAACTCGAAGACTGTCGAGTGTTGAAACTGTGGGAAGACCGGGCACTACAGAAATCAGTGCAAGAGTGCACCGAAGGATCAGGAGGCGAAGGCAGAGGCAAATGTTACTTCCACCTCAGGAGGAAATGATGTGTTGATATGCTCTTTGGAGAGCAAGGAAGAGTCTTGGGTGATAGACTCTGGAGCGTCATTCCATGCTACTTCCCAAAAAGAATTGTTTGAGAAGTATGTCCCCGGAAACCTTGGTAAAGTATACCTTGGTGATGATCAACCTTGTGCTATCATTGGCAAATGTGTAGTGAAGATTACGTTGCACGGGTCTGTTTGGGAGCTGAAGAATGTCAGACATATTCCCGACCTGAGAAAGAACTTAATCTCAGTAGGGCAGTTGGCTAGTGAAGGCTACACTGCGATCTTCCATGGTGATGACTGGAAGATTTCAAAGGGTGCAATGACGGTTGCTCGAGGCAAGAAGAGTGGTACTCTTTACATGACAGCAGGGGCACGCTGTTCAATTGTAGTTGCAGCAGGAAGCGAAAATCCCAATCTGTGGCACCATAGACTTGGCCACATGAGCGAGAAGGGGATGAAGATTATGCACTCGAAGGGGAAACTTCCAGGTCTACAGTCAGTTGAGATTGACATGTGCGAAGATTGCATACTTGGAAAGCAGCAGAGAGTTAGCTTTCAGAAAAGAGGCAGAACCCCAAAGAAGGAACGGCTGGAGCTTGTTCACTCTGATGTTTGGGGACCAACGACCATCTCATCCATTGGTGGGAAACACTACTTCGTGACTTTCATCGATGATCACTCTCGGAAGGTATGGGTTTACTTTCTGAAGCATAAGTCTGAAGTATTTGAGGCTTTCAGGAGATGGAAAGCTATGGTTGAAAATGAGACAGGTCTAACAATAAAAAAGCTAAGAACCGACAATGGTGGAGAATACGAAGACACCAGATTCAAGAAGTTCTGCTATGAGCACGGAATCAGAATGGAGAGAACCGTGCCAGGTACGCCTCAACACAATGGTGTAGCTGAGCGTATGAACCGAACGTTGACAGAGAGAGCCAGAAGCATTCGTATACAGTCAGGTCTACCGAAGCAGTTCTGGGCAGAAGCAGTCAACACAGCAGCTTACTTGATCAACCGAGGCCCATCGGTTCCATTGGAGCACAGAATACCAGAGGAGGTATGGAGCGGCAAGGAGGTCAAGCTCTCACATCTAAAAGTTTTCGGTTGTGTAGCATATGTGCATATCAGTGATCAAGGCAGAAATAAGCTTGATCCCAAATCAAAGAAATGCACCCTCATCGGCTATGGCGAGGATGAGTTCGGCTACCGCATCTGGGATGACGAAAACAAGAAGGTGATCCGCAGCAGAGATGTGATTTTTAATGAAAGAGTGATGTACAAAGACAAGCATAAAGCTGGCGCCAGCGGCTCAGAGCAGAGTGAGCCATTATTTGCAGATGCAGATGATTTTTCAGACAATCCTGTGATGGAGCAGATAGTAGCAAGTCCTCAGCCAGAGGAACCTGCTGGACAGAGTAGTGTGCAACAGACAGACACACCGCAACATCCTAGTCCAACTCCTGTATTGAGAAGGTCTTCTCGGCCTCATGTGCCTAACAGGCGATACATGAACTATCTGTTGCTGACTGATGGAGGGGAGCCTGAATGCTATGATGAAGCTTGTCAGACTGGAGATGCCAGCAAGTGGGAGCTTGCTATGAATGAGGAGATGAAGTCTCTCATCTCCAACCAGACATGGGAACTAGCTGAGTTACCCGTGGGGAAGAAGGCACTTCACAACAAATGGGTGTACCGGGTGAAAGAGGAGCAAGACGGCTCCGAAAGATACAAAGCCCGACTAGTTGTCAAAGGATTCCAACAGAAGGAAGGAATTGACTACACCGACATTTTTTCTCCCGTTGTGAAACTTAACACTATCAGGTCAGTGTTGAGTATTGTTGCCACTAAAAATCTTCATCTTGAGCAACTGGATGTGAAGACTGCGTTTCTTCATGGAGATCTAGAAGAAGAGATATACATGCACCAGCCAGAAGGTTTTTCAGAAAAAGGGAAGAAAAACATGGTATGCAGACTTAAGAAGAGTTTGTACGGCCTGAAGCAAGCCCCAAGACAGTGGTACAAAAAGTTCGACGGCTTCATGCACAAGGAAGGTTTTCAGAAGTGCAACGCCGACCACTGTTGCTACTTCAAGAGATGTAAATCTAGCTATATCATTTTACTTCTCTATGTAGATGATATGTTAGTAGCAGGTGCAGATATGGATGATATCAGGAAGTTGAAGCAGCAATTGTCAAAGGAGTTTGACATGAAAGACTTGGGTGCAGCAAAGAAGATTCTTGGAATGCAAATCACAAGAGATAAGCAAAGAGGGACTTTGCAGTTATCTCAGGCAGATTACATCAAACGTGTTTTGCAAAGATTCAACATGGGCGATGCCAAGGCAGTCAGCACACCCTTGGCAAGTCATTTTCGCCTATCCAAGGAACAGTCTCCTCAGACAGAGGACGAAAGAAACTTCATGGCTAAGGTTCCTTACGCCTCAGCCATTGGGAGTTTGATGTACGCGATGGTCTGTACGAGACCAGACATTGGCCATGCAGTGGGAGCTGTTAGCAGGTTTATGTCAAACCCAGGAAAGATCCACTGGGAAGCAGTCAAGTGGATTTTGAGGTACCTACGAGGCACCACAGACAAGTGTTTGTACTTTGGCAAAGGAGAGTTGAAAGTACAAGGCTACGTAGATGCAGATTTTGCAGGGGATGTCGATCGCCGAAGAAGTACCACCGGTTATGTGTTTACCGTGGGTACTACAGCTGTTAGTTGGATGTCACAAATACAAAAGATTGTTGCATTATCCACTACAGAAGCGGAGTATGTAGCAGTGACTGAAGCTAGCAAAGAGATGATATGGCTTCAGGGATTGTTAACTGAGCTGGGATTCAAACAAGATAAGAATGTGTTGCACAGTGATAGTCAGAGTGCCATACACTTGGCAAAGAATTCAGCATTTCATTCTAGAACCAAGCATATTGGACTTCGTTATCACTTCATCAGATCTCTATTGGAAGATGAAGTGTTAATGCTGGAGAAAATCCAAGGAAGCAAGAATCCAGCAGATATGTTGACAAAGGCGGTGACTATCGACAAACTGAAGTTGTGTTCAACTTCAGTTGGCCTGTTAGAGTAACAAGATCGGAATGCTGCTGCATTGATCGAGGTGTGAAGACAGATTGAAATCGGTCTTCAAGTGGGAGATTGTTAGTCACCAAGGACCCACCCTTTAGTCACCAACAAACCCACCCACCGAAAGCACACATTTGTTAATCAACAACTAGTGGCAATGAAAGGATGCACTAGTGGATGGACGGTGAAAGGAGGCATGGTGGTTGAGTCATCCAACCACTTGTGAGTTGTAAAGCAATGTCCAACCACTTGTGAGTTGTAAGGCAATGTTGGAGAGCCTATATAAAGGCCTCTCCCCTCCTCTTTCAAATCATCCAAAAAAACTCATCCTCATTCCTAATTCCATCCCATATCTCCTCCTCTTGTGTAGTAGTGAGTAAGCTTGTGTGAAAGCTTGTGTGAGAGAGAGAGAAAATTAAGAGTAGTTTTCTCGGGTGTAATTGGGTTGTGGGTCGTGAGTTGTGAGTGTTTGTAAACACTTTGTTTCCTTTGAGTAAAGTTCAGCAACAGCCCGTGGACGTAGCCTAAGTTGGGTGAACCACGTAAATACTTGTGTCCATTTATTTTTATTGCATTCTCGCTAGTCTGGTTTATAGGAAATCTGTGTAATTTCCCCAACAGGCTTTTGATGTTACATCTCGAAAAGATGTCTTCATCATGTTATCTCTTTAATCCAATCTCCTTGACCAAAATAGATTTGCCTTCTGTACCAATGAATTTCACATACAATTTTGGTGCTATAACATGCTCTCCAACACATGATCCCAACAATTGTGTTGTCGTGTTTATAAGCCAGTTTCCACCTTCCTGTGTGTTCTGCCACCCAATTCCAAGCACGGCCTCTTCTAAATGGATTCAACAAGATATAGAACCCCAGGCTGCAAAACACAAAATCATTGTACGAACCAGCGATGTCGTAAGTTGCCAAGGGAAGGTGTATCTTATTGGTTATTATGGTATTGCAGTGGTTGATTTCTCCGACTGTATTAGTACTACTACTACTCACTATGTCTCAGCAGCACATGCACCTGCTGCGAATATAACCATACATCCATTGCGTCCTGAATTTTCCATTCCAAACGTTGGACCATATACATCTACTTTGGTTGAATCATGTGGAGACATATTTCTGGTTGAAATGATATATTTGGGAATACACAAAAAGGTTCGGACGATGGACGTTTTTAAATTGGATTTATCTAGTATGGTCTGGGTTAAGGTTCAAAGTCTATATGATCGTATTTTTTTGTTGGGTATAAACTCTGTATCAATCTCTGCAATACAATTGGGATTACGAGGAAGAGGAGATTATATTTATTTTTATGAGACGGAAGATACAAGCTTGTACAGATTTGACATGGGCGATGGAATCATAACAGTTACTAGGCCTTGTCCAAACGTAGTTCGTCGATGGAATACACCTTATTGGTTAGTTCCCACTACTTTTTGTAATCGGAGTGAACCTTAACCGTATTTGGCAGGCATTTTACTGGTAGGCTATCTTCCTCTTTCCTATTATGATGCGCTATTTTAATAGCACACAACTTAATACCCTGCTTTGTAATTTGTAGTATAGAATAAGTAGGGATCGTTCTAGACCGGGGATTAGAGGGCTTGTTAATTACACTAATAATAATTAAAAGACTACTAACAATCTAATTAAATAAAAGGGGATTGGATTTTCTAAATTAAATTATAAAAATAACTACGAAAATTAATGTAAAGATAATAAACTAAAGAGATGGCAAAGATGAGAAATTAGCTAAGGGTTTTATCTCCACACACCAAACACATGCTTATAAATTAATCTTCAATAATCACTTGCTAACTCGTGAGAGACAATGCTCAAGACTAACCGTGACCGCACTGCATTAATCTTATTATTTTTCCAAGTTCGTTGAATTAAACTAAGCGTCGCTTTCAAACTATTCTTATCATGCTATCTAAACAGGAATCGCAAGTTAAATAGCAATCTAAGATCATTAAGTTTTGTGAAAAATATGAACACTGACTAGGCAATCACAAGTATGATCAGCATCTTGTTCTTGCCTAGGTTTTTACTTAACCTTACCAACGTTCCTTGGTATTTACTACTTGTGAGTACAAAATCATAACAATTAGGTGAAACTCTCCTATACTCTAGCCCCAAATCCTAGCATGCTTACTAAGTTGGCCACCTTAACAAACATACAAAGAAAAGTTCTCTATAAAGCAGTTAAGCAAAACACAACCACTAATAGCAAGGAAGACTAAATTCAATTAATTTATAAAGCACATGTTCGGGGCTTCGAATCCACCCCTAACTAAGATGAGTTTAGCTAGACATATTAATTATGTTCAAACAGTAATCCATAATCAATAATCAAACTAAAATTAAGAGAAAGAGATGATTAGAGATGAAAACAAAACACTGATCCGTGGTGGTATTGAGCAGAAGTGGGTGCGAATAGCACGAAATCCCTTCACCAACACGCGAATTGCTTCTTCGCGATTTGCTTCACCTCTCTGTTCCTTCGTCTTCACGGTCTGCTTCTTCTCTTCCTTTCGATTTCTGCTTCAGCTCCTTTCTCCAGTGAGAAGAAGATGCGAGTGAGGGGATGACGGTGTTGGGTTCGGCGACAATCAGGGACAGAGAGAGAGGATTGAGACGAGGATGTGGTGTGAGGAGGTTCTGATGGTGACGGCGATGAGGGATGAAGCGACTGTGGTTGTAAGGAGGAGGTGATGAACGGGGTCCTACGTGGTGGTCTGCGGCTGTAGATGAGGGCGGTGAAGATGGTTGATGATGGGTGAGGACGGCGGCTAGGGTTTGTGCGAGGATGATCAGGGAGGAAAAAGGAGATGATGGAGGCGATGGATGAATGCTATTGCTCGATGGGTGGTTCCCCTCTCAAAGCCAGGTATGTCCCCTTTTTATTCTTGTTTTCTTCTTTATGTGGTTTCCTTGTTGGTGTGGTTTCCTTGCTTGTGTGAAGTCCTTGTGCAATTAGTATTCCTAAATTGCCAATTTGCTTCTATTTTAAAGTATTGTAATTGAAAACCTACACAAACATGAAAATAGCAATTAGTACCATAATTCACAAATAATAGCTAATAATACATATAGAAATATGGTACTAAAAATAGCATAATTATGCCCCTATCAAATTTCCCCACACTTATCTTTTGCTAGTCCTCGAGCAAATCCAAGAAACAAAAATAAAAGACTCAAATGACTCGATCTATACTTTCCAATATTTGTCTCAGAGATTTTCAACGGATCATGACATGTTAAGATTCTTTGTAAACACGAGATTAAATCCACATCATTCGAAAATTAATACACGTTCATAGTAATGATATAAAAATTTACAATTAAATCAATCCAAGTGACTGTGAAACTCAAGCGCGTGCCAAAAAGAATTAACCCAAAAATCTCACTAGATGCACTCTTTTCTTTTTCACTGATTATTTGGTAAAATCACTCTTCCTATTCTAGCTATATGTGAGAGGATTGATGTAAAAGGGAAACAAGTAGCTCACATATGATATAACAAGAAAGAATGGCATTTTCTGACTTTTTTTTTTTTTTTTTTTTTTTTAGATATATGATCTCATGGAAGGAATGTTACTACTTGAATGCAAGAACTAGTGACACCATATGCTCATACCTCATTCGAATCTCCACATTGTGACATTGCAAGACACACTCAATCAAAAGGTCTTAATTCAGGTTGTAATGGGGCCAGGGGTCAAGGGAAGAGAAAGAACGGATATGAAGTTTTCAAAGGGCTTGAAGAAATTGTGAAAGCATGCAATAAGATTAGAGACATTAGCAAAGAATCATATGGTTCAAGACATAAGTGGAAAAATGACGAGATGGCCCATTGATAATGAAGAGCTTCAGCAATTATTTTGTATCTACTTAAAAAGAATTGAACTATCTGTATGGTACTGTAATACTGAATGGATAAAGATAAGGACTTGTATCCCTTTTGTAACTTCTTCTTTTTTTTCTTTTTTCAATTTTTTTTTTTTTTTTTTTTTTTGCAACTCTTTCTTTTTGAACTGTCTACCACAAGAGTCTTCCCCCACACTTGCTTTTCAACATACCTTGAACCACAATAAGTATCTGCAAATCAAATTATGCTCCACTCTTTTTATTAGGTTAGGGATAGAGAATGAGGGTAATGAAATAAAAGGCTTAATAACAGGCTCAATGGGGTTAACCTAAAGGAAAAATATTATGGATCGGGCTTATTTATCAATGATGGAAACTAGGTGCCTTTATCATGTCAAGCATGTCATGCAATTCAATATGATGCTTTGAACGAAATTAATACAAGTTCTAGTGTTTAATTCTTAATTTTGAAAGCAATCCAAGTGGCAACCAAAGCAAACAAAATTGAGATCATGCAACGAATTATTATTGACAAAAGAAACAAAAGATGACCTAACTAAAAACTCTCAAAATCAAAGGAACAATGGGCTCAAAACTCACATATGGGTTATAATGAGTTAAATTCAACTAAGCATGTTATGAGTACCAATTACTAAGTTGATTACATGTGAATTTGCATATGATAACCATAAATAAGCATTAACCAAAGAATAATATTAGATCTTAAATCATGTTTATAAATCACCTTAAAGTCATGCAATTAAAAACCAAATCTCATCATTGTGTTGGAAAGTATCCTAAGACTCAAAACAACTATAATTTAATTTTTTATATATATATATATATATATATTTTTTTTGACACTAATACCAACAAAGAAAATAAAAACCAACAATTTTTTTTTTTTTTTCAAAATAATTCAAAATAAAACAATGTTTTGTTCCCCCACACTTAAACCTAACATTGCCCTCAATGTTAATAGATTATAGCACATGCAATGAAAGATTTAAACGCGGAAAAACAAACTACTAACAAACCAAAAACAAAAACAACGAAAATAAAATAAAATGATAAAGAAAACAAATCTGATTGGGTTGCCTCCCAAGAAGCGCTTGTCTTAACGTCGTGCAGCCTGACGGTATCTCCAATTAATCCTCAGAATAAGTGGGAACATGGAGTGATACGTCCTCCACGTCATGCTCCACAAATGACTCATAATAGGGCTTAAGTCGATGATGTTTCACTTTAAACTTCTTCCCGGTTGTGACACTCTTAATCTGTATAGCACCATGGGAAAAAACATTAGTAATAATAAAAGGACCAACCCATTCAGAACGTAACTTACCAGTTCTAAGACATAATTGGAAAAGCAAGACTTTCATTCCAATGACAAAAATATTTCCATCGATCATCTGATCATGAAAAACTATGGTGTTCTCCTTATAATTATTTTTACTACCATAAGCCTCATCCTGAATCTTTTCAAGCTCATTCAACTGAAATTTCTTCCACTTCTTTGTGTCATAGGGAACTTCATTGCTCTCATATCCAACGGCAGTAGTGATGTGGGTCTCAAGTTCATCCTCGTTTTTGAGGTTTGACAATTTCTGGGACAAATTGTCAATTCACATTAATAGAAAAACAATAATGATTTTTATCAGGATATCTCGTGGCTTCAAAGATGTTGAAGCCAATCACATCACCATCAAATTCCATGGTCAGTTTCCCCGCATGTACATCAATATTTGTCTTCGCAGTTTTCATGAAGGGGCGCCCTAAAAGAAGAGGCAAAGGTGCTGATAATTCCGAATCTTCCATCTCAAGAACATAGAAATCTGCTGGGAATATCAAATGGTTAACCTGCACTAACACATCTTCCAACAAACCTCGAGGATATGCATTAGAACGGTCAGCCAATTGAATAATAACACCATCATTTTTTAACTTCCCAAGATTCATAGATCGATAAATAGAATACGGCATAACATTAATTGAAGCACCTAAGTCTAACATTGCATTTTCAATTTTAGTATTACCGATAACACAAGGGATAGTGAAACTACCTGGATCCTTACACTTCGGTGGCAATTTCCTTTGAAGAACTGCGGAGACATTCTCACTTACTTTAACTATCTATCCGTCTCGAAGACGTCTCTTTGTTGTGCAAAGCTCCTTCAAAAATTTTGCATACTTAGGCACTTGCTTAATAGCATCAAGAAGAGGAATATTGACTTGGACTTTTCGGAAGGTTTCCAAAATTTCCTTATCCTGTTCATCTTTCCTAGATTTGGCAAACCTACCTGAAAAAGGCACAAAAGGTGAAACAAGATTAGCAGAAACTGAATTTGGAATGCTCACCTTCTTACCTTGGAGTTCTGGTGTTTCAATGATGGATGGATCATCCTTCTGTAACTCGACTTTCTTATTTCGACTCTGTTTAGGGACTATTGTCTCATTCTCAATCTGCCTACCACTCCTCAATGTAATTGCTTTTGCAGTTTCAAACCTGCCCTTCGGATTTGGAATGGTAGAACTAGGAAGTTTTCCTTGCTCGCGAATTTGTCCAATAAACTCAGCTATTTGTCCCATCTGTAGCTTCAAATCTGCTATATCTTTTGCTTGATTCTGCTGAGAAATAGTTAATGATTTCAGAATCTCATCATAATTAAGCGGCATACCTGAATTGTGTTGATGTGGTTTAGGTGGTCCTTGAAAGAAACCAGGGGGTGGCCGATTCGAAGTCTGTTGTTGAGGTTGTTCTGAATTTCTCCATCCAAAATTTGGGTGATTTCTCCAACCTTCATTGTAGGTGTTCGAATAAGGATTATTCCTATAGTGATTTTGCCCCTGAAAACCTATTGCATTGACATTCTCCCAACCGCCATTCTCAATCAGTTGAGGACATTGATCAGATGGATGTCCTGGCTTTGTACACACGCCACAAACCTGTGCAACTCCTAGCATATTCGACTTCCCTAGGGCCTGAGTCACAAGTGAGGTAAGATTAGCCATTTGAGCTTTCAAACTAGAATTAGTACTTACCTCATTGACTTGACGTGAAGGTTCTCCAATTCCTTCATACTGCTGAGCATTTAAGGCTCGATTTGCAATGAAAGTTTTTGCTGCTGCTGGAGTTTTATCAACCAAAGCTCCTCCTGCCGCTGCATCTAACATCTGTCGCTCAAGAGGAAGCAATCCCTCATAAAAATATTGAATCAGGAGCTCCTCTTTCATTTGATGCTGCGGGCATGATGCTATGAGAATTTTGAAGCGCTCATAGTAAGCCGAATATGATTCTCCCGGACCTTGCTGTATGCCACTGATTTTCTTCCTTAATAAGATAATTTTGGAAGTTGGGAAGAATTTCTCTAGAAACACCTTCTTCATGCTTTCCCAAGAATATACTGTTCCGGAAGGTAGTTCATAGAGCCAATCCTTAGCCCTATCAGTCAGAGAAAAGGGGAATGCTCTCAACTTTAGGATGTTTTCATTCACATTTATTGGCGTCATACTGGAACATACTATTTCAAATTCCTTTAAATGTTTATTTGGATCCTCCATAGAAAGACCATGATACTTCGGAATATGATGAAGTAGGCTGAATTTCAGCTCGAATGACTCAGTCTTGCCCTGCGCGGCTAATGGATACTGAATGCACAAGGGTGCGGCATTGTCTAAGGTGGATGCCGAAAGTTCTTTAATAGATCTATTATCTCCCATGTCAAACTCTTCAGATTCAGATTCAAAGCTAGATGTTTGTAGTTCTTTTGTTTCTCTTCTTCGTCTTCTAAATGTTTTCTCAGGCTCTGAATCGTATTCTACTAAGTTTTCGCTGGATCTCCTATTGTGCATGAACTGGTACCTGAGATAAAGAAAGAAAGAAAAAATCAATAAAAATAAAAATAAAAATAAAAATAAAAACTAATTAAGTAATTAACAACTTTTCTAATCCCCGGCAACGGCGCCAAAAATTGATGCGCTATTTTAATAGCACACAACTTAATACCCTGCTTTGTAATTTGTAGTATAGAATAAGTAGGGATCGTTCTAGACCGGGGATTAGAGGGCTTGTTAATTACACTAATAATAATTAAAAGACTACTAACAATCTAATTAAATAAAAGGGGATTGGATTTTCTAAATTAAATTATAAAAATAACTACAAAAATTAATGTAAAGATAATAAACTAAAGAGATGGCAAAGATGAGAAATTAGCTAAGGGTTTTATCTCCACACACCAAACACATGCTTATAAATTAATCTTCAATAATCACTTGCTAACTCGTGAGAGACAATGCTCAAGACTAACCGTGACCGCATTGCATTAATCTTATTATTTTTCCAAGTTCGTTGAATTAAACTAAGCGTCGCTTTCAAACTATTCTTATCATGCTATCTAAACAGGAATCGCAAGTTAAATAGCAATCTAAGATCATTAAGTTTTGTGAAAAATATGAACACTGACTAGGCAATCACAAGTATGATCAGCATCTTGTTCTTGCCTAGGTTTTTACTTAACCTTACCAACGTTCCTTGGTATTTACTACTTGTGAGTACAAAATCATAACAATTAGGTGAAACTCTCCTATACTCTAGCCCCAAATCCTAGCATGCTTACTAAGTTGGCCACCTTAACAAACATACAAAGAAAAGTTCTCTATAAAGCAGTTAAGCAAAATACAATCACTAATAGCAAGGAAGACTAAATTCAATTAATTTATAAAGCACATGTTCGGGGCTTCGAATCCACCCCTAACTAAGATGAGTTTAGCTAGACATATTAATTATGTTCAAACAGTAATCCATAATCAATAATCAAACTAAAATTAAGAGAAAGAGATGATTAGAGATGAAAACAAAACACTGATCCGTGGTGGTATTGAGCAGAAGTGGGTGCGAATAGCACGAAATCCCTTCACCAACACGCGAATTGCTTCTTCGCGATTTGCTTCACCTCTCTGTTCCTTCGTCTTCACGGTCTGCTTCTTCTCTTCCTTTCGATTTCTGCTTCAGCTCCTTTCTCCAGTGAGAAGAAGATGCGAGTGAGGGGATGACGGTGTTGGGTTCGGCGACAATCAGGGACAGAGAGAGAGGATTGAGACGAGGATGTGGTGTGAGGAGGTTCTGATGGTGACGGCGATGAGGGATGAAGCGACTGTGGTTGTAAGGAGGAGGTGATGAACGGGGTCCTACGTGGTGGTCTGCGGCTGTAGATGAGGGCGGTGAAGATGGTTGATGATGGGTGAGGACGGCGGCTAGGGTTTGTGCGAGGATGATCAGGGAGGAAAAAGGAGATGATGGAGGCGATGGATGAATGCTATTGCTCGATGGGTGGTTCCCCTCTCAAAGCCAGGTATGTCCCCTTTTTATTCTTGTTTTCTTCTTTCTGTGATTTCCTTGTTGGTGTGGTTTCCTTGCTTGTGTGAAGTCCTTGTGCAATTAGTATTCCTAAATTGCCAATTTGCTTCTATTTTAAAGTATTGTAATTGAAAACCTACACAAACATGAAAATAACAATTAGTACCATAATTAACAAATAATAGCTAATAATACATATAGAAATATGGTACTAAAAATAGCATAATTATGCCCCTATCATATTACCAAATTTAGTACACTTGTGTTTTTGTTTTATCCTTTTAGTGATATATCCTCTTGACATTCTTTCCAATCATCTAGTATCACTAGAATCATTTGATTTAAACTACAGTGTAGCTAGTTGGGTATCCTCTTGACATTCTTTCAAGTCATCTAGTATCATGAGAATTGTCTTCATGGTCATTTCAATTCTGTCAGCCCGGCTCTGTTTGGGACTGTTACCATTTCCATTTGGTAGACTTTGGTATTTTCATGACTTATAAGCAAATTTTAATAGTTTATTATGACTGTAAAGTAGATTTCTAGGTTTGCATGTGATGATGCCCAACTTGGAAGGGTTGATGGAACATGAACTTTGCACATGAAAATAAATTCATAAGCTGTATGCTTAACTGTCATTGTCTTATCACATAAACCGATAAACTTGAAGAATATCAATCTGAGATGAAGTCATGGTTAACTAAAATACAAGCAAATCAATGAACAACTTGGAATACATAAGCAGATTAAAAAAAAAAAAAAATCAGTGAAACATGACCAAATGGTACAACCAGTGAAAGTGGTGTAAACCTAGAAAAACTAGGATGGAAATGCTGATACTAGAGATGAATCCGAAGAGGAAACAGTTTTGGAGGTAGCAGTGAAGGGGATCACTAGTGTTTCTTTTGCCTTTAAGGTTGCTTTGTAGTTCTTTCTCTTTTTTTCATTTGCAGTGGGTTCTCTTTAAACTGGCCACATTCCCGTGTTAAACAAAATTAAATTAAAAATAAATAAATTACAACTTTCATCCACCTAATGCAATATTTGAAAAGTAACAACCTGCTAAACAAGAAATTTTGATAAACAATAAGGCTGTGATTGTTTTAAAAGGAAAATATGCCAAGAAAAAGTTGAATAATTTTTGTTAATATTTAGACTTAACCAATATAAGAAATGTATTTTGTTCAGACTGACGTGTGTGCATATTTGCAGGTGAATCAACAAGGGATAAATGTGAAGGAAACAAAACAAGAAGAAGTAAATGATCAAACGACTTGGAAGGACCTCAACGAGATCTTAAATGATCAAACGACTTGGAAGGACCTCAACGAGATCTTAGAGTTGGTCATGTCACATCTCTTTCTAGATGACTGCACACGTTTCCGTCTTACATGCAAAACTTGGTTGCCAATCGCCCCATCACTCCGATTAACCCCTCTTCCTGTGCAATCCCATTCTAGGTTCCAGCAGCATCCGTGGTTGATATCCCTCCCAAAGAACGACAAAATTTTGTGCAAATTTCACCATCCGATTTACAATGATTCTTATCTCATGGACGCCCCTGAGTTCAGTGGTGCATATATTCACCACTCCAAGTATGGTTGGTTGTTAATGTCAAAATTGGATCAAGATGCCTCCTACTTGTTCTTTCTCAACCCCTTCACTAGACAAACTATCAAACTTCCAGAGCTTCCTGAATCATACTGCCGTACTCTTTGGGGAGCCACTTTCTCAGCTCCACCGACTTCCTCAGATTATATAGTTTTTGGCCTTCGAGAATCTAGACAAGAAGGTATATTGGTCTACCGTTGCGGAGAAGATTCTTGGAAAGCTCATAGCCTTGAGAGTTACTTCATAGCTTCTTCTTGCAATCCTGTTTTCTATGATGGTTTTTTCTACTGTTTGGGCCATGATGGAAAGCTTGGTGTTTTCAATGCAAATAAAGAGTTGGAGGATGAAAATGAAGAAGAAGAGTTGGAGGGTGAAAATGCGGAGGAAATAGATCCAAATGAAGATTTGGTGGATGAATCAAAGTGGAAGGTTGTCCCCAATCTAATAGGACCGAATATGTCTATCCATAGGTCTTATATTGTTGAATGTGATGGAGAGATTATATCAGTTTTTATCGGTCGTTTGGGGAATCCAATTTGTGTTTATAAGTTGAACCGGTCATCTAAGATGAAAATGAAATGGGTCAAAATTGAAAGTTTGGGTGACAAAGTGTTATTTCTTAGCCATACCACATCGATACTGATGCCAGCAAAGTTGAAGGGGATTAAAGATTTGATCTATTTACCCATGTTTCACGAGAAACAGAGCGTGTTTTATTCTCTTCAGACAGGGAGGTACCATTGTTTTGGGACCAAACATTTAGGTGAAGATTGGATGAACACAAGTGAAGAGTGGCATTGCACCTGGATCGAATCCCCTGCTGATGGAATTTTTGTGTAGAAAACAACCGATTGGCATGATTCTGAAATGAGGTTGAATTGTAAATTTTTGTATTAATGTATACATTTTTTCTATTAATGTTCCAAGTGATTGTCATAGCACAACAGTAGTGTTTTATAGTTCCTTTAGTTTGTCATATTAATGAAGTGTCTTTTTTTCCCCCTAGATTTGATCTTTCTGTTTGTGCAGCAGAAATACAAGGGTTGTTAGTTTCTTACTTGGAACCTGTATCAGGGCAAAAAAAGAAATAAAAAATAAAAAATTTGCATGAAATTGTGCTTCTGTGCATGTCTAATCGCTGTGTGTAAATATTTGGTGGGTCTGCTTGGTTGGTTCACCCTTCTCTGTGTCATCATATAACATATACAATATAGAAGAAGAAGAAGTTAGAAGAGGAGAGAGGTGATGACAGCTACCAACAAAGAGATATGAAGATGGAAAATGGATCAATGAGTTTCAAGTTTAAACCCCTCCTTTCAGTTGCCTCTTCTTCTATCTTATTGTTTTCTCACGAAAGGAATTACCGAAACCATTTCTTCAATCTCACTATCCATACTTCATCCCAGAGACGCGTGGTATGACAGGTCATGCTATCTCTTCAATCCCTTCTTATTGGAGACAATCCATCTCCCCCTGATCTCAGTACCTTTCTCATCTAATTTCAGTGTTATGTAACATATTCTTAAAACCTTGATCCTAACAACTGTGTTTTCATGTTCCTTAGCTTTAAGGATAATCCTTAGCACATAAAAGTGCCACCAAACATAGCCTTAGCACATTCAGTAGAGCCTAATTATATATATAAACCATAAAGAAATATCCGAATAGACATTGTTATAAAAGTCTACTTCTGAAATACATAACAAGAGAAGGGCCAGCTCCAGAGTTTTTTACATGTTCGTAATGTGCTTTAACCGACTTCCCTTGCTCTTTGGCTTGGATATAATTAATCCCTCCTAAAGTTTATGTTTTTGTTTAGCAATGTCTATGGTATCAAATACCAACTATAGATGTTCCTTAGAGAAGGGGCATGGCAACTGACAGAAATTGTGTAGGTTGTGGGTGAGTGAGTCCATGGAAGAAACTTGTGCTCATTTATATTTGCATTGCCGGATGGAGTCATGGGTATTAAATTTCTTTCTTGGCATATGGTGGCCTACAACGGGGTCATGTTGACGATGTGGTGATCTTGGAAGGGAAACCCAATCTCATTGTGGTGCGGATACTTGATTGGATTCCCTATTTGCTGAACCTTGCGGAAAGAACAAAATAGAAAAAAGTTTGGAGCGGAGATGGAAGGGCCAAATCTTTGTATTGAATGCCTTTGGAATGTAATCAGTTGTCAACGAGATTGCATGGCTAATCCAAAAAACAGGATTGTATATCTAGGGTGAGAGCAATTTTACACTATCAGAAAGAAAAAAGAAAAAGAAAAAAAAAATTCCAGTCGGTAAGATCAAAATTAATATACGAGATCAACTAGTCTACCAAAATATGAGATAAATTTCTGAACTGAACATTGTGACAAATTTAAGATATTTACAAACTATGCTAGTACAAGTCTAAATGAATTATAAAGATCTGATATGATTGTTTTTTAAACCCTTCAGTTTCCTAGATTTCTTTTAGAAATTGTTTGGGCTAACTTTGCTAATATGTGCTTAAGTTACTGCATTAGATCGACTGACTGGTTGTTTTTTAATTTTCAATTCATTATGATGACTGCGTTTTATTTACTAATGTATGTTTCTACAGGTTGCCAGAATTTAGGACGAGATGCGTACTAATGGGAAGGATAGAAGTAAAAGCTTCTCTAAATACTCTTGAGAAAAACTGAGTTTTTTTTGTGTGGTACTGTATTTGAACAGCGACTCTCAATGCTGTGTGGGTGATAGTATATTTGATCAGTGACTGAATGTCATGTATGTGGTACTATACACTCTTGTTTTGTGGTTATTCTGTGAAACCGTGCTTGAATATGATATGTTTGTGTGATATCTAGAGTATATGGTGCATATATTATTACAAATTTCTAGATATTTGATTTATCAAAGGGATGGGGTGTTAAGAAGCAGGTAAGTGGCCTACAACAATCTATCGGACACTGTGTACACCTTGAGAATGATGTGAAGGAGATCTAATGGTCTTCCATTTAAATAAAATAAAAAAAATCTTGTTTCAGATATTTTAAAATGCCTGCTTACCAAATGATCTAACGTATACCACCAATAGCAACACCACTACAACATTGCCAATACCAACACCACCACAACACCAAAACACCATCACAGAAAACACCACATCCTCCTGGCATTCTCCTTTTCTCTTCCCTCTCTCCTCTCTCCTCTCTCTCTCCTTTCTCTTCCCTTCCCTCTAGTATTGCGTCTCACAAAAAAAATCATGAATAAGGAAGATATCTGCTCTGACCTCCCCTTCCCTAGGCAGATTAGTTCATACTCTTACCTTTTTCCAGGCTTTTGATAGTCTGGTTCACTCTATTTGTCCATATGCCTCGAATTCCATACACTTTCCCCCAAACTAACCCAACCATCCATTCTTAAATTGCTTCTTCAATTGGTCTATGACCTGGAGAGATCCCACCTTGTTATGGCATCGTTCCTCCATTTTCAAATATATCAGTTACACACTTACACATGTATTGTTCTCCTGTTCTTACAGAAACTCTCTAGATTACTACTTTTGCCAACCGTCTAGAACTTGATCAAGTAAGACACTCCAACTGTCCAACAACTGCAGCAAATCCTCCCAAAAGTTTTTTGTAACAGGCACCTAAACCACAAGATAACCATCTCTTAGTTAGTGTAGCCTTAATGTTTGGCTGAAGATACCTTAAGCGTTCGTGGAGTACTTTCTTGCATCCTACCCTCCTCAATTATGACAGTCACGGAGGATCTTCAAAGGAACAACAACGAAGTTGGGAAGCTATGCATGGATTGTCTCATCTTGTCTCTGCCATTGGGCTTCCTAGAAGTGAGCTTTTTTTAAAGGCTATGAACTAATTGGGGTGCTACATTGTCGTCTCACTAAATTCTCTTTTAGTGGGTTTGCAATTTTTTCAATGGAACGAAATTATGACCTCCAACAAACAATTGAGAACTTTTATGGGCATTAATACTAAATATAAGCCAAAGCACTAAAAGCTAAGCTAATACAATCATCTTGATACTGATATACAATATAAAACCAGTAAAAATAATATATGTACCTTAATTAAGTATCAAGCCATGAGAAGTAATCAGTGTCAATGGGCGTACCCACGAATATACAAATAGAACAGGTTCTTGTCTTGCCTTGCACGTTGTTGAAAGGAGAAAACCGGTTACCCCCCCTCCCTTTGCAGTTCCCTGAGAAAAGGAAAACAAGACAACACATCACTGATAGCCTGCCCAGATATCAACCATCAAGCAGTTATGGAATTCTGTACCTTTGAACTCCTAAAAAAGGATTGAAATCAGACTATGGAGATGGATCAGATCCATAACAGAAATTAAAATAATAATAGTCTCTAGCAGATATAATAATACACTTGCCAAGTTCACACTGCTACATCATTGTTTTCGCTTCCACTCCCTCCTGATATGTTTCAGAGAGTACACTCCATTGGGATTCCACATTCTATCCTCTGTGGGAAGGTTCACTCACCTTGCTAATGTCCCCTTTCTAATAGATACACATTGCCAACAAAACCATGGGACATTTTCATTCCTACAAACTCACCATTGGAGACCAAGGATAGATTCCTCTAAAACATCAAGTGTCTCCAACCCATTGTCAATGTTTGGAAATGGCCAAACACACACACACACACAAAAAAAAAAATCTCCTTAACAGAAGCTAATCTAGCTATTTCTGCAAACAGATTCCCTTTCCGAAACGCCTTCAATGTTGGACTAGGGCCCGAACAAGGATTAGAGTCAGACCTCAGATGGCCTGTAGGGAATGCATTTATGTTTGCAGCAGGAAGAGACTACAACAACCCAATCTCCCATGTCCTCAACCAAAATCATTTCCAGAAGAGATGGAAAGGGTGTAATCAAAACTCTTCTTCTACTCTAAGATCACTGGACGTCCTTACCTCACCATTCCCAATGTCAGAGATGGTTTCTAGAGAAGACCGATTTTGCCACTACAAAAGACAATTCACCACAGTCAGCTATCTTCAACAAAAAAACTTAACCTCCACTCAGCTACCATCCACTGTTAGGCCAGAATGAATATTCTGATTCGCTCAAGAAAGCTTTACATTCAAATAAGAAGCGGCTGTTTCATAAATTTTGATCAATTCATTGGATCAATCGGGAAACAAACACCTCTCATGTTCCAATTCACACAAATGCATCTACTTAAATATACCAACCTCAACCTATTAGTATGAATAAAAAGAGTTTGGATTCATTGTCACATAGTACACTCAGTCAATACAGATACACAAGATATATACAACAAACATTTCAAGAGAAATAAAAGAGAGGGAAAGAGATCCACCAAAGTGACAAACCTGCTGATTTTGGAGTCTGAATCCGTGAACTCCAAGGTACTGGAAGAAAGAAAAAAAAAACCCAAACATAAAAAGAAAAGGAAAGAAGAACAAACCACTTACATCTAATCTAACTTCTTCCTTGAAGCCAGGCAAAAACTCATCTTTTACAAAACCAAAAGATGTACAATGAAAGGAAAGGGTCTCAACTTCCAATCAGAAGACCAAAATGAACCTGAAGAGTAAAAAAAAAAAAAAAAAAGCAAATTTGTTAGCCAAATGAGTTAACAAGTTTCTTTAAAAAAAAAAATTCCCTATATCACTCTTAACAACATGAATCAACAAGAAAAAAAGATCCAACCTTTGTTAAGGATTTTAGATCCAATAGGATTGACATCGTCGTCCATCCTTGGTCTTGAGATGGATAGATTCACCTTGACTAAAAATCCTACCTTTTCCAACCCAGAAACCAAAAAAGATGTAAACTTGCCAAAGTTTTGAGTGAGATTAACTTGAAAACGAGAAGAATATCATCCCCTCCCTCCTGAGATAGATGCCTGCATCTCTTTCTTTTTCTTCTTCTTCTTCTTCTTCTTGGGGTACCAAGCATTCAAAAAGATCGCAGCTTTCCTAGATATATTTGGTCGGATCTCTATAGAAAAGAAAAAAAATCTCAACTTTCAAACCAAATCAAAACAAATTTGGTTTACGAAGAAGAGAGAAGAATAGACCCAAACCCAGTAGTAAGAATGAATCGTCTTTGCTCGGATCAATTTTCGGCCGCCAAAAGGAACAACTTCTTAACTTTTTTAGCTTTTGGATCCGGTGAAGACCAGAAGAAGAAGAAATGGCCTCGCTCGCCTCCTTGTTTTATTAGACTTCCACATCGAAAATCTCTTCGGGTCCGTTCATTTATCGAATGACCGACGGCCGTGATTATCTTTGGCAGATAGACATTTCTGACATAAGAGTTAAAATCGCACGCACAGAAAACCCCCTTGGCTCTAGATTTTTTGATTTTTTTTATACGAACTTGCCAAGAGAGCCAGGTGAGGCACGTCATCCTAGGGATGCTCATAATACCCAAATCGAACACAATCACACGCAGAGAAAGCCCGCTAGGGTTAGGGGTCTGGCTCTTTAGATTTTTTTTGTTTTGATACTCGACAAACCCATAATCAATCAATCATGTTTTATTATCTTATTTTAAAGCATCAACTACTTAACACCACAAAATGCTCACTCCCACGTTAGTCATATAATATTTTTTTTCCACACCATTCATTTTTTGTCTCACACTACAGTTTTCTTCCACACCACCCATAAAAAGAAAGCCTAAATCTTTTTCCCTTCTCACAACAGCAACAATATGGAAGGGGAGCAATCGATTAAAAACAACCTTTGAACTCCTAAAAAAGGATTGAAATCAGACTATGGAGATGGATCAGATCCATAACAGAAATTAAAATAATAATAGTCTCTAGCAGATATAATAATACACTTGCCAAGTTCACACTGCTACATCATTGTTTTCGCTTCCACTCCCTCCTGATATTAGTTTCAGAGAGTACACTCCATTGGGATTCCACATTCTATCCTCTGTAGGAAGGTTCACTCACCTTGCTAATGTCCCCTTTCTAATAGATACACATTGCCAACAAAACCATGGGACATTTTCATTCCTACAAACTCGCCATTGGAGACCAAGGATAGATTCCTCTAAAACATCAAGTGCCTCCAACCCATTGTCAATGTTTGGAAATGGCAGAACACGCACACACACACACACACACAAAAAAAAAAAAAAAAACATTATCTCCTTAACAGAAGCTAATCTAGCCATTTCTGCAAACAGATTCACTTTCCGAAACGCCTTCAATGTTGGACTAGGGCCCGAACAAGGATTAGAGTCAGACCTCAGATGGCCTGTAGGGAATGCATTTATGTTTGCAGCAGGAAGAGACTACAACAACCCAATCTCCCATGTCCTCAACCAAAATCATTGCCAGAAGAGATGGAAAGGGTGTAATCAAACCTCTTCTTCTACTCTAAGATCACTGGACGTCCTTACCTCACCATTCCCAATGTCAGATATGGTTTCTAGAGAAGACCGATTTTGCCACTACAAAAGACAATTCACCAGTCAGCTATCTTCAACAAAAAAACTTAACCTCCACTCAGCTACCATCCACTGTTAGGCCAGAATGAATATTCTGATTCGCTCAAGAAAGCTTTACATTCAAATAAGAAGCGGCTGTTTCATAAATTTTGATCAATTCATTGGATCAATCGGGAAACAAACACCTTCTCATGTTCCAATTCACACAAATGCACATCTTCTTAAATATACCAACCTTAACTTATTAGTATGAATAAAAAGAGTTTGGATTCATTGTCACATAGTACACTCAGTCAATACAGATACACAAGATATATACAACAAACATTTCAAGAGAAATAAAAGAGAGGGAAAGAGATCCACCAAAGTGACAAACCTGCTGATTTTCCAGGAGGAGTCTGAATCCGTGAACTCCAAGGTACTGGAAGAAAGAAAAAAAAAACCCAAACATAAAAAGAAAAGGAAAGAAGAACAAACCACTTACATCTAATCTAACTTCTTCCTTGAAGCCAGGCAAAAACTCATCTTTTACAAAACCAAAAGATGTACAATGAAAGGAAAAGGTCTCAACTTCCAATCAGAAGACCAAAATGAACCTGAAGAGTAAAAAAAAAAAAAAAAAAGCAAATTTGTTAGCCAAATGAGTTAACAAGTTTCTTTAAAAAAAAAATTCCCTATATCACTCTTAACAACATGAATCAACAAGAAAAAAAGATCCAACCTTTGTTAAGGATTTTAGATCCAATAGGATTGACATCGTCGTCCATCCTTGGTCTTGAGATGGATAGATTCACCTTGACTAAAAATCCTACCTTTTCCAACCCAGAAACCAAAAAAGATGTAAACTTGCCAAAGTTTTGAGTGAGATTAACTTGAAAACGAGAAGAATATCATCCCCTCCCTCCTGAGATAGATGCCTGCATCTCTTTCTTTTTCTTCTTCTTCTTCTTCTTCTTGGGGTACCAAGCATTCAAAAAGATCGCAGCTTTCCTAGATATATTCGGTCGGATCTCTATAGAAAAGAAAAAATATCTCAACTTTCAAACCAAATCAAAACAAATTTGGTTTACGAAGAAGAGAGAAGAATAGACCCAAACCCAGTAGTAAGAATGAATCGTCTTTGCTCGGATCAATTTTCGGCCGCCAAAAGGAACAACTTCTTAACTTTTTTAGGTTTTGGATCCGGTGAAGACCAGAAGAAGAAGAAATGGCCTCGCTCGCCTCCTTGTTTTATTAGACTTCCACATCGAAAATCTCTTCGGGTCCGTTCATTTATCGAATGACCGACGGCCGTGATTATCTTTGGCAGATAGACATTTCTGACATAAGAGTTAAAATCGCACGCACAGAAAACCCCCTTGGCTCTAGATTTTTTGATCTTTTTTTATACGAACTTGCCAAGAGAGCCAGGTGAGGCACGTCATCCTAGGGAGGCTCATAATACCCAAATCGAACACAATCACACGCAGAGAAAGCCCGCTAGGGTTAGGGGTCTGGCTCTTTAGATTTTTTTTGTTTTGATACTCGACAAACCCATAATCAATCAATCATGTTTTATTATCTTATTTTAAAGCATCAACTACTTAACACCACAAAATGCTCACTCCCACGTTAGTCATATAATATTTTTTTTCCACACCATTCATTTTTTGTCTCACACTACAGTTTTCTTCCACACCACCCATAAAAAGAAAGCCTAAATCTTTTTCCCTTCTCACAACAGCAACAATATGGAAGGGGAGCAATCGATTGCGAGGGACGTGTGAGAGACGACTGGCTACGGTGAGATGGGGCTGCAATACTGGCCATCGCCCGTTCATCATCATCACACTCTCTCCTTCTCCCACACAGTGACAACAGTCATCATCATTCCACTCTTTCTTCTTCTTACACAAGTTGTCGCCCCTTTCCCTTCTCACATTCTCTTATTCTCACACAGGTTGACGCCCTCTCCTTCTTCTCCTTCCCTTATCCCTTTCTGTTTTTTTCTTCGCCCTCACGACAAATTATGCAGGGGCGAGGAAAAAACAGAAAAGGGAAAGGGGAAAGAGAATAAGGAGAATAGGGGCGATGGCGAAATCGAGGTCGAGATCCTTTAAAGGCTCAATTTCTTCTTATTCGACTTCATCTTAAATTTTGATTTAAGGGAATAGATAGAATATGCAAGGAATGCTATGGGGGTGCCCGAGTGGGTAGGAAGAGAGAAGTGAAGAGAAATGAGAAAATGAGATGAAAAAAAAAGAAGAAAAAGAATAAGAAAACCAGAGAAAAAATAAGATGTGGGAAGAAGAAGAGTGGCGGTATGAAGAGAGTGAGGGAAAAGAGAGAAATAATGGTTAAAATGGGTTATGTGGGTTAGCAGGTAAAAAAAAAAATCATGTGAGAGAGAGGAATCTATGGTGTTAAATAATTGTTGCCTTATTTTAAATAGAAGGGTATCGTAAGAGAAAAAATATAATTTAATAGCAAATTTGTAATTTTGGTCACCTAATTAATTGCAAGGGTTTTCGTCCTCTATTGTTCTTCCTCCATAATCCAACGTGCATCAAGTCGTGCATTACAGCCTTTTACATATTTGAAGCCCGGTGAAAAAAAAAATTAATTAATTAATTATTGTATTTGCCAAGGTTTGAATAACACTAATGAAAAACCAAAAAGTTTACCAACTAACCTACCAATAATCTAATGGTCCAATAAAAAAAAGGAAAAAAAAAAAAACCCGCAACTTGGAGCCCCAAAATTGGACAGTTTTATTAGGCCCCAAGCGATGATTTTTGGAATGGCGTCATGGACCCCACATGAGCTCAACCCAACTTTGTTAATGACAAGATCCCCAGCCCAATATTTGATTATAAAAAATAAAGAGTGTGGATTCAATGAGGTTATCCTCACAGCTACTCGGTGAGGGGGGCACACCTCTTGACCGACAAATTATCTCATTTAGACTAAGTTGTTAAAAATAGGGGTGGCATGGGACGGGATAGACATTATCCCTATCTCATCCCGTTCGTTCGGGATTTTGGGGGGGGATAAACTTCATCCCTACTTCGTCCCATCCCAAATGGGTTTGGGATGGGATGAGCATGTACTAAATTGTCTTCTAATGAAAAATACAAATAATTTCATCACACATTACTCATACACTAATAATACCAAATTTTTATATATATATAACTATCATAGTAACAATATTAAATGTCATGTAAAATTTATGGTCCAATGAACTTACAAATATTTTTTTTAAGCATCCCTTGTATGATACACAAACCAATAGTTGTACATATAACTCATAGTGCAAAACTAAAACAAATCATCATTCGGCTTTAATGTCTTAAAAAATAATTGTCCTATAACCAATCTAAAATGTGAAAAAGTATAAATTTTCATTAGTTCTATTTGACCTAAAATTTCCAAACTTCAGTTTTTATTTTAACAGATAGTACCAAATCAAGCAAGTTTTCAAATAGTAGATGTTTGAATTAATTTAAACACATCCTAAACTTTCCTTTAGAATAATAGATTGATTAAAATTAATAATAATAAATATTAAATAAATAAGTTCAGGACGGGACGGGATTGAAAAACTCCATCCTGATCTCATCCCACTTTAGATCGGGATGAGTTTGATCAATCCCAAAAGAACCCAAAAAAATCGAGACGGGACGAAATGGGACCTAGACAGGATCGGGATCATGGGATTTAATTAAAATGAAAAAAATGAAAATATTTATTTGTTTCCTATGTTGACACAACTCCCTTAATTTCATGAGTTTAGCAATTCCCTTATCTTATTTTATTATTCTCAAATCAAAAATAAAATCCTCTCATGTTGTCTCTTTTTCTTCTTTAATCGAATCTAATTACTAAACAGTAGGTTGGTTTAAAGTGAATGTCTCTTCTAATTACTTAATGCAAATATGGATTTTCAAAGTTTGTTCTTAATGTTGCACATTTATTCCATATTTGATAAGAGAGAAGAGATGAGTGTCCTTGATTATGAACAACAAATTGTAGGGGTGGGCAAGGTTCGGTTTCAAATTTTGAGGAACCTAACTCGAACCGTTTAAAATTTTAACAGTTCCGATTCGGATCGGTTCCTCTATTTTGAACGTTAGAACCGAACCTAACTCGAATTCAGTTCCTACGGTTCCTTGAAACAAATAATCTCATTTCATTAGGAGAAGAAAGATCCCATGAGAAATTACCATCGTTTATCTCAATGGCAACCTTCGAAGTGCCTCTAGGAATTTTCTCTATTATATCAGATTGCAGATCATTGAGGCGGAGAAATGAAAAGAACATAAAAAACATAAATCCCCATTTAAGACATTAACAATCAGCTAGGTAGAAAATCAACCAGGGGAGAAAATGGGGGAAACTATTGGAAATGTAAGAGCCCACAGGAAGATGGGTCCGCCCAATCATCCAAACTAGGTCGGCACCCAGGGGAAGCCTGCACAGCTCCTAAATAAGATTGCAAATGCATGAAGTGATAAGATAGTCATGATCAATCAGAACCCATTACTCAATTGTCCACACTACAGAGATCCTGTGACCAAGCATGAAAGCTATTTACTCAAGAAAACGTTGAGCAACGAACAATACATTTAGAACCATAAAAACTTGGGGTTAGGCAGAACCTACCAGAATGTTTCAATTGAACTTTAGTAAAGAAATTCAAATTTTTTTCATCATTTTTCAAAGCCAGAAATAGCTGTAGATGAGAGATCACAATTTGAAAAAGACCCATATACTTGACAAAAACACCTTCTTGCAGTAGTATGACAATATGACAATAGTGGAAACCACCAATTTGGTTTGTAGTAAAGGGCATCAAAGCCAAAATTGACACTCCAATTTAAGGTTGCATCACCCTATCTCTTGAATTTTCTTCCCTCCCTTTTCATCCCTTCATCTTTATGCATCTGTTATTCAAATGGATCCACTGAATGCTCTTGAACCAGGTTTTGAAGTTGTGAAATGCGCATGTTGCCTCTTTGCTCACAGGATAAGGAAATCTATGGAACCTACAAAGCAATGTGAACATCTTGAGACAGAAGAATGAACTCATCTTGAGCAGCGAGATCTTCCTTCTTCCCCCACTCGTCCTCTTCCACTTCATCCTCCCCGCCATCTGCTACTGGTGGTGGTGGTGGTGGCTTTCTGCTGCTGCTTCTTCTCGAGACAGAGACATAGAGAGGAGAGGGAGCTGCTTCTGCTTCTTCTCTTCGACAGAGACAGAGAGAGATCTGTTGCTGCTTATTCTCTTCGACAGAGACAGAGAGAGATCTCGCTGAGGGAGTTGCTGACGCTGCTTTTCTTCGACAGAGACAGAGACAGGAGAGGGAGCTGCTGCTGCTTCTTCTCTTCGACAGAGACAGAGAGAGGAGAGGAGAGGGAGATCTCGCACAGAGACAGAGATAAAGACAGAGAGAGGAGAGGGCCCAGATCCAGATATTTAGGTTTTTAATTGGGTATGGCCGTATGATATGGGTATATGTAAATTTGTAATCGGTTCAAAACGGTTCCGAACCGTTTGAAAAAAAAAAATTTGGAACCTGAACCGAACCGTTTAATAATGGTTCCGGAACCGAACCGAATCGTTTCACATTTTTATAAATTAAAACCGAACCGTTTGGAGTAAAACGGTTCGGTTCGGTTTGGATCTGCGGTTCCTCGACCCGTTTGCCCACCCCTAACAAATTGTAAAAAAAAAATTATTATAAATTATAAATTGCCCAATTTTTATTTTTTTTCACTGCTTCATTGTTAAATTTAAATGGAAAGAATGGAAAAATCGATGTTGATGAAGTTAAGACAAATGGAAAATCCATGGAATTTATGTGACTAAATAAGAAGAAGAGGGGAATGGAGTTTCTAAAACATGTGAGCAACTAAATCTATATTTTTGGAAACTAAATCTTTTCACTTTATTGGTATATCCGCTTCATCCAAATCAATTTAATATGACGATTGATAGGTGCTACTTGACTTAGTGCTTGTGAGGATAACCTCATTGAATCACCACATAAATAATAAAAAACTTCATTTTCGACCTTCACCTTCAACTAGGGGTGGACACGGGATGGGATAGACCTCATCCCGACCTCGTCTCATCCCAAACAGGTTTGGGACGGGATGAGCATGTACTAACTTTTGAATTGAAAATTTTGGATTTACCAAACATACAACTATATAACTTTAATCCATTGAATATTATTTTTCCATTTCATTAGCTTTTACTCCATTTTTTTAGAACCACTATTGAAGAAAGTCATTTTTTGGTACATTGTTAATGATCAATGGGTTTTTCATTTAAAAACTACGAAGAACTTTGTTAATGATCAATGGGTTTGTCATTTAAAAACTACGAAGAACACACATTGTTGTTGTCAAGAGTTAGGAAGAGAAAAAAAAAGAAGGGAAAGGGTTTGAGTTAGATTTATTATCTAGGTGAGTCGCATGGACGATTCTGAGAATAAAATAGTCATGTCAATAAATAAAACAACAAATAAAAGTCATGTCAACAAATAGTTTCATAGTTTCATACTACATATTTCATATTAAATACTAAAAAAATCGGTTTGGGACGGGATGGGCAGGATTGAAAATCTTCAACACGATTTCATCCCACTCTAGGTCGGGACGGGACAGGATGGGATCGGGATCGGAATGAGATTGATCAATCCCAATAGGACAAGGAAAAACTGGGACGGGACGGGATCGAGATCGGGATCGTGAGATGGGATCCCCACCCCTACCTTCAACCTCCAACTCTTTCTAAACTTTAACCTCCACCATCTCTCTAAACTTTAACCTCCACCATCTCTCTAAACCTAAACAATCGTCACCATGCCCTCATCCCCACCTCCATCACCTTATCCTTGCACCCATCGAAATGGAGAAGATATAGACCATAGGATTAAAGATGGTTGGTTGAAATGGAGAATGACGTCAGGAGTATTATGCGATAGAAGGATGCCTGCAAGGCTAAAAGGGAAATGCTATAAGACAACTGTTCAACCAGCCATGCTATACGGTTCAGAATGTGGGGCTACTATGGGACAACATACACATAGGATGACAGTAGAAAAAATGCGTATGTTAAGGTGGATGTGTGGTAAAACTCGTAAGGATAAAATTAGAAATGTAAGAATTAGGAGATACTTAGGTGTAGCGCCCATAGAGGGCAAAATTAGATAAAGACGTTTAACTTGGTTTGGTCATGTGCGAAGGAGACCAAGCACGACGCCAATTATAAAATGTCTAGATTGGCAGGTTAATGGAGGGTGTAGACGGAGGGGGCGACTGTTGAAAACTTGGATGAAGGCGGTGGATGAAGATATCATTGAGCTTGGATTAGGCGAGAATATGTGGGAAGACCGCATTGCTTGGAAAACCAAATTCCATGTAACCGACCCCGAAAATATCGGGAATGAACTTTGATGATGATGATATTTTTTTTACAAAAACTCCTTAAATCTTTAGTAACCACCTATCTAACATCTAGTAAAAAAGGTATGTTGCTTAGAAGATACGCTACATGCTTTCCTATGGTGGTTTTGGGATGCAATATCTGCATTAAGATTCAGGCATGTTTTAGTTATTTTACTCTTCTTTTTTTTTGAAATAATGTTGTAACTTTTTTATTTGAGAAAAGTGGAGTAATTAAATAAGAGAGTGATGTGGTTAATTTAAGAGAGAGACAGAGAGATTGTAAAAGAGAGTTAAATGGGAGAGAGTCATTAATTGCCTGACTTAGTGGTACATCTCATTAAACTTTGACCATTGGATTTTTCTAAATGTACAAACCAGATTTGTTGTTCGATATTTAAAAAAAATGTTGTCTCGGGATCTCAACCCTTTATATATGTATGTGGAGGTGAAAAGAATGGCGATGGGTAAATAGGTTGAAGATGATGGTAAAGATGGTGACAGGAAGACTGACTTTTTATTTATTTTTATAGTAGATAGATCAATAGTTACTCACCTTGGAGTTGTTGGTACCCAAGGAGTTAATCCACATGAACTTGGTTTAGCAACCAGATTTAAATCATACTACTTTATGCAGTGGAATAGTAAAATAGCTTTGAGTTTTGTGAGGATGGGAGAAAAAGAGAAATAATGGACAAAAAAAAATGAATGCCAAATTCAACAGTAATCGTTTTTTGATCGACAAAACAACAAATAGGTTTGGCAATTAGAACATGCAGAGTACCAAATAATAAAAATTAATTGTGACCAAGGGGGTATGGTATACTGCCCCAATTCCCTAAACACAAATACAACTACAATCATCGAAAGACCCCCCTTCTTCCTTCAAAATACTCGATACATGACCCTGAATTCAGACCAAGGATTTATTTTCAATATGTTGTTGACAGACTAAACTGTAGTTCCTGTACAAAAAAAAACTAGATTTGAAGAACACGGAAATAACTCAATTTAAAAGGGTTAGCTGTAGTATGAGTACTTTGCGAAATTAACAATGGAACTTGCTAATTCATGTACATCTGTTCCAGAATGTCTTCAATGCATTACAGGGCAATCAAAAGTCGCTTCCATCCTCTGGTAGTTCTGCTCCTACAGAAGAGATTACTGATGGCTCAGACTCAAAAAAATGAGGAAATTTGCTGGGAAGATCCAAATGGGAGAGAAACCAGTATTGGAGATGCACTTTCCATAAATTGCGATAAGGATGTAGCTCATGTATCAGTTGAAGAGCTCCAAAATCTGGCTGGTGGTGCTGATATCAAGGTATTTCATTATTTTCTCTATAGATAGTTGTTGGACAATTTTATACGCTTTGCAGTTATAAATGTTTTTGTTTGGTATTATTCAAGGGTTTAGAAGCTGTTCTTGACAATGCTATTCATCTCGAAGATGGCAAAAAAATATTACGGTAAGGAAAGACACTGTGTCGAATATTCTTTTGCATATCATTGACGAAATTGACCTTTCATTTAGTGTTCAACTCGTTTTTTTTTTTCCTTTCCTGGATTTTTTGTTCAGAGGAATTGATTTTGACAGCATGAGCATGGGACATCGTGATGCTTTACTACTATTTCGCACTCTTTGCAAGGTTTGGTTCAGTATAGTGTGGAAATATTAAGATTTTAACATCATTATTAGTCTCTTATATTAACATGTTTGCTTTAATTAACACGAGTTTCTCTTTCTGCTTCATTTGTCTATAGTTGTATCTCTGTGAAACCAATGTATTTGAAATATCTGCTTGAACATACATCATTTTTGTTCATTCACCGATGATACACTGAACATAGCTCTAATATTTGCAGATGGGTATGAAAGAAGAGTCCGATGAAGTCACAGTCAAGACTAGGCTTTTGTCTCTTGAGCTTTTGCAGGTTAGTTGTATAAATCATCGGCATTTTGATGTTGATAGGAGTGCTAAATCGATATGTGATGTTCCAATGTTGCTCATAGAAAGCCTTTAAAAGACTAGACTGGTGTTCATTTTACGGTTATTCTTTTGGATCTAGGGATATGTTTGAAGGGAGGGGTATGCAAATACTGATGGTGTTTAGTCGTATAGCTCAATTAATTAATATTTTTTAGATAAAGTGCTATATAGCGACACATTCACGAGTCGTCGGACATGTTGGCAAAAAAAGTAAAATACGGGGGCACACTTGTACATTTTAGTATTATTTACTTTTCAACAATAAGTTTTATAATATTTTCACTCGTAGGTCAATATTGGTACACATGTCCTACTAACTTGCTATACTATGCTTGTAACATTACAAAGCATTGAAATTTTCAAAGTTATGTGAAAAGTTGATTATCTCCGCTAGGAGTGTATCCGATGAATTCCGGATGTACGAGTGTTGATACTTGTTTGACACAAGATTCTTTGTTTTGGATGTGGGATAGTGAGTTATTATAATGTATTGTAATTTTAAGTTCACGTATTAATGTTTCTTATAATTAAAATATACACTTCTAAACGGCTTATGCCTCTTATCTCAGTCCACAATCATGCCTCCCGCGTTCAAAAACTTTGATATTCAATTTGTATCCTATTTTACATGCCGTTGTATTTCTAACTAGTTTTTATTTTATTTTATTTATTTATTATTTAGTGTCTATTTTACCTTTTTCCAATGAAGTTAGGGATGAAGTTTAGTAAGATTCTTCATTGAAGTTTCCGTGGTTAGTAAAATCCTAAAGTTGTTTGAATCAATTGTTGATTGAATTACACTTTGGCGTATATCTTTCTTACTACAAAGAGTCACCCATAGTGCTTGATTCATTAATGCTCGATATGGAGTTTTGCAAATGGGGAATAGTTTCATTATTTTAGCATTAGTGTTATGAAGTGTTTATTGGATAAAGAGAGTAATGTATTTGAATAACTCATTTCATTACGGAAAAAGTTGGATTTTTTAATTAGACGAGTCTCACTGCAATCCCCGAAGGTTAGGGAGCCTTCTTCTGTTGTGGACTTCAGACCTATCAGTCTCCTCTCTTCTATCTACAAGGTCATAGCTAAAGGCCTCTCTGCAGGTAGACTCTGCTCAGCTCTTCCACTAGTTATTTCTCCTCTTCAATTTGCTGGGATTGACAAGAGGCATCTTATTGCTAATGAGATTCTTGATTCCAAGATTAGATTAACAAAGCTAATATTATGATCAAAGTTGACTTGTATAAAGCTTTTGATTCTGGCTTGGAGCTAGCTTTAGAACACAATGTCCTTTTTGGCTTCGGTGACAAATGGAAAGGTTGGATCCAAACCTTGCTTTCCACTGCCTCGTCTATTGCAGTTAATATCCTGTTTTGATTTTGCTCTCTTGCTTTTCTCCTTAGCTGCACAAGGTTTGACTGCCATGCTCTCCAGAGCTCAACAAATTGGTCTTATTCATGGCTTCCAAGTCTCTGCCAGCTCCCAGCATGTATCTATTTTACATACACTGATGACACTATCATCTTCATTGATGCATTTGTTGATGAGGTATTAGTGGTCAATGATTTACTCCTTAGGTTTGAAGTCTGGTCTGGGCTCAAAGTGAACTTCTCCAAGTCTCAAAATTTTCTAGTTGGTGTTGTTTCAGAGATTGATGAGTTTCTAGGTTGAAAAAAGTGCTTTTCCATGTACTTATAGGGGCTAATTTCGGAAATACAAGAGTTTGGGAAGAGATAGTTGAAAGAATTGAAATTAATTAAGCATATGGAAGAAAAAGTACATCTCCAAGGTTGGGAGAGCCACTCTCATTCAAACTCCATTGCTTCCATTCTTGTTCACACGATGTCCATGTGTGTTATTCCTGCTTTTGTGGCTGCTAGGATTAACAAATGCATGAGGAAGTTCTTATGGGGCACTTCTCCAGTTTGTAAAAAGTACCATGTCTTAAATAGGAAGAAGGTTTGCCAACCAATGCTGACTGAGAATCAAAAGAGTAACGGAGTTTAATAAAGCTCTTCTCTTGAAGTGGATCTGGAGATGCTCTTTGAAAACAAATTATAGCTGATAAGTATGGAGCCAGTCTTCTTGATTGGTTCACCAAAGACCCTGTCACTTTATCAATCAAAGAACACATGTTCTGAGGTATGAAGCTAATTCCTGACTGATTTGAAGATGAACTTTTATCACCCGTGTCAGATGTGATGGACTTGTTCACTTTGTAAATATGCATGAGAAAGGAGTCAATTCAGGCCTAGTTTACATTATAGGTTGATTTGTATCTGTGTAATAAACTTTCCCCTCTTTTTCTTGTTATGGTCTGATCTAACTTGCTGGCAGGATGCTTGAGAAAGTATGCAAGGACCCCCAGATGCTTGTTGACATATTTGTTAACTATGATTGTGATCTCGAGGCATCAAATTTGTTTGAGCGTATGGTATTATCAAAAATATTATCCCATGTACATTGTTCAATGTATGTTGACAGTTTTTCTCAGTAATGCCTTTAACATGTTTATATTTGATATGATGGCATCAATAAGGTTACTGCTCTATCAAAATTAGCACAAGGTACACTAAATGCCGATCCGAGTTCAGTTAGTGTATCCCAGACGACATCGATCAAAGGCTCATCTCTTCAGGTAATTAAACATGCCTAACTTGTGGTTTTCAAAGCATATCTTAAACTGTTGCTTTCCCTTACAGTTAAATTTCTGTATTCTTTCCAGTGTCTTGTGAGTGTGCTAAAGTCATTGGTTGATTGGGAAAGGTCACACCGAGAATTTGAAAAACAGAATAAAAGCATTCGATCCACTGAAGAAGATATGTCAACAGGAGACTCTGTTGATTCAAAAAGCACTGATGATGCCCCCAATCACTGATGATGCACCCAAGTACTGATGATGCCCCCAAGCACTGATGATGCCCCCAATCACTTCGAGAAGGTCAAGGCTCATAAATCAACTTTGGAAAGTGCAGTATCTGAGGTAACTCGTGAGGGTTTCACCTAACTGGTCTACATTTTAGAAACTCAGTTGTCAGAATTAATAACCAGATCGTAAATAGCTAAGAGTGGAATCCATTTTATTTAACAAATAAGAGTGAGTTGAATGCATTACTTGAGTTTGAGAGAATGTCTGATACTTTAATTGCTAAAGAATAGCGTCTGATAGTTATGTTGGCAGTGTGATAATGATGTACTACTTTCAATAACATTTTCGTTAAATATGTCTTGTGCAGTTCAATAGACAACCTGGAAAAGGAATACAGTATATGATATCAAATTCGTTGGTGGAAAACACTGCAGCTTCAGTTGCTTTGTTCCTCAGGAATACTCCAAGTTTGGATAAGGTAGAGTTCTCATGTGATGTATCTTTGAATTGTGCGTAAAAACCTGTTTAATCCTACTAGTCTTCAGGCTATGATTGGTGACTATTTGGGCCAACACGAGGAGTTCCCCCTTGCTGTCATGCATGCTTATGTGGATTCCATGAAGTTTTCAGGGATGAAATTTAACACTGCGATTCGTGAGTTCCTGAAAGGATTTCGACTTCCAGGTGAAGCACAAAAGATAGATCGCATAATGGAAAAGTTTGCTGAGCGGTAGGCTTCGTATGTCCTTATTGACAAAATGAACTTGAGCTGTTGGTTTGTGTGTTTGCCATTTTCTTTTATCCTTTATCCTGTCATAAGTAACTACCATACTTCTTTTATTGCTCCCTTGAGTTTCTGCATTTTTTTTGAATGGTAGTCAAGTTAGAAAATTTAGAATTTCATTACTGGTTATCAAATATGCAGAACTCCTTTTCATAAGTGTGCTGTATTTTGAAAACTGCCCCGACTAGATTAAGATCTTTTGTTATACAATATTATGAGAGCATCTCCAAGACTCCAACCATACAAACGATTAACTCTAAAGGCTTGTCTAAAAGATAGACTGCCAACTGTTATACATCTGTCCATTGCTTGAAGTGTTCAGTATAAATATAAATATTTTGGGCAAATGGCACTTAATTACTGTCTAGCCTCCTGTTCTAATTAGACGTTATTTGACCCTCATGATATCCTCCCAATTTACAATGACATGTTGGAATCTAGTTCCCTTTTTAGTGATGTTAGAAGAGTACATATACCAGACCCTTAAATCCAAACTACCCGCTTTCTATCCTTTAGAGTATCTTGATAATTCTATCCTTGAAGCATATTCACGATGGCCAGAGCCAATCGACCCCTCAAATGCTAACCATCAAGTTACCGACCTATTCCACCAACCACATATTGATTATCCCTTCTAAGGTGACGGTTCCACCCATATTCACGAGAGCCCCTGTATAGTGGAGACCCAAAAAAGTCTAGGGAAAGCATCTTGGGAGACAATGTGCCGCACATCTTATCATGCCAAAAACAAATTTTGTACCCTTTTTCCAAGAATATATTCCACCCAATGAGAGAAAATAGGCATCACATTTGAAATGTCTTTCCAATTTTCATAAGCTTGTACCATTATGCTATGTAAGATGATGTGGTAGCCAAGACTCTGGTTCCTTGCATCTTTGAAGCCACTTGGCCCCGGTAGCGAGATGCTCATTTTCTGGAATTTTCTAACTCCCAAGTAGCTCCAATCTTTTGGAAAGGCCACCGATTCCCATCTCAAGGGATGAAACTTTCTGCCTCCTTCCACTCCTCCCTACATAAAAATATCTACCTATATGCTTCACTTACTTACGCTCCATTCTATTTGCAACAAACGCCATTCTAGAAATATTGGCTTAAAATAATCGGGGTCAATTAATCATCACAAGGACGTGAATATTTTTCTCAATCTTATGAAGGCAATACAACAAGAATTTGAATAGACATGGTCATAGTCATTTTTCAAATTCAACCTTGCAAGTCATACCTGGTAACTCATCCCTTTGCCTAAGAGTCTATAACGGCATTTGCCACAAGAACCCAATGACCCATCTTCCACGAAGCCCTTTGAACATCCGCAATGATGATATTCATGCACGCCTTCGTAGACATGGAGATCGACATAGTCAATAACTTTTAGCAACTACCAAGAAGGCTAACGAGGCGATCATTGTTCATTTGGTAAGCCCCTTCTTTCTTAGAGGGTAATAAAAAAGTGGCATTAAAACTCTAATCAAATAATTGGGCATTTTGGAAGCTTCATACCACCTCCATAGCGAGGTTTTCCATGAAATGCCAACAATATTTGAAAACCCCATAGGTAACCATATGGTGTCGTAGCATTATCCACACAACAAAAAACCAGGGCACTCAAGATCTCCTCATGAAAGTCTCTTTACCCACTTATTAAGTTCTAGTGTAATGCCATCGAAGAACACACTCCATAATACTTAATTCTCTTGATGCAACTAATTAGAAAAGGTGTTTTAACATGAAACTATGTAATATCTATTAGGAATCAAAAGACAATCATATATTCTAAAATTCAGAAGGAAGTACATGCAGAACCAGAGAAAAATGTGCAAAAAGCCATGCCTTTCAGCTTTCTTTGTTTATGACGTGGCCTCGTTTATTCTTATATATAATTACGCTGCTCTGGTTTCTAGCATTATATTGCCCAGTTGTAAATTTGTATTCAGCTAGTTGATATGATTGCAGAATCTGGTTATAATTTACAATAAGTACCATCATAGATCATCAGTTAAATAGGAACACTTGAATAAATAAGAACACTCGAAATTGAAGGATAACTACCAGATTATTATTGTTATTATTGTTTTCATATGATAGTGAAGGGAGGACAAGGTGAGTATTTTGTAGTGGTTTTGGTTATCAGATAGGTGCTCCAACTTTGTAAAATTTTGCTTTGAACACAGTGCTTTCATTAAAAATGTAGCTTCCAATGTTGTATAAGTGCATACATTTTGTGCCTTGATGTTTGATTCATTTGAAACATTTACTATCTACATGGTCGTTAGAGTAGATATGCCTCCTTTTTAATTGCTATCCAGCTTTTAAAATGTTGAGCTTGATGGATTTTTGCAGTTATTGTGCTGACAACCCAGGACTTTTTAAGAATGCGGATACTGCCTATGTTCTTGCATATGCAGTTATCATGTTGAATACAGATGCACACAATCCTATGGTGTGGCCTAAAATGTCCAAGTTTGACTTTATTCGCATGAACACAACGAGTGATGAAGAGGAGTGTGCTCCGAAGGAGCTCTTAGAGGAGATTTATGATTCAATTGTCAAGGAGATAAAACTTAAAAATGATACGGCTGGTATGGGTAAAAGCAGCAGGCATACTGAAGAGAGAGGCCGTCTTGTGAGTATTCTTAATTTGGCCCTTCCCAGAAGTGAGACAACTGCTGATACCAAATCACAGTGAATTCATCATCAAGCAGACCCAAGCTTTCTTCAGAAACCAAGGTCTAAAGAGAGGAATTTTCTACACTGCTCAGCAGATTGAACTTGTACGGCCCATGGTCAAAGCTGTAGGGTGGCCATTGCTTGCTACCTTTTCTGTTACTATGGAGGAAGGTGAAAATAAGTTGAGAGTTCTTCTTTGCATGGAGGGGTTTAAAGCAGTTATACATATAACACATGTTCTTGGCATGGATACCATGCGCTATACTTTTTTGACATCGCTAGCCAGGTACAGTCCATTATATCTACCATAACCTATTTGTTTTACTTTTTAATTTTTGGCCTTTAAATTATCAGGTGTGAGGTTTTATTTATTTATTTATAATGATTGGCTTTCAGGTTTACTTTCTTGCATGCGCCAAAAGAAATGCGTAGTAAAAATGTCGAGGCCTTGCGGACTCTTCTAGCTCTATGTGACTTGGAGAGAGACTGCCTACAGGACACATGGAATGCTGTGCTTGAATGTGTTTCTCGACTAGAATTCATCACTTCCACCCCAGCTATTGCTGCCACTGTCATGCAAGGGTCAAATCAGATATCCAGGGATGGTGTACTTCAGTCTCTCATGAAGCTTGCAGGGAAACCATCTGAAAATGTTTTCGTGAACAGTGTGAAGTTGAACAGTGATTCTGTGGTGGAGTTTTTCACAGCACTCTGCGGTGTATCTGCTGAAGAATTGAAACAGACACCTGCTCGAGTTTTCGGCTTACAGAAAGTCGTTGAGATCAGCTACTACAATATGGCTCGGATTCGTATGGTAATTTTCTAATCTGCTGTCATTGTCTGTGTCATAGCCTTAATCTCTTGGATGTTCTCAGCTCTATTAATGAGATTATAGAGTAATGGAATAACAGCACATGCTCTACGGTCGTTTCTTCACTAGGAAGTTGGGTTTGAGATGGCCTCATGCATGTGATAGTGTGGAACATATGGAAAGAGAGGAATTCTAGAAATCATGTGAATAAAAAGAAATCCATAGAGGAAATTATTTTCTGCGATGGTCTGGGGTACACTTTGGATACTATCGTGAGATCATCCTTACGAAAACTCAGATAATTGATTCAACCTCTAAATGTATTGATCAAAGTTTTTGTGGGCAAGATCCATATCTTGAGATCATCCTTACCAAATCAACGGTTGATTCAACTTTTATATGTGTTAACCGAATTGTTTTATTAAAAATTTGATCCTAACTAAAATTTGGTCATCCTTGTCACATAATTCTTATAACTATTAGATTGCAGTATAGACCACGATCCATGGTGGGGAGTGATTGAGGCTGGGACCTCATGTTCCGACCTATTTGTTCTTATTCCAGTTGGTAGTTTCTGTATATGTATGAGTGTACTTTGTGTTAAATCAAGTAGGAAGTTTCCTGTAGTTAAGATCTCTCTTTGATGGGACTTGCAATTTCGTCATTTACACGTTCTTATGTGAGAATGATTCAGGACGTATACAAGGACCACAGAATAATAATCAAATCCATCTTTATTTTCTTTCATTTGTTTTGTATAGTGTTAATCTTGAATCTTTGCGTGCGTCCTTCCTGCAGGTCTGGGCTAGAATATGGTCTGTTCTGGCCTATCACTTCATTTCAGCTGGAAGCCATCATGACGAGAAAATTGCCATGTATGCTATTGATTCATTGCGGCAGCTTGGCATGAAGTATCTGGAGCGCGCTGAACTCACCAATTTCACATTCCAGAATGACATTTTGAAACCATTTGTTGTTCTCATGCGGAATAGTCGAAGTGAATCTATTCGTGCTCTAATTGTTGATTGTATTGTCCAAGTATGGGCTCTTCCGATCATTGTGCTTTTCTAAATTTGAATCAGTATTCGACTATTGCAATTGTAGGCTTTTGAAACTCATTATTTGATTATTGATTAAATATGAGAACTTGTCAGAAAATGATGAAAGTTAATTGCAGATGATAAAATCTAAGGTTGGAAGCATTAAATCGGGCTGGAGAAGTGTGTTTATGATATTCATAGCCGCTGCTGATGATGAATTGGAATCCATTGTTGAAAGTGCATTTGAAAACGTCGAACAAGGTAGGTACATCCATATCCTCTTGTTGTTAGGAGAATAAGGATTTTATTCTGTAGTTGTGGTGGTACAAGGGAAAAGCTTCTAGTGCTTAAGGGAATTATATTATATTTTTTTGTTTAGCTACTTTGACCTTTGAATTTTTTTTATGGCATGTTCAGCGAAGAGC
Organism: Berberis vulgaris; assembly: GCA_963556465.1. Lineage (NCBI taxonomy): Eukaryota > Viridiplantae > Streptophyta > Magnoliopsida > Ranunculales > Berberidaceae > Berberis > Berberis vulgaris. The sequence goes on along the minus strand of OY747124.1, from coordinate 103,453,400 downwards.
CCGTTTTGTAATTTCTAATCTGGGTGGTGTAATTGCTACTTCGTCATTATTCCATTGAGGGCGAGTAGTAAAAATAGCTGATCGGTTAGGGAAAAAAATTGGGTGATCCAAATACGAATTTTATTTCATTTTTTAAGTAATTTTTTTATCCACTCCTAATAGCAATAAATTAACAATAAGAATGATAGAATTAAGATATTTATTAATATTAGGAATAGTAATATTTTAGCATTATTAGACAATTCTATTATTCTTGTAATAGAGATTCCAATTATGTTCTCATATTTGTTTCCTATTAGATTTGTAGTTTGTTTTAGAAGTTAGATTAGTTATAAATAAGGCACACGCTGCCCATTGTTAGCTGGTTGATAGAATAAAAGTTATTAGTTTATTTCGTTATCTTCGTTTATTGCAATTTCATTTATTCTATTGCAATTTCGTTTATTTTATTAGTCCAAATCTATCAAAGAATATCAACGATTCAACATATCAATACACATAATAATATAAATGACCATTATTGTAAAAGAAGTTGTGAGTTATGCGAGCTAAAAAAGCATCACATAAACCTATAATTGGTTAAGCACATACAGTGGTTAAATACATAACATAAGATGATGTCCCAAGCAATCGCAAAAGCATTAAAAAAGATTAAATTCCATGATTTCCATCAACTACTTACCACTATTTGACGTTAGCGTCAATATTATCACGGACATGGTGATGATGATGATTTGTTTTTGTTGTTTTGTGGATAAAAATCATGTTGGAGGAAACAGTGGAGGGTGAATGAATGAAAAAAGAGAAGAAAAAGGAAGAATGAGGAGTTAAAAAAGAGATGCGTTGCTGATCCGTTTTGCAGAGAAAAAGAAGACGAAGGAAGAGAAGGAAAATGTTGACGAGGATGAGCATCTACAAGTTGGCAACAACAACAAGAAGAAGAAGAATAGATAACACCAACAATGACAACTTCACTAACAATGAGATTGAGAGATTTTGTAAACAGAGATTAAGAGAATACTCTCTTTCGTATATTATATTGAGAATATAGCATGTATTTATATACAAACTATTGAGGTTATTCTAGGAAACTATATCAATTTAGGATCTCTACAATTAACCTAATTGACAGCTATATACACACACTGTAACACTCCCCCTCAAGCTGGAGCATAAATGTTAATCATGCCCAGCTTGTTACAAAGATAGGCAACCCGAACCCCATGTAAGGCTTTCGTGAAGATGTCCCCAAGTTGTTCGCCAGTTTTCACATATCCGGTAGAAATCAAGCCTTGTTGAATTTTCTCACGAATAAAATGACAATCAATCTCAATGTGCTTAGTCCGTTCATGAAACACAGGATTAGAAGCAATATGAAGAGCAGCTTGGTTATCACACCACAATTTCGCTGGTACTGTAGCTTTAAGTCCTACTTCAGTCAAGAGCTAATATATCCATATTATCTCACACACAGACTGGGCCATAGCCCTATATTCAGACTCTGCACTGGATCGTGACACAACGGTTTGCTTCTTACTCTTCCATGAGACCAGATTTCCACCAACAAAGATACAATAACCTGAAGTGGATCTTCTATCCATTTTGGAACCTGCCCAATCAGCATCTGAGAAACATTCAATATGAGTGTGCCCGTGATTTTCATAGACGATACCTCGTCCTGGTGCTCCTTTCAAGTAACCCAAAATTTGCTTTAACGCTGCCCAATGATGAATTGTCGGAGATGACAGAAACTGACTGACAACACTGACTGAGTATGCAATATCTGGACGAGTCACAGTAAGGTAATTCAACTTCCCAACCAACCTTCGATATCTTTCAGGATCTGCAAATGGTTCCCCAACATCGGTAAGTTGCACATTTGGAGTCATTGGAGCACTACAAGGCTTTGCTCCCAATTTTCCTGTCTCAGTTAATAAGTCAAGAACATACTTTCTCTGAGATAGAAAGATACCACGTTTACTCCGAGTGACCTCAACTCCTAAGAAATACTTTAACACCCCCAAATCCTTCGTGTGAAACTGAGTATGAAGGAAAGATTTAAGAGATGAGATTCCTCTAGTATCATTCCCAGTAATGACAATGTCATCCACATACACAACTAACATAATGAGACCAGCTGCTGATCGTTTGTAGAATACAGAATGGTCAGACTTGCTTTTCATCATACCAAATTTCTCAACAGCCTGACTAAACTTTCCAAACCAAGCACGAGGACTCTGTTTCAAACCATATAAAGATTTTCGAAGACGACAAACTCGCCCTGACTCCCCCTGAGCAACAAAACCAGGAGGTTGCGCCATATACACCTCCTCCTGAAGATCGCCATGAAGAAAAGCATTCTTGATATCAAGTTGATGTAAAGGCCAATTATGGGAAGCCGCCATGGAAATAAAAAACCGAACAGAGGTCAACTTTGCAACAGGAGAGAAAGTGTCAGAGTAATCCACCCCATAGGTTTGAGCATAGCCCTTAGCGACAAGACGTGCTTTCAATCGGGCAACTGACCCATCCGGATTGACCTTAACTGCGAAGACCCATTTGCAACCTATAGCCCTTTTTCCTGAGGGTAAATCGACCAAGTCCCAAGTACCATTGTCATCTAAAGCATTCATCTCCTCTATCATTGCATTATGCCAACCAGGATGAGATATGACTTCACGAACAGTTTTAGGAATAGAGGTAGAATCAAGGGAAGCAATAAAAGAACAAGAGGAAGACGACAAATTATTATAAGAAACAAATGAAGAAATAGGATAAGCACACTGGCGTTTACCTTTGCGTAATGCAATAGGAAGATCATTGCCCGGGACTGGATCTGATGACGAAGGAGCAGGTGCAGGACAAGAATCAAGAGGTTGACGCCTGGAGTAAACCTGAATAATAGGAGGCTTCACTGGAGACAGGTGCTGAGGATGTGATAGAATAGACCAACAAATCATCATCCTCCCCCTGGCGAGTGGGAATGGGCGGAGACGGAAAATAAGGTGTGTCTTCCAGGAAGGTAACATCAATTGAGACCAGATATTTGTTAAGATTGGGACAATAACACCGATAACCTTTCTGAAGACGAGAATAACCGAGGAAAACACATTTCAAAGACTTGGGATCTAGTTTAGTGACATGTGGACGAACATCCCGAACAAAACAAGTGCTACCAAATATCTTCGGGTCAACAGGAAATAATGACTTATCGGGAAAAAGGATTTTGTAAGGTATCTCACCATGAAGAACAGAGGATGGCATGCGATTAATGAGAAAACATGCTGTAGACACTGCATCGGCCCAAAAAGGTTTAGGAACATGCATTTGAAATAAGAGAGCTCGTGCTGTTTCAAGAAGATGTCTGTTTTTACGTTCTGCCACACCATTTTGGGATGGTGTATCAACACACGAAGTTTCATGAAGTATGCCATTCTGAGTCATATAAGACTGAAATAAAGCTTGTGTATATTCTTTAGCGTTATCACTTCGCAAGGTTTGAATGGAAACATTAAATTGAGTTTTAACTTCAGCACAAAAGGCACAAAACAGAGAAAACAACTCAGATCGTTTTTTCATCAAATATAACCAAGTAACTCGAGAATAATCATCCACAAATGTAACAAAATACCGAAATCCAGTTTTAGACAAAATAGGACAAGGACCCCAAACATCAGAATGAACTAATTCAAAAGGAACACTAGCACGTTTATTGACTCGAGGACTCGAACTAAGACGATGATGTTTGGCAAACTGACATGACTCACAATTTAGTGAAGACACCTTATTATATTGAGGACAAAGCTTTTTGAGGAGAGGGAGAGACGGATGACCCAACCTACAATGAGCCTCGAAAGGAGACGTGACACTGGAGCAAGCAATAGAACTCAGAACCGATGTATCAAGAATGTAGAGGCCTCCAGACTCATGTCCTTTACCAATAATCTTCTTCGTCATAAGATCCTGAAATAAACAATGATCAGGGTAAAATGAGACACAACAGTTAAGATGACGAGTAAGCTGGCTTACAGAGAGCAAATTAAAGGATAAATTAGGTAAATGTAAGACAAAGGACAGAGATAGCGATGGGGTAGGAGTGATGGTGCCAGACCCGCGAACACAAGATGGTGACCCATCGGCTAAAGTGACGGTAGAGGTAAAAGCATTGGATTGAAAAGAAGAAAATATACTAGAATTACCTGTCATATGATCTGTGGCACCAGAATCAATGACCCACTTGGAGGATGATGAAAGAAGACAAACATCGGGTTTACCTGAATCGGCAATAGCTGTGACAGAAGGAGAGGAAGACTTGAGTGATTCCTGATACTTTGAGAACTTGGCAAATTCATCAGCAGAGATAAGGACTGATTTGTCAGAGGCATCAGAAGTGATCGCAACATGAGCGGAGTTTTTGTGCCGATTTTTAAACTGTAGCTTGCGACAGTCAAACTTGGTATGGCCCGGCTTCTTACAATAGTTGCAAATAATACTTTCAGAATCCGGCGCGCGAGTTTCAAACCCTTGTGAGCTGCCTCCTTTGTGTCCACTGTGATTAGACGGTCTCCCAGGCGCATAGCTGTTATTTCGACTTATCAAAGCACCACTAAGCGGAACAGTGGGAGTACTCTCGGTGCGGAGAACACGACTAAAGACATCTTGTAAAGAGGAGATATCAGACCCAGAAAGAATTTGTACCTTAGCAGAATCAAATTCAGGAGAAAGCCCTGCTAGAAAACTCATGATAGCCATTTGCTCCCGTTGGCGTTGTTGAACCTTCACATCAGGGCTAAATGGCAGCAACATATTAAGCTCCTCATACGTTTTCTTAAATGCCATAAAGTAGTTGATAAGGGACTGATCTTGTTTTTCCACACGGTAGAATGCTTGGCAAACCTCATACATGCGAGAGATATTCCCTTTCCCAGAGTACAAAAATTCCAAATAATCCATTACTTCTTTAACAAATTCACAATGATTGATCAGGCCAATTACCTCACTATCAATAGAATTCCGAATCTGAAGGAACAAGCGAGCATCTTCCCTAAGCCAGATCTGCCGTGAATCCTCAGGAGGATCATTAGTCAAATGGTCATCTTTGTCAATACTTCGTAAATAAAGACGAACAGTCTTACTCCAGTCGTGATAATTCGAATCATTTAGCTTATGGTCCGTAATTTTAGACATCACAGGAATCAGATCAGATACAACTACTGACTTCGTCTCAGCCATAACAGGTCAAATAAGTCAATCCTCGGAATTAAAACCTCCAAAATCAAATGTGACAAATTGGGAAATCTCCCCCAAAGCAAGAGAAATTAAAAAACGGAGGTTTGAAAGGCAGACAAGCACGTTAAAGAACCTGGAAGGAGGGTCGATCTGGAAGGACAAGGCTTGATTTAAAGAACCTGGAAGGAGGGATGAAAAGCAGATGGAGCAACCTGGAAGAACAGACCAGCAGATGGAGCAACCTGGGGGTTCGAACGGCGGCTGGAAGAGCAGCTTCGACCGACTGGAAGAGGCGACTGGAGAGAAACTCCGACTGGAAGCAGCGACTGGAAGTGACGATCGACGGGAGGAGTCGACTGAAGGAGACGATCGACCGGAGGAGTCGACTGAAGGAGACGTCGAACGGAGGCTGGATCTGTTGGTGCTTGGAGGAGTCGAACGGCGTCTGTTGGTGCTGAAGGAGTCGATCTGGCGGCCTGGGAGTTCTGACGGCGGTGAGAACCAAACTTCGAACTTCGAAGAGTATGCCCTAGCTTCAAATTTCGATTTTTTTTTTTTTTTTTTTTAATCTCAAGCCCTAAGTAGCTCTGATACCATGTAAACAGAGATTAAGAGAATACTCTCTTTCGTATATTATATTGAGAATATAGCATGTATTTATATACAAACTATTGAGGTTATTCTAGGAAACTATATCAATTTAGGATCTCTACAATTAACCTAATTGACAGCTATATACACACACTGTAACAAGAGACAAACATTTGGCTAGCTTTAGAGATGTAAGTGAGGAGAAGGTAGAAAAAGTGGGAGAGCCGAAGACAAAATTGGTCGCTAGTGAGGAGAGGGGAAGGCTAGCTCAATCGCTCAAAGTGGTGATATGACTAGGTGGAAATGGTGGATGTACAAAGCAGCAGAAATAAATGTTTAGTATACTTGGAAGCCTACTTAACACATTTGATTAGGTGCATTTTTCTCTAGAATATTGTTCGAATACACAATTAAGTAACGAAATATAAGTAATCCCTTCTCTTTTAATATTATATTATAATATTGTATTAAAAAATATTTAGATTTATAGATGTTGGATTACCGGCGTTGTCTTGAGTAGTTGTACATCTTGAAGGGAGGAGTCGTCAGGAAAGAACATAATGGGTGGTCCACTTCCTGCTAGCAAATAACTATTTGGATAAAATCCTACACATAGATATGGTCATAGTTCTCTTGAATGTTCTCCTTTTGAAATTAATCCTAGAGTTGATTGTTTTCTTGATTGTTCCAATAGATTTTTTTTTTAAGGTAAGCGTGCCGCCGGTGGGTATAGAACCCAATTGTTCCAATAGATGGTGACAGTGTCCACACAATTTAGAGGCTATCAAGTCAGTTATAATGGTTGCTTTCCTCAGTTCTTGGTAGTAGTTGAGCATGCTTACTTGGCATCTTACCACACTTTTTTACCCGTCTCCTTCAGTTTGTTATTTTGATTATTGATTTGGTTTCCGCTATCAAGTTTATATTTTAATTCTGTATGTTTCTAGTTACTGTCTCGACGTGGTATAAGACATACGATGCGCCTGACGCCCCATGTCATAGGCCACTACATCTTGGGTGTATGGGTTTGAGAAGGTTTGTCTCAAAGGGACTCGGTGCAATTGAGGAGTAGACAACTAGTTATCAGCTACTTGCTAATTTGTCTTGCAAGTGATGTGAGACCAATCAACCTACCACCACATTCGCATCAAATCCTTGGACGCCTGTATAAGCATGTGGTACTCCATCTAGTGCGACCCCTCATTCTAGGGATTGGCCGGCCTCTGCATTGGTGTTCTTGATACTAATTTCTCTCTCCTGCTAGTTATTGCTTATTTCTTCATTGAATTCGAAGTATTATGAGTTTGGTGGGTTGTGACCACTAACCCACATGCTTATTATGCCTAATGTATTGTGTCAGACATGGTGCGATATCCATATACTACAATATGGTGTGATATTCATATACTACAACATGAACTCATACTAACAAATGTTTCATTATGGCTTTTATAAGTAATATCTTTCTTTATCAATGCCAAAATCAAAACCAACAAATTATAACGAACACGTGTTCACGTTTAATTTTATTTGCATTATATTTGAATTACCTATTGCATCTGTGTTATAAATGCTACACACTTTAGGATATTTATTAGACTCTTATTGCGTGTCCGTATCAAATTCCACTATCTCTATAATAGATAAATGCCTCTTTTCCCTGGAAGTTGTTGGAATTATTTGGAATACTATACCCATATCTGGGCATTACAGTTAGGAGAATGAAAATTTTAGTCAATAGTTGTGGAAAGAACAATCATGCAAGTGATTATCTTTTATTATTTAATTTTGATTAGCCTGTGGTCTTCCATAGGTTATTATAGTTTGGGCTGTCTTTAGTCTATGACTTTTTTTTAAGTAGTTTCTAAGTAAGACTAGTTCACTTGTTGGGTTCAGTTAGTATTTCCCTTTACATAGGTTCATTGGTTTTCATAATTAACTAGTTTATCATGTTTTTCAATTTAATTTTCTTTTTCTACGATCATTCACATTTGCAACCATTCTATACATTGCCATTTATATTTTTCACAATTATGGTAACTTTTATTTTCTTCGTTATCTTAGGAGGTTGTCATTTTCCTAACACTAAAATGGCATTTGCAGTTATCTTGGAACATTTTGATCAAGTTGTTGGAGATTGCTTCATGGATTGTGTGAACTGTCTTATTGGTTTTGCAAATAATAAAACCTCCCACCGTATAAGTTTGAAGGCTATTGCTCTCCTCCGTATATGTGAAGATCGCCTAGCTGAGGTTTGTCTTGGATGACCTTGAAGGGTTTATTTTAGACCTTGAGAAATGAAATATGTTAGTTGCCATGGAGACAAAGGAAAAAAAAATAAAAAATACTATGATACAATTTAAGACCAAATGGTAATCATAACTGAGACGAAAGAAAATTGTAATCTTGCTATGCATACTTCTCGAACAATTATAATTTATAATTGGAATTCGATCTTGTACCTTTAAATTAGGCCCACTATTAAGAATGCTTAGAAAAACCAAATTACTATTTTACCTATTTTATGATTTTGGCCACTAGCCTGGTACCCGTTTTACTATTTTATGGTTTTGGCCGCTTGCTTGATACCCGTTTTACCTGTTTAATAAACTCCTCTTTACTTTGATTACGTTTGTGAAACTTTACTTCAATGATGCACATGCACCTCATCATCTTTACTCAAGCAATGTACTAGATCCAACGGTATAGGAGAACACTAGAAGCGTGTGTGAAAATTGAAGCTCGGGAAAGCCTTTTAGGACCTTTAGGTACAGAACAAATGAAAAGATGATCTGAAATTTTGTCTTGTAATTTTTTTTGTGTTTTGTACATTGAAATTGTATTTCGAATTATATCTGAAAAGGTTTGAAGATTAGGAAATTTTCTGAAAGTAGAAAGGATTAGGTCGGTTTGGATTGGTAAAACTCATTGTGGACACTTATAATTGTTTTGGAATAGTTTATAGGATAGCTAGGTTCAGCTAGGGGGTTATTTGTTATCCAGAAATTTCATGTTCTTGAAAATAACTTATGGGATTAAGCTGCAAATCTTCCAGTTTTCACAAACTTAATTTTTATTTTTTTTCAAATTATTTTCAAAATCAATCTAAAACAAGTTTGGGTATACTAAGAGCCTCATGTTTGTTATTTTTTCCATAGACACCTCTATATTTCTGCTTGTCGAGTTAGGCATGCCAAGTGCCGCTTTGACTTCTTGACGTATGCATCGTCTTCAACTAAAATGTGAAGCCATCATAACTATAACTAGGACAAAATAGATGTTTTGCCTCAAATTACTTTCAACAAAAAATACATCGCTTACATTTACGTAGCTTTTCTTGGCTCTTCAGTAAAATATATGGTTGCGGTAGAACTTAAATTTGTAAAAAAATATACCCGGTGTGAAGGGTTTCCCATGACTCTAGATGTCCTTTTTGACATGTTTTCTGGCTCAAATCGGATTTGACAAACAAGATATCCTTGAGATTTGTGAAGCGACAATTTTTATCGAGAAGTATTGCTTGTAGTGTAGGCAATTGTGATAGTTATCAATACCTTGACTTCTAGTTGCATGCATAATGCTTCTGACTATAATTGTTTTCGAGGGTCTTATTCCAGGGGGAGCATTGAAACCCATTGACATAAATGCGGACACAACTTTTGATGTGACTGAGCACTATTGGTTTCCAATGCTCGCTGGTTTATCTGACCTGACGTCTGATCCCAGAGCAGAGGTCAGAAACTGTGCACTTGAGGTGCTGTTCGACTTGTTGAATGAAAGAGGTCGCAAGTTCTCATCTGCATTTTGGGAGAGCATTTTCCACCACATGCTTTTTCCTATTTTTGATCATGTAAGACATGCTGGAAGGGACGGCTTGGGATCTTTTGGTGACGAATGGCTTCGTGAAACCACTATTCATTCACTTCAGCTGTTATGCAACCTTTTCAATACATTCTATAAGGTATATACAACTTTGCTTCAGTCGATTGACTTGCATTAGCTGCTATTTGTTAGCCACCCCCTTTCTGATTGCTGTCTTCCATTCCTTGATTTGGTTGTGTTCCTCTTCAGAATATAAATCAAAGTCACATAATTGTTTACCATTCAGAATTGGAATAAAGGAATTCCTTTGCCACACCCTTAAAGCACGCTAAAATTTAGTCAGATGGCCTGAACTTCTAATGGGTTATACAACTAACTTTCAGAAACTACCATGCGTTAACCTTCGCAGCCTACTCTCTTAAGTTACGGTGTTTTAGAACTCCTGGTGGTATTGTTACTTGTGGAAGCCTCAACTACATCTCCTTTTCTTAGCTACCACAGCCTATGTTGCTAGAATATAAACAGATAAAAACCATCCACAAGGGATACAAAAATAAAACATGAATGTTTACAAAATGTAGGATAGTGAACCTAGAAAGTTATCTTAATAATGTGTTGCATCAGCAGAAATATATAACAATTTTGTTATGATAAATTCAGTAATCTTTCGTTGAAACAAAAAACAAAATATATGTCTATAAGGAACCATAGAACTTTTTGTTAATGCAGTTAGAATTGAAAAAATATCCATAAGGATAGAGGCTTCTGTCCAGTATTCTGTACAGGTACATAACTATTGTCGAAAGTACGATGCTATGCCATGCACACTAGTTATGCATGGTGCATCTAGCTTGTATAAGTGCGTATCAGAATTATCAAGCATTTTCGATTTTTCTCCCTCTTCGATCTTTGTGTTTTGACAGTTTATTTAGTTATATATTTGTTTTGTTATGACTTGTTTCAAGTTACTAGTAACTTGTATAGTACATGGAATATAAAGCAAAGTCACGTGGTGTTTACCATTCAGAATTGTAATAAGAGAATTCCTTTGTCACACTCTTAAAGCAAATAAAAATCTACAAATGGTAGATTTCGGGCAAAAGTTCCTCAGAAACTCAAATCTTTACCACGTTTCACACGATTCAAAAAATGAATAAAAAGCCTCACCTCATTGGCCTTGCCGTCTGTTGGTGAGATGATTATGTTAATCAATAAGAATGGCAGGGTAAGCAACAACTGAGCACATGGTCTAAGATTGGAGCTAATATTCTTAGTGAAGTTTGTGTTGAAAACCTACCAGAAAGATCATTTCCACAGGTTGCATAGCTTGAAAGTTAATTTTCTCAATCAGTTGGAAAGAGGATCCAATCTGATTTGAGCATCCTGCCGAAAACACAGCAAAACATTCTGTTTTCACACCCAAAAATGGTAAATCACCATGTTATTTATATATTTTTTTGGTAAGTGCAATTTCACCTTTATGTTGTTGATCGCTGCTTGAAACTTGAATTTTTCTTACTACAAGAACCTGAAAAAAGCCACCATGGCCAGCTATGAAGATTAGTCGTAAATGTGTATACATCATCTTAGAAGGCCCGAAGGAGCCACACAATTCTATAATGTATCGTTTTGTCTCCCCCCTTCTCCATAATACTAAATAATGTATGTAACTTTCTGTTTGTTTCTCTTCTGTTGTTATGTAAAGGAGGTCTGTTTTATGCTGCCACCACTGTTGGGTTTGCTGTTGGACTGTGCAAAGAAGACAGATCAAACTGTGGTTTCTATTTCCCTTGGTGCCCTCATACATCTCATAGAAGTTGAAGGACATCAATTTAGTGATGGTGACTGGGATACTCTACTAAAAAGCATACGGTAAGTTGTTGCAACAGTTCTTGTAGAGAATTCTCTTATTACCATTTGCTTTATCTTGATATTTTTTAATTGTCAGGGTTGCTTCATACACAACCCAACCTGTAGAGCTTCTTAATTCTTTGGGTCTTGGTAGCTCTAAGAAACTTTCAGTGATACCCAGAGAGGCTGATGCTGATATGGGTAGCAGTCCTTCACCACATTCTGCTGGCATCGGGAATGTGGAAAATAATCGATTAAATAGTAGTGAGAATGGGAAACTATCCTCCCCACGCATTGGCACTGACAGCCCAAAAAATGGGCGCATTACACATGTCTTGCATGATGGCAGGGAGTTGCCTGTAAACCCGGATGAGTCTGAAGGTATGTAATGATGGCATGAGTTCCTTACCACTGTTTTTAAATATTCTGGTAACCATGAAAATGCATTTTGAAACATAATTTTTTTACTAGGCCTGTCATCACCTTCACGAGGAGCTCGAAAACCTGCTGAAGCAGGCGACCTTCAAAGAAGTCAAACATTGGGTCAAAGGATAATGGGAAACATGATGGACAACCTCTTACTTAGAAACCTTACCTCCAAGTCGAGAAGCCCCCCTTCAGACGCTTTGGTACCATCTTCTCCAGTAAAGGTATCTTTCTAGTGGATATTGATTGCCTTTGTTAACATTTATAACTACTTGTTGCTTTTATTTTATTTTTGACCTGTCAAAAGTGGATACTCGATGCGTCCTTTGCGGAAACGAGGGCGAGAGCCATGACCACCTTTACTTTTCATGCCCATTCTGTGAAGATATATGGCACAAGCTCGGGTCAATTGCTACCTCTGCTGCTGGTGCTTCTTGTGCTACTAAGATATATTCGCAATTTCTGAATTAGTCCAAGATTGAGTGTTTAGTTTGCATTGGAAATATGTGATTCTTTAAAGTTTCTAGTCAAATGGACAGAACCCCTAGGTACAACTGGAAAAAGGCGATTTAAAGATTCTCCACATTTTCGATGTGGAACATTTTAAGTTCTAAAAGAGATTCTATAAGATTTTATATCAGATGATGGTGTTGGACTTTGATGAAACTACCCTAACTTGATGCAATCAGAGATCAGTCGATGAATTTCACATAATAAACAATAAGGTAAATGCTCTTCTATGGAGTGAGTATAATAAACAATTTCATAAATGCTATTCTGAGGAAAAAAAAGAATATAATATAATATAAAGGTTGTTCATTCACACAGTAAACACACCGAACGTGAACAATAGAAAATTATAGACATTCAAGGCTAAATTGCAGCCCTACACTACTATTCCTATACACGAATGGGTGAATCGAAAATATTTTCTTTTAACCAAATCAAGAGAGCAAATTTCATTATTTAGATTGATACAGATTGTGAAATGCGAGCGGGATCAACTATGTAAGGCTGATCAAGTGAGGTTGTAGGCAGAGACGAGTCTAATTACATTGAAAGAAATGAGAGAGAAAAAAGGAAATTTAACTTTTAATAGCTCTAAGAGGTTTCCCACCATTCCAGTCTCTCGATTTCATTCATCTGCATAAATTTTCATCATCTCCAAATAGAACATTTTATGTAGTTAGTCATCCCTAGAACTAATCTCAACCATTGAAACGAATCAATGATTATGATTTGTTACAGACATAACTATCTAAAACTATACACAACTAAATGAGTGTACGTGTCACAACATGTCGTAAGTACCTAATGAATAGATAACTATAAACTAAAATCCCTAATTGAAAAAACTAGAAAAGTTGTCCAATAGAAATCCAGCCAAAATGGACTATGTTTTTCGCATAAACCCAAGTCAAATAGGCTGTCTATCGCTCGAATTGCAGCCCATATGCATCTTTCCCGCATGTGGGGTCTTCAACCTACTAGGCCCAAACAACATAATCAAACCATAAACATACATGTTCATAAACATTCTTTCTACTTTGACAAACTTTAAATTCAGAATTGTTTATCTGCTCATCACAGAACGACAAGACAAGGTGAACGACAAGACAAGACAACCCTCAGTGAAGTGAGGCATCCACCTCGCCTCATGCCTCATGCCTCATGCCTCATGCCTCAGGCGTTTTCAGGCCCGTCCAGCTCACCTCCGCCTCAACGCCTTAATTACAATGATTTCACCCCCCTTAAATAACTTCTGTGAGTTAAATATGGTCCTCCATGTTAGCTTCAACGGAGGTAAAATTAAGAAACACAAAAGTGTCAACACTAGAGGTAGGGGCGTCCTCAGAGGGTGTGCATGTCATCATATTGATTTGTCCTTCTGATTAAGGTATTTGGCTGCACAAAGACCAAAACCTCCACAAATAAAAACACTAAAAAACAGATGTAACAATTTAAACATGCAAACCTTTAGAAGGGGCAACAGAGGGTGTCAAAGATGTGCCAATATCGGTCATCGCCTTGTAGTTAGTAATTTAAATGTTGACAAACGTATCCAATGAATTTTTACTATAAAGCGCTAAAGTAGGTTTGATCTGTGATGGAAAACCTTGAATGTCCTATACTTTGTTCCTTCCAAAAGATTTCTCGAGTAAACAAGAGCCTAAATTCCTTAACATATTTGGTAACAACCACCAATTTTTGTTTTAACCAAAAAATGAAGGGCTTTCCTACAACTTCAAAAATTATTTTTGGCTTTTTCCACCAAAAATGAAGTGCCAGGATCTAAGCCCCAAAATTCACCCCATCACAAGATTGTTTATCTTCTTTGATTGAGATTGAATGAGTGGTTCATGTCCCCTATCATTCCTTTCACTGCCTAACCCTAAACCAACCACCAATGTCAATCGTATCCACCGTCTTTACCTTTTCACCTCCAGCTTCTACTGTGGTTTACACCTTGACCTTGTGGTCTTGTTTCATCATTACCAAGCCCCTATTTATACTCTTTCATTTATTTGAGAGGGATAATTGCTCAACACTGCAGTCCATACAGCTACTTCCACCCATGGTTTTAATTAGGGCATTAGCAAATAAGATTTTTTGGCTTATTTATTTTACAAGGTGTATGTCATGCCGAAATGTAGATTGTGAATTATTGTCATCATAGAAATGAGAATTTTGTATCCAGTGAGATGGTACAAAAGTCGTATAATGTTTGAGGACAAATTTTTTCCAAACAGTCTGATGCATACTAGGGTTTACAACCCCAAAGAGCATTAAAAAAAAAATTTAATTTAGGTTTTTCTTGAAAAAGTAAAGCCTCGGTTATTCTTAGGGTTGTTTTGATGGTTTATCATAGATAATTTTAGTTTCCCAATTGTAGGGTTGAAAATCGAACCGACGATTCGATTTTTTGATGAACCGCAAACCGAACCAAAATTTCGATTTCAAAATTTTCAAAACTGATCCGAAGATTTCAGAAACCAAGTCGAACCGCGTGATTGGGTTTCGGATTGGTTTCACCGGTTTCAAAGTCTAGCAGGGAAGATATTTCCAAAAGATTGTTGAACATGAAGATTTCATCACTTGACTCTGTCACTCGCTTCGCCCCTGCCCGTGATGGAGACTGATCTTTCACTCTTAGAAGAGTTCATCAAAGAGGAGAAGAATAGTAGCAACATCAACAACTTTCGTCTCGACTCGTTCTTGATTTCACTTGCTCTCCACTCATCAGATCCAAACCCTCACCAAAACCTCCACGAGTTCAACCACTCGATAATTCTTTGATCTCTTTTTCTTGATTTATTCACTTTGAATAAGTGGTTCGAGGTTATAGAAGAAGACATTGTATTAGGTTTGGTGAAAGATTGATTGAAATTGCTCCTTATGTGAAAATTTTGAGTCTTAAGCATTGGATTTGTGTTGCACCACCACGTGGGCTCCATGCAAAGAAGTGTATATTGCTTCACCTTGAAACCAACAAAAAATACATTGGGCACCCAACTCATTTATGACCCTTTCCCACAATCCACTAGTCAAATAAATTTCACCTCTGCAAAAAGTTTCCAAATACCTCAAAGGTCAAAAAGTTGCAATTTCACATACTATTGAAGGTACCGTAAATTAATTTTTTAAAGAACCAAAGATCCGAAAGTACCCAAAATTAATTTTTTCACATCACTGTTGTTGTAAGACAATGGAGTTTTATTGGAAATATAATTTGGAAAGGACAATGGAGAAACAAATAAATAAATGGATGTTTTATGTCATACTTTGTATTGTACTTGAGAGAGAGAGAGAGTAAACTAAGGAGAAAGTAAAGGGAGAGTAATTGCAAAGAGTAAAATAAGGTAGAGAGAGTAAAGTAAGCATATTATATTGCCATTTTGGTCTGTTTGGTTTTGTTGGTTAAAATAACTATAGAATCGAAAACCGAGCCGACCATATAGGTTTCACATTTTCACAAACCGAATCGATCGGTTGGGTTTTGATTGGTTCGATCGGTTTACTCGGTTTATTTGGTTTTTTGTTCAACCCTACCCAATTAGGTCATTGGGCTAACTGACTCGTTTGGGGGTTTATTGAGGACCCAACTAAAAAAATTGTTTATTAATTGAGCTCCGTTTGAGCTGAAAATTTGAGGAAAACTAAGGATCAATGCTAGAGAAAATGTGTCAAGGTTTCAACTTGTTTTTTGACATCGTTTCTCGAAATACCCGTTTAGGTCAATGCTATTGAATATCTTGATAAATGGTCTTAATACCGAATTTAAATCGGTTTTTGCCCACCCTTAGATAAGACTGCTCCTCTTTCAAGGCTCACTCTGTTCTCACCTTGCAAGGTAACCTTGCTTGAAAAGGAATCAGATTTTTCGTTATTTTGGTCCTTTTTGTGTGATGGGTTTTAGTAATTTTAGTCCAATTTTCTATCTCTTTGATTGCAGATTAATGTCTTCCTGAGAATAACCAGAGGGATGATGGTTTTCATGATTTGGCTTCACTCTTTCATGTAAGTTCGTTTTTCATCCCTATTGTTGTCTTTCAATTTATCATACTTGGGGTTGTTGGTTTATGTTCTGAGACACCCCAGTGCCCACCAACTCAACAATGATATATTTGATAGTTAACTTATGTTCAACTTATGCACCTGGCCTTTGCATCTCATTTTGCTCTCCCATTCATTTGTGGGTTATTCTAGCACCATTGTGATCCGAGGATTGTCTCTGAAAATGAATTATGAACTCTCATGTTTGCGAAATTGGATAGATTCTGAATCATGAAGAAAAACCTTCAATTTGAATTTAAATCAAAGCTTGGTGTAAAACCCTTCATAAAATCTACATTATGATTTTTCTATTTCTGAATTTTGATTTAATGCTTAATGTTTCAGTGACTTCCTATCCTACAATTCAAAGAGATATTTTACTGTTCATCCCATGTCTTCGAGCCATATTGAAAAAGTATTTGATTACCAAATTAATTTAAGAAGGATCTTGGATGGCACCCTTTTGATTCATTACCTTTATGTTTGATTACTGGATGGTGGAAGGAAAAATTCAATAGATTGATTTGCTTGAAGTTAATAAGGAAAGATTCAATTGATTGATTATTGGATTTGCTTTTAGTTACCATGGAAATAATTCAGATCCAATCAACTGAACTTGGAAATCCCACCCCCAGTTGTTTGTGGGTTAAAAGAGCCCTATTAAGGATGCCATGGTAATTAGGCCTTGGGCCTAATGAAACTTTAGGGGGTCTATCTAATGAATATTTCATATTTTGGAAGGCTTCTCTTTATTTAAGTTGTAAAATCACATACTTTGCAACAAAATAAAAATTATTTATTAAAAAACTCAAAGCAATGTCATGAAGAAAACTCAAAAAGCATGTGTTTGCACTTAATTGGAGGCAAAATGTGATGATTTTTAACACATAAATACATTAAGAGGCAACGCAAAACACAATGTAAATAGTCGACACTTTGTGGTAGTGCCAACGGCACGGGTATATACTAGTATACCATATAGTGAGGAATGTTTGTCAAAGTGAATCTCAATGAGCCCATGAGGATTCCAAAATTTCCGCAAAACTTCTCGTCTGGTAGTAGAATGAAGCCCTCTTGTTTCCCCTCCCTTTCAAGAGAAAAAACTTTCATACTCGAGAGGGCTTCATTCCCATTCAAAGTTCAAACTCCAGCGCTCTTTCTTCACAAGCAGTCAAGCAGGTTTACTTCCTCTCCTTTCTCAATCTTCTCTTTCAATTTCTCGAGTCTCCAGTATATTCTGCCTGTCATTTGTTTGTGTTCTTTGATGCTAACTGTTAACCCATTGTTTACTAAGGGTGCACACAAGCTAGTTGGTTAAATGCCTCAGAAACATCTCTCTTGCATACATAGTGAATGAAGTGCCATAACTGGTCATCACTAGGAATCAACAACCCAAAATTATGCCAATGGCATTATAGCTCAACGGTTAGAGCTTGGCGGATGGTACCACTAGGTCATAGGTTCAAACCCAGCTTGCGGCATCTTTATGGGTTCTGGGATCCTATAAAAACCATGCTTGCCTTTCAAAAAAAAGAAAACAACCAAAAATTATCTGTAATTACACAATAGGCTCTCTCTGATCCTAACGAAATCCTTAAACCCAAGTTTGATTTTTCGTTTGATGGGTCTGTGGTACTGAACTGAACTTGCTAACCTCCTCTCTAAGAACCCAACCCTCTTAACCCATGCTTAGAGCTTAGAGAACCACATTATTCCTTGCAATTGGTTTGCTCAACACCATGGTTTACACCGATCTCACAAAATTTCTTAAATGCAATAGAAGGGTTCTTAACAGACCACAAAAGTAGTTGGCACCCAATGTTGCTCGTTTGCAAACTCATGTCGTGCCCGCCGCCTATTTTCAATATTCGGTTTTGTTAACAACACAACCTAGGTCATTTTACTGATTGATTTGATGAAGGTGTCAAGCAGGTCAGGGAAATGGGATGGGATTTTACTGTTTGATTGTTCCATTTGTCTATTGCAATTTGTGTGTCTGGGAAGGAACAATTGGATGCTTAAAGAAGATGGGGTTGGTATGAAGAAGACATTCACATTGGCATTAATCATGTGGAAATCTAGATGTATGATGGGATATGAGAAGAAGATGATGCATATTGTGAAGCAATTCGTTGGTTGTTTAATAAGTCTATTATTTATATATTTATTCATTTTTTCCAGTGCTTGAAATGCGTGCTTTGATTTGATGACATTCATTTTGGTTTTGGGTGTTCTAACGATCAAATAAAATTTAGTGCTTCATCCATGTTTAAGGTGGATTTTGTGTGAATATATTATTTGAATTTGATTTCAATTATTTTGTTGTTGCTTCTAATTTTCAGCTATATTGTATAATCATCAGTTTGAATTACACGATTAAGATGAATTTATATTTACATAAAATCTGTAATTAAAAACTTGTTAGTTTAGGTTGGTGCTTTGGTTACTACAAGGTGATAATGTTGGGGACAAGATTGCTTGTGTTTTGAACCTCTTCCAAAACTACCCATGTCTCTTGCCTTCTCTTTCCTTCCCTTTTCTTAGTGGAAATTTTATCTCTTTCTCTCCCATCAGTAGAAACACCATCCCCCTCACCCCCCCCCCCCAAATCAACTCTTTCTGCCATTGTTTTAAAAAGCGATTGGGGCGTACGCCTTGAGGCTCGAGTCGAGGCGGGGCGCCAACAAAGTCGGGATGCCATTTCAAGGCGTTCGCCTTACTGTTGCGAGGCGCACGCTTCCAACCTATTGGGATTCATCAGATCTGTTTGGATCTTTAGACAGATCCAATGGCTGAACTTAAGATTTTTTCCTTAACCTAACTCGACGGATTCTCATTTTTTTCTTTACAGACAAAGAAGAGTAGAAGAAGAGGAACATAGAAGATCGATCGAACCAGCCGAAGAGGTTGAACTAGCCGAAGAGAAGATCGAATACCAATTTCTACCCAGGATTGCTAACAGAAGGTAAGATAGATGACTGATAAAGAAATACAGATGTTATGTAGAAATTTCAAAACATAATTGAAAAAACAAAAAGATTAATACAAAAATTCTTTCTTTAAACTGTTAAAGAGAACGGTGCCGATACTAGGTGTGAGCTAGTATAACGAGATGTTCAAGACGATAACAGTTCTTAGAAAGATATGAAAAAAAGATAATTTTATTTAACTATGTACAAATACAAAAATAAATAAAAAACTTACAGAGAGGGAAGGCATACAAGAAAAGGCGTAAGGATTTTCACAGTCGAAACTCGCTTACCCTTCTATTGAAAACTAAACATATATATAGATAGATTACAGACAAGGATAATCCTTGTTGGAAGATAGGGTTGGTAGACGATTTGTCCTTTGTAATTGATTGAGATGCGAATACTATTCGCACGTGACTGTCGGCAGGTACTGTTAAAGATGCTTTAAACTGTAGCTGCTTTTGTAATGGATGAACATTGGCTTCACGTGGATGCCTTTGAAAGATGTTGTCGGGCTGTCTGAACCGAAAGTTCTTTTGTTTTGTAGCGGTGCTGGCAGATGCTGCCTCTTGAGATAATGGACAGTGGGTCCATTAATTGATGGGAGAGAAAACGTCATAACAGTCATCTTCATTAAGAGGAACTGTTGGTTCGTCTTCTTCGTCTGACTCTTCTGAGCAGATCTTGGATAATGTCTCAAATAGTCGAGCTCTTGTAGGTTTTCCTCTGAGCTGGTGCCGAATATGTTGTCGGAGAAGTTTAGCGTCAAGAGGGGTTCAATAGGATTCACCTGAGGAGCAGGAGAATGTTTTTTGCCGGAGATAAAACAAGTGTTATTGTCCCAAAGACAATTCACTGGAATCAAATCACCCTTCCAGTCACTTGGCAAGTTCCTACTGAACCTCGCAGACTTGTTCCAAGTCGATTGAGTCAAATCCTGACTCTTGAAGATGGAACGGTTGAGTTACAATTCTCTGAGTCCAGAAAGACAAGTTAAAAACTGTCTGACTCGGGAAGAAGATCTGTATCTTCTTTCAGAACAACACCCACACATATCCCAAGAAATCAGACCCCTCCTGAGGTCCTTCGACATCTTGATCTTGCTAATCTGAGAAATAACCCACAATTTCCTCAGATCCCGCAACCAATCTACAATCCTGAGTCACCTACTCAGTCTGAAATGGAAGATCGTCTTCCTTCTCACCCACAATTGTATGTGTTACAAACAGAATTCGTTCTTGATAAAGAATGGATTAAAAAAGAATTTGTACAACCATACAATCAACACAAAAGAAATCAATTGTATGCTCAAACCACTGAAGAACAAAGCGATGAATTAGGTAAACAATTTTATGCTTGTTGTGAAGAAATGAAGCAGAACTTATCATTTTTAGAATGATATTTTTCTGATTATCTTCTTAGCATAAATTTTATAAAAACTAATTCAAAACCGTGGCATACAACTGAAACAAATTCAATTAAAGAATCTGTTTTACCACCATTAGAGGATATAACATTTTTCACCATTGGATGTGATGTTCTAGAATCACCTTTCAAAGATCCCCAAGTAACCAATACGCTTGGAGGAATTGGTAGGGTTATTCAACAAAATAACTATACCAATTTATTGCTTCATGAGATTGGTGACAAATTGGTCAAAAACCAAATCCACCAAGATCAATTGGCTAGCACCCAATTGACCCATAAGCAATCCTTGCTTGTTCCAAAACCAGTATCATATTTTATACCTACTACAGTGGAACAAAATGTATTGACAACTCCAAATCAGTTGATTTGATCTTAAATTAGCTACACTCAATCTTAACAATAATTTCCAAATCGATACATTATCTTCAGTGATTTTGATCCCATGGCTGAATTGGATTGTTTAAATTACATCCATTATGAAGTCAATCCTATTAAGTATGCTAAAACTTATGGGAAAAATCAAAATCCACTTCCTACAACTAGGAATTTTTATCCAAAACCATCTTTCCCTGACATGCAATATGAAGAGAAACCTCTTCAAGTCTATAAGTCATTTTCTACCAGTAACCTCTATACTTGGAATATAGATGGATTAACTGAGGAAAATATTATTGAGTTAATCCAGGAAATGGTTATGATGGCTTCAACTCATCGTAGTGAAGGCAAAAATGATAGGACTATTGCCTCTCTTATCATTGTTGGCTTTTCTAGGCTTCTCAAAGGATGGTGGGATAGAGGAACAACAATCAATCTTTAATTCAGTTAAAGTTGATTTATTAGGAAATCTTATAAAAACATAAGAAGGTTTAGAGATTCCTGATTCAGTTCATACTCTAATCTTTTGTATTCTGAAACATTTTATGGGTGATCCTAGTGAATTCCAGAACAAATCTAAAGATTTGTTGATGATCCACAAATGTCTGACTTTGAGCCACTTCCGGTTTTACAAAGATATCTTCCTTAAAAATGTTATGTTTCAAGCAGATGCTAATAACCCCTTTTGTAAGAGAAAGTTCATTTCTGGTCTTCCACCAATCTTTGCTGAAACCGTTAGAAAACGGTAACAAGCTACCTATACAGAAGATATCCCTTATGATAGACTCACATTTGGCGATATTATTAGTTTCATTAATAAATGTGTTTTGCATATTTGTAATGACCTTAGATTAAAACATCAACTCAAGAAACAAAATGTCAATGGACCAAGAGAGCTTGGTGATTTCTGTCAACAATATGGCTTTGATGATTTTAAGTATCCTCATCAGAAGTCATCCCGTTCAAAGGCTCTTTATAGATCCCATCCAGCTCGGCAGTTTAAGTCCAAAAGACAATATGGACCTAAACAACTTCAGCCCAAAGACTATAATCAATATTATAGTCAACCCAAGAAGCATGGTACGCATAAACCCAAGCCTACCAAAAAATATCCAGCCCAGACCGACTCAAAGCCCATATGCTTTAAGTGTGGACGTCTTGGCCACTATGCAAAAAATTGCAGAACGACCCAAAAAATTTAGGAACTTCAGGCTCCTGATGATATCAAAAATATGTTTCTTCAAGTCCTTATGAATTTTGAATCAGACAATTCTGATGAAGATTTTCAGATATTTAATCTGAATTATTCTTCTGATTCTGATCAATCTGTACAGAGGAATGTGCAAAAGCATGTCATTGTCACAATATTCAAAGCATCAATATGCTTTCAAAAACAAAAAAAAATCTAGTATTCTTTTAGATTTTGTTGATCGTATTGAAGATCCTAAATTAAAAACAGAATATTTTCAACACATTAAAACAAATCTAACCACAAAACCAATATCTTCAACACATTAAAACAAATCTAACCACAAAACCAACTCCAGAGGTCATAAACTCATTTTATGAACACAAACAAATTATTGACAGATTTAAAATATCTTCTTCTTCTATCCATGTCAATATTTCTGATCTTCAGCAAGAAGTTAATCATATAAAAAAGAGATTATGATTTTAAAACAAAATCATTCGCTCCTTGATCTTCGTATCAATGGGTTGCAGCAATCGTCTTTGCTTGATATGCCGTCTTCTTTTGAACCCTTTGTAGAAATTTCTCCTCCTAAATTTCTTAATGAAATCAACCAAGTTACTCATCGACGCTGGTTTTGCCATATAAACCTTGTTATCAATAAAGAGATTACCATCCCATGTAAAACTCTTATTGATTCAGGCGCTGATCTTAACTGTGTTGCAAAAGGATTAATACCTGCAAAATATTTTGAACTAACAAAACAAAGATTGTATACAACCACAAATTCATCTCTGGCTATACAATACAAATTAACAAATGCTCACATATGCCAAGATAAAGTACGCATCAAACAGGATTTCTTGCTTATTCAAAACATGGCCCAGAAGATGATTCTTGGTACCCCATTTTTTGCAGCAATCTATCCTTTTTCAGTTACTACTTTAGGCATCAAAACTCAAATACTTGGAAAGGATATAGAATTCCCTTTCATTTACAAACCTGAAGTTATTGAAATTAACAATATAAAGAAAGATAATTGTTTTCTTAACTTCATTACTCAAAAACAACAATACTTGCAATCTCTTAAAATAGAAATTGCATTCAGACGAATCGATCAGCAAGTTCAAGATCCTAAACTCCAAACTCAAATTGTTCAATATCACGAACATTTGATTAAGGAATTATGTTCTGAACATCCAAATGCCTTTTCGTCATGTTGTTAGGCTTCCCTATGAACCCTCTTTCAAAGATTCGATGATTTCAACTAAAGCTCGTCCAATTCAAATGAATTCAGAGCTCATGGAACATTGCAAGAAGGAAATCAAAGCTCTGCTTTCTAAACAACTTATTAGGCATTCTAAATCTCCTTGGAGTTGTGCAGCCTTTTATGTTAACAAAGCAGCTGAATTAGAACGAGGAAGTCCTCGATTAGTCATCAATTACAAACCTTTAAACCAAGTTTTACAATGGATTAGGTACCCTATTCCAAACAAAAAAGACCTTAAGAGATTACATTCAGCCTGTGTATTCTCTAAGATCGATATCAAATCTGGATTTTGGCAAATCCAGATCCATCCCTCTGATTGATACAAAACAACATTTAATGTTCCATTTGGTCATTATGAATGAAATGTTATGCCCATGCCCTTTGGCTTCAAGAACCCTCCCAATGAGTTTCAGAATATCATGAATGATATTTTATCCCTTTTTTCGGCCTTTACAATTGTGTATATCGATGATATACTTGTCTTCTCAGAATCCATTCCAGCCCATTGGAAACATTTGTACCAATTTGAAAGAATTATCAAAGCAAATGGTTTAGTTCTTTCTCCAACAAAAATCAATCTTTTCCAAACAAATGTTCGATTTCTTGGACATAAGATTTTTCATGGGAGTATCACACCCATATCTAGGGCAATTGATTTTGCAGATGAGTTAAAAGATAAAAACCAATTGCAAAGGTTTTTAGGATCTCTTCACTATGTTGCTGATTTTTACAAAGGCTTTCGAGTTTTACTTAAACCTCTTTTTGCAAGACTTAAGAAAAACCCAGGCCCATGAACTAAAGCCCACTCACATGTTGTCCACCAAGTCAAGTCCAAAGTCAAGCATCTTCCTTGTCTCGGGATTTTCGATCCAAATGCTTTCAAAAAAGTAGAAACAGATGCGTCCAATGTAGGGTACGGTGGTATTCTTAAACAACGTCTCTCAGATTCTACTATCCAATTAGTTCGATACCATTCTGGTAGTTGGAATCCAGTCCAATTCAATTACTCCACAGTCAAGAAAGAAGTTTTAGCAATTGTTTTATCATCATGAAATTTCAAGATGCAAATCAAAAATTTCTTTTACAAGTTGATTGTCAATCTGCCAAAGAGATTTTAACAAAAGATGTATTAAATCTCGTGTCAAAACTGATCTTCGCCAGGTGGCAATGTCTTCTTTCAACCTTTGATTTTGAAATCACCAGGTGCAGATTTTTTAACCAGAGAGTTTCTGCAAAGATGAGTTCTTCTAACTCATCTTCTTCACGTCCTCCTCCTTTTACCAAACCCAAATCAAAATCCCAATATGCTATGAAGTCTTCTGCCTCAAAGCATCAAATCCCTCTTTCTTATGCTCTTTCCCTTTCTCAAAAGTTCACTCCGTTGAACCAAGAAGAAGAAGCAACTGGTTCTTCCATGACTAGTTTTACAAAGCCGCAAACTTCGGCACCAAATCCATATGTTCCAAAGGCATGTTTGGAGTATATCACTATGATTGAACCCTCCATGTATGCTTTTGTCAAAGAGCCCCAACTCATTGCCAAGAATATGTTTCCTCAACAACAACAGTTCGAAGAAGCAGATAGTAAAAAATCTCAAGAATTCTATGAGTTCATCCTCGTAGACTCAGATTCAGTGATAGTCACTCATCACTATGACAAAGACAACTCAGAAATGATCGCATTCTCCAAATGTCAGATCCTTAAAGTTCTTTCAGAAGCTGACTGGAATCAATTCCCCCACTACCACAAGAAGTTCTCAGTGAACTATGTTCCTCAGACCTACAATTATCTTGACTACAAGCTAGCTTGGTCAAGAGCTTTCTTCATCCAATTGCAGAATTGTGGCCATTCGTGGTTCTTCCTCTTTTGCCAGAAGTTCAAACAGAAAATTGTTCCTCTTTGGTTCCAGCACATCTGGTGGAGCCATTTTGGTCCAATACAAGATATTCTTCCTCCTGTCGTTCAAGAAAGATGAAAGATTTTCCAAGAAAAGTACCAACCTCCAATTCCTGTAACAGAACAGGTATTGTCACTTTGGTTCTTTATTCGGTTCGTTTTGTCCTGGATTCTCTGTTGGGATTATACATGCTCAGCTCTATTCAAACCTTACCAGTCCAAGAATGCTCCAATGTGGTTCTATCACCGTTTTAAAGTTAAATGGTGGGCACAATTCGACCACTCCAAAGTTACAAAAGGAGTTCTCTACTTCTTCTCCAGCAAAGAACATTCTCCTGCCCCTCAAGTGAATTCTATTGAACCCCTCTCTGACGCTAAACTTCTCCGACAACATATTCGGCACCAGCTCAGAGGAAAACCTACAAGAGCTCAACTATTTGAGACATTATCCAAGATCTGCTCAGAAGAGTCAGACGAAGAAGACGAACCAGCAGTTCCTCTTAATGAAGATGACTGTTATGACGTTTTCTCTCCCATCAATTAATGGACCCACTGTCCATTATCTCAAGAGGCAGCATCTGCCAGCACCGCTACAAAACAAAAGAACTTTCGGTCCAGACAGCCCGACAACATCTTTCAAAGGCATCCACGTAAAGCCACTGTTCATCCATTACAAAAGCAGCTACAGTTTAAAGCATCTTTAACAGTACCTGCCGACAATCACGTGCGAATAGTATTCGCATCTCAATCAATTACAAAGGACAAATCGTCCACCAACCCTATCTTCCAGCAAGGCTTATCCTTATCTGTGATTTATCTATATATATTTTTAGTTTTCAATAGAAGGGTAAGCGAGTTTCAATTGTGAAAATCCTTACTCCTTATTCTTGTAAGCCTTCCCTCTCCGTAAGCTTTTTTATATTTTTGTATTTTGTACATAGTTAAATAAAATTATCTTTTCTTCATATCTTTCTAAGAACTGTTATCGTCTTGAACATCTCATTATACTAGCTCACAATTAGTATCGACACCGTTCTCTTTAACAGTTTAAAGAAAAAAAATTTGTATTAATCTTTTTGCTTTTTCAATTCTATTTTGAAATTTCTGCATAACATCTGTATTTCTTTATTTGTCATCTATCTTACCTTCTGTTAGCAATCTTGGGTAGCGAACCAGCTGAACATTTTGAACCAGCTGAAGAGGTCGAACCAGCCGAAGAGAAGATCGAAACCCTTTCATTTGCGATTCGAACACTTTGATCCAACTATTTTTGTACGTATTCTTCATTTATTCTTCTTCTTGTTCTACTAATTACACTTCTTAGTTCTCATTCTTCTAATTACACTTCTTTTTCAGTTCTTCTTCTTCTTCTTCTTCTTTGGTTGGCTGTACATTTAGCAATTAAATTGATATTCTCACTCTCTTTCGTAGCTTTGCTTCAAATATCACTACACCACAACTACCCATTAATAGCACATGACAATAGCACTTTTTTACTTAGTGCTATGAAAAGTCCAAAGTTTGTCCCATTTCATGTCTCTTACATTGCTAAAACGCTATCAAATGAGCGGGAGTTGAAAATTTCACAAAGCGCCCAAATTTCCCTCTCGATCGAAAAGAATAGAAGGAAAGAAAATAAAGAAGAGAAGGAAGGAAGGAAAGAAAAGAAAGAAACGAAGGAAGCTCGCTCTGGTCTCACTCTCCCTCTCCTCACTGCTCTCGTTCTGCTCACCGCCTGGCCTACTTCTCGGCGTTGTGGTCTCCCTCTCCGCTCCACTCTGCTCTCCCTCTCTGCTCCGCTTTGCTCTCCCGCTTCAGCTTCAGCTTCAACTTGTTCGCTTTGGTGGTGCTCCCTACTCGAGATTTGGCTTTGCAGGTTCGTTTATTCAATCGACTTATCAATCATTTTTCTCTTTTGTTCTTGTTGTTTTTTGGGCAATTTTCTTTTTTGCTTTGTGACATATGTTTGCTGATATTATAATTTATTATTGACTGGTGAAAGAAAATAATTATCGTTCTATTGTTGCTGATAGTTAATGTGTTCCGAAATAGAACAAGCCCACAACACAAAATCCCAATTTGACAGAAGTGTACATGATCAGTCAAATCTAAGATTTGGGTATATGAAAATGTATTTTATGGTTCACAAACGCAAGAATATTTTTCAGTTATAATGTAGTATCTTAGTTAATTTTGCAATAGTTGTCGGAGTTGACCTTGCAATTTCCTCCAAGCCAAAGTTGAGTGTAGGAATAAGAGATACAAAGGGTTACTAAACTTCAAAGTTTGAGTCTTTTTGCTTGCTAGATTTCATGTTTAAGTTTGGGTTTGATAAAAGCTAAGGTGATTAATTAGTATGATGGGTTAGCTAGGTTCACCTATTGTTTTTTTTATTAATAAAGGGTGTTATTATGTCAATGTTATTTAATTGTTTTTTCCTTTATTGTTTCTAGCATAGTATAAATTAAAATCTGAGACTACTCATCTTAATGTATTTGTTCATTTACTTTTAACTATTCTGTTGCTAACAAGATATCTGCTATTTTTTTGCTTCAGGTTAAGGAAGTATTTTCTACTATTGCCCTTGCAGTTGGTTTGGCTGTTGGTCAAACTTCAATTGCAGATGAGATCTCAGTGCTTATTAAGAGACCTAAGCTTGAGGCAGGTGTTTGTTATGACCCAGAAAGCCGCTACATGGAGTTGCAGAATGCAGTGGACATATTAGTGGCAACCCCTGGATGACTAATGGACCATATAAATACCACAAAGGGGTTCACTCTTGAGCATCTCTGTTATCTATTATGTACAACAAACAACAACTTGTGCTTTCTATAAGTATGAAAAACTTTGATTTGTTTCTGTTGCATGTTCAGAATGTACCTGCAAATGGATAATTTGTTTGTAAAACATAAAAGAGTTTCTTTGCAAGTAGGAAAAGAGTTACTCACTGACAGTCAATTCCTGATACCATTATTCAATAGTTCATGTTTGCAACGTCAGAAAGATAGAGTTACTTGTTGACAGTCAATTCCTGAGACCATCTGAATAATTTCCCATGTCACCAAAAATAGTCAGTGAAAAATGTTTGATTTGTTCTCTTTTATGGATATTTTCTGGACCACGTGTTAATTGTCACGGCACTTGGGAACATAGATAGATGCACACACAAACAATCTCATGCTCATAGTATCATGATTCCTCCAACAAATCTACTAACTAAACATTTAGGGTCACTCAATCAACATGCTATTTTTCTTGTATGAGTACCATTGTACACATGATTTGAGCTGTTATTTATTTATGTATTTATTTCATTTGGTACATTGTTGAATGTTAAACTGAATTTTATAGGTAGTGGATGAAACAGATCATTACTTAGAGAAGCATATCAGTCCTGGTTGCCTACAATTCTTCAGTTGACAAGCTCAAGTGGTGAAGGAATTTTTCACCATGCTAGTAAATTTGCTCATTTACTATTGGTTCCTTGAGAACTATAAGGAAGTTGTATGTTCTATCATTTATCATACTTCAACATCTACCATGTTATGCTCCTTGTTCTCTCGGATGAAAATGTTGTTGAATGCGAAATTTTTTGCAACACTGATGTTCGGATAAATAACCATGACTTTCATCTAGGAAAAAAAACTGCACAGAACCATATGATTTTGACTCATCAAAAGGATCTCTTTGATGAAGGTCAATTTGATCGGGCTATCCAGATGCCGGTGCTTTCTGCTGTTTTTATTGCTTAGCAGTGTAGTATACCTGGTCTTGTCAAGTTTTATAAACTAGATCATTTGATGCTTTGGCTTTTTGAAGTTTATTTAGAAAATATGTCTGATTGGACCCATTCATGTTGTGCCCCTAGGTAGACAAAGACAAACCTTCTCATCTTTCCTAGTTTCCAGTTAAACTTAGTTTTTTTTATTGATGAATATGAAAACTATCTTTGAAATATGTCTCCTATTTGATTTGATACCGTCTTTCTTCTTTTAAATTAAGAAAGGGATGTTGTAGAAGTTATATGAACTCCTAAAAGCTACCTTTTGGTTTCTTGATCTCTGTTTTGTAGTGGCGTTGAAAGAGGATTCAAGGGAAATGCTTATCCAAGGCTTGTGAAGATGGTACTATTTGCTACCTTGACGCAGGATCCGAGCAAGCTTTCCCAGCTTGATCTACATCGTCCTCTGTTTTTGACAACTGGGCCTCAACGTTATCAGTTACCTGAAATGCTAGAATCTTACAAGCTGGTAGGTGTCACCTACTTGCTTACATGTATGCACGAATTTACTTCATTTTCTAAGAGATGTTCATATAAGAAGTCACTTTCTATTCTTGTACACACGGTTAATCGGAAGATTGAATGACTTCTATAAATATCCAAATATTTCTTTTATTAAGTTGCATAGATGATGCACATATCTTTGTCTGAGTTAACAAAACTTAAATTTATTTGTGCTAGTTATAAGCTATGTGAGGCCGGCCCTTAAAAATTTGTCAGTTTTGTCGACATATCTCACACACTAATGTCAGCAAACTTGACAAGCTGACATGATTTCAAAAAATGTTGTACCTTAATTAATTATTACCAGATGTTGATATAAATACAGAGGGAGGAATTGCATGAGTTTTTTTTTCTTCTTCTTTTTGTACACTTTAGCTATTGTATAATCCTTCTTTGACTACTTTGCAGATTTGTGAATCAAAGCTCAAACCACTATTCTTGGTTTCTCTGCTACTTCATTTAGGAGGGGAAAAGTGTATTGTTTTCACATCGTCCGTAGAATCTACCCACAGGCTGAGCACCCTACTGAAATTGTTTGGTGGATTGAAATTAAAGGTCCAGGAGTATTCAGGGCTGCAACGTCAATCTGTACGAAGGTATATACTAGTACTAGAAATATTATCGGTGCTTGTGAAACATCCAATGGTTTGGGGAGGAAGAGTTTTAGCTACAGCCTCCCCTATAGTTGTTTACTTCTTGAAATGAAATTGTATCCTTGATTTCCAAGTATTTAAGATAATTCGGGTGACCGTATCACTTTCCACTAGTAGCATGATTAGGGGATATCGAAAAATCTCACATGTTCCAAGGTTGAAGGTTACATTATGGCTTTGGGCTTCTAATTGGGACAGATATAGTGTAAGACAGATATAGTATAATATCTGTGTTTTAAAAAAAAAAAAAAAAAAAATTGGTCAGGGGTGTACTCAGTTAATGCGGTGGGAGCACATAGCCACCCACCCTTTAAAGACAACCCCCCCTTTTCTTTCTCTTTCTTTTTTTTTTCTTTCCAGGGAACGAAACTTCCTCTTCGACCCTTCTTCTCCAGCAGATTTTCAACGGATTTGTCGATTTTCTTCCCCCAAATCTCACCTCTTCCTCATTTTTCTTCCTCTTTCTCCCCTCTCCTTGTTTCGGTTTTTCATTTAGAAAAATCGAAATTTCAGATTTGTGTGGGCTGATTTGGTGTTGGCTTGTTTGATTGGTTTCCTTAGCTCCGATCAACCGTTGATGAGCCCTTAAACCCCACATGCAAGGGTGGTTTCGGTGTTGGCCGGATTTTTCGAAAAAATCAGGGTGCATGTTTGTTTTGAGGGTTTTTCGGCATGAATCCGGACTTTGGGTGCGTGGGTGAGCCGCACATTCGTGATTCCGAGTGTTCTTAGACCTATTTCCGGCCTGTTGTGCGGTTTGGGGGCGATCAGACCGGAGTAGGGAGGGTTTCAGCGAGTTTTCACCAAACTTTGGGTTTCGACGGGGTGTTTGCCGAATTTTTATTGCCTGTAAGTTTTTCTTTCAGTCACGCACCGCTTGTAATTTATTTATTTTTTTCAGTTATCGGCTAGGTTGCTCACCTTTGAGTCCGCCTTGCAGTTTTAAAAACTTTCGTGGTCCCGCATTCGTTGTTTTGCGAGTTAGGAGCTTCGACCGGTAGGAATTGGGTTGTGAAAACTCGTTCCGCCCAGGTGAGTGGAACTATGATATTTATTTTGAGAAATAATTATTTGAAATCTTGAATTTAAGTTTTACATCATACCGTCGATTGTGTACAATTGAATCCAAATTCGAAATTCGGAGTTTTCAGATATTTCTATGATTGTGTTGATTATTTGTGAATGAATTACGTATTGGGTTTTCTGAAAGCATGATATACTTGAATGAAATCGAATAATGAATGAATTTTGGTGTGATTAGGCTTTGGTGTAATGACATTGGACTTGTATGCTTCGTTTTCGAGTTTGCATAGTATGTCATGTTTTACCGTGGATTGTCGAGTCTTGAGCATGTATGATAGTCGACTCGAATGAATTGATTGTGGTGAATTGGGTCATGTTGGGACTCTGACATAGTCGTGGTTTTATAAAAATTGTCGAATTGATTATGATTGCACGTCTGTTACCTTTGATTAGGTACAGACTCGTCATTTGTGCATGTTGATGTTAGTGTAAGTGTCTTTACCCCGCTATAATGCCTGTTGTGCCGATGCTTAGGAGCTTGCTCGCATCGTGAGTTGGATGGTGCTTGAGAAGACTCGCACCTGACATTGAGGACGCTATTGCATGTGGCAAGCTTGCTGAGGTGCGGTGAGGTCCCGCACGCACTTGCCACTATAGAGTGCATTAGGACGGGTCCTGGAGGACGTGCTTTGGAAATTACTCGCTTTCCCACCCAGCGCGCTTGAGTTTGATTGTGTTAGGTTGGTCATGTTAGGCCAGTCGTTCGGGATGTTTGAGTTTGTATCCTGGCAGATGACACCCCATTAGGATACAAACAAGCCCGAAGTGGTACTGGTGCACGTTGTGGGATGTGTGTGGGTGAGACACATTCGTAGGGTATGCGGATGTCTACATGAGACACTTATACAGAATTTTACAGGATTTTTGGTTTCGACTTGATTGCTAGACCTAGGAGGCTATGAAGAATTGTGAGATTGTCTTTATTTTCTTCGCTTGATATTTACCATATTTGAATCACAGATAATTATCGGCATATATCGTAAACATGTAGTTATTGTTGAATCTGAAATGTTTGTGTTGTTGCTTGAACTTAGAAATATTATCTTTAGAGACACGGTGTGATTTAGCCTTTAGAACTTGTTACTTATCCTTTATTTTCTGGCATGAATTTTCCTTGTATCGTATTCTGTTATTTGTATTTAGTTCGCTCGCACCAGCTAGCTTTGTGTTTTGCTGACTGATGCGCTATTTTAGTAGCACACAACTTAATACCCTGCTTTGTAATTTGTAGTATAGAATAAATAGGGATCGTTCTAGACCGGGGATTAGAGGGCTTGTTAATTACACTAATAATAATTAAAAGACAACTAACAACCTAATTAATTAAATAAAAGGGGATTAGATTTTCTAAATTAAATTATGAAAATAACTACGAAAATTAATGTAAAGATAATAAACTAAAGAGATGACAAGGATGAGAAATTAGCTAAGGGTTTTATCTCCACACACCAAACATATGCTTATAGATTAATCTTCAATAATCACTTGCTAACTCGTGAGAGACAATGCTCAAGACTAACCGTGACCGCACTGCATTAATCTTATTATTTTCCCAAGTTCGTTGAATTAAACTAAGCGTCGCTTTCAAACTATTCTTATCATGCTATCTAAACAGGAATCGCAAGTTAAATAGCAATCTAAGATCATTAAGTTTTGTGGAAAATATGAACACTGACTAGGCAATTACAAGTATGATCAGCATCTTGTTCTTGCCTAGGTTTTTACTTAACCTTACCAACGTTCCTTGGTATTTACTACTTGTGAGTACAGAATCATAACAATTAGGTGAAACTCTCCTATACTCTAGCCCCAAATCCTAGCATGCTTACTAAGTTGGCCACCTTAACAAACATAAAAGGAAAAGTTCTCTATAAAGCAGTTAAGCAAAACACAATCACTAATAGCAAGGAAGATTAAATTCAATTAATTTATAAAGCACATGTTCGGGGCTTCGAATCCACCCCTAACTAAGAGGAGTTTAGCTAGACATATTAATTATGTTCAAACAGTAATCCATAATCAATAATCAAACTAAAATTAAAAGAAATAGATGTTTAGAGATGAAAACAAAACACTGATCCGTGGTGGTATTGATTGAACTGGGGTGTGAATAGCGCGAAATATCTTCCTTCCTTCCTTCCTCACGCGAATTGCTCCTTCGCGATCGCTTCACCAGTCTTTCTACTCCTCCCTCTTCGCGATAAGCTCTGATGAGAAGGGGATGACGAGGCTGAGAATGGGAAGAAGGGACGAAGAGGGAAGGACGAGGGACTGAGACGGTGGCTAGGGTTTGGCGAGGTGGCGATAGGTGGCGACAATCAGGGGCAGATAGAAAGGATTGAGACGAGGGTTTCGGTGTGAGAATGTTCTGATGGTGACGGCGATGAGGGAGTCAGGCGAGAGAGGGATGAGGCGACTGTGGTTGTAAGGAGGAGGGGATGAACAGGGTCCTACGTGGTGGTCTGCGGCTGTAGATGAGGGCGGTGAAGATGGTTGATGATGGGTGAGGACGGCGGCTAGGGTTTGTGAGCGTGGATGGATGATGGAAGTCGTGGATCGATGGTGGGTTAGGTTTTGGCGATGGATCAATGCTATTGCTCGATGGGTGGTTCCTTTCTCCAAGCCAGGTATGTCCCCTTTTTATTCTTGTTTTCTTCTTTCTGTGGTTTCCTTGTTGGTGTGGTTTCCTTGCTTGTGTGAAGTCCTTGTGCAATTAGTATTCATAATTTGACAATTTGCTTCTATTTTAAAGTATTGTAATTGGAAACCTACACAAACATGAAAATAGCAATTAGTACCATAATTAACAAATAATAGCTAATAATACATATAGAAATATGGTACTAAAAATAGCATAATTATGCCCCTATCAAATTCCCCCACACTTATCTTTTGCTAGTCCTCGAGCAAATCCAAGAAACAAAAATAAAAGACTCAAATGACTCAATCTATACTTTCCAACATTTGTCTCAGAGATTTTCAACGGATCCTGACATGTTAAGATTTTTTGTAAACACGAGATTAAATCCACATCATTCGAAAATTAATACACGTTCATAGCAATGATATAAAAATTTATAATTAAATCAATCCAAGTGACTGTGAAACTCAAGCGCGTGCCAAGAAGAATTAACCCAAAAATCTCACTAGATGCACTCTTTTCTTTTTCACTGATTATTTGGTAAAATCACTCTTCCTATTCTAGCTATATGTGAGAGGATTGATGTGAAAGGGAAACAAGTAGCTCACATATGATATAACAAGAAAGAATGGCATTTTCTGACTTTTTTTTTTTTTTTTTTTTTTTTTAGATATATGATCTCATGGAAGGAATGTTACTACTTGAATGCAAGAACCAGTGACACCATATGCTCATACCTCATTCGAATCTCCACATCGTGACATTGCAAGACACACTCAATCAAAAGGTCTTAATTCAGGTTGTAATGGGGCTAGGGGTCGAGGGAAGAGAAAGAACGGATATGAAGTTTTCAAAGGGCTTGAAGAAATTGTGAAAGCATGCAATAAGATTAGAGACATTAGCAAAGAATCATATGGTTCAAGACATAAGTGGAAAAATGACGAGGTGGCCCATTGATAATGAAGAGCTTCAGCAATTATTTTGTATCTACTTAAAAAGAATTGAACTATCTGTATGGTACTGTAATACTGAATGGATAAAGATAAGGACTTGTATCCCTTTTGTAACTTCTTTTTTTTTCTTTTTTTTTTTCTTTTTTTTCCTTTTTTTTTTTTTTTTTTTTTTTTTTTTGAACTGTCTACGACAAGGGTCTTCCCCCACACTTGCTTTTCAACATACCTTGAACCACAATAAAGTATCTGCAAATCAAATTATGCTCCACTCGTTTTATTAGGATAGAGAATGAGGGTAATGAAATAAAAGGCTTAATAACAGGCTCAATGGGGTTAACCTAAAGGAAAAATATTATGGATCGGGCTTATTTGGCAATGGTGGAAACTAGGTGCCTTTATCATGTCAAGCATGTCATGCAATTCAATATGATGCTTTGAACGAAATTAATACAAGTTCTAGTGTTTAATTCTTAATTTTGAAAGCAATCCAAGCAGCAACCAAAGCAAACAAAATTGAGATCATGCAACGAATTATTATTGACAAAAGAAATAAAAGATGACCTAACTAAAAACTCTCAAAATCAAAGGAACAATAGGCTCAAAACTCACATATGGGTTAGAATGAGTTAAATTCAACTAAGCATGCTATGAGTACCAATTACTAAGTTGATTACATGTGAATTGGCATATGATAACCATAAATAAGCATTAACCAAAGAATAATATTAGATCTTGAATTATGTTTATAAATCATCTTAAAGTCATGCAATTAAAACCAAATCTCATCATTGTGTTGGAAAGTATCCTAAGACTCAAAACAAATATAAATTTTTATTTTTTATTTTTATTTTTTTTTATTATTTTTATTTTATGACACTAATACCAACAAAGAAAATAAAAACCAACAATTTTTTTTTTTTTTTTTTTTTTCAAAATAATTTTGCAAAATAATTCAAAATAAAACAATGTTTTGTTCCCCACACTTAAACCTAACATTGTCCTCAATGTTAATAGATTATAGCACATGCAATGAAAGATTTAAACGCGGAAAAACAAACTACTAACAAACAAAAACAAAAACAACGAAAATAAAATAAAATGATAAAGAAAGCAAATCTGATTGGGTTGCCTCCCAAGAAGCGTTTGTCTTAACGTCGTGCAGCCTGACGGTATCTCCAATTAATCCTCAGAATAAGTGGGAACATGGAGTGATACGTCCTCCACGTCATGCTCCACAAATGACTCATAATAGGGCTTAAGTCGATGATGTTTCACTTTAAACTCCTTCCCGGTTGTGACACTCTTAATCTGTATAGCACCATGGGGAAAAACATTAGTAATAATAAAAGGACCAACCCATTCAGAACGTAACTTACCAGTTCTAAGACATGATCGGAAAAGCAAGACTTTCATTCCAATGACAAAAATATTTCCATGGATCATCTGATCATGAAAAACTATAGTGTTCTCCTTATAATTGCTTTTACTATCATAAGCCTCATCCTGAATCTTTTCAAGCTCATTCAACTGAAATTTCTTCCGCTTCTTTGTATCATAGGAAACTCCATTGCTCTCATATCCAACGGCAGTAGTGATGTGGGTCTCAAGTTCATCCTCGTTTTTGAGGTTTGACAATTTCTGGGACAAATTGTCATTCACATTAATAGAAAAACAAGAATGATTTTTATCAGGATATCTCGTGGCTTCAAAGATGTTGAAGCCAATCACATCACCATCAAATTCCATGGTCAGTTTCCCCGCATGTACATCAATATTTGTCTTCGCAGTTTTCATGAAGGGGCGCCCTAAAAGAAGAGGCAAAGGTGCTGATAATTCCGAATCTTCCATCTCAAGAACATAGAAATCTGCTGGGAATATCAAATGGTTAACCTGCACTAACACATCTTCCAACAAACCTCGAGGATATGCATTAGAACGGTCAGCCAATTGAATAATAACACCATCATTTTTTAACTTCCCAAGATTCATAGATCGATAAATAGAATACGGCATAACATTAATTGAAGCACCTAAGTCTAACATTGCATTTTCAATTTTAGTATTACCGATAACACAAGGGATAGTGAAACTACCTGGATCCTTACACTTCGGTGGCAATTTCCTTTGAAGAACTGCGGAGACATTCTCACTTACTTTAACTACCTCTCCGTCTCGAAGACGTCTCTTTGTTGTGCAAAGCTCCTTCAAAAATTTTGCATACTTAGGCACTTGCTTAATAGCATCAAGAAGAGGAATATTGACTTGGACTTTTCGGAAGGTTTCCAAAATTTCCTTATCCTGTTCATCTTTCCTAGATTTGGCAAACCTACCTGGAAAAGGCACAAAAGGTGGAACAAGATTAGTAGAAACTGAATTTGGAATGCTCACCTTCTTACATTGGAGTTCTGGTGTTTCAATGATGGATGGATCATCCTTCTGTAACTCAGCTTTCTTATTTCGACTCTGTTTAGGGACTATTGTCTCATTCTCAATCTGCCTACCACTCCTCAATGTAATTACTTTTGCAGTTTCAAACCTGCCCTTCGGATTTGGAATGGTAGAACTAGGAAATTTTCCTTGCTCGCGAATTTGTCCAATAAACTCAGCTATTTGTCCCATCTGTAGCTTCAAATCTGCTATATCTTTTGCTTGATTCTGCTGAGAAATAGTTAATGATTTCAGAATCTCATCATAATTAAGCGGCATACCTGAATTGTGCTGATGTGGTTCAGGTGGTCCTTGAAAGAAACCAGGGGATGGCCGATTCGAAGTCTGTTGTTGAGGTTGTTCTGAATTTCTCCATCCAAAACTTGGGTGATTTCTCCAACCTTCATTGTAGGTGTTCGAATAAGGATTATTTCTATAGTGATTTTGCCCCTGAAAACCTATTGCATTGACATTCTCCCAACCGCCATTCTCAATTAGTTGAGGACATTGATCAGATGGATGTCCTGGCTTTGTACACACGCCACAAACCTGTGCAATTCCTAGCATATTCGGCTTCCCTAGGGCCTGAGTCACAAGTGAGGTAAGATTAGCCATTTGAGCTTCCAAACTAGAATTAGTACTTACCTCATTGACTTGGCGTGAAGGCTCTCCAATTCCTTCATACTGCTGGGCATTTAAGGCTCGGTTTGCAATCAAAGTTTTTGCTGCTGCTGGAGTTTTATCAACCAAAGCTCCTCCTGCCGCTGCATCTAACATCTGTCGCTCAAGAGGAAGCAATCCCTCATAAAAGTATTGAATCAGGAGCTCCTCCTTCATCTGATGCTGCGGGCATGATGCTATGAGAGTTTTGAAGCGCTCATAGTAAGTCGGATATGATTCTCCTGGACCTTGCTGTATGCCACTGATTTTCTTCCTCAATAAGATAATTTTGGAAGTTGGGAAAAATTTCTCTAGAAACACCTTCTTCATGCTTTCCCAAGAATATACTGTTCCGGAAGGTAGTTCATAGAGCCAATCCTTAGCCCTATCAGTCAGAGAAAAAGGGAATGCTCTCAACTTTAGAATGTTTTCATCCACATTTATTGGCGTCATACTGGAGCATACAACTTCAAATTCCTTTAAATGTTTATTTGGATCCTCCATAGAAAGACCATGATACTTCGGAATATGATGAAGTAGGCTGGATTTCAGCTCGAATGACTCAGTCTTGCCCTGCGCGGCTAATGGGTACTGAATGCACAAGGGTGCGGCATTGTCCAAGGTGGATGCCGAAAGTTCTTTAATAGATCTATTATCTCCCATGTCAAACTCTTCAGATTCAGATTCAAAGCTAGATGTTTGTAGTTCTTTTGTTTCTCTTCTTCGTCTTCTAAATGTTTTCTCAGGCTCTGAATCGTATTCTACTAAGTTTTCGCTGGATCTCCTATTGTGCATGAACTGGTACCTGAGATAAAGAAAGAAAGAAAAAAATCAATAAAAATAAATAAATAAATAAAAACTAATTAAGTAATCAACAACTTTTCTAATCCCCGGCAACGGCGCCAAAAATTGATGCGCTATTTTAGTAGCACACAACTTAATACCCTGCTTTGTAATTTGTAGTATAGAATAAATAGGGATCGTTCTAGACCGGGGATTAGAGGGCTTGTTAATTACACTAATAATAATTAAAAGACAACTAACAACCTAATTAATTAAATAAAAGGGGATTAGATTTTCTAAATTAAATTATGAAAATAACTACGAAAATTAATGTAAAGATAATAAACTAAAGAGATGACAAGGATGAGAAATTAGCTAAGGGTTTTATCTCCACACACCAAACATATGCTTATAGATTAATCTTCAATAATCACTTGCTAACTCGTGAGAGACAATGCTCAAGACTAACCGTGACCGCACTGCATTAATCTTATTATTTTCCCAAGTTCGTTGAATTAAACTAAGCGTCGCTTTCAAACTATTCTTATCATGCTATCTAAACAGGAATCGCAAGTTAAATAGCAATCTAAGATCATTAAGTTTTGTGGAAAATATGAACACTGACTAGGCAATTACAAGTATGATCAGCATCTTGTTCTTGCCTAGGTTTTTACTTAACCTTACCAACGTTCCTTGGTATTTACTACTTGTGAGTACAGAATCATAACAATTAGGTGAAACTCTCCTATACTCTAGCCCCAAATCCTAGCATGCTTACTAAGTTGGCCACCTTAACAAACATAAAAGGAAAAGTTCTCTATAAAGCAGTTAAGCAAAACACAATCACTAATAGCAAGGAAGATTAAATTCAATTAATTTATAAAGCACATGTTCGGGGCTTCGAATCCACCCCTAACTAAGAGGAGTTTAGCTAGACATATTAATTATGTTCAAACAGTAATCCATAATCAATAATCAAACTAAAATTAAAAGAAATAGATGTTTAGAGATGAAAACAAAACACTGATCCGTGGTGGTATTGATTGAACTGGGGTGTGAATAGCGCGAAATATCTTCCTTCCTTCCTTCCTCACGCGAATTGCTCCTTCGCGATCGCTTCACCAGTCTTTCTACTCCTCCCTCTTCGCGATAAGCTCTGATGAGAAGGGGATGACGAGGCTGAGAATGGGAAGAAGGGACGAAGAGGGAAGGACGAGGGACTGAGACGGTGGCTAGGGTTTGGCGAGGTGGCGATAGGTGGCGACAATCAGGGGCAGATAGAAAGGATTGAGACGAGGGTTTCGGTGTGAGAATGTTCTGATGGTGACGGCGATGAGGGAGTCAGGCGAGAGAGGGATGAGGCGACTGTGGTTGTAAGGAGGAGGGGATGAACAGGGTCCTACGTGGTGGTCTGCGGCTGTAGATGAGGGCGGTGAAGATGGTTGATGATGGGTGAGGACGGCGGCTAGGGTTTGTGAGCGTGGATGGATGATGGAAGTCGTGGATCGATGGTGGGTTAGGTTTTGGCGATGGATCAATGCTATTGCTCGAT
Source organism: Berberis vulgaris (assembly GCA_963556465.1). NCBI lineage: Eukaryota > Viridiplantae > Streptophyta > Magnoliopsida > Ranunculales > Berberidaceae > Berberis > Berberis vulgaris. Next base: position 103,412,760 of record OY747124.1, on the reverse strand, counting down.
GGGTGGTTCCTTTCTCCAAGCCAGGTATGTCCCCTTTTTATTCTTGTTTTCTTCTTTCTGTGGTTTCCTTGTTGGTGTGGTTTCCTTGCTTGTGTGAAGTCCTTGTGCAATTAGTATTCATAATTTGACAATTTGCTTCTATTTTAAAGTATTGTAATTGGAAACCTACACAAACATGAAAATAGCAATTAGTACCATAATTAACAAATAATAGCTAATAATACATATAGAAATATGGTACTAAAAATAGCATAATTATGCCCCTATCACTGACCCCACAAGGGGTGTGCTTCTATTGGAGTGCAGGCAGTATTGTCGTTCCTGCTGATCGTGGCGCTTAAGCCCCGTTTTTCGTTGTAGGTGCGTTTTGTGGTGTTTGGTCGTGTCCACCCTGTACGGGTATGTTTTGCTTCCTCTGTGTTATCAGATGTACTATATTGTTAGACTAGATGCTTGTATATTGGTTTTGTCGCTATAACTCTGGCGGGGCAAATCAAATTTACTTATTTTGTTCAAATTTTTATCGTAGTTTTTATTTCCGTTTCATTCTCATTTTAAGAATGTGTTATATTATGATGTTGTGGTTGGTTACGATCCACATGTATTACGGGTTAGTTCACGCATCGGCACGCTGCGATTCCCGTGGCGGGTCGGGCGTGACATATAGGGATACTGAGTTTTCTTGTATGTTTAGTTGGCAAAATATTCTTCACTGTTGAGAGGATGCACGTTTGTATATCTTTTGTACTGGTAAGTGCTTTGCACTAATCTTTCTGGCCTTTACTGAATACTATGATACTTGTTTTTGTGATTAAAAAAAATATACCTCTCTTGGGTTAGTGTGTATTGTTTCTTGTGCTGAACTTATGATATGAAAAACCCGATTGACAAGCTCAGCTTTAATCAACAAGTATGGCATTTGGCATTTTGAACTTGACTCCGTTACTTTCAACAACGCTAACTGATGGTTAACAATTTTTTAATCTCTGCAGATTACAATATGGTGGGCTAGGCTTATGCGAGATAACCTGAAAACCAATGATAAGAGTGAGTTTGTGTGCCATTGATCGTTATCTTTTCTTATTTGAGCATGCATAATGACAAAGCGAGTCTAATTTTCGTTGTTTAGGGAATTAATATATTGTTGCAGATTTAGCTTGGCAACAAAGCAATCAGTATGATATTATTTTTTTATTTTTTTTTGGTGCCTCTTTAAATCTCAATGTTGATCTGAATTTGATTATTTGTTTTGCATTTTTTCTGATGATTTATATCTCTGATGCAAAAGCAGTGGTGATTGGATAGTAATCAAGCTAAGGGTCTTATTAATTTAGGCCACCATGATCTCAAAGTCGGGTCATTTCCATTTCGAATTTTATAAGATTTGCTCACTGCTGATTTTCCACATTATAAGCTTAAAACAGCCTACAACACCTCGGATAAGGAAATTTGGATTATGCTAACCATATAGGTACTACTTGCATATACAAAGGATTATGGTAATGTTATGCAGGATATAATACGTGCAAAACCCCTCAAGTATCTCTTTGAATTTAGATTCTAAGGTTTTTCCTTCTCCACTTCCCACTGAAGTTCATCCGGAGAAGGTTTAGCTCTAATTAGTTGGAAAAACCTTCGCTTCTAGGTTTCCCCAATTAATAATTTTTCTGATTTGGATTCCAAGAATTTGCTTTTCTGTTCTTTATTAACACTTTTGAGATCTAGCTACTCTAGTGCAGCGTCGCATACATAGTAAAGGCATCAAAGTTCATGCCTGAATAGTATATAAACTTGGCATCTATATTCTATAATGATTTGCTCTTGTTTTACATAGCCATTGTCATATATCATTAAGGTCTATTGAGTATGTGTTAAAAGTGCTTTGAAGAATTTTCATATTCGCTCCTCATGTGCAACTACAGACATTCTAAAGTGTTTATTGTTATCTGGCTTCTAATTTCCTCTTTTGAAATGGGAATTCGAAGGTTTTGCTTTCAAATTTTGAGACTACAAGTTCATTTTGGCAGAAGTGACTGCATTTGGGTTGAGCTTCAGAGAATTGAAGGTTTGCATAAAAAAACTCTCTCTTCTGTTCATTTTTTCAATGCAATTGTTCAAGAAATTTGTTTTCTCCCTCTCTCTCGCACTCTATAGGTAGGGACTAGAGAGGAAGGAGGAAGTGTAGAACCCAATCCTCACACAACACACCACACCACACCAGCTGTTGCTACAACCTCTTGGTATCTTCCCTCTCTCCATTTCTATCTTCCTCTCTGTTTTGTTTATTTTTTCTTCATGACTTTGTGTTTATGGTTCCTTATGTGTTTCTTTTATTTATGATTGCTCTTGTTTATCTATTTAACGTAAAAAATAAAAAGAGAAGGGGATGAATTGTTTTTGTATGCAAATGTTATGAAACCCTTTGTTTGGTTGGTCTCTCTAGAAACTCTTAGCAAATCAATTAGCATCTCATACACTTGAGGATTATCAAAAGATGCAAATTTGTCGCAAGCTTCATTAATGATGTAATCCCTTCAAGCTGACTTAACAAACCTACTTCCCAGGCCAAGTGAATAAGAATTGCCACTAAATGCTTATGCTTCTTCAATGGTAGTCTAATTGCCACTAGTGTTGGATTACTCTTCTATTTAGCAAGATTTGCAGTTTTTTTTTTAAGATCAATACTATGTTGTTGTTCTGTTCTTTTATTCAACAGAGAGTCGTGTTGGAAAAGTAGAGACAACTTCGCTAAAGTGAGCCAGAGATGGTAGCGCTTTCATCAGATGGTAACTACTTTCATATCTTCCAAATAGATTATTTGTTATCTTAACTATGTTTCTTTTATGTTGTGTTTTAAAGGGCATGTTTTGTTGTGAGTACTAAACATTGTTGCTGAGTTTTGGACAATGGAAAACAAGACAATTTGCAAGTTCTGAGATGCCAAACCTTGACCAGATTTACTTACAGTCAGGTGATAGTTTTGATTTTTTATGATTTATTTTTTTTATTTTTTTACGTTGAAAGAAACTAATGGTAATTTTTTTACGTTGAAAGAAACATTGTAGTGCATAGTTTCTCCTGTTGTGGGCCTTCAAAGTTACAATGCTCAGGTATATACGCTCAACTTCATCTGATTTTTGTCAGTGGTTATTGATTAATTATTGTTATTGTTTAAAACACTTCCGGAACTGCTTAATTCACGTTCATGGTTACTTTTTCATTGCCATTTTGTGTGTGTTTCCAGTTCGTTTTTTCTTCCTTTGTGTGTGGTTTTTGTAAAGTTTATAACCATTGTTAGTTTACATGCACATAAGAATCTTTGTATGTGAGTTGAAAAGGAAGATAAAGATATATTATCTGATATACTGTTGAACACTTGAACTTGAATAAATTGTTTCCTAATTGAACGGGAATAAGCCATGAGAAACCCCTGTCAGTCTGAGTTCCTTTATAATGATAAACCCATCAGAACAAATTTAGAATCGATATTGCTATCGGTACTCAGAAATCAAAACTAGTATTTTGTAAAGCTGACGGATAATTTCTTCCTGTGCAAATCCCAAGTGATATTTTCTTTAACCTTTTTCCATCTACTGTTGTCGGATTGAAGATAAAGAAATTGACTTTTATAGTAATTTCAGTATTATTTCAGTAATTTCAGATTCACAGAAGACATCAGATGGTGATTTTTTGTTCTGTTTGTTTATTTGAGCTTTATCCTGTGGAGATGCTTCAAGGGATAGTATTGAGATGTTGGTCTTTCGAAATTTGAGTTATTTGAACATGTCATGAAATCCACATATTGTATACTTATTAAATACTTCAAGAGTTCATTTCCATTTCTTTTTGCACTTCAAGAGTTCAAGCCATTTTTGTAGTTTCAAGTATAGTATTTTAATTATTCATTAAGAAGCTTCAAACCCTCCGTATTAAAGTTCATTTCTGAGTAATTCTTATTTGTTGGGAGCAGGGGTTGCAGGACAAGATCAAATTGGTTCCTATTGATCTAGGAAACAGGCCTGCTTGGTACAAGGAGAAAGTCTATTCTGCAAATAAGGTAATGTTACTTCGAAGATAGCATTCTTATATTGATCATATCATACGTAGAGGAAACATACGCTCAGATATGCGGTGTTGCTGCTTGGAGATTGTCCATGCTAAATGAGCAAAAGAAACAACCGCCATCTTCATTCATCATGATGATGAATCCTTCTTCTTACTCTAGTAAGACTGAGCAGATCTTATCAAGGTACAAACCCATTGCTCCAAAACCACCTATTAACCCATTGTTGGATGGCCCAACAACACCTGAAAACACCCAACAATCTCCTTTCCTCAAACATCTGCAAACAAGGCCAACTAGGAGTAGAAAGAGAGGAAGGTATGGATGCACACCTGCAAAGAGAACACACAACTTGGTCTTTCTCTGCAGAGTTTTGGTCATGGGTTCCCTCCTCAGTTTCCACACCCAAGTTCAGGAGGGCTTGGAGCAAGCTTGGAGAAGTCTGTCAATTTGGTCACCCTTTCTTTTCTACCTTACCCTTCTTCTTCATCGCCAGAAGTACCCAGATTAGTATCTGAACTTCCTGGCATGAATGCTTGTTACTCACCTTGAGGAGGTCATGGATTTGACCATGAAGGCTGATGTTCCACAGGAGAAGGATCTGTTGCAGACTCTGCAAGCAGCAGATGTTGTCTCTGATTCTGGACCTGCTAATGTCATAACTCCTCAGCCTGTGAGACCTGTTGGTTCAAGCAACATACTTGAATGCATACAAGTGAAACCCAACCCAATTCCTGGTACTTGTGCTTCTAAGAAGTCTCATGAGGTTGAAGCAGAGATAGAGGCTGAGGCTCTACCAGTTGTGGTTTCAGACTCGAGTAACAGAGTGAGACTGGCCAATTCTGCATACAAGGAGATGGTGGGGCAACCTGTGTGTCTGTGGCTTGATTCCATGGTAAGCTATGATGTAATGTTGGGGGGAAATGCATGCAAGAGGATCAGTGGGAAGGTGAAGTTGGATCTGTCAGATCTGCAAGTGCCAGTTTCTTCAAATGGGTTTACATGCAATGAGAACAAAAGCTTGGCTGATGTTCCATGTGATGTACAAAAACTCTGCTGTGATTCGAAAGACTACATCTACAAATGGAGGTTCCATACCACTGAGAAGGTTTCCAACTCCAGTTTCCAAGTTTGAGTGACCATCTTGTACAGTCATCTCCGACATGATCATGAGGCAAACTATTACTCCAAACAAGCATTTTGATCATGTTTATTTTGTTTAATGTTAATGTCAGATGGGGAAATACTACATACTGGTCCCTAATCCCTATAATTAGTTATTGGCCTCAAGTCAAGAATTTCAGGTCCTTGTTAATGCACACAAGGAAATTGCTGGTTCTGAAAGACTCTCCCAGGTTGTTTCTTCTCAGAAAGCTGGAAACTCCGATAAAGATATCAACAAGACTTAACACAGAAACAAACAAAAGCATCCACTGGCGATCAGTTGATTAAGCTAGAAGAAAGAGAAACAAGAGATTCGGGTTTCACGCCTTACATACAATAGCTGAATCAGAATAGAGGCTACTTATACTTCTCGTTAGCATTTGTTTGTCATGTTATATTTGTCATTGGCCAAATATTACAGAACTCTTGGATGGCTGCCAACATTGTTGTGTTTTCATGTCTAATGTTTAATGAACATTGTACTTCAGTAATGCAAGTGATGCTTTGGACAAGCTACGATTACTTTGTCATTACTTTGTCAGTAATGTTTTCATGTTATATTAATGAATTACATTACTTTGCCTCCTTTCATTGAAATGTTTAAGTTTGGCACATCTAAAATTTTATTTTCTAGAAATAAAACTTATAAGATGTTATAAAAAGTCATTTGATAGCAAAAAACAAAAAAGTCAACTTACAATAGCGTTTTAAAAACGCTATAATAGACTTATAAATACTATAAATAGTCAACTTACAATAGCGTTTCAGTAGTCAACTTACAATAGCGTTTTTAAAATGCTATAATAGACTTTCAATAGCGTTTTTAAAACGCTATAAATAGTCAACTTTCAATAGCGTTTTTAAAATGCTATAATAGACCCTGTATCTATTATAGCTCCGACAGACACAACGTTTTCTAAAACGCTATGGTATCCTAACATAGCGTTTTTGATATACCACGCTATTAAAGAGCATTTTTCTTGTAGTGATGGTGTCATTTTGACTGGGACTGCTGCAATACGTACACGAAATGCATAAGATTAAAATGGTGGCTTGCTTTGATGTATCAGAGATACCCTTGTGCCTGTGTTGCTTTGATGTATTTTTGAGTTGAAATGCTCTGTATTTTGAATGAAATGAATTGCATTTCTTTCATATCCTTTTTTTTTTTTTTTTTTTTTTTTTTTTTTTTTTTTTTGCTTCACAGCTTTGAGCATTTAATTACCTAGTAAGGTTGGATGCCTTACATGGCCATGTTTTCGAGTCCGGAATATCCTTGAGGTTCAAACATTGGTGCAGGAAATTGTTTTTCTTATTCGAATTGTGCAAGATGCCTCGCAGTGCACTCTGCGAATAGAAATTTTTTTTTCTTGTTCTGCGCGACTTTAGTAAAATAATCATAACTTGCTCATTTCAAAACATTTTCAAGTGATTCAAGTTATGTTTATTAGATAACTGAGAGTACTACAACTTTTGTGTTTTGATCAACTTGAGAGTCAGTCTCGATTGAGCACATAAGTTGGCCGGAAGTCAGGAATACTATCCAGTTTTCATTTTTCAGACAGATTTGCGCGACTTTTTGTAAAATGACCATAACTTGCTCATTTCAAAATATTTTCAAGTGATTAAAGTTGTGTTTATTATATAACTCAGAGTACTACAACTTTCGTGTTTTGATAAGCTAGAGAATCAGTCTCAATTGAGGGTTTAAAATCGTTCGAAAGTTACCCTATTTTTCGTTTTGAGTTTGGGTTTGTTTGTTATGTTAAGTTATGCATATTTATTGAGTTTGGGTTTAAGGGTTTCAAATTTAAGAGAATTTTGAGAGTTTTTGAGGGAGAGGGAGGAGATTTGCAAAAGATTTGAGGGTGGAAAGAGATTTGGAATAGATTTGCAAGAGATTTCGAATGGGGAATGAGGAACCATTGTCGATTTGAAAGGTGAGGGGGAAAATGAATGTTTTTGTTTATATAGGCAATGTGAAAAAATATGGTGGTGTGAGAGAGAGAAATTAATGGTGTGAGGTAGTCGTTGCAAAAATAATGTTCTAGAGATGAGACTTGAGAAATTGTTTTTGTGCTTTTAGTGCAAAAGACAAAACAAGATACATGAGATGGGCAAGTTCTAACGCCCGATTTCTTTAAACAACCTATTAATAAATTGTCCAAAAATCAAGGCACGATCGAAACAATTTAAATGGTACAGACATGAGGCAATTAATAACATTAATCAACTTCCTTAAAAAAAATTTCTCTCAAAACAAAGTCAACATTTATCATGCCTAAGCCAACAAAATAATAAGAAAGAATTACATTAATCAATTCCAAATAAATCTTTGACTCAAAATTCGAGCAGTAATAACTAGGTCCTACATCTAAATACCTAGAAAAATAATAAAACCAAAATTTAACGGAATGTGTCAAGTCCTCAACTACCTCCACGGAGCTAGAACCACCTCCACGCTCCAACTAATCGTGGTAAGGCTTTTGGGTTGCACTCACTCGAAATGCACCCAAATTTGTAACAATACAAAATTCGAGTCATATTTTGATGACCAAAATACATCTAAATTGATCCAAGGGCTCAGGTTAAAATATTGGCTTTTGAACAACTCATAATTGGATCTCAAGGCAAATTGGTTGTTATTATTGTATGAAAATTAAAATGTGCATCTCGCATCTCGAGACATATCGTCAAGTTAAATAAAATCTACCCTCAAACATTTTCTTCACCTATCCCTCATCTTCTTCTCCCCTTCCCTCGCCTCCATTTTTGTACCACCTTATCTTCTCCCTCTCTGCTTATTTTAGTGTATCTGTATCATCGGTGACCACGACCTCTTCCCAGACTCCTTTCCATCTCCCTCATTTTGCAGGTGGCGACCACCATTCCTCGCCATCCCTCATCTCCATCCCTAAACCAAGCCACCCCACCTTCAGCCGCATTTCACCTCGCCATAGCCACCATCTCCCCTGAACCAAAACTCCCAACCCCAATTCATCGCCATTGCTACCAGCCTTGAACCAAGTCTCATCTCTTTCCATCTGCATCCCCAACCCAACTCACCCTCCTCTTTCCCTACTACCACAACCTTCCTCCCCAATTCACCTTGACATCTGCACTGACTGTTACCATTCATGCTAAATTGCCTATTATCCAGGTATTGACTTGCCTAATTGGGTTCACAATAGGGGTGGTAATTGATGCATGTATTGCAAGAAACAACATTGAAATGTCATTTTTGGCACCTCATATGCAAAGTCTTTGCAAGTTTTGTTCATCAGTTGGTGCCTTGAGTGGGTACTCTGTATTAGTGACATGTTTGTTCGTCATCTCGGTGCACGAGTGCTTCAAATTTAATCTATTTGAATTCATTAATCATCTATTCTTTTCATTTTTCAGTATTATTGATATTGGGGTTTTTTTATTGCGGGGATCTTTGGGGCTATTAGCACATTTCCACTTGCATTGTTGATTTTGCTGGGGTTTGTGATATATGAAATGAAGACTAACAAGACTCTTGAGAAGAACGTAATTATTTTCTTTTTATTTGATTTATACTTTTAGGTAGGTCAATTTGAATTCACTACCACATGAGTGTTCAGACAATTGGGTATTGAGTTGGTGTTGAGCCATTGAGTCCTACTAAGGGTTATCTCTTCGTCCAATCATGAGGTATCTTCAGCTCTCGTCCCCAAATAAACTAAAGTTTAGAGGGTCGAGACTAAATTTGCAAAACATAAGCAAGATTGGTGCAATTCATTATAGCTTGCTTAGTTCAGGGAAGTAGATGAGGGAGGGGGAGGGATGGTGGTCGCCACCTGCGAAACGAAGGGAGGGGGAAGAGCTAGTGGTCACCGACAATATAAAGACACGGAGAGGGAGATGAGGGAAGGGGAAGGGTGCTCGCCAACAAAACGAAGAAGTAGAAAGGGAGGGAAGGGAAAAGGGAGGGGCATTACAGAGTTGAGGGAGGGAGGGAGAGGGGAGAAAAATATGAGGGATGGGAGGAGAAAATGTTTGATGGTGGTTTTTTTTTTTTTTTTTTTTTAAATTTAACCTTAGGATGTGTTTCGAGATACACATTTTTATTTTCATACAATATTAATCATTGATTTGTCTCCAGATTCAGTTATGAGTTGTTCGAGGCTAATATTTTAACTTGAGCCCTTTGGTCAATTTAGGGATATTTTGGGCATCAAAATATGATAATTTGAAAATAAACAATCAATGGATGTGGACTACTAGTTTTTTTTTTTTTTTTTTTTTTTTTAATTTTTTTTACCCTTAACCCTCTCCACTCCATGCCGTCGGCCGGGTTCGAACTCGTGACATGTGATTTCATCCGCCACACCTCTACCAACTGAGCTGGTACACCTTTGCCGTGGACTACTAGTTTGGGGGGCATATGCAAAACGATATATTTTAGGGACTAATCATTAATTGACTATTTATTTTGGGAGCTTAAGTTAAATTAACCATTAATCAATCAACCATGCATCATAAATTCGTTAAGGGTTGAGGCTTGTTGCGGAAGGTATTTAAACATCATTTGGAGGGACTTATGGGAACACACTCCCATCTAATTGGGCATCTAAAGAGTATACATTGCTTGGGCGTATTTTGACAAATGAAAAGAACTTGTAATTCATTATCTTCCTCAACATGAGGGTAGCTAGCATTGACAATCAAATGGAGTTTTTTTTCTCCAATTTTTTGGGTGTTGGGGAGGATAGCCTTCATTCATTTCCACAAAGAAAAGCTTAACATTTTCTAGAATTTAGCCTTCCATAACAATTTTCATAAGTTCTTATGATTGTATATGAGGATCATAAAGTGTGTCTATAAATAGGGATGGCAACGGGGCGTATTTGAGCAAATTCATTCCTATCCCGCTGGGGATTTCGGGTCCCCAAAATTGCCCCATATCCGTTTATCATTTTTTTTAAACCATCCCCGCCCCGGACGGATAGGCGAATATCCGCCCCGCCCCATTTAACCCCAAAAAAATCTGAGATCTGAGAAAGAAGAAGAAGAAGAATGGAAGTATGGAACCCCCAATCTTAGTTGCCGAAACGAACGTTCCATCCCTGACTCGACTGTCCTAGTCAAGAACTCGATTCACTTCACCTTCACCTTGGATTTGATGTAAATAAATAAATAAAGAACCCAATTCACTAACCTCGATCCTTTGGCAAACAAAACCTAAATAGTCAACAAGCAACACTATATATTTTTTACAGAAAAAATGTGCACTATCTCAAACAAATTTCTTAAACAAAATTTCGAATTTTCCATAACCAACACACTCCTGCAATGATAGTTAGACAATGGCATTGGCTGCACTTGCAATTCTTGGCCATAAGTCGGCACATTCCTTTCCAATTGGCCCTGTTATAGCAGACCCTTTCAACTCACCCTTGGGGTTCACTCTAACACCAGCATGTGACATGCGCTATTCCTTAGTTGAAACTGTGAGAGGCTGAGAGCTGCAGGGAGAGAGAACGTGAGATGAGAGTGAGAGAGTCGCAGGCTGAGTGTTGAGTGTCGAGTGAGAATGTGAGATGAGAGTAAGAGATCTGATTTAGGGTTTGTTTATTTCCCTTTATATAGTTTAAGGGTATTTTAGTAATTTTCCCGGTTAAACGGATATCCGTGGGGGGATATGGCCAAATCTGCATCCGCCCCGAATAAGAAACGGATACAGTTTGGATATCCGTATCTGCCCCAACTTCCATACAACCTTAACCAAATCCGCCCCACTGCCATCCCTATCTATGAACTCAAAATTAAAACATGAAATATTTTCTAAGCTTTTGCAACTAAAAACACTCCATTAGAACTACCTTCATTACCAGTTCTAATTTTTTTTTTTATTATTATCAAGGGTGGGAATTGAGCTCCTATAAACAAACTCCTTGCCTTCCTAAAGAATTGAGTCATTAGACAAGGTGTTCAATGCAACTTTACCGTAATTTTTTTTTTACGATTAGGGTTTGGGTTCTAAATGCTTGATTCTCTAACCAACTAGGTTTGGATTCAAATTAAACTATGCAAGTAGAGTTTTGAGTGTATGATAAAAAGAAATTTGTTAGGGCTTAACAGACCAACCTGATCCAATTGAGAAAGAACATAAATGCTTCAATTATATTATTGGCTCAACATTGGGTTTCATTAAGATAGTTCTTAGTTGAATGAAGCTTTTGGGTTAGCTCATTTTCCACACGCATCGGTTTATGGATAGTTTAACAGATTGGACTTAAAGACAAACATCAACAAAAATGTTAATTTCGGTCACCTAGCTATTGTTCAAAGTTTCTTTTAGGCGTAGGGCTGAAAACCGAACCGTCGGTTTCGTTTTTCACCTAAATCGTGAACCGAACCGACTTAGGTCGGTTTTAAAATTTTCAAACCGAAAACAAACCGACCATTAACAAAACCGATCCGAAACCGAACCGATTCTAATTTATGCAAACCGTAACCGAACCAAACCAACTGAAATCGAACCAAAACCGAAATAAAACCGAACCGACAGACTATTTTATATATAAAGTATATATTATTTATATATAAAATATATATTATTTATTATATATATTTGATCGGTTCGGTTTGGTCGGTTAAAATCACATAGAAACCGAAAATCGAATCGACTACTTCGGTTTTGAATTTTCTAAAACCGAAACCGATCCGATCCGAACCGAACCAATTAGTTCTGTTTTGATCGGTTTGATCGGTTTTTTGTTCAGACCTATTTAGGCGTAAAAAGTTGAGGGAAATATAAAATTGATAAAGGTCTAAAATCCACATTTTAAGACCCATAAGTGAACTTTGGAAAACAAGGAAAGACAAATATTGCGCTCTCAAATGGGCTTACCCCATCTGTAGCTCCGGGTGAATTAATTTGTTTCAAATAAATTTTGTTGATACTTTATTTTGGAATCTATATCAATGTCAACGGGTTTTATGAGAATGTAGATTTTACTTTCTCAATATGTTATGCATTTGACACACTTTTAGTGTTCATTTGTTGTACCCACGACCCTCTATCGTCAAGACTAGCCTTCTTTTAATTAGACATTCTAAAAAACAACCATCAAATGAACTAAATCTACACACCTTAACGACTTTGAGACGGATGTACAGTGACGTTGAAGACATTTTTCCCAATATTGCCCTCTTTTTTTTCTAAGTTTAGAAGTGCAAATTATACTTAACATAAATTAAAATTTGACCTCCAGGTATTACAAAAATGTAGATATATGTCCTAGGATGAAATAGGGAAATCAAACTTAATTTTGTTTAGGGCCACATGTAATTACTATAATGCCCTCTTTAAAAATCATATAATAATTTTACAAAAATTATGATTTTTTAATATTATTATTGTGGAACTTCGACGTGCATTATATATATAAAAAAAAGAATTGCAAAACAACTATTTTGTCAAATTATTTAGGTTATTTATTTATTTATTGAGTGAGGCTAGGGAATCAGGTTTTGCAACCAGGTTTTATAATCAGGATGATGTGGCATCGTTAGAAAAGGTTTTTTACCAGTGTTCTAAAAAGCGCTAGTCGCTAGGCGGGCAGTGCCCAGGGGCCTAGGCGGTCTTAGGTTTTGTATTATAATTTTAATAATTTACAAAAGTTAAGCATAATACCTTATCATTTACATCCAAATTAATTCCAAGATACATATGCAAAATTTAAAAACATGAAAAATTAACAATCATGAACAAAATTTATTAAAACCCAAATGACTGAAGTTGGTCATGATGGGTACTTTATATAAAATTGAATTTGTGGACTTACTTTTTATTTTTCTTCAAATTGCATGAATAACCTCAGTCATGTTTGATAAAATCTAAATTAGTAAAATTGGTACCGACAGATCATTTGAGAATTTCATTAAGTAATCATCCTTTGCTACATTTAGACATATACTGAATAAAAAATAATTAAATAGTTTATTTCTAAAAAAAATGAAAGAAAAATAAAATAAGAACACAATCAACCTTCTTAAAAAAAACCGCCTAGGCCGCCCAAAACCGCCTAGAACCCCGCTCAGCCATTAATCTGGGTGGTTTTCTACCTTCTGGCCTAAACCGATTTTTAGAACACTGTTTTTTACAACCTCGAGATACACATAAACACTTTGGGAATTTCATCATTCTTTCAAGATCACACCACGTCACCATGGTTACAAAACCTGGTTTTCTAGCATTTTCGTTATTTCTTTATCGATAAATGGTGGTTATGAAACCTTTATTGGGTCATAAGACTGAACTCGAGTACCTGTAGACAGTTATAAATCTTTTGAGAAATAAAAAAATATTTGATTGTGCGTTCTACAACATGGAACACAAACATATATTACACGTGCAAACGATCTTGCATGTATATATAAACGCGTGCAAGTGTAGTATGCGAAAAGGGACTAGTTCATATTATTTGATTAGAGAGATAGAAATGCAAAGAATTTTTATTTCTACGTGCATGACCTTTAAAATTGATGAGATTGACAAGACTCTGGATCACTTGTTGGTTTATAGCAGATTCTCCAAATCTATTTGAGGCAGTTTCTTGTCAGAATTTGGTCTGAGTTTGATGTTTCAAGGTTTTCTTTTGGATTGGCTAAGTTGGTGGTCCCAAGGTAATCCTTCCCGGGGCGCGGAGTGGTTATGGCGTAGGCTTCCTCATGTGCTCACGTGGTGTGTGTGGAAAGATAAAAATATGAGGGTTTTTTAAGGGCTCAACAGGTCGGAGCAATCTATATTTATCAAGATTAGAAAATTGTTGTGGATGATGGGTTCGACTTGTAATATCTTTAGAGAATTGTTTTTTGACACTTTAATGGTGTCTTAACGTTCTTTGCTATAGGAATGTTTCCCACTGTATTTTTTTTCCTTTCTTATTTTCAATAACGTCGTTTGAAAGCTGCTCCAAGGATCCAACAATCTTTGTGTTTGGCCAAAGAAAAAACTTTAAAATAAATAAGCGAAACCTTTGAATAAATTTGAGATTCTTCAATTCCCCACTCACCTCCATTGGTGAATGGAGTCTACTACACTCTTTTTTTGCTTTGTGGGGTCTAAAATTTGCAATAAAAATGAAAGTGGGTTCTTTTAAGGCAATGTTCCATAATAATATGTCAAAGCTGCAATCCGTTTCAACATGCACTTCTTGAGATATTCATTAAAATATGATATGGTTACATTTTAATCTGTTAGAGTTGAAAATTTCATAAATTGTATGTTTTTACACAAAAAATAATTTGTTGAAGTTTTATCTCATTTCGACATGTGTTTATCAAGATATGAGTTAAAATATACCATATAGTGAGGAATGTTTGTCAAAGTGAATCTCAATGAGTGCATGTCAATATGGGAGTTAAGATGTACCATATCACATTGTTTATAGTGTTAAGCCACGTTGTTTCTCAAAATTCAAGCTTAAACATTTTAGTAGAAATCAATGAAATCTTAAACTACCACACAAAAGCAGTGTTTTAAAAATCAGCCCAGGCGCTAGAAGGTAGAAAACCACCCAGATTGATGGCTGGGCAGTCTGGGCGGGGTCTGGGTGGCCTAGGCGGTCTGGGTGATTTTATTTTTTTTATTTTAAGGCTGATTGTGTTCTTATTTTATTTTTCTTTCATATTTTTTATAAATAAACTATTTTATAGTTTTTTATTCAGTACATGTCTAATTGTAGCAAATGATGATTACTTAATGAAATTCTCAAAGGATCTACCAGTACAAATTTTACTAATGTAGATTTTATCAAACATGACTGAGGTTATTCATGCAATTTGAAGAAAAATAAAAGAGTATGTTTGGATATTTGTCCACAAATTCAATTTTATATAAAGTGTCCATAATGACCAACTTCAATCATTTGAGTTTTAATAATTTTTGTTTATGACTGTTAATTTTCCATTTTTAAAATTTTGCATATGTATCTTGGCATTAAATTGGATGTAATTGATAATATATTATGCTTAACTTTTGTAAATTATTAAAGTTATAATATAAAAGCTAAGACCGCCTAGGCACCTGCTCGCCGCCTGTCCAGCGCCTAGCGCTTTTTAGAACACTGCACAAAAGCCCTTTTATAAGGCAATGCCCAAATGAAATTATACTCACTAAAATTGATTGCTACAAATAAATAAATAATTCATTTCTTTTACTCCAATTGTCTCTCGAGATCTTCTAGCTACATCCACACTTTATTCTTTCCACCACCACCCTTTTGGAGGGAATTTTTTTTTTGAAAAAGTTCCACCCTACCACCAACCATACGAGAGGTTTTGTGGAAAAAATTCAAAATTTTCGAGCTCCCTTGGCGAGTTCCATGAAGGGGACTCGAAAATTTAGAATTTTTTTCTTTCACAAAAACTCTAGCGCAGTTGTAAAAAAAAATCGAGTACCGTTCATTAAACTCGCCACCATGCCAAGAAGTTTTATAAAGGGGACTCGAAAATTTTGATTTTGTTTTTTCTTTCAACAAAGCTCTAGCGAAACACCTCTTAATTGTAAAAATAAAAAATAAAAAAAAATTGAGTACCCTTAACTAAACTCACCACCATGCCAAGAAGTTTTATAAAAGGGGATTAAAAAATTTTGATTTTTTATTTTATTTTCACGTTGCGAAACACCTCTCAGATGTCAAAAAATAAAATAAAAATTCGAGTACCCTTCACTAAAATTCGATTACCCTTCATTAAACTTCTTGTCCGGTGGTAGGATGAAAATTTTGTTATGTTTTTTTTTTTTTTTTTTTTTTTTTTTTTCCGTTCCAAAGAATGGTGGTAGGGTGAAATTTTTGTTATTTATTAAAATATATATTTTTTCCCAACGAAAGGAAAGGATGGTGGTGAGAAGAATAAAGTGTGGGCGTAGCTAGAAGCCCTCCTGTCTCCCCTCCCTTTCAAGAGAAAAAACTCATACTCGAGAGGGCTTCATTCCCATTCAAAGTTCAAACTCCAGAGCTCTTTCTTCACAAGCAGTCAAGCAGGTTTGCTTCCTCTCCTTTCTCAATCTTCTCTTTCAATTTCTCGAGTCTCCAGTATATTCTGCCTGTCATTTGTTTGTGTTCTTTGATGCTAACTGTTAACCCATTGTTTACTAAGGGTGCACACAAGCTGTTTGGTTAAATGCCTCAGAAACATCTCTCTTGCATACATAGTGAATGCAGTGCCATAACTGGTCATCACTAGGAATTAACAACCCAAAATTATCTGTAATTACACACTAGGCTCTCTGATCCTAACAAAATCCTTAAACCCAAGTTTGATTTTTCGTTTGATGGGTCTGTGGTACTGAACTGAACTTGCTGACCTCCTCTCTAAGAACCCAACCCTCTTAACCCATGCTTAGAGCTTAGAGAACCACGTTATTCCTTGCAATTGGCTTGCTCAACACCATGGCTTACACCGATCTCACAAAATTTCTTAAACGCAATGGAAGGGTTCTTAACAGACCACAAAAGCAGTTGGCACCCAATGTTGCTCTTTTGCAAGCTCATGTTGTGCCCGCCCGATTTCAATATTCAGTTTTGTTAACAACACAACCTAGGTCATTTTACTGATCGGGTAGATGAAGTTGTCAAGCAGGTCAATGAAATGGGATGGGATTTTACTGTTTGAATGTTCCATTTGTCTATTGCAATTTGTGTGTCTGGGAAGGAACAGTTGGATGCTTAGAGGAGATGGGGTTGGCATGAAGAAGACATTCACATTGGCATTAATCATGTAGAAATATAGATGTATGATGGGATATGAGAAGAAGATGATGCATATCGTGGATGTACTTGTGAACAAAATGGGTTATGGAATAAGAGAAGCAATTCGTTGGTTGTTTAATATGTCTATTATTTATATATTTATTCATTTTTTTCCAGTGCTTGAAATGCGTGCTTTGATTTGATGACATTCATTTTGGTTTTGGGTGTTCTAATGATCAAATAAAATTTAGTGCTTCATCCATGTTTAGGGTGGATTTTGGGTGAAGATATTATTTGAATTTGATTTCAATTATTTTGTTGTTGCTTTCTAATTTTCAGCTATATTGTATAATCCTCAGTTTGAATTAAACGATTAAGATGAATTTATATTTACATAAAATCTGTAATTAAAAACTTGTTAGTTTAGGTTGGTGCGTTGGTTACTACAAGGTGATAATGTTGGGGACAAGATTGCTTGTGTTTTGAACCCCTTCCAAAACTACCCATGTCTCTTGCCTTCTCTTTCTTTCCCTTTTCTCAGTGGAATTTTTATCTCTTTCTTTCCTTCCCTTCTTCTTCTTCTCCCATCAGTAGAAACACCATCCCCCCCACCTCCAAAATCAATTTTCTCCCTGCACCCATTCTCTTTGGTCAACACCAAAAACACCATATCTCCCTCCTCGCTTAACCAATCCCTTCATTTACTTTCGCACACTCTTTCAACTCGCTTAGACTTCACCAATATGCAGTATACTAGTTTTATTCTCATAGAAGGGTGATTCAAAAGTTACTAAGGTAGTTAATTGGACTAGTCAGGCATGGCGATGATTCATTTAGAGGTTTACTGAATTGATATCTTTAGTTCAATGTGTAGGATTATAATTGTTCAATCAATCACATACATTCGTGTGTTCATTTTATTTTTGAATCTACTTAGGTTGAAGCTGCAAATGAAATTTGTGGCTTTATCTCGTAGGATGGGAATTTCTTATAAATTCTGATTACTCAGTCAATTTTACCTAAGATGTTGAAACTGAGGGATTTGTTGCAAACCTTTACATCACATTTTATGAAAGTTCATCATATAAGGCAATAGTTAGGCTTATGATTGAACTTGTGTGATAGAGTTTCCACTAATTTTCACACCAAATTTACATATCTAGCATGGGGATGGCGATGAGATGGGTATGGTATTTTGAAAATTTAAAATAGTCCCAACTTGAAAATCCAGTTCAATAAAGTGTAAATGAAAAACCCGACCTGTTGCGATCCCTAATCGAGCGCAAGCCACAATGGTCATTGGGCAAGCTGGCTTTCCTTTTGGTGTGCCTACTTCTTCCTTCATGACAAAGTGAAGAGCAACGAGGGGCTTGCTTCATCCTCATCTTCTAGTTCTCTTCTTACTTGCTTCGTGCTTGCTAAGTTTCAACAACAAATTGGTTTGTTTTATTTCTTCCAAAGATCTGTTTCGGATGAGACCTATTAGGTATCTCTCTCTGTTTATTAATTATTATTTTTCTGTTAATTTATTGTAACAACTCAGTATATCTGTCAAGTTCTCAGTCTTTTGGTTTCTGTGTACAGAACTCTATAAACTCCATGGATTCCCGAAGCCAAAATACATCAATGCAGAGACTTCATCATGTGGAGAAGGTAATAAAAGATCTGATGATATGCTTTTCTTTTAGCAAATCAGGATATTTTACTCACTGATAAATTTTAACGGTGGGCAACCTTTCAGAGGATTGTTAGGGTATTAGAGCTTGCTGGAGGTGTAATGGAAGAGCTTTCAAACTCTACTGGTCCGAGAATGGAAGTTATTAACAACTACTGCCGTGAGTTCATGCAGTCGATCAAGGTTTGTCGAAATTAATCTTTCTTTTGAGTCTATAATCTAGTGTTTATTATCGAATTTTAATTGATTTATTTTGTATTCGAAACAACCTTACTGAATATTTTTTTACGGAGATAACATTAGAAGGTTCTCTGTTGTAGGATCAATGCTGAAATTAGTAACAAAATTTAAATTCATACTATTACATGTGCAGCGTGAAAGAATCAGAACGTGTAGGATTTGAGGGCTGTTTAAATGATTTTTACTTTAAATTTATGTTAGTCCTGATTGATTAGGGTTTTTTTTTTATGAGAGGCAAAAGGGTGTGTACGACACTCTTTATTGTTTTGGGTCAGTGCAAAGTTGAATTGTGTGAATCCTTATACATTCCTCAGCCTTGAAGGAAGCACACAGATCCTTGTATCAGTTTGCGTCTTGTCATTACCTTCTTGATATTTTTAGGGTAGCGGAGAAGGCACCCTTCTCACAACAATAGTTCTCATTGAATTTTGTTAAGACTTGAGAGTTATTTGTAGGTCTGAAGGTTCTTTGTTTTGCAGTGCTTCCACTACTTGAGTAGAACCATATACAAATGAACATTCTTGTTACTGTATTTCCAGTTCCACTGTTCTACATTCAAAAATCCCGGCAAGATTTTACGAGATTAAAGGTGGTGATGTGAGATACCGAGACAGCGAGGGACTTTCCCAATCCTTTCTAGCTAACATTGGGCTGATTTATCTTCTCCAACATCCTCTTCAACTTCTCAATGAAGTTGGGCACAGTTGCTAGTTTCTTTCAAGATCATATATGTGGTAATCTTGGGATCTTGTACTCCATAGGGGTTTGTTCCAGTGAGAAATGGACAGCATGTGCTGTATCACCCAGCTACTATCTTCCTTTGCTTTCAAAAGTTTGATCAGATTCTTGAGCTTGGAATGACAAAATTTGGCGTCTTCTTGGTGAACCATTGCTACTCTGTGGTATTTCCCCTTTTCAACTCTGGCCAACAATGTATCGGTCAACCAGATTAATCAGCAGGGGGTGGCATCAAACTCCACCACGGATCTCCTTCCTTGTTGAACATGGCCATGGTCAACTTTTGATGGTTGACAACCTTATGAGAAGGGGTCTTATATTGGTAAACAGGAGTTGCGCTTTGTATCAGTGAAGAAGAGACCATTGATCACCTCTTATTATTATTATTATTTTTTTTTAAACTGTCCTTTCTCTTTAGCAATTTTATTTTAGTTGTTCAGTTCAGGATTACCCGGAAGGGGAGGGGGGGATTGTTATCAGCCAGAGACTGGATGGCATGCCTGCAACTTATTTAGAAAATTTTTGAGGATAAATAAGCTCTAACTATCAAGTGCTCAAGGCATTTGTCCTGCATTGTGAAGTTCTTACAGGGGCAGATTTCCGTAATTGTATGCTTAACTGGTCACATGTACTGTGTATCCTTTTTTTTCCCCTTTCTCTTTGAGAGTCTGCTCAACATATTTTTTACGATCAATATATTCTTGAACACATGTTATATGGGATGTGATAGTTTTATCTTGAATTTTTCTATCCTTCTTTACATCTCCATCCGTTACTTCTTTTGAGGGCTCTTTCTGTTATATATGACAGTTTGGACGCTTTGTTTCTATAAAGTATAAGCCCATCATGTTTTTTATTATAGGCCTCTACTTAATAGAACTCCAACTTATGACCTATGAATCAGGATATCCAAGTTACCTTGAGGGAAGAAATCAAAAGCGCATGCGAATACCGCCCATTTGAGAAATGTGACTACAATGCAAGAATATCTAATGAAATCTGTTGCAAAAAGCTCGAGTATGTCATCAAGCAATTAGACGACCTGAAGGAAAACATCAGTCAATATCAGAGTGCAGTCTGACATGGCATGTCATACATGTAAGTAGACTGACCTGACAAATATGCAATTGTATCAGTAACCCATGAGTAGAATGATCGATTATGATTATTAAACACCATAAGCGATCATCTATACTTCATGCAGTGTGTCTAGTTGAACAAGGTTATAATCGTGCTATGTACACAAAAATTAGCATTCTGACATGTTAAACAAAGAGAATGATTTGCACAGCTCTAAATATCTATTTGATACATACTGAGCATGTCCATGCATTAAATTTAGTCATGTCAATCATCGTAAATATGCTTTTAGTGACCTCTATTTACGAGCGTCTATTGACGATTCTGTAATACGATAGACTTCCTTTCTGCACAAACTGTTCTACCATAATTCTTGGATATGCGGTAACATACTCTTTTGGATAGAATTTAGGTAAAACAGACCTTGTAAGGATCTCGGTATCTTTCAACTTTAGAACAGCAAAGGTTATGCAGATAGAGATATTGATGGCAAGTGTTATATAGACAATAGGTGTAGATGCCAAAAGGGATAGTCCCCTTAACATGCTTCCAGCTTCTATTGCAACAAGCATGTAATAAGGGAAATGACTGAGATACTAGTAGAGTTTCTTATGATGCCACGATTTGGTTTGAATGCCCTTCAATACTACATTCTGAGATCTGCTTGAAATGGTGAGAAGCCATCAGAACTTTACGAGTGAGGTTTGTCAAAAGAGATAATAAGAATGGATAAAATGTGAGTTTTTAGTATTAAGAGAGTGTGAAGTTTGGGAAGTTGAGACTTGAGAAAAGTGAGGGTTTTAGTCATGAATAGTTATGTTTGTTTGTTTAGATATGGCAGATGTGAGGAAAGTTGGAGCTTAGAAAATGAGCCCCCATTACTTGCAGTTCTGTGTGTGTTTTGAGTTTCACATACACAAGATTGCTCTCTCCGCTAGGGCTGGGTTGTCACTCACACTTTGACAAGCCCAAACAACTTAGACTATAGGACATTTGACATAAGGGCTGTGTGGATATTTATTATGATGAGAAATGGGTTGGGCTTGCAGGGTTTATTATTTGTTTTTGTTGTTTTGTTGTCCTAGACACAAAATCAAAATCAAAACCATTATTTATTTTGGGGCCTGAGCTGATTTGAATGAATGTTACAGTGTTCAAAATCGTAATGTAAGGTGGGTTTTATCATGTGGTAACCACAAATGCATCTCAGTACAAGTGTCGGGTAGAGAGGGAGCGGTAAAGCAAATCTTCGACATTCTCTTCATGTGAATAGTGACGGTTTTAGTGCCCAAATCTACCACATCATCTTCAAGTGAAAGTGAGGGATTTAGTGCCTTCTGAGTGGGTTGTCTTTTAAAGTTCAATACAACAGCGTTCTTGGAGATGTTTTTTTTTCCCCTGTTTTGGCTGAAACCTCTTTTATACAATTTTGTGTTTTCCAAATTTACCATCTGATTTTTTTTCTTTCTTTAATATCCTTTTGCAGTACCATTTTACTCCATCGTTATGGATGCCCTTAGCTTCTTCTCTATGGTAGGATATTGTCAATGTTTTGTTTCGACATCCTCTTTTCTAAAACATCTCTAAAGTTTAAAGTTTTTATGGATAAAGTAGAAGCAAAGTTTACTGATCCAATATGATACAAGGGAAAAGTCTTTACTTTATTCACATGCCATGTAATAGTCTAAAAGCCACCACACTTTTTGTTATGTCCCCCTCACATCTATGATGATGTTAGCGTACACCAACCCATTTTGCCCCACAAAGCATATAATAACATCAAGGAAACGAAGACACTCATTAACAAGCGAATTGATAATAGTAATACATTCCAAGAAATCTAACTCAAAGATGGAAATAAAACAAAACACAACTTGCTTTACAGAAAGGCAAACTCATTAACAGATTGGTGGAAGATTCACTCATTTAATCAAGCACTCAGGCCAAAGCAATCCTAGACTTTATTGAAAAAACTTGCTGGGATTTCCTTTATAGACTCCTAAAGTGACTCCCATTTAATCTCAGTGTGCGTGCGAAGAAAATAATGAGCCTGATTTGGACCTCAACTCCAAAAGGGGAAAGAGCAACAAAGTCAATGTACAAAAGAAAATCAACACATCTCTACAAGTCAATGTATAATAAATTCAACACATATCAATGGCTGGGAATGTGCGATTGACTCCAATTTATCGATGTAAAAGAATTAGGTTTAACTATGGAAATACCTTACTATATGACAAAAAGGGAGTGTAAACACCTATGCTTCAAAGATGGCTTTTATACAGATGTTTTAGTAAAATGATATACATATATATAAGCAGGTTCTTTCCTAGTAGGCTATATAGTCAGGTCGACATTTCCTTTGCTTCATCCCTCTCTCAATTCTTTGGGCGGTTGGGACTGAATCACCTTCTCCACTTCCTCAACTTCTCTTAAAAGGTTAAGATAAAATAAATAATAGAGATAAATAAATAAATTTACCGATAAGGGGTTTACCATAATAGGTTATATAACTTGCACCACACGCTCCTTTGCTTCATCCAACTTTTCATTTCAGTGTGATTGGAACTGAATCTCCTCCACTTCCTTTACTTCATTTCTCTCTTAGTGCTCTATGTAATACTTTTAACTCAAAAAGTTACTATTAAGAATTTAATCGTTCTTTAGTCCCCAAATATATTTGAGTAGCTTTGGGTAGAAGTAAGAAAAAAAAATGACAGTGTGCATCAAAACAGTCTAATAATCCAAAATATATTTACTTTTAAACCTATAAAATCAAAAGCAAAGAAATCAAACTCACAAGTGCACATTGTAACAAAAATATAGAGATAAAATTATCAACTATGGCAAAGGCAGGGTTTTTTAATGCATCCTGGAACCATAATACACTTTTAAGGATCCTAGAACCATAATAAAGGTTCCAATTACACCTAAAACCATCATAATATTAATATCATAAGGATCACAACCCTTGTTTACATACATTTAGAAAATTAGAAAGTCACTTCTCTCAGCTTTCCCCATCATATCAGGTTGATCATCCCTTGGATTTGAAAGGAATTGCTCTGATCACAATTTGATGATACACAGCTGCAAGGGCTGCTCCAGTGAAAGGCCCCACCCAGAAAATCCACTGCAAGATCAAAGGATGAAAACCATGATTAAGAATCTTGGGATTAACAACATAACTCAGTTAACAACACTACAACAGTTTAAAAGTTAATAGCAATTTTTTTAAAAAACTTTTGATTTTTGATTTTATTTTTATAAGAGCATCTCTAATCGGAAATTCTATCTTCTTCCCTCTCTCTTAAAATATTTTTAGAGTCTGTTTGACTCGATCAAAAGATTATTCAAGGGAGTATGATTCGTGCAACAATTTTTATGTTAGTCAATTTTTACATAAGGAGACACTACACCTCCAAAAGATATGGGCTTTCGGATATGCTATTTTTATTTTATTTATATGTTTATCTCAACACTGAAGACCAGGTTTTTCAGGGTTTTTTTTTTTTGTAAGGCTATATATGTAGGATTTTTGTGGACAGTGTATTCATACGGGTCAGATATGAACATAAGTTTGCATATGGTCTGTGTACAACATAATTGCAATCCAAAGTCACAATGTTTGAAAATCTCAAAATAGGTGTTATGGCGTAGGAGTCAAACTTAAGCAACCACCCAATTCTGGATTCAAGTCCACTCCACTCTTAATGAGAGGTATCAGTCGGTCCTCTCAGACAACTTAAAAGCTTTTAGTGCAGATAATAATAGTTTAACAATACCCTGTAAATTTTGACCAAAACCAAAAGGTGAAAATTGGCACTTACATGATCATGCCAAGCGTGATCTTCATTGTAGATGATAGCAGCAGCAAGACTCCTAGCTGGGTTGATCCCTGTTCCTGTGATGGGAATGGTGGCAAGGTGAACCAAGAACACTGCGAACCCAATGGGAAGTGGGGCCAATATCTGTTGTTTTCAAGTACAAAACATCATCATAAACATTTCAATAAGATGAAGTGTTTTGACCCATATTTTTGTTGAGTTCTAACTCAAAGAAAGAGAGAGAGAGAGGGAGCAAGGAAACATACAGGGACATGAGAGTCTCTGGCGTTACGTTTGGCATCTGTAGCAGAAAACACAGTGTAAACAAGCACAAAAGTACCAATAATCTCAGCACCAAGTCCATCACCCTGGGTGTAACCATGAGCCACCATATTAGCACCACCACCATTCATCTGGTACTGATGCTTCTGGAACCCCTTTACCACTCCTGCACCACAAGTGGCTCCTAGACATTGCATGATCATGTAGAACACTGCCCTTGTCAGCGACAACTTTCTCGCTAGCAAAAGCCCAAACGTTACCGCTGGATTCAGATGTCCACCTACAAACACAAAACAAAAGTACAATAAAATAATATCCAACTTAAATATCCAAAGTATTATAGTGTAACGTGCTACCTTGATCCATTGAGAGCTCAATGTAACGTATAAGTAACTATTAATACCTGAGATACCGGCAGTACAGTAAACAAGAGCAAATGCCATGCCACCACAGGCCCAAGAAATGCCTTGGATGCCAACAGTGGAGCACTTTTTGGGCGAATTCTTAACACCCATGACAGTTAAGAGAACGATATAGAGGAAGAGAAAGGTAGCCACAAACTCAGCAATCCCAGCCCTGTAAAAGGACCAGGAAGAGAGTTCACCAGGGTCAAACAGGGGAGCTGAGGGTGGTTCTGTATAGTCTTTAGTATCTTGGGTTTGTGCTGCTGTGCCTATTGGTTGTCTTTCTGAATACTTGTTAGCTCCAAGTTTCACATCTTCATCCTTTCCTTGCATCTCTGCTATTATTGGAAATAAAGGGGTGTGTTTTTTCAAGGCATGGTGGAATGAGAGTGTGGATGAGTGGATTTATAGAGGGGTTTGAGAGGAACGAATGCTGTTGGTGGGACCTGACAGGAAAATGTCTTAGTGGAGTTGCATCTTCTAATGAACAGTAACACTCTATTGGAAGACTTTGTATTTTCTGTCTGTCAAGATTTTTGGAATAACATTGAAATTCATAGGACTGGTAGCAGAGAGTAATTTGTGGAACCTGATGCAGTCACAACTCAAGTGTGTAGCTATCGAAGATTCCGGAGATTCAGTGAGGGGCCGTCTCTGATTTATCGGGGTAGTGTGGTCCTATGTGGAGTTGATGGCCATGAGGCTAGAGCCTAGAGATTGCATTTTTTTTCTCCTTGGCCAGAGCATAGCGAAATTTGTGAGTCCTCGGTAAAAATGGATTCACAGACAATTATTTGCTAATGATGAACAAATAAAATCATGGTTCACAGAACTTGGTTTTGCTGTTGTCTAGAGAGTCAGGCCAGGCCCAATACCCCCATCATCCTAGAGTTGCTCCTAATGCTCCAATTGAACACAATCACACGCACACAGAGTCCCTCAGGCGCTAGGGGCCTGGCTCTCTAGATTTTTTAGTAGGCGTGATACAGGTGATTTTTCTAACTAAGGCAACTGACGAAGTCTAAAATGGTTCTGTGATTGCAAATAAGGATAGTACCTGTTGGGTGTCTCTTTGGTGGACGAGGAGTGCCCTTTATTCTCAGTTTTATGTGGAGGATTTTGTACATGCAGCACACCATTGTTTCGGGGAACAAGTCTAGCCAGCCATGTTTGCTGGCATTTTTTTGGCTTTTTTTTTACACTTTTTATCCATTCTTTTTAAAACACAACCACAAACACCATTTATAGAAGGGGTGAAATTGTAAAAAAAGCCAAGAAAATGTGCAAAAGAGGCCAGCAAAAGGCTGGCTAGAATTGTTGTTGTTTCAGGTATGGGGATAGATGTCGAGGTAGATTTTGAGGAAGAGGAAGAGTGATTCTAGCTGTGAATTTTTGTCTTCTTTCATGAAAGATCACAGGCTTTGCAATCTCGTTTCGCTTGCATATGGGCCTTGGTACAACACTTGCTTCATGCAAGGATGCAGTATTTTTCATCATGGAATCCATTAACTATAATTTTCTTACCAAATGCACTGAACTCTCCACCATCAGGATACACCTTTAACATATAATTTAGATAGATCTTGTTCTCCTTCAAATAGACCACAAAAGTCATGCAGATAAAGATATTGTTAGTGTTTCCGGTGTGAATGTGCATGAGAAATACATACGGATACCATAAGAGCTAGTCTCCTTAACATGCCTCGCGATTCTATTACGAAAAGGGAAAGATTTCCCTTTTCGTACATTCCATCCAGGGACAAGTTGGTTTTGTTGAGATTAAAGTCCATTCCTGTTGCTGGGCTGTGATAATATAGAGAGTCCATTAGCGTTGTCCATGGTCCCAACTAATTCGGTTAATATAGAGAGTTTTGGGGGTTAAAACAGGCAGATTTTGTTGCTTTAGGCTTTGTGGGTTTGAGGATAATGGTAGGCCGAAGCATTCTAAGTTTGGCCTAGTCTGTTAATGTTGGACAAGGCTTCTTTTAGACCTGATGATCCTAAGAAAGAGATTGAGCTTAGTCATCGCAACACCAGCTTTTGTTAAATTTTCCTCGCGTCATTTAGAAGAGGTGGTGTTTGAAATTGTGTAGGCATTTGTCTGTTGAGGCAGGGATGGTGTTAGAGCATCTGCAACAAAAGCTCAAACTCAAACTCGTGTGAATTATGAGAGCATCTCCAGTGGGCAAGCTCAAATGTAAACTTTGAGGTACATTTTCATGCTCTAGTGGAGTGTTAGAGCATGAAAAATGCATTCTCAAAGCTCAATATAGCTTTTGAGTTTTCCACTTAGAGATATCTGGATGTAGTTTAAGGTTTGTTGATTAATTATTATTGATGCATCCAAAAATTGTCCTCTTGTGAGTTTAACCTGTAAAACAGATGTTAGATTGCCAATGACCACTTTTTTGGTGGCCGAAGGCACTTCGATGCTTAAATCAACAACTCTGTTTGAAGAATGAAGTAAATATTGACAAAACTCAGTTAAAGTTGCATATATGTGTCGAATGTTCCCTTTACCTTTTATAATGGTCGTAGTTAATTCTCTGTATGACTTGAGCATGTGAGGCGCAACGGAAAGAGATGTTTTTTGTAACGGTCTCCTCCTTAATAGAGATGCATCCGTGAAGGCGTAACTCTCTCTACGACTTTTTTTGGTGCAACGTTTCTCTTCTTTATGAGAGAACTTGTGTCGGACTCTGATTCGGGCTTTGTTTATGTCTTTTCCTTGTCTAGGACTTTGTGATTGGCTTTGTTATTCTTGGATTTTATGAACTGGCCTAATAGATTGGGCGCTATATCTTCGTGATGAATGCTCTATGTCACATGTACGACCGTAATGAACGGTCTATTTTGACGTATCGTCAATTATAATTAGGATTGACATTGCAACAAAATTGGACCTTTTGAACAATGAAAAAAGGGTCATTTTCATCACACAAGCTAAGCCCAAGAGTGCCTCAACCCATGTTGCATTCATTTTTCTTTCATTTTATTTGGCTTGGGCCTTAGAGTGACCAGCACCAAGTAGTGGTGGTACATATAGGATTACCATTTTCTGATAAAGATGTCAATTTGTTCAGATATATTGGCAATGATTTGCAAAGTTTGTTTAACATTTCTGTTATAGAACTTGATACATCACGACTGGAACTAATATTCCCCAAGAGCTGTCCACAAACCTTGACCTGATCATGGCACATAGGAAATATTTATTCATTGAGATAACCTTGACAACATTTTACATACCTATGGAATTCTACCAATACGATTGCTTATAGAATTGTGTAAATGGTACAGTTTTCGGAATGACTAGTTAAGGCATATCCAAATTGTGTAAATGGTACAGTTTTCTGAATTGAGATAACCTTTTTTTTTTATCAACCAATTCTATTTAAAACCTCTCAGTCTTTTCATCAAAGGCTATATTCAAGATCCCTTTTGCATATTCTCTTCCAAAGAAAAATGTCATCATTTTGTTTCAACATCCTTTATTCTAAAACAAGCTCAAGTTTGAAGCTTGAACTCTTTATTCATTAAAGTAGAAGATAAGTTTACTAATTCAATATCATAATCATAGAATCATAGAAGATAATCAAAGCCTTTACTTTATTCACATGCTTACTCATAATAGATAAAGAAACCCCACACTTTCTTTATGTCCTCCTCCCTCACATCTTTCATGATATGTTTGCACACACCAACTCTATAAACTAGAAAACACAAAAAGACCAAACTGCTCAAAAGAAAACTAAAACAGAGTGAGAGATAGGCTTGGATGGAATCTTATCTCCATTGATGACTATAAATTATTTCAGAGTAGGTATGGAAAGATAAGTTGGTGGAATATGTTCCATACAGAGATGACAACAACATTTTGTACAATTCACACCCCACAAACATTAATTTACATCACCACAAAGAAAAAATAGAAGAAACTCATTCACTCTCCACTCCTGTTCTTGAAGGGGATGGCTCTGATCACAATCTGGTGGTACAAAGCTGCAAGGGCTGCTCCAATGAAAGGTCCAACCCAGAAAATCCACTGGAATCATCAAAGAGAGAAAAACATGTAAATAATAAAGCACAAATTAATTGTGAGGTTTTGCGACAAACTAATAAATTTTACTAAGAATTGTGATCGTCTACACCATGGTATAGTCTGTGCTCCATTAGGGGATCACTTCACGTTGAACCCGACTATGTGCTTTAGTCATTCTTGATTGTTTGGCACCAATTACCCATAAAAAGCTTATACAACTTTATTTTCTCGTGGTGCTTCTCTCATGCTACGGAGAAGATAAATCTGTCTCTCAAACAGCTTAAAAAGCTTTTAGAGTAAATGATGACAAACTAATCCTAACCTGTGATGTTCACTATTAGTTATGGTCCAAACATTCAACGGTGAAGATTGAGAACTTACGTGATCATGCCACGCATGACTCTTGTTGTAGATGATGGCAGCGCCGAGACTCCTGGCTGGGTTGATCCCTGTTCCGGTGATGGGAATGGTGGCAAGGTGAACCAAGAACACTGCAAATCCGATGGGAAGTGGTGCCAAGATCTGTTCGTTTGCAAGCACAAACACATGAACATCGTCAAAAACATTTCAAACCTAGTAAACTAAACCAAACTTTGTAGAATCTGAACACAAAAAAGAAAGAGAGATAGCCAGATAACATACAGGGACATGGGAGTCTCTGGCGTTACGCTTGGCATCAGTGGCAGAGAACACAGTGTAAACAAGCACAAAAGTGCCAATAATCTCAGCACCAAGTCCATCACCCTTGGTGTAACCATGAGCCACCACATTAGCACCACCACCATTTGCCTGGTAGTTTTTGCTCTGGAACCCCTTTACAACTCCTGCGCCACATATGGCTCCTAGACACTGCATGATCATGTAGAACACCGCCCTTGTCAACGACAACTTCCTAGCCAAAAACAACCCAAATGTCACCGCCGGGTTAATATGTCCTCCTACAAACCAAAAAAATATATAATCAACAAAAACACGACTAGCATAACTTACTACCACGATCCACTTAGATTCAGTTCCATCCTAATTGCATGAAAGTAAGTATTAGTACCTGAGATACCGGCGGTACAATAAACAAGCGCGAAGATCATGCCACCAAAGGCCCAAGCAATGCCTTGAATACCAACAGTGCCACATTTCTTGGGTTGGTTACTAACACCCATGACAGTCAAGACAGTAATATATAAAAACAGAAAGGTAGCCATGAACTCAGCAATCCCAGCCCTGTAAAAAGACCAGGAAGAGAGTTCACCTGGCTCAAACAAGGGAGCTGGTGGAGGCTCCTTGTAGTCTTTGATGTCATGGGTTTGTGCTGTTGTGCCTATTGGTTGTCTCTCTGAGTACTTGTTGGCTCCAAGCTTCACATCCTCCTCTTTCCCTTCCATCTCTCTTTTTTAATTTCTTCAAACACTCTGAAATGCTTTTTCAAGGATTGATGAGAGGGGAGTGAGGAAGAGTGTAGTTTTATAGAGTAAACTTTGAGGGAAGGTTTTGGATGGTGGGACCTTACAGGAAAGCTGACCAACCAATTGATAAGAAGTGGAGTTGGCTTTTGTAGGATCTGAAATGCCCTTTTTGTTCTCAATAATGGTCTCTAGCTCTAGTTATGTATTTTCTCTGTCTTGGAATACAATTAGCTCATAGATGTTATTTTGGTCACTGCAAGGAACTTATATTTATTTTCAAAGCAAAGATAACTCATTTTGTTGGGTTCTCCATCAATGGATATTAATATCCCAATTTTCATTTCACAGTATAAACTTGAATAAGCAATGTGGTAAAACAAAGTTTCGCTAGTGAAGATTGATGCACTATTGTTGGAGGTCATTCTTAATGATGGTCAAATAAAATCATGGGGCTCGAGAAATGATTCGAGTTCATCATGAGGTCAGACCCAACCTAATTTTGCCCCACTCTTGAGCGATTAAGGTCATTGTTTTGTGTTGTATTCCAACTCAAAACATAGTCATTTTCTTAACATAAGGTTAGGTATGAGAGTGATATCATTATGGTCTGGCTTTACTTTTCAGAATTATTGTCCCTACATTTTTCTAGAAATATAGCTTTTCCATTGTCGTTTACATTACTAAAAACTTTCTTGAACACTGCGATCTTCTAGCTAGCTCGAAATATAAAACTATCATGGGGCGGTGGCCAGCAACAACTAATCCTTTCTTCTTCGGTCCTGCAATTAGTGAAATGACCAGTTCATGTGATTCTACAGTGATGAACAGTAAGGATTTTTCTCTCAAAAAATTTCCAGTGCAATCCATTGTTATTCTCTTATCATAATTAGCTATAAAGTTTTATACTATGTGGGAGAAGATCATGGTTTGACAAGTGGTGGAGTGTAGTTCATAAACTAATCACATAATCTACTTAGCTAGTTGCCTTGATGATAAGACATTATAATACATCACTATATTTAATCAATGTAGTGGTTGACAGCATATAATACTAAAAATCCAAAAAGTTATTGGAAGTGATGGAATAATTGCATACATGTGTATGGAGAAAATTTCTACTTAACCTAGTCCTTATGCCTGGGGAGGATGTCCAGCACGTGAGTGCCAAATTCATCTATCTTTTCATGAGTTTAGAGAAGATGGACTGAGGGGTAGAGTTGACACTCACGTGCTGAACACCCTCCTTAAGCACTAATCAATAATCTCTCCCCAGGCTGCTTAAAAAGGTTCATATATGGAACCTGTGTTGTATAATGATCTCTCTTTAGGCACTAATCAATTATCTCCCCCAGGCTGCGTATTATAATGATAATGCTTAAATGTTAACTCAAATTTAAATTAGGTTACCAAAAGAAAACACCCCTATTATTATTGGTTACATAAAATGAAATATATATATATATATATATATATATTATTAGAGGGCCAAATTTTAGGCAATCAAAGTAAGTCCCAAACAATGGAGATTATTCTTTTTTAGTTTCTTTTTAATGAAGAATATGATGAATTATACTAACAGGAAGATGAGGACAGAATGGAAGTATATGATAGGTAATAGGTTGATGGTACATTAAAAATTCACATATGGATAAGATTTAATATATGTCGTAGTACATCAGTGCTAAACATCACTATTTAATAAAATAATTTGCATCAATTTCATATGATATGAGGTGGAGCTGTCTTGCATATTAATCCTTTGTCTTCTTTGTTTTGATGATTAGTGGCCACATATATAATCTTTTGAAGCAATTTTCCCCGCCGCCCAGGCTATTTTTTATAAGCTATATGATGTGTATGTCTGAAAGATGACACATTAAATCAAATTATTAGAATGTTTAGTCTGATGATAAGACTGTTTAACCATTTCCATGGTGCATGTATAGTAAATATGATGGGCTATCTTTGACTTTCCAGGTTCCACAATCTTCCACAATCACACACACTGAAGGATTTATCTCTCTATATATCTGTAATTACTATACATAATTGTCACACTCATGCGTACTTTCAAAAGTTCGACTAAAAGAACAAGGATGGCAAGAGTGTTATCATAGCCAACGCAACCGTTTTTTCATGAATTATAAAAGTCACATTCTTATATTTTTCATAAAACATGTGAATCAAACATTTCATAGATGCGGTTCAAAAGTGCGTTCTCTTTCATTTCTATCTCCTATTACCCTTTCCTTTCTCAATTTTATCAAGCAAATTATTGAAAAAGTGTTGGTTTGAATAATCTCACATTAAGTTAGAAAAAATTGTCACAAAGATTTATAAGAAGATGGTTTATTTTCTAATAGTAATGAGGTCTTTTCTAAAAGACCTCGCACCACCTAAATCCAAATGGAAGACTCGACCCAATAAGTTGGTATTTAAGTTGGGAACAACATCATTACTATGTATAGTGGACCAAGGGGTGTGTGCAAGTTTCATCTCGACCTGATAAGTTAGTATTTAAGTTGAGGATAATATCGTTGCTATGTATAATGGATCAAGAGGTGCGCGACACCCCAACAATTGGTATTAGAGCCAATGGTTTGGCTGGGACTCGATCGGCGAGATGGAGTTGCATGCAGCACATTGTTCAGGGGATAAGCGTAGGTATTAGAGCCGATGGTTCGGCTGAGACTCGGTCAGCGAGGTGGAGGTGCATGCAGCACATTGTTCAGGGGATAAGCGTAGGTATGAGAGCCGATGGTTCGGCTGGGACTTGATCGGCGAGATGGAGGTGCAGGCAACACATTGTTCAGGGGATAAGCGTAGGCACAAGGGAGCGAGCTAGACTAGGTGGAGCATCGCAGGTGCGCGGTCCGCCAGATGAATGATCCAGATTAGGCTCCAGATCCTTGCCAAGATGGTGTCCGGGAGTACACTACAAGTCCGGATGAGATGGAGTTAGTGCGGATGTTGCGACTAGGCGGAGCCAACAACGCTGGGAATAAGTTAGTCCGTACACCGAGTGTTACCCACAGAATTGTGGTTGCACATGAAACTCGAGGAGGATGTTTACTTCGAGATGTTGTAGGGCGGTGGATGGATTGTAGAATGTGTGACGATTCGCGCTAAGGTGGAGATTGTTGGGAAAGTGTTAACTTGAATAGTCTCACATCAAGTATAAGGAGATGGTTCACTCCCTAATAGCAACGAGGCATTTTCAAGAAAATCCCACACCTCCTAGGCCCAGATGCAAGGCATGATCCAATAGATAGTGTTTAAGTTTGGGACAATATCATTGTTATGTATAGTGAACCATGGGGCTCAAACGAAGTTTGTACTGTATTAATTTATGAGTTATTTTTCATTTGACCCCATTAGTTTATTGCTATTTTTATTTGACCCCATTTGTTTTTTTTTTTTAATCTTAGTTTAACACCCATGACCGTGTGTTCAACTACATCGAATAACAAATTTCATCCAATTTTTTAAAAGAGACCAACTTACCCTGCATGTGTCTTGCACATTTTTTTTTTACTAAAATCACATAATTTTTCTAATTTATTTATGTGATTTTAGTAAAATGTGTGCATATAATTTAGGTTTGTATATAATTTTTAATTGACACTCATTTTCTCTGTTAAAAATTAAAATAAAAAATATATTTTTTCAAATGTTATTTTCCTAACCGTTGGATTAAACAGGATCATCAAGCAAATGATTTATGTGATTTTAGTAAAACATGCGCATATGATTTAAGTTTGAATATAATTTTTAATTGATACCCATCTTCTTTGTTAAAAAAAGATAGAAATACTATTTTTCTAGTTATCTTCAAGCAACATATTTATGTGATTTTAGTAAAAACGTGTGCAAAACACATGGATAGTAAGTTGGTCTTTTTGAAATAATTAGATGATGTTTGTTAGTCAACGTAGTTGAACACACAGTATGTTAGACTAGGAAACAAAAATTAATAGGGCCAAATAAGAATAGTCATAAACTAATGGGAGCCAAATGAAAAACAACCATTAATTTATACATGCTACTATCACATAAACATCTAATCTAATAAAATGTGTAAAGTAAAAAGGGGCTCATCACACCACAGTTGCTCCCCCCCACCCCCCCAAAAAAAAAAAATACAAAAATACAAAAAACCTCACCAAATGAACATTGAAGGAAAACTAACAACGAAAATTCATGTGAATATGTATTCTTTTGTCCATTTAAAGCTTACATCGCTCCTTTGAGTGTACAATATGTTCCAATTAAAAGCTCTGCTTGGTACATGGTAAAATAGTCCTAACCCTTACACAAATTTAGGTGTTTGGTTAACTTGGCAAAAAACAATTATTAGAATTTGAATTCAAACCCTGTTGCATCTGGTAGTCATAACATTTCAATAAAAGGTTACAAAAGGAAATCCTGGGCATTACTTTGCAATCTCGCCATCTCCTTTTTGAATTCTACTTTCTAACCTCTTCCACAATCACTCCATCCATTACCATCATCACTTTTCACAACCACCACCATCACCACCACAACCACAATAGTGATCACTACCACCAATGCTATATTCGCAACCATTGCCATAACATCACCACCAAAACCCATCACTATACAACTACCAAAACCACCAATACATTCTCAACCACTACCACCATAGGATAGTCAACACCATTTTCACAACTACAACCATTGTCATTACCTTCACACATATCAACAATCACTGTATTAGAACCACAATCACCTTCATCATCACTACTGATG
The DNA here is from genome assembly GCA_963556465.1 of Berberis vulgaris. NCBI lineage: Eukaryota > Viridiplantae > Streptophyta > Magnoliopsida > Ranunculales > Berberidaceae > Berberis > Berberis vulgaris. Next base: position 103,377,346 of record OY747124.1, on the reverse strand, counting down.
TGGTTGATTTCTGCTTTTCCTCCTCGCCTTTACCTAGACTTGCACAAGGAATGCACGTGAGCCAAAGACCACCGTGTGGCGGTCAATGACACTCCGATGCTTAAGTTAGATAAGACTTATGAGAGACTTAAAGCTGTAAATTGAGTTTTTGTAGTGTACCTTTGTTCATCGACTTTATCTCCATTTTATAGTGTGAGAGTCATTGTTCGACTCGGCCTTTGGTGGCGTAGTTTAGGGAAAGAGATTTTGCTGGAGATTCTTTCCTTATTGGGAGTTGTCCATGTAGAGAAGTTTCCCTACACAACTTGTGCTCTTAGATCTGCGGGAGAGGTTTCCCTTTCTGAGTGTTGTTCATGCAATAGTTTTTTTGCCCGACTTATACTCTAGTATTTGTTTCCTAGTTGGAACCAAAGTATTGTTGGCCTGCCTGTCTTTGATCGATCCCCCAGATACTTGCCTTATCAAAGCTTACTCTTGCCTTATCAGGGCTTACGAGTATTGGGCTTGATCACGTGACATGTGGGCTTAGCAGCGCGTTGCAATTTGGGTCCGACCATCTGGATCCTGCCTATCGTGGGCTTAATGTTTTCTAGGCCTTGCTGGATTGAGCATGCAATCATGTCTGCTTTATTTTGCTACAAAATTATCATGACACGCGTAAGGTGATGATTTTATATGACAATTTGGTATATCATCAACCATCATCCACAACACAACCACTGCCATCATCAACACCACCACGACACTACTGTAATGTCATTGACCATATACTTGTTAACCCCTTTATTTATATTCTTTAATTACCACTAAGCGACTGTATAGTAATGCAATGTGATTTAGTGCATTTGTTTTTATTTACAAAATACATTATTTTACATTTTAACAAGCGGAACTTGAGGAATTTATGGCTTTCAGGTTAACTGGCAACCCATTTAAGCAAATGCGTAATTTTTGAGTTCATGTCTTTTACCCAATTTATTCCATTATGTCATGTCATAGAGTTGTCTAATTGTTTTTAATTTGTTATTTGGGTCACGCTACGTCATATTTTAAATAAATGGGTGATATTCACGTAATTATTACATAATATATACCTTAATTTATATATGTTAGTGTTTCGATTATTATATTTTATTTTAATTATTTCGTTTTCATGTTTTTGTAGGAATTTGAGCGTGAACGATGAAATCGCATTAAAGTGACAATTTGAGGAATGATCAATTGATTGATTCAAATGGTGGTACAAAGTAGTGGGTCACATGTCTAAACCTAACCCAAACAAACATAAGTCTACCTAATTTAACTTAAGCCCAAGCCCAAAAGCTGACCTAGAAACTCAAACCCAAACCCAACTTAACAAAGAAAGAGGAGAAACCTATTTAGGCTTCCTCTCTCCCATCTCTCATTCTCACGTTTCTTTTAGCTTCTCCTCCCTTCCACGCCTATCTTTTCCTCTTTGGCAGAGACATAGAAACCTTCGTCTCTCGCTACTAACCAACCACCATAACGTCCCTTTCTCCTTATCTCTCGTTCTCCTCACCATCACCCTGCCGGGGATTCTTGCTCGATAGAAGAACCGGTCACTACTACAAATATAGGCTTGCATAGCGCTTAAAAATAGGCTTAGATAGCGCTCAAAAAAGCGCTATGCAAGGCGCGTACTTGAATAGCGCTTCGCTTAGATAGCGCTTTAAAAAGCGCTATCTAAGCGTTGATTTTTTTTTTAATTAACTTCAATAGCGCCTTCTAAAGCGCTATGTAAGCGCTAATTTTTTTTTAAATTAGCTTGAATAGCGCTTTTTTATGCGCTATTTAATTTAAATGAATTTTTTAAATTAGATTTGTTTATCTGCTAAGATAGCGCGTAAATAAGCGCTATGGAAGTAATTAGATTGTTCTTAGATAGCGCTAAAAGAAGCGCTATTGTAGTATATATGTTAAACTTAGATAGCGCTTATTTTAGCGCTATCTAAGTTATTTGATTTGTTTTTTCTATTTTTCCGATACCGATTTTCTGGGCTAAATATAATATTTAATATAATAATGACAACGTTCAATCAATCAATAAAGACACAACATGATAACTAACTGTTTCTCATTCATTCAAAATATAATTTAAGCATTCATACAAAATTCAATAAAGATACAAAATTGTTCTCAATCACGGTATCCCAAGCTTTGCCACTCAAACTGTAACGGATCAAGAACTTGAGGACATCAAGAGGGAAGTAGAAGATGATGCTGTATAACCAAATCACTCCTGCCCATCCCCACCCTATGCCTTGGATCCTTGCAAAGTCCCAGTTTGCATAAACAGCTATCAATGTAGCCACCTTAACACAATGGATGGATAAATTGTCAGTTTTAATGGAGAATACAGATATATTCAATGGCATGAAACATCATTTATACTCACCAATTGAGCGGCAAGGAAGGCACTAACAAGCAACACGCCTGGTCGTTCAACAAAGGACCAACTCTGAGATCGGGTCACAAAGATGAGAGCCTGGCTCACTATGCTCACTTGGAGATAGAGAGCTGCAGTGAGTTCTTCGTTGTTGTGCCTGATTGATCTCACGCCAAATGTTTTCTGCACATTATATCATTTGGTAGAAAATGAGTAGGATCAGTATGATTAATATATACTAATTGATATATAAGATGTTGCACGTGTTCTTTGGACAGGAGACTACTTACTGAGAAGAAATCTGTCTCACAGGAAGCCCAAAAGAAATTCACAGTCATGATAGCAAGATATGTGCCAAGTACAACTCCAGTTGCGAAAATTTCCTTGAGTTTCCATGAACCTGGCAAAGGAGATGGCTTCACTCTGTCCTTTGAAATAGTCATAATGGTTCCATCATTGAGAACTGCAATGATGAGTACCATGAAGGGTGAGAAATCGAATTTCCAAATGAGTGCAATGAGCATGAAACCCAAAACGATTCGAATGGTGATTGACACAGCGTAGATGGTGTAGTTCTTCATTCTCTGGAAGATGGCTCGACTTGTCAACACAGCACTGATGATCACACTGAGTCCTGGCTCAGTCAGAACTATGTCTGATGCACCACGAGCTGCATCAGTTGCATCTGCAACTGCAATACCAATATCGGCCTTCTTAAGTGCAGGTGCATCATTCACACCATCTCCAGTCATGCCACATATGTGCTTCCTTTCTTGGAGTTTTTTCACAATTTCATACTTGTGTTCTGTGGAAGTATAGTTCTGAGTTAGTCAAAATTTAGTTTGAAAGCTCAATTAGTCCATTTCGAGCTGAGCATGTTTAGACTGCTTAGACATGAAACTTAAACAATGAAATGAAAGTAATCCTTACCAGGAAAGACGCCAGCGAAGCCGTCGGCCTTCTCAATGAGCTCATCAACAGGAATACTGGCGGTGGCCTCGTCCTTATTCTGGCCGAGGAGAGAAGAAGAGGGATACATATTGGTGCCCATGCCAAGACGACGACCGGTTTCCTTGCCAATAGCAAGTTGGTCACCTATGATCATCTTGACATTAACTCCTAAGTTGAGGGCTCGGCGGATGGTTTCAGTACTATCATGTCTAGGTGGGTCGAAGAGAGGTAACAATGCCATGAACTGCCATGGCCCTCCTGCGCTTTCCTTGGTCTTCTCAGGGACTTCCTGACAAGCTACTCCTAGGGACCGAAGTCCACGTTCTGCATAATTGTCAATTACGGCATGGACTTTGTTCTTCATATTACTCGCCAAAGCACTACTTGTGATACCAACATCCCGGAAAGTCAAAGATGAAAAATAAAGAACTCCATTTATTCCAGCAAACTGTTGAAGTACGAAAAGGGCCCCACCAATGAAAGCAACTGCAATTAGAAAACAATAGTTTCTTCTCAAGTTATGAACTCAAAATATAAATATAAGTTCCAAGGAACATGTTCTGAATTCACAATTTGACAATTGATGTATATCTTGAGGTGGGAACACGCTTTTCTCAACATACACTTATCTCTTGCATTAAGGAAATTTATGCCTTGAAGAAACACTCACTGTCGTTTAAAAGTATTATATTTAAAATCCATAATAAACAATGTCAAATAACCTGAAAATTAGTTCCCATCATTGATTGCTATTTATTACCTCTACTGTGGGGCTGCACAAGGAGTTCCAACCAGGTACTCTCCATATCACCACCATCACTTCTAATAACCGAATGAAATTCTTCAATTGATTTCTTGACTTTATCCTTTCCCCAAAGTTTGCTGATTACGTTTTCAGCATCGTCCAATCTACCAACCTATTTCAAGAGAAAGAATTACAGATTGCATAACAGTATAACACTTACCGAAGCATAGTTTATGCAGACATTAAACAAGATCATACTTTACAAAGCCATCGAGGACTCTCTACAGCAAATTGCATACCAAGTACAAGGATAAAACCCGGGCCACTTGCCATGTATAGCATCATTCTCCACCTACAAGACAAGATCCATTAAATGGCTGAGCAAGTATTTAGTATCACACTCTACACAGTGCGTAAGAGGAGAACGCAGTCCATAACATCAACGAGAAAATCTCCGATTAGTTTCAACTATTAGAAAAATACAAGAAGAGCAGGGCCTTACCAATGAGGATCATTCTCAGAAGGAATACCCAGGAGCAGGGACGCAATAATCCCTAAACATGTCCCAATCTGGCACAAGGTTCCCAACGAGCCTCTGTATTTTGTTGGAGCGACCTATATCAAAATTGTCAAACAGAATAATAAAACATTAACGCCGACCGAGACAGCATTTGCAGCTCTTGTAAATTTGATAGGATTTAGTACCTCTGAGATATAAATTGGAACAAGAACCGTGTTGACGCCAATGCCAAGGCCAACAAGAAATCTTCCCAACAGTATTTCATTCAAGGAGTGAGCTTGTGCACTGTAACAATTCTAAGTAAATGTAAACTACAGAGGGTAACCAACTATTAATACTGAATAAGAAAACTTACAAGTTACAAGTGAATATAGGGGTTACCTTATAATTGCACCAAGAATTAGTGGAATTGTATCAATTTGAAGTGTGCGCCGACACCCAAATTTGTCAACCATTGAACCAGAGCATATGCTTCCAATAAACGCACCAGCTATGAATATACACCAATACCAATGTCATATGCTTCCACAGAAAGACCTTGTAGGAAAGACATATTTTGCACAACATATTTAAAATGATCTTTTAGACATGAGGATCAAACAATATACACCAATACCAATGTCATATTTACACTATAATCAGAAAAATATAGACCAATTCTTACTTACCTTGATTAGAATTTGTGTTACATCGTCGTAGCTACTAACACATTCTTCACTCAGATTTTCAACATAAAAACCATTCTTGGAATCATCTCTTATCTGGAGAAAGTGAAAAATGCCCTTTAGTTACACTAAACATAGAAAGCCCAGACCAAATGAGTCTGATTTAATGAAGAGTAGACATAGAAAGATCTCTACCTCAAGGTTTCGTTGAGTGGGATCGAGCAAATCACCAATTTTCTCATTATATATCTCTAGGAAAGAACATCTACACTGATAATTCATCTGTTTCTCTTCCGAGTTCTCTTTCTCCTAACAACCAATCATAACAACAAATCAGTACACATTTCAAAATTCAATGTTTTCTCTAGCAAATAAAATGTATAAAACAAACCCCACCTTCTGAAACTCAGAAAATAGCATCTGGAAGATGCGTGGAACAACGCCTTGATTGCTACTAGGTAAGTGACCTTCAACCATTGCGCTCGGAGGACCCCACATCGTGTAAGTCTTCCCACTTCCCGTCTTTCAGAAATTTAATCAAACAATTGCAAGCCTTGTCAATCTACTTAAAAAATCAACTAAAAGGTCTAGCAAACTTTTACAAAAAAAAAAACACAAATCTGATCTCTACCTGTCCATATGATATAATTGAATTGTTAAAACCAGCCAAGCAGCTCTTAACCAGTGGAACAAAGCCTCAATCCCATTAGCCTTCAACTTTTCCCTCAAAGGCTTAGAAATCCTAAACCTCGAAGTCGCATTCGGATCCTCTTTTACAGCAGGAGCAGCAACCACCTCTCCATTCTCCAGCAACTTCTGCTTCTTGACAGACTCCCCCACCAACTCAGTCTCAGTCTCCTCAGCGCTCCTCTTCTTCTTCTTCTTCTTCGACTTCTTCAGCTGCGCAGAGTCATCGCTGCTTGGTTCCTCCACTTTGGGGCTCTTCTTCTCCTTGCTCTTCTTCTTGTCCGTCGATGTTGTTATCTCCATGGCGGCGGCGTCGCTTGTCTGCTTCTTGTCTTTCGAAGATTTCTTCTTGCGTTTGGGTTGCTCTTCGAAGATCATTGAATCAGTGATTGGGATTGAAGGCATTGGAATGATAAAATTAGGGTTGGGGAAGATATTAGGGTTTCTAAGTTGTTGTTCGTTCCTCTAATTCTACTTCTGCTGCTAAGGAGAGAGATGCAGCTCTGAGTTGCAGTTTAGCAGAGAAGAGAAGAGAACGAAAGAGAGATATTTAGGGGGTTAGGGTTTGAAGCGCTATCCTAAATGTAGTGATATGAATATGAAGCGCTATCCTAAATGTAAGTAGCATAGCGCTTCGAAAGCGCTATGTAAGCACTTTAAAAGCGCTATGGTAGTTTTGGTAACGTTTTTTCTCATAGTGTTTTTTAAAGCGCTATCTAAGACATAACTAAGATAGCGCTTAACTGAAAAAAAAATTAAAAGCGCTATTGTAGTGTTTTTTTTTTTTTTTTTTTTTAAAGACAAATAAGCGCTATCCTAGTGCCCACTTGGATAGCTCTTTAAAAAAGCGCTATCTAAGTGGCGTTACCTAAGCTAATATTTGTAGTAGTGGGTAGTGCAACCACAATAACCTCTCCATCTCACAACCCATGTTCCTCCATCGTACTTTCTTGCAGCCACTGAAACTGAAACAGGGAACACGACCACCACCATCACACCATCACCGTTCCTATTTCTCTCCCTATCAGTCCTCATCATCACAAACAGAGACCGTCACTTCCCCCTCACCCTGTTTTGCAACTACCTCGCACGACATCGTCCTATCCTGTTCCTCCTTTCACCCATCTCCACTCCCTCTCTTTTGTTCTTTCTAATTCTTCTTTCTCTTGCAGGTTCATCGAAGAAAAAGCTTGTGCAAGACTAGGAGCAACAACAAAACTCGTTGGAGAAGACTAGCTCTTGGAGTTGGAGGGAAATAAAATTGAAAAGTGTTATTGGCACCCAACCATTCTTCTGAGCCACCACAGTGTGCCAACAACTCTTTTTCGTGTTGCGTGTTCGTGCTGAGATGAATTCCACCTACACCAGTGCCGTGATCTCATCCGTCATGATCTACTAGACCTCGCGCAGAGGCGAAGATGAAACCACTGGGTTTCCTAGAGTTTGTCGTATATGAATTTATTGTTTTCTATATAGTTGAACATTAAATACAGTTGATTTCTGAATTTCAATAATTTGCTTTCACCGATTATATCCGGAATAATTATCTAGACTAATCGGTAGTTAGAAGTTTCCTTTGTTGATATTCGAAGCCTGCTTTAATAAATTAATTTAAATTTGTGATTGTGTGTGCCGTAAGAAGACATGCAATGCTAGGGGTTTAGAATTAGTTAAAATAAACTTGTGATTGTGTGTGCTTAATTACGCCCAAATAGTACACGCGGTCAATTACAGTAAAGATTGGGGTGTCGATCCCACGAGGAAAAACGATCTACAAAACAAGATCAAGGAAGAATAACTACGCGAAACTACATTTAAGAAATTCTAGCAATTTTAAAATATGAAATTGAATTTAGTTTAATAAAAATCAAGTTTAGAAAAGTCACAAGGTTCCAAGAATCCCTCCTAGATTTCACCCGCCAACTAGTATTGATTCGCTATGATGACTAGATTACGTGTTTCACATCCCAAACAACATAATCGAAAAATTAGTCTTTAATACACCAATATATTCTAATGTAAATGGATTTTAGATTTCACTTTTCCTAGAAAGCACAAAGGTTGGTCATATATGATATCCTAAATTTACGATATATCCATGAACAATAATGTAATAAAAGACAATCACATATAACTAACCTACCGGAATTAATTGATCCTTAAAAATTCCACACATAAGAAAAACGTGATTAGACTTATATGGAAAAGAAAAAGACAATCATCGGAATAATAATCTACGAAGAAGTTGATGAAATCTTTGTCACTAAAATAACATAAACTCCTATATTAAATCAAAGTGAAAATCATAAACACCATTATTCATCGTGAAAGCATAAAACGAATCAAATACCAATTAAGTGCGTTACATCTAGGAGTTCACCTCTTCACCTTGCGTGGAGTTTAGTGACACATGGTGAGGGTGATAATAGCAACAACGATGTGGAGCTTCATCGGCATGGTAGCGCATGGTGGATAAGCGATGCGTACCCCGCTGGACAACGTCTTCACTGTTGTTCTACTGCTGCGTTTCGGCTGTTGTTCCTGCATTCCCTACTGTACTGCGCACTCTCCTTGTTGTTCCTAGACAACGTATCTTTCCTCATTTTCTTCCTTACGTTTTTGGCTGCTGTATTTATGGTCAAGAGAAACACCTTCTTTTTTTTGTTGCGATATCTGCTCTTGCATGCGTTTTCCCTTGTTCTTCTTGTGGTTCAAAGAAACCAAAACTCCTCCCTGACAACCCCCAATTGGAAAACAAAACAAATTCTAAACAAAAGGCTCTCCCTTCTCTTGCCGTTGCTATTGTGGTTAAAATAAACCCTACTTTTTATTGGAAACCCAATTGCCCCAAATACAAATTGGAAGCCCAATTGGCTGCTACCATGTCATGCCTGATTATGCTTATGATATGATTGTGCTTTCATCTTTGTTGGTTGAGATTTACTTGATAGGTGTAGTCCCATCAAATTGGTATGGCGTGCCTGAAATTTTTCCTAGGTCATATGGAATATCACTGTCTGTTTTGGATTTCTGGAGATATAATTAGCAGTGAATGGTTGTTAGACAATTCTGTTACAAATAATGTACAAGTTGTTGAGATGTGAGTGTAAGCTGTTGCTATATAAAAGGGGGAAGTTTAGGAAGTAGATGGATTCATTCATGTAAAGTTTTGTACAAGAGCAAGTGCTCTGGGAGAAAGTAGGCTTCTCGAATTGCTTATGTACCTTTTACATTCCTCCATTTCAATCTATAATACATTGTTGTTGATCAAACATATTCCCTACTACATTACTGTATCTTTGTTTTCCTTGCTGTGTCATTGCTTCATTGTGATAATTCTCGCATCCTTGATCTATTATTCCTCGAATTGTCTAGCATAAACTGCAAGAACGTATCAATTGGTATCAGAGCACTGATCCAAGATGACAGGAAAGACAGTAATTCAGTCAGGAACCGCTGATTTGAGCAATAGAATGGAAACTATGGAACAAAAGATGGATACTTTGGGGCAGCAGATACAAACTATATTGAAGTGTTGGGAAGAGTCTTCTAAGGCACCAACTTCTTCGGATCATGTTATAGGACCCAAAGCATTGGTGATGGGAGAAAGATGTGGTGGTCATGGCCAAAGGCCTGAACACAGATTTTGAAGATTGGAAATGCTAGTTTTCGATGGAAGTAATCCGGATGGGTGGATATTAAAGGCAGAGAGGTTTTTTCAATTACAAAGGTATACTAATGACGAAATGATAGAGGCTGCGGTAGTGGGTTTTGAAGATGACGCCTTAATTTGGTACCAATGGGAACACAAGAGACGACCCATTTTATTGTGGGAAGAATTAAAGAAGATGTTAATACAATTCCGTTCCACAACTGACGGGAGACTTTGTGAACAATTTCTAGCACTTCGACAAGAAGGAAATGTGGCGGAATATTGACGTCAATTTATGAATCTGGCAGCACCATTAAACCATCTATCTGAAAAGGTATATATCAGTAAATTCATTAATGGACTTACTCAAATTAGAGCAGAATTGAGGATATTGGAACCTCTTTCTTTGGGTCGGGCCATGTCTCTTGCCCAACGAATTGAAGAAAAAAATAAACTGACTAATTGCAATAAGGGGGTATCAAGCCCAAGTTCTCACATAAATCGATTTAGGGCTATGGAGAACCCTAAATCTGAAAATTGGGGAAATCAATTCTCTTCGTTGGGAGCAGCTGGTGGTCGAAGGTCAGAAAGTGATTTGGGAAGAGGGGGATTTTGTCGATTGAGCGATGGAGAGTTGCAAGAACGCAGGGAAAAGGGTTTGTGTTTCAAGTGTGATGAGAAATATGGGCCGGGACATCGATGTCAAAAGAAGAAGCTTCGGGTGTTGGTGATTCAAGAAGATGAAATCTTGGAAGGAGTCGAAGAAGAAGAGGAGGTCGATATTGAGCCTGGTGTTGAGTTAGATGCTATGGAAGTCGATGGAAAGGTGGAGATTTCTCTAAATTCAGTGGTGGGTTGGACTTCGCCCAAGACATTGCGTCTCAAAGGTAGGGTTGGGGAGCAAGAAGTTGTAGTCTTGGTCGATAGTGGGGCTACTCATAACTTCATCGCTAATAGTTTGGTGAAGAAGTCAAGTTTAGAGGTTACACCGACAAGCTCGTATGGAGTAACAATGGGTAATGGAGAGTCAGTGAAGGGTGATGGCATATGCAAATCGGTTTCTTTTGTACTCTCAGATCTGGTGATAGTAGAAGATTTTTTGCCCTTAAATTTGGGCAATTCTGACGTCATTTTAGGCATCAAGTGGTTGGCAACGTTGGGGGTCACCTACACCAATTGGAAGTCTCAGGAGATGAGGTTTGACAGTGGAGGAGTTACTAGGACACTAAGGGGGGATCCAACTTTGGGGAAGTCATTGGTGTCTTTGAAATCAATGTGGCAAACAATTCGCCAAGAAGGGCAAGGGGTATGGATAGAATTTGAGAATTTGGAGACAACAGAGAAGGAAATTGAAGGTCCTGGACATGAAGTTGGTTTAGTATTAGAAAAATTTCAATCAGTGTTTGAAGAGAAGTCAGGATTACCGCCCTTGCGAGGGCATGAACACTCAATTTGCTTGCGAGAAGGGGCATTTCCAGTCAACGTGAGACCCTATAGATACCCTCAATTTCAGAAAGATGAGATAGAAAGGTTGATACAGGAGATGATGAAGTCAGGCATTATCAGACCAAGTAAGAGTCCCTTCTCAAGCCAAGTTTTACTGGTTAAAAAAAGGATGGTAGTTGGCGATTTTGCGTAGACTACGGGGCGTTAAATAAAGAGACCGTTCCGGATAGGTTTTCGAGACCCGTAATTGACGAATTACTCGATGAGTTAAACGGTGCTTGCTGGTTCTCCAAGTTAGATTTGAAGTCAGGGTATCATCAGATACATATTAAGGCGGGAGATGAGAGTAAAACGGCTTTTCGGACTCATAAAGGCCACTATGAATTTTTAGTGATGCCCTTCGGGTTAACGAACGCTCCAGCCACATTTCAGGCGCTGATGAGCAACATTTTCAAACCATATTTGCGAAGGTATGTTCTGGTGTTTTTTGATGATATACTCATTTACAGTTCAGGACTGGAAGAGCATGTGGACCATCTTTCTACTGTGTTGGGAGTGCTGGAACAACACCAATTGTATGCCAATAGGAAGAAATGCGAATTTGGCAAACAGGAATTGGCATATTTGGGTCACGTGATTTCAGGCAAGGGTGTATCAGTTGATCAGTCCAAGATTGCGGCAATGGTGGGGTGGCTGACGCCTAGTACTATCAAGGAATTGTGGGGTTTTTTGGGTTTGACCGGATATTATAGAAAATTTGTTCAAGGTTATAGTACGGTGGCAGGGCCCTTAATTCATCAGTTAAAAACAAATCAGTTTGGGTGGAGCTCTGAAGCTCAATCGGCGTTTCAAGCACTGAAGGAGAAAATGACTGAAGTGCCGGTATTAGCAATGCCAGATTTCTCCAAGCAATTCGTGATTGAGACTGATGCTTCTGGTTACGGTCTGGGTGCAGTGTTAATGCAGGAACAACGTCCAATTGCTTGCTTCAGTCATACATTGGGGCAAATGGCAAGACAAAAGTCGGTGTATGAGAAATAACTAATGGCGATAGTTTTCGCAATTGCCAAATGGCGGCCGTATTTGATGGGACAGAGATTTGTGGTACGGACTGATAAAAAAAGTCTCAAATTCTTATTAGACCAGAGAGTAGTTGGAGCTGAATTCCAGAAATGGATCATGAAGTTGATGAGCTACAATTTTGAGATATAGTACAAACTCGGGAAAACCAACACCGTCGCAGATGCACTGTCACGGGTTAAAGGTGGGGCTGAGTGTTCTACTTTGGTGTTTCCCCAATGGCGAGATTGGGAGACAGTGAAGAGGGAAATTGAGGCGGATGATTATCTTCGACAAGTCAGGGACAACTTACTGCAAGGGAGCACAAATTTGGTGGGTTTTGATCTACGACAAGGAATTTTGTTTTACAAAAACAGGTTAGTCTTGTCTAGAAAATCTTCTCTTCTCTCTCTGATCTTTGAGGAATTCCATGGCTCTCCTATGGGTGGTCATTCTGGGGAAACAAAAACATTTCAGAGGATGGCAAGGGAATTATTTTGGGTGGGTATGAGATCAGATGTGGCAAAAAGGGTGGCAGCATGTGAGGTGTGTCAAAGAAATAAGACCCTAGCTATGTCTCCAGCAGGGTTATTGCAGCCTCTTCCCCTACCGGCTCAAGTTTGGGACGATATCACCATGGATTTCGTGGAAGGTTTACCGAAATCCCAGGGATTTGATACGATTCTAGTAGTGGTAGACCGTTTGAGCAAGTATGCGCATTTCGTGGGGTTGCGCCATCCTTTCACTGCGGAGTCAGTTGCAAAAATGTTTGTCCAGGAAATTGTGCGACTTCATAAGGTTCCACTTTCCATCATTACTGATCGTGACCGTATTTTTTTTAGCCTCTTTTGGAAAGAAATATTCTGATTACAGGGTACGGTCTTAAAGAAAAGTACCGCATATCACCCACAAATAGATGGGCAGTCTGAAGTTGTCAATCGGAGTTTGGAGACGTATTTGCATTGCTTTGCATCCAGTAAACCCAAACAGTGGGCAAAATGGTTGGTATGGGCTGAATATTGGTATAACACCTCCTCTCATTCTTCTCTCGGATGTCCTCCTTTTAAGGCATTGTACGGAAGAGATCCTCCACGTTTATTGAAGGTGGATCAGGGGAGTACGATGGTATCAACTGTGGAACAAATGTTGTTAGAATGGGATGTTGTCTTGGATGATCTCCGCATGCATTTGCTTCGTTCTCAGCAGAGAATGAAACGTCAAGCTGATCTGAGTCGCAGAGAGATGACTTTTATAGTGGGTGAGTTAGTGTTTTTGAAGTTGCGTCCTTATCGACAACAATCATTGGCCAGGAGAGACAATCAAAAGCTTGCCGCACGGTATTATGGTACGTACAAAATCCTCCAACGTGTGGGTGTCGTAGCCTATAAATTGGAATTACCATCAAACTCACAACTTCATCCTGTTTTTCATGTGTCACAATTGCGCAAAGCTGTACGGAATGGGTTTCAGTCTGCCACAATCCCTCCCCAACATAGTGTGGATTTAGAACTGTTGGTTTCTCCAGAGTCAGTGTTAGATGTTCGTTTCAAGTCGGCTAACCAAACTGCTCCTGATGAAGTTCTGATACGTTGGAAAGGCCTTCCTGATTTTGAAGCTACTTGGGAGGATTATGAGCTGCTTCGTCAGCAATTTCCGGACTTTCACCTTGATGACAAGGTGTGTTTTGGGGGGGAGAATTGGTAGACCTCCCATTTATAAGACATATCAGAGGAGAAATCTGGGATCAGCAAGTATATCAGTTCTATGTGCAGCAATATAGCATGTGGTTAAAGGTGTATCAGTCAGATTAGCAGTCATCAGGGACATCAGTAGACAATGCGGACTTGCAAGGGTATTATAATCAGTTGTATTATGTTATAACAGTGATTCGGTTAAGCTGCTGTTAATTAGGCTTTGTTAGTTGTTGTTGCTAGGTTAGTTAGCAATTAATTAGCAGTGGATGGTTGTTAGACAATTCTGTTACAAATAATGTACAAGTTGAGATGTGAGTGCAAGCTGTTGCTATATAAAAGGGGGAAGTTTAGGAAGTAGATGGATTCATTCATGTAAAGTTTTGTACAAGAGCAAGTGCTCTGGGAGAAAGTAGGCTTCTCGAATTGCCTATGTACCTTTTACATTCCTCCATTTCAATCTATAATACATTGTTGTTGATCAAACACACTACACCATATTGGCATTTTTGTAACAACCCTCAAAACAGTATCACTTTTGAAGTGTAACAATTTACCTAACAACTTTACATATTTTCACAAACAAAATGATACAATAATAATATCACCATGAAGAGTATGATTATAAAAGTGATACTATTCATGGTGATCCAACTTATTGTATCATTTTTTTTGTGTTACTGTTTTTCATTTTTTTCACTAAATTTAGTTTTGATTTGAAATTGTTTGGTGAATTGTAACATCTCAAAAGTGATACTGTTTTGAGAATTGTTACAAAAGTGCCAATTTGGTGTAGTGACAAATTCCCTACTACATTGCTGCATCTTTGTTTTCCTTGCTGTGTCATTGCTTAATTGTGATAATTCTCGCATCCTTGATCTATTATTCCTCAAATTGTCTAGTATAAACTGCAAGAACGTATCAGTGTTGTCCCATCAAATTGGTATGGCGTGCCTGAAATTTTTCCTAGGTCATCTGGAATATCACTGTCTGTTTTGGATTTCTGGAGATATAATTTTTCGCATTATAAATTTCGATATCTGAACCAGAAGTTTGTGTGTTTATCTTATTTCACTAGGAAGGTCGAATGTTGGGGTGTGGTGCTAACGTCTGATAAACCTGGACTTCACACAGGTACATACTGTTTCCATTCTCTGGTATAAGATTCTGATTTTCAGAGGTTATCCTGTATAATATTTATTTCATTACACTTGTCGTCTGCAGACCATAAATTTCTTCAATCGTGGACCAAAGCTTCGCTTGGTTGATTTACCTGGATACGGTTTTGCTTATGCAAAAGAAGGAAGTTAAGGACGCTTGGGAGGAGCTTGTGAGTGTGCACATGGATATTGGTATCTACTTTTGCTGTCAATTTCTATCTTGTACAAGTCTGTGAATCCCAGAAGTTTAACAGTAAAACAGATGAAAAATGATAATATAGTTGGACCTATGCCATGGAAGTTTGAAAGTTGGTTGACTGATCCAACTCCTCATTCACAGAAATGGCCAACAACAAAATTGCAATGTTGGTGCACCCTTCTTAGCTGAGACATTGTCGAAAACAAAGGAAAAAAGTTGTTTGGTTGATCATATTTAATGAAAGAAATTGGTTAACATTTGGACCATTTTATTTCTCGTCTTTGAAATATAAGGGGCATTCTAAGGTAGAGCATTGAAATTCAGGTCATAGAACAACCACAACTTACTAGTTGAAGAAGTCACTGTTTTGTAAGTGCACTGTGCCATGTGGATGGCAAACGTTAAAAAAAGTCATGTTTAATGGTGCAATGTAATTGATGATCATTTATTTTTGAATTTTTTTACGCACTATGATTGCTTTCTTAGGTGTCTGAACTCTTTGAAACAATTCCTTTGCTTTTGGTTAAAATCTTTTGTTCATCAATGATAATAAGCATGCAAATATAGTATGGGGAACCACGAGTTTCATGTTGCAACATGTACTTAACTATCATGTATCTTCTTGCGCATGGAAATTGTATTTTTAGACACATGCACAACTTTATGAGCATGATATCATACTTTTAAACTCTTCTGTTTATCAATCAATAGCTTGAACCATTTCGATGGATATTCTCCCTTATCTCAAAAAAGGTTAGCAGTTATGACTTTTCAATTGATATGGAAGTTGTAGGTGAAGGAGTGTGTATCCACAAGAGTTGGTCTCAAGAGAGTATGCCTCTTAATTGACACCAGATGGGGCATGAAACCAAGGGATCGTAAGCTGATCGATCTGATGGAAAGGTTTGTATTCTTTGGTTAGTAGATTATGCATGACAAGAAAAGTCGAGTAATGTACATCATGTCAGCTCCTTAGTTTATTAAATAATCACTATTATTGTAATTGGCAGCATGTTTATGCGAGTGCTTTTGTTGGTTAGTGCTGTTGTAATGCTTTACGTACTCGGTACTCACATGGCACTTCGAACACTTAAGTATAATCCTAGCAATTGTTGTTTGGTTCTGTAATTCATCATTTAGGTCATTGAAATTTCCAGGATAAAATAATGGTGTCAGTGTATCTAATGGTTATTAATCAAGTTGATTTTAGGGGAAGTGAACCTATGAAAACATGTTTTAATTCATTTTTAAATTGCACTGGGTGCATCGTGGTGGTGTGGTTTATATTTTGAGGGTTGGGCTTCTGCTGGAGTGTCCCAACACATGTTAAACTTGTCACCCTATACCAAGGCAGAAAACTGAAGAGAATCTGCTGAATTGTGGGATTTCGTGGCTCACAATTTCAATCCATAGAGTTTGAAATGGAATAGGATTCCTATATATGTGACAGAATACAGATCTTATAAAATAGGATCCCTATTCTATAGGGATTTCTATTCTTATTCAGAAGTCATATACAGATCAGGCATACAGGTTTTCTTTTGTATTCAAACAAGGACACAGATGGGTTTTCAGGTCCTATTAGGACTCAAAATAGGAAGCAACAATTGCTATAAATATCAGCCTATTCCAGGGATTATTAATTGTATTTTTCTGAGGCAGAAAATAGGGTATTGGGGGCTGATTTTTATCGAGAGAAGACAGAATATTGGGGCTGTTTTATTGACAGAAAACAGGAGTTTATTCGCAGCCATTGATCACAGTTTTCAAGGTAAGGTTTGAGTATTACCAAGGCAGAAAACTGAAGAGAATCTGCTGATTTTTCTTTGTATCGAAAGTGTAGGGAAGAACGGTACAATCCGTGAGTATAACGGATTACTTTCAGATTGAGAGTTGAGAGAACTGGAAACTGTTCTCAAGAGTTTGTACTTCTCAGATTACTCTTTCATAATAAAGAAGCTCGTCGTTGTCCCGTGGATGTAGGCACATTGCCGAACCACGTATATCTTGTCTATTTACTGTTACTGATTGCTAGACTCTTACTTTTACTTGCAAGTACCAATTAGGTTCGGGCGTGTTTCTAGGATAATCTTACAACAAGTGGTATCAGAGCTCCAGGGTTGGTGTCTACAAGGTTTGACGATATGTCAGAAAGGAAAGGTGAAGTCTACGCAAAGGTTCATGGATTCGATGTTCTTCGATTCAATGGAAGGAACAATTTTAGCAGTTGGCAGACAACGGTGATGGATATACTGATTAACAATGATCTGGCAGACACGATAGAAGGTGAACCAGATGTGAAACCAACTGGTTGGGATGCAGATAAGTTCAAGGCAATGGATAGGAAGGCATGTAGTACTATCCGGCTATGTCTCGATACGGGAGTTGCGTACAACTACCGTGATGAAAAGACGGCGAAGTCAATTTGGGATAAGTTGATGAATACCTACCTCAGGAAGGATCAGATGAGTTTACTATACCTTCAGAAAAAGCTCTTCACGTTCAAGATTGAACCAGGTAAACTCATGACCGATCATGTTACTGAATTTGAGTGTTTATTTTCAGATTGCATCGGTTTAGGTGCAAACTATGATGATAATGTCAAATCTTTGTTGTTATTGACTTCTTTATTACCTGAGTGGGAAGTATTGGTCGACACGTTGGTCACCAATAAGACAGAAAGTTTAGTTTATACAGATGTGGTTTCTGTGGTGCTTACGAAAGCTGCTCACAAGAAGGATATGGCTGATGATGCACAAGTTCATGGTCTTATGGTCAGAGGCCGGAATCAGGGTAATAACAAGGGCAATAACAGGCAAGGCAATGGTCGGAAGAATAGAGGCCGCTCACAATCTCGCGGAAGAGACATGTCAAAGGTTGAGTGTTATACTTGTCACAAGAAGGGTCATTTCAAAAGGGATTGTCCTACTAGGAAGGATAATGGCAACAAGGAAGAGAAAAATGGCGAGTCGAATCTGGTTGGATCTATACATGATGATGTGGATATCAGGATTACAGGAGATCTAGCAGAGGCTCTTATGGCAGATAATGGTGACCATCTATATGGAGGATGGGTGCTTGATACCGGTGCGTCTTTTCATATGTGTCCTATTAGAGAGTGGTTTACTAGTTACCGTGAGGTGAAGGGTGGATCAGTTTATATGGGAGACTCCAGAGTATGCAAGACTAGGGGTGTTGGCACAGTTCATTTCAGTTTGGCAGATGGTTCAGTTAGGAAGCTTACAGAGGTTCGTCATGTACCGGATCTTTCGAAAGGTCTGATTTCTCTTGGTGTGCTTGAGGCTCAGGGCTTCAAATTTGTTGGTGAGAATGGCATGTGTTGTGTCTACAATGGTGACAGGGTAATGCTTACGTCAGTTAGACATGGAAATTTGTATTATCTTCAAGGAGACGCAGTTGAAGGTGGAGCTATGGTCTCAGAGGTTCTTGATGAGAAGAGCGTAGCCCAGACTCAGTTATGGCACATGCGCTTAGGGCATGTGGGTGAGGCAGGGTTGAAGGCATTGAGCAAGCGAGGCTTGCTTGGCAGTGAAAAGCTTGGGAAGTTGGACTTTTGTGAGCACTGCATCTTCGGGAAGCAGACTCGAGTTAGTTTTGGTTCAGCGGAGCATACTACTGCGGGTATTGTGGATTACATTCACACGGATGTTTGGGGCCCATCCAGGACAGTGTCCAAAGGTGGTTCTAGGTGGTTCGTCAGTTTTGTTGATGACTTCAGCCGGAGAGTATGGATTTACACCATGAAAAGAAAGAATGAAGTCACTAACATCTTTAAGAAATGGAGGGCGATGGTAGAGAAGCAGACTGGCAGAGTTATCAAGGTGGTCAGATCCGACAATGGTGGAGAGTACACTGAAGACCCCTTGAAGGAGTATTGTCAGGAGCATGGCATTCGCAGGCATTTCACAGTGAAGAAGACACCACAACAGAACGGAGTGGCGGAAAGGATGAACCGCACACTTCTAGAGAGAGCACGGTGCATGTTGTCTAATGCAGGATTAGGCAAGATATGGTGGGCTGAAGCCGTATCTACGGCGTGTTATCTCATAAACAGGTCTCCATCATCAGCGATTGAGTTCAAGACTCCTATGGAGGTATGGTCTGGCACTTCTACGGATTATTCACATCTGAAAGTTTTTGGTTGTCCTGTTTATTTTCATGTGAAGGATGATAAGCTGGGGGTAAGGGCAAGGAAGGCTATATTCCTTGGTTATCCAGGTTCAGTCAAAGGCTACAAATTGTGGTGCTCTGAAACGGGCAAGTGGGAGATTTCTAGAGACGTAAAGTTCCATGAGGAGGCACTCTTACGGCCTAAGTGTGAGAGATGCAAGGATGGATCTCCGGTATGGAGAGGTGATAGCTTTGATGATGAGGATGATTTTCTGCAGGTGGAGCTTGGAGCTCCTAGGTCTGGTACACAGGACAGTTTTTCGGATTCAGGTCATGGTAATGATGATGGAATTCATGATACAGTACAGGGTGATCCAGAGGTTATTGCAGGTGAGGAGGTTCCTGTTGAGGAGCCACAGGTACAGTATGAGCATGAGCAGCAGGTTTCTCAGCCGTCTTTGGCAGCACAGAGAGAGCGTCGGAATACTAGAGCACCCATCAGATATGGATTTGAGGAAATGACAGCCTATGTTTTTTCAGTTTTCGGGGAGTATGATGATGCACCTACTACGTATAAGCAAGCTTGTAAAAGCTCGCATATGGATGAGTGGAAGGTGGCTATGGATGCGGAGATACAGTCTCTTCACAAAAATCATACATGGGAGCTGGTGACACTTCCAAAGGGAAAACGGGCGATAGGATGCAAGTGGTTGTACACTCTGAAAGACGGCATTCCAGATTCCAAAGGGAATTCTGCAGGTGTAAGATTCAAGGCAAGATTGGTAGCAAAAGGATTTGCACAAACAGAAGGTGTGGATTATAACGAGGTTTTCTCTCCGGTGGTTAAGCACACTTCTATCCGTGTCCTATTAGCTATGGTGGCGCAGTATGACTTAGAGCTCGAGCAACTAGATGTCAAGACTGCTTTCTTGCACTGTGATCTGGAAGAGGATATTTACATGGTTCAGCCAGATGGATATGCTATTGCTGGGAAGGAAAACAGGGTATGCAAACTAAAAAAGTCTCTATACGGGTTGAAACAGTCTTCTCGTCAGTGGTACTTGAGGTTTGATACTTTTATGTTGAAGCAAAAGTACACACGAAGTCAGTATGATCATTGTGTTTATTTTAGGAGGCTTCGAGATGGTTCCTACATCTATTTATTGCTTTACGTGGATGATATGCTTATTGCTGCTAGGAGTAAGCGTGAGATAGAGCTGCTAAAGGTTCAGTTGAGCAATGAATTTGAGATGAAGGATTTGGGTCCAGCAAAGAAGATACTCGGGATGGAGATAGTGAGGGACAGGAAACTTGGTAGATTGTCTTTGTCGCAGAGGCAATATCTTGAGAAGGTAGTTCATAGATTTGGCATGGATAGGGCCAAGTCGGTCAGTACTCCTTTGGCAGCTCACTTCAGGCTCTCTGGTTTGCAGTCCCCTACTACTGTAGCAGAGAAGGAATACATGTCACAGGTTCCTTATGCTAGTGCGGTTGGCAGCTTGATGTATGCCATGATTTGCACACGTCCCGACATTGCACACGCAGTGAGTTTGGTTAGTCGGTACATGGCTAATCCAGGCAAAACCCATTGGCAGGCAGTCAAGTGGATTTTGAGGTATCTTCGAGGCACGTTGGATGTCGGTTTGGTCTATGAGAGATCGTCAGTTTCAGCTGTGACAGGTTATGTTGACTCAGATTATGCAGGAGATTTGAACAGGCGTCGGTCTACTACAGGTTACTGTTTTAAATTGGCAGGGGGTCCTATATCTTGGCGGTCCATGTTACAGTCAGTTGTTGCGCTATCTACTACAGAGGCAGAGTATATGGCAGTGACAGAGGCAGTGAAAGAGGCTATATGGCTTCGAGGTCTGGTTAAAGATTTGGGTGTTACTCAGAGGGATATTACAGTTCTTTGTGATAGTCAGAGTGCCATCCATTTGGCAAAGAATCAGGTTCATCATGCGAGGACCAAGCATATTGATGTCAGGTTTCACTTTATCAGAGATATCATCGAGGACAGAGTCGTGATACTAGAGAAAGTTGATACCAAGGAGAATGCAGCTGATATGTTGACAAAGGTAGTACCCGGGGTCAAGTTGGAGCACTGTCTCAACTTGATCAGACTCTCTAAGTGTTGATGCCCCACGGGGGCATGGCCCTTAGGGGTGGATGGCCTTTAGGCCGGGAGGACGACGACGAGCAGGTTACCTTGGCTGGGGATTTCATGCCAAGGTGGAGATGTATGAGCTGATGGAGCTGATGGAGGTGTGTCCTGAAATTGTTCGCCAAGGTGGAGATTGTGGGATTTCGTGGCTCACAATTTCAATCCATAGAGTTTGAAATGGAATAGGATTCCTATATATGTGACAGAATACAGATCTTATAAAATAGGATCCCTATTCTATAGGGATTTCTATTCTTATTCAGAAGTCATATACAGATCAGGCATACAGGTTTTCTTTTGTATTCAAACAAGGACACAGATGGGTTTTCAGGTCCTATTAGGAATCAAAATAGGAAGCAACAATTGCTATAAATATCAGCCTATTCCAGGGATTATTAATTGTATTTTTCTGAGGCAGAAAATAGGGTATTGGGGGCTGATTTTTATCGAGAGAAGACAGAATATTGGGGCTGTTTTATTGACAGAAAACAGGAGTTTATTCGCAGCCATTGATCACAGTTTTCAAGGTAAGGTTTGAGTATTACCAAGGCAGAAAACTGAAGAGAATCTGCTGATTTTTCTTTGTATCGAAAGTGTAGGGAAGAACGGTACAATCCGTGAGTATAACGGATTACTTTCAGATTGAGAGTTGAGAGAACTGGAAACTGTTCTCAAGAGTTTGTACTTCTCAGATTACTCTTTCATAATAAAGAAGCTCGTCGTTGTCCCGTGGATGTAGGCACATTGCCGAACCACGTATATCTTGTCTATTTACTGTTACTGATTGCTAGACTCTTACTTTTACTTGCAAGTACCAATTAGGTTCGGGCGTGTTTCTAGGATAATCTTACAACAAATCTTGAGTGACTTTCTTCTTCTGTCACGTACTTATTTTGCCTGAGCAACACTGATAATCCGCAATTTGTTTGAAGACCAAAGGTGTTTCTCATTCTTCGTTATTCCAAACTACATAAATAATAAAAGTAATTCAAATTATGCTAAAATACTCAAAGTGGGTGGCTGAAGTGATTTAATAAGTTATTACTGCATTTGCTTACTTCTCAGATCTCAAACCAAGTACCAAATGGTGTTGACCAAGACAGATACGGTATTCCCGATTAGATGTGGCTTGCCGCGCAATGCAAATTGAAGAGGTAATGTTCATGCTAATTCTGCCTATTTAAGAGTTTGGCCTCCTAAGTTTCTATGCTCCCAACTTTAACAAACTTCCAATATGTTGCAGTCTCTCAATGCAAATAGATCAGTGATCCAGCCTCTGGTACGAATATCATACATATTTGCTCTTTGAAGAATACATGTATATAATTTTCCAATTAGCTGATTGGTGATTGTCACGAGCCAATTTGATGTCACCTTGTACATTTCAGATGATGGTAAGCTCCAAGACTGGTGCTCCGCAGCCTAAGAACGGTTCTTGGCAAGGTTCTGCGTTTCGCCAAAGTGTAAAAGGTTAAAGATGTTTCTTCTCAGACCTTTGATTGCACAAGTCTTCTTTTGTCAGCAAGCAAATACCACCCAGATCATTTTCATATGCAAGGGATCTCTCATGATTGTTGAAAACCCAACAGGCATTTATACTGCCACATGAAATCAATTCCCATATCTTATGGTCACCGTCGTTTTTCTCATACTAGACATTGTTTTTCAAATACATAAAACAGCTTTGCCTGAAGGTTCTGTGTCCTGGTCATGGCACTTGGCACCACTCGTGAAGTAAAAAGTTGGCGGTGAAGAAGCCAACTTGCATGGTGTATGCTATTCATCCCTAGGCATCAAATGTGCCAGTTTCTCATATTAGCTTGTCGTCTACAGGCTTTGGAACTGTTTCTGCATTCACGCGTAAAATGACCATTTGGCAGGCATGTGTTCGCTCTTGGCATCCCATGATGGACTAGAAAAGGAAGTGAGATTGCAGGACTTTGGCCCAGAGAGCTTGTAATTTTTTGTTTTTGTTTTTATGGATTTTTGTTCATCTTGCTCGACTCAACTGGCCATTTGGAGCAAATTATAAATTGAGTCAATGTAGCGATGGATCTTCATTACCAATTATCGTTTGTTTTAGAATCTTTTTTTTTTCCTCCTTGAATCCTCTTTCCTCATCTTGGATGTGTACCCTTTTAGAATCTTTTAGGTTTTGTATTCTCTCCTTGAGTCTCTCTTTTGTATTCTTTTCTTAGGGAAGTGTTTAACTTACAATAAGTTAAGCAAAATTTAATTGGGAGCTTTGTGAAGTGATGCCCAACAACCCAAGCCGGCATTTCTAGGGGTGGGCATGGGATGGATCTCATCCCTATCTCGTTCGGTCAAGATCGGGCTGAGATAGACCTCATCCCGACCTCGTCCCATCCCAAATGAGTTCAGGATGATACGGGACAGAATGACCATGTACTAAATAGTCATTCAATGAAGAATAACAAAAATTTTCATCTTACACATAATGCATTATTTATGTACATATAACTTTCATCATAACAATATTAAATATCGTATAAAATTTATGTTTCAATGAAATTACAGTTTTTTATGTTAAGCATCATCTATCTAATGCAAGAATAATTATGGTATAACTAATCTAAAATGTGGAGAAAAAAAAAACTATAAATTTTCATGGATTCTATTTGGCCTAAAATATTCAAACTAAAATTTATATATAAACAAATAATATCAAATCAAACAAGTTTTAAAACAATAGATGTTTTGATTTAATTTCAACACATCCTAAACATTCATTTAGAAGAGTAGTTTGATTAAAATTAACAATAATAAATATTTAAAAAATAAGTTGGAGACGGTAAGGACGGGATGGTTTGATCAATCCTAAAATGATTCGAAAAAAATTGGGATGGGATGAGATGAGAACTGGACGGGATCGCGGGATGGGATTCCCACCCCCTATGCATTTCCATTCTTGCTTAGTGGAGACAAAATAGGAAATTGATGACACAACAAAAGAGTCACCCAACCATAGCCAGACACGTGGCACAGGTCAACCCTAATGCAAAAAGGCTCTAGTCTAGTCTCAGATAGGCTCAAGCCAGGTCCAACTCAGGCCAAGACTAAGTACTATTTATTTCATAAGTTAGGCACCCAAGCCCTGATTATGAGAGCCCACTGTAGTGCGAATCTTGGAGTTTGGCCCATGACAATAAAGTTCAAATACATACCTCTGGACTACAACAGGCCCAAGGTTCATTTGCGCAACTCTTGTTCTAGTCAAGTATTAGATCCCAAAGAGAGCCAAGTGACAAGTGAGACTCAGTCATGGATGGGTAAGATTCAAAGCAAGATCTCCTCCCTCCTTTACGCCCTCAACAGTAGAGTCAGTAAAAGAGTAAAATACTCACTATATAAGGTGAACAAAACGGATGAGAAAAGGCATATGCTACCGTAATTTTATCAGTCTATTCCATCTCTGTTCAAACACCTGGCTTTACCATCAGAATGCCTTTGGCCGCCACTACGATGGTCTCTGGTTCACCGTTGTTCGTTTTTGTAAGTAAAAAATCAACATGAACGGATTTGGGCGCATCAGAAATATTAACATTCAGAAGATAAATTAGCAACTCATAATCACAAATGTTTTACTCCTTGTATCTCTCACAAAATGTGAAGAATGAGATATTTAACTTTAAAAATCAATCATCTCAAAATAATCAAGCCTTGGAGGTGGCTAAGAGCTTATATCCTCTCGGAAATGTAGATTTTTCATACCAATGGATTTCTGATTACTTACATCCCCTTGGGAGTTAGATTTTTCATACTGCTGGTGTAACGACTCGATCCGCATAATACGATATTGTCCGCTCTGGGCCCAATCGGTTCGCACAGCTTTAAAAGGCCTCGTACTATGGGGATCCAACCTTGCACATATATAGCACATCCTCCTTCCACACTCAGTCGATGTGGGACTATCTCCCCCCTTTGTAGCTTGCCAACCCTCTTGGGCCTGGGACTATTGGGCTCCAACCCTCACCCTCACCCTCCCCCTCAGGTCCGCCCACTCCGAGGTCTCACAGTCCACCCCCCTTAGGGCCCAACGTCCACGTTGGCACACTTTCGGCTGGGTCAGGCTCTGATACCATTCTATAACAACCCAATCCGCACAGTAACAATATTGTCCGCTCTGGGCCCAACCGACCCGCACGGCTTTAAAACGCGTTGTTACTATGGGGATCCAACCTCGCACATATATAACACATCCCCCTTCCACACCCAGGCGATGTGGGACTATGTCCCCCTTTGTAGCTCGTCCAACCTCTCTCGGGCCTGTTGGGCCTATTGGGCTCCAACCCTCACCCTCACCCTCAGGTCCGCCCACTCCAGGGTCTCACAGCTGGCTTTTTACTTTCTGACTTGACGCCTTTACAAACGAGTTAAGAGTACTACAAAATGGTTAAGATTGGAGAACTTGTATGCTTCACTTAACCATTGGAGATGTTCTTATGAAATTGATTCTAGCATGTTGTAACTATCTACTTCGAGTATTTTACCTTGTTCCCACAATTTGCTCCTACGTAATCAAATTTTTTTCGCTGCCTTTTTTCTGCAAGAAAAATGTTTGTACTCTTAATTTGTGCGAATCAATCGAAAATAATGATGGGAACTTGTCCAAGTTTTTTATTTGTCCATTGGTTGAATGAAATGCGAAAAATACACAGAAGTTCACAAATTCCACATCTATTGAAATTGAAGAACAATTCTTAATAGCCAGACCCCTAGCGCCAGGGAAGGCTCAATACTCTCCAATCCTCATACGTTCTTCTTCATCTGTTCTTCTTCTTCTTCTGTTCTTCATCTTCATTATTTTTCTATCATTTAAGACTTGTCAAGGGCCAATCCCAATTGAAAATATTGTACTTGCATGAACATTCTCTTTTTTGTGATTCTACCCAAAAGGGGAAAATACCAAGAAAAAAAAGAAGAAAGAAAGGGAAAAAAAAAAAAAAAGGCCGGTCTTTGGATGGTGTTGCTTACGAGATCTTATCTATCTACCTCAATACTTTCCAATTTTGATTAAGAAGGAAGAAGTTTTTATGATCATGAAAATATTAGTGAAAAGCCGGTGTGGTGAATAGAAACACAGGTATAAAAAATGAACACAACAACCATAAACCTACCCGCAAGTGTTTCACACTTGGGGTTAACCAAACAATTAAAAGTTAACCCTTATTTTAGGTAGAAATGGTTTATCTGTATGCCCAATTGTCATTAAAAATAAATTTTAAATAATTAGGTCTACTATCATTGTCGAAGAATCTTCTCATGAGCATATTTTTTTGTACTTTAGCACCTTAAAATTAAGTTCTATCATATAGGTTTTTTTTTTTTTTTGTTAAAACATACCTGCTATTAATAATAATATTACAATTACAAAAAAGTGTCTGCTTTAGTTGCAAGGTCATGAGCCTCACAATTGAGGTCTCTAGGAATATAGTTACAATACCAATTCAATTATAAAGAAAGCAAAGTCTTAATATTACATATAATGAGTCTTCACATCCAACCGAGGTTAGTTTGGCTGTCTTAATATTACGTATAGTTATATAAAGTTAGGTCTCTTTTATGAGCCAAGATTTACTGATAAACTATTCTATTGTTTGTACTGTTTAAGAATACATGTAATTATCAATTTTGATTGTTATATTCTTGTGAGCCAATTGGAGAGTTCTTTGGAGAGAACCATCAAATTTTTTTATTTTTTTTTGTTCATTAAGTATAAGATAATTGACTTGTAAATATAATATATGATTGTTTACTACTTGAATTGAGTTTCAATGAAAATGACATTCATAATCCTTCCAAAAAACCAAAAAAAAAAAAATTGATATTCATATAGATTGGATAGTTTATGTCAGTATGTAGAATTCGTTATTCTTTCCTGTTGGTGAAGACGAAATATACCCATATGTCTCGCTTTACGGATTTTGTGGATCCCTGGACAATGGTAGTTAATCAGAGTTATCGACTGTGACTAATAATAACATCAATCCCCTAACTTCCTTCCATAAAGAAGTATGTATGATCAGCTGAGGTACTGTTAATTTTATGATAACTAGGGAAGTTTAATTGATCATTTTCGACCAAGAGGGTAGGATGATCATCATTTAGTAATACACATTCTGAAGATACTTTTAAGATGTCATTTTCTTTAATAGTTTCGATCAAATCAAATAATATTTCATTATCTAATCTTAAAAGTACAAGGGTGGGGGACCTGGATGTGGTCCTAATTAACTTGAAAATGATTAATTTATGATAGCGCGTCCAATTTATATGGACTAAATTTTCTTTTTTTTATTGGTGTTTTTTCAAAGTATAAGGACTATTACGCTTGACAATTTGGTTTTCATGTAACCTAACCTATGAATATCAAGAGACCTCGAAATGTAATCCAAGGGATCCTCCAAAGTTCTATAAAGTTGTTAGGTTTGGTGTCATTGCAGGTAGAGTATTATTCACCATTGTATAAGGTGATTAAGTTTCTACTTCTATCCTACTATACTTAGAATGAGGAGATAGATGATACGCATTAGAGAATTAATACGTGCGATTAGTAACAAAATAAGGTGGAGATAAACATCCTAAATGTTACAAAGTTTCTCTTCAGTTTGAACAATCTCTTGAAACAAATCCTCTGCGCACTTTTCTATTTTCAGAGTAAGCACTGGCTAAAAGAATTCGAAAAAAAAATATCATGGATTCATGATTCATAAACCCTACATCCATACTTGAGTCTTACAAATCCAAAGACCATAACAGGAAACTATACTTTTGTTTGTATACTTATGTGATAAATTTTTTTGTAGTTTAGACTTTGCGTAGTTTTAAATCTGATACAAACAAATAAAGTACCTTGTTTAACCAATTTGATTTTCGTTTTTTATTTCTTTTGCCTATTAAGGTAGAACTAGTGAAAGTTGTGGTATAGATCCAAAATCTCCCTAGCAATGTCGACGCAAAGCAAAACTAACATGCCATGTTGATCTGTGACACATCAAACTTTCACTTTCATTTACGAAGTTTGATTTCACATTCAAAACACCATTTTGAAACCACATTTTCATGTGCCGTCGACTTGGCTTCCCTCATTGCTTTTCTTCAAAAATGGGGAACATAATTTTTGAAAAAAAATCAATACGGAAGTGTAACATCAACCACGTAATGTCCTTTCGAATCGATGTTGATCACTTGTTCATTGTTGACCATCAAAGTCCTATTTAGGTGACAACAACATTCCACATGGCCTCTTATTAGGTGCATAGCGTTGGAGTATTAAATCAAACTATAATTATTCATGGCCTAAATTGTTTATGTGCTTATCCATAGTAGTACTGTGTAAATTTACGATATAGTTATACAATTGGTGTTCAGTGATATATGTTTTAGTCCCACGACTCTACTTTTGCTTCCACTTGATAATGATTGGATTCGCCCTTTCTACAAATTCGAGTTTTTAAAAAATTGATAATTTA
Source organism: Berberis vulgaris (assembly GCA_963556465.1). Taxonomy (NCBI): domain Eukaryota; kingdom Viridiplantae; phylum Streptophyta; class Magnoliopsida; order Ranunculales; family Berberidaceae; genus Berberis; species Berberis vulgaris. The sequence continues at coordinate 103,348,376 of OY747124.1, read as the reverse complement.
TCTTGATATCATAGCATTAGTCCTCAGATATTGTGGGTTTGGATATCATCCAGTGCAATCGCTGCGAGAATTTTTTGTCTTCAAAGATTGTAGATTCGAATCTCATCCAATCACAAATAAAAGACGTAAGCAAAAGCAACATTATCACAAAGGCCAATGGCATGACTGCTCAATAAATAAATAAAAAATTATATATATATCTAAAAGACAATACAATACAATACACGTGAAATCAAAACATAGCGAAAATGATAGGCAAATTGGCAGCTCTTCTTCTCTAAACGTATGGGTCTTTTTAAACGTCGAGGGAGAGGAGCGACCGTACCCTTGAGATGAGCAACAGCGCGCATCTCGAGGAAAATAGGTGACGTGGGTATCACCCATCCCTCGCTCTGTCTCCCTCGCGCGTTGCCTCGACGTTTAGAAAAGCTGTCTCTATTAATAGCCAGGCGGGGGGAACAGATACGCATTCTAACTTCTTTAACAAAAACCCAAAAACCAAACCTTTCTCTGTTTTTTCTCTGTTTCTCTTGTGGTTACTGTGATACAAACGCAGGCACACAAGCAATATGAGGGCGCCCAGAGAAGATAAAGGACGAGAAGAACAACCCATCACTGAGATAACTCAGTCCTCCCCCTCATTTGACTAACCTTTTTTACTCTCCTCTGTTTCAAGCTTTTGAAGAAAAAAAATCGAAGAATGGTTTGGATTCAACCAAACGGAAGCATGAGAGGAAATGGGTTTAGTAGCCGTAGGATTTTACAGAGATTCCGGCAGCAGCTCTCAATCTCCACCGCAGGATCCATTCGAATCAAGCTCCTCCTCTGCACCTGCCTCTTCTTCACTGTTCTTCTCTTCACTGGTCGCTTAGCTTCTTTTATGGGTTGGAAGCACCACGAAATTGTCTCCCCTCAAGGTTCTTCAGCTCCCAGGTTCGTTTTAAACAACCCCTTTTCTTCAAAATCCAATCTTGTTGAGTTTCTGTGGAGTTCTATTAGTTCAGATTGGAAAAAAAATTGAACCTTTCTTTTTAGGAGTAGGTTGGTTTATGTTGTTGTCGTTGTTCTTGGTTACATGAGTTGGATGGTAGAACCCTAGATCTTGGATCTGATTAGCTTTAATGGAAGAAAGAAAACTGGAAAATTCCAATAAAGGAAGAAACTTTTTTTAACTGTAATGTTGAAGTTTTAGATTTGATATCTTCTTCAAATGGTTCTTAAATTGATCACAATTGTGTTCAATTTTGTGTTTTAACTTTTAATATTCCCATCTACTTATTTGATTTGATTCAGGGTTTTAGCCCATAGAGATTCTCCAATAGTAACCTCTGATTGGTTAAGCTCATAGATGGGAAATAAAATAGGAAACAAATTAAGTTCTCCTTATTGGTTCTTCTAAAATGTTATGAGTTCCTGTTTTTTGTTTTCTGTCAGAAAAAGGCCAAAAAAGTATCTAGAAGTTAGGCCAATAAGCATGTAATGAAATTTTGGGGGAAATTTTTTTGTGTATAATCACAAAAATTTCATTGAGAGGATTACATATTTTGATAGTTTGTTCTTATTGTTGTAAATCATCTCAACCAGCCCTTTTGATCATGTGCATATGGTTTTTTTTTACAATCACCGGAAAAGGGACCCTTAGGGTGTGTTTGATTTTTGGGTGTTTCATAGAAAATGAAACTTTTTCCCCAAAATTGAGTTTTTTGGCATTTGATTTTTCATGGAAAAAGAAAACTTTTCTGCCGGTGAAAAGTTTGTTTAGGTTCCCCCTTGGAAAAAATTTCCCTAGTCAATCTTTTCACTCACCAACCTCCACTCAAGAGACTCAACGTCCAAACATTCAAAGCCTCATTGAACAATTCTTCTATTCTCCTCAATAAAATAGAAATGGAAAGAAAGAAAAAATTCCTTGGTGAAATCAAAAAGTGTTAAAAAAAATTTTGAAATTTTTTTTTTCATGAACTTTTTTTTCTTTGAAACTTTACCAAAAATCAAGCACAAGTTTACTAGATCATTCTTCTGTGTGCAGGAAAGGATATACCATATTAATGAACACATGGAAAAGAAATGATCTTTTGAAGAAATCTATTTCTCACTATATATCTTGCCCGGGCCTTGATTCAATACATATTGTGTGGAGTGAACCGGATCCTCCATCACAATCTCTTCGGAGATTCTTACAACGCATAGTACTGGCAAACTCTAGAGTTGACAGAGACGACGTAGATCTAAAGTTTGATTTCAACAAAGAAGACAGTTTAAATAACAGATTCAAGGAAATCAAGGATTTGAAGTCGGATGCCATCTTTTCAATTGATGACGACGTTATATTTCCTTGCTCTTCAGTTGAGTTTGCTTTCAATGTCTGGCAGAGTGCCCCAGATGCCATGGTGGGATTTGTACCCCGTGCTCATTGGATAGATCAATCGGTAAGCGTTTGTGTCTTTCATTTTTCTTTTATTTTCCTGATTTTTACTACCCCCAAGAATCATGCTCTGTGCACAAGTTCATTACATGAGATTATTTGGGTCTTTTATCATTTTCTAATGGCTTATTTAGCAGTAATTAGAATTGCTGCACAAATAATACAATTGTTTGATTTGGACATCCCATGCCATTTTTCATGTTAGACATATAGAGCAAATGACCAAATTTCAAAAGGGGGTTTCTTGGGACAAAATTGATTTGGCTGCTTCGCAATCACCATATTTCTTAGAAACAAAATGCAGTCGTTAAAAATAGGCAAAGTTTTGTTCTGAAGTTAAGTGATATACAGAGTTAATCAACTTAAGCTTGTGTTACCAAGGAGGGAAAGATGTGTGATCTACAAACTGCAATCCATCTGCTTAAACCTGTACCCTAAGTCTGAGTACATGCATCCTCACCTCAAGTGCACATCCTTATCGTGAAGCATCAAAACTTTTTGGAAAGTTGGCCACTTATGACTTTGACAGTGTAGATACTGGAATCAAAATGGCCAACCTAATAATTTGTTATCGTGATTTGTAAGTTGGCTAATAAATCATATTGCCACTTGCACATGAGATTGAGAAGAGGAGGGGGGGGGGGGGGGGGGGGGTGGGGCGCAAGGCACGATAAAAGTCAAAAAAAAATTGCTTATCTTCAATCTGATGTGCTCCACTTTTCTTTCTCTGCTCTCAACTTCTATTTCTACCACTTTCTATTGAGTTTTTATTTGCAACTGAACACAGGCACATCACCTTGCAGTCATTTCCAACCTCAAGTGCTCAACTTTTCCCATGTTTAGTTAAAATCAAACTGCTTTATTCATGTTTACCATCGTGGATGTATCCATGGGTGAACTTGTCAGCTTTCCCCAAGGATAGAGGAGGGTTTATTTGCTCTCTCACCCCTTATGCTATTGGCTGGGTGATGTGACAAAAAAGGAATGGGAGGATATTTGAAGGTTCTTCTCTTTCTAGGGACCACATTGTGATGGATTTTATGAAGTATCTATGATATTTTTACTCCTTCCACATTTCCTTCAAGAGTATCCGGTTCCAACAACTATTTGGAAATTGGAATTTATAAGCCAATAATGCCTTATTGATCTTTCCCAAGTTGATAGGGGCTTTATAGCTTTTGCATCTTTTTCTTGAGTTTTAATCAAGGAAGCACAAACTCTTCGAAAACTTGTCGTATCTGTGTCCGACACAGACACTCACTCGACACGCCTCCGACACGCATCGGACATTTGGTCAACGTGTCGGCAGGTGTCAAACACATGGTCAATGTGGTCAACGTGTCGGACACGCCTCCGATACACCCAAAACTTGGTAAGGACACAGTCAAGACTCGAAAACCAACTTTGTTTTATTTTTTAATTTTAGATGTTTGCAAATAACTACGTAATATAATGGTTGTTGGTCCATCTAAATTGACTATTTCAATTGTAATTTAAGACAAATAGGGCAAAAAGCCACTAAAGCATAGAGGTAGTCTATGCTTCTTCTTAATCTTTGCTTCTTATTTTTCTCTCATTTGTTTCTTCTCTCCACTACTTCTTTTCTAATATACTTTTTTTCTATTTTAATTTTTTCTTGCAACAGTGTCATCTTCTTCAAGATAACTCTAGGAAGACACTTTATTAGATTATTATTTATATTTATATAACTTATTAAAAAATAGTATGACGTGTCCTCTCGAGTCCTAGTTTTTTAGAAATTGCCGAGTCGGCGTATCGTGTCAGACACGACGCGCGTGTCCGTATCCGTGCATCCTTGGTTTTAATAAAATTTTGAATCTTTCTCAAAAAAGGAAAGGTAGGCAAGGATATGTTCCGGACGGAAGTGATAAAAAGTCAATATTGTGCTAAGAAGATGTGACTGATATTTAAACCGTCGCTAAAACTATGTCACGAGGCATCAAAACACTTTCTGGAAGTAGGCAATCAAAGCCAACTGAGTCCTCCTAGTCTTTCCTTTCGTATCAAACATTTTTTACTATAATTTTTGAAGCGCTGTTTTTCTTTTCTTTTATTTCTATTCAATTAATATTACATGAAATGCAACCTGCATGGAGGAAATCATATGCTGAATATTTTAATCTTCAATATGCTCTAGCAGAAGGACAGCTTCGATAGCTACACTTATGGAGGGTGGTGGTCTGTTTGGTGGACGGGCACATATAGCATGGTGCTCTCAAAAGCAGCCTTTTTCCACAAGAAATATCTCGACTTGTACACAAACCAGATGCCAGCATCAATTAGAGATTATGTATCAAAAAACAGGTTTAGTAACTTCATCCCTTTTTATTATTTCATGAAATAGTCAAGGTATCCTTTTTCCGTCTTTCTTCTTCTTTCATTCACTAAATCCTGAAATCTACGTACCAGGAACTGTGAAGATATTGCAATGGCGTTCCTTGTTGCCAATGCAACACGTGCTCCCCCCATATGGGTGAAAGGTAAACAAATGACATTCATTTTTTTTTTCTCTTGGTGGGGGAGGGGACGCGGGACCATTATTTCTCAAAGTGCTAATTTGGTACCTGCTAGGCCTAATTTTGTTTAGCTTAAATTATAAGTTTTTCCCCTGGGTTTAATAACATACATAATAATTTCACACATGATTAATCCTTTGTCAAAAGTAATTTTTTCCTGGGATCCTAACAAGTGATTAAAAGGAGTTATTTCTGTTCACTTTTCTTAATTATGTTGAAGGACTATCTAACCTCAACTGTGAAAGATTGGGAGCAAGATATACTCTGATGCGTGGATAATTATACAGATACATATAGACATGGATACTGGATAAAAAACAAAATTTCGGAAAATGTAGGATATGGACACGGGTACGAGTATCCTAAAATTAAATAATATCTATAGAAATATATAATAGACAATTTAAATTTTCAGATATAGAATGAAGACATGAACATTTTTGTGCTATAAAAAACTGTTTGCATATTATGTTTGTAACTGTTAATGGAATTTATGATATAAGTACGAGTGTCGTATCGAGTCCATGAACTATTTGGTAACGTGTGATGTCAGACATAATACATTTGGGCGAAATGAACTATTCGGGTATCAGAGGGTATTGCTGTAAGCATGAGGGAAAGGTCCTACCGCTTATGCTCAAGCCAAATTAGACCTTATGAAAAGGATAACTTCATTGGCTCCTTTTATTTTTAGCTTCTTTTATCATAGATAGAAAAGCCACTAATGAGAGAGGGGGTCATTGGAGATAAGAATTGCTCCAAGCAAAATCTTCAAATTTCAATCTTTCTGTGACCCATGTTTGATCTTACTTAACGAACCAATTGAAATGTTGGTGTTGTATGGTTTTTCCTTGAAAATTGGTTTATTCAATTCATTGTGCATTATGCAATACATGATAAGAGGCACCAGAGCTTTATTTTGTAAAACCAATAACTCCAAAGTAATAACATCTTTTTAGTTGATTCTCCTTTGGCATCTACTACTGCTTCATGTGAACAGTAAATATGAGCCATACACATCCATATATGCATTAGTTTCTCAAAGGGGTCTGGCTCATTACGTCTTCCTCTTTCTATATCTTTTGACTGGTCGGGGTATGCCTACTCACCCTGGCTCATTACATCTTCCTCTTTTTGGATCTTTTGACTGGTCGCAGTTTGCCTACTCACCCACAGGAACTTTTTCCCGAAAAAAAGATAAATAGATTTTCCTCCCCAATGACTATCCTTTTACTATGTAACAATGACATGGACATGAGTATCTGTATCCGACAGGGATACAAGGTGTCTGACACATCGGCTAAAAAAGCATAGTATGGGGTCTGGTGGCCTCTATATTTATGTATTATATACTCTTTTAGCTATAAATTTTGAATTATTAGTATATACATTTAGATCAATATCGCCACTCATGTATACTAACAAAAGATATGAAAATGTTGATGATCTAAGCATGGAATGTCAATGGGAGAATTCATGAGTGTCGACACGCTTTTATTTTTTAGTTGTATAAATAATGTATCCTTGTTACATAGCCCTTTTCAAAAAAAAAATTGGAACTCTAATGACGAATGTATAATGTAAAATGAATTAATCCAAGATGTACTTTTGCTTGTAGGTAAAATTTTTGAGATTGGATCAAGTGGAATCAGTAGTTTAGGAGGTCACACTGAGAAGAGATCCAAATGTGTCAACGATTTTGCCGCAGAGTTTGGCCATATGCCCTTGGTATCAACTACTGTGAAGGCAGTCGATAGTCGCCATGTCTGGTTTTGGTAATCACTGAATGTGGTCGTATACTCTCTTGAATGATTTTGCTGCAGAGTGTTACCATATGCCCTTGGTATCTACTTCTGTGAAAGCAGTGGACAGTTGAAACGCCTGGTTCTGGTAATTTCTAGTTTCAGCCACTCTCATTGTGCCCCCATGTTCTCTCTTGAATGATTTTAATTGAGATGTTCCATTTCTTCCTCCCACTAATGTATACCATAGTCCAAGTAGGCTTCATATATTAAATCGTGATCTGCTTTGGAGTAATTGTATGTCTAGCATTGTTTCCAGGATCAGTTTCTTGTACTTTTAGTTTGCGTCACACACCCTTGATTGGGGAGAGGAGGAGCTTGTATTTCCAGAGTTGTCTCTATCGTAATGTTAACAAGCTGAACTCGAGAGGGAGAACATTCTTTGTATTTGATTACATATTGAATATATTAGCAAATTCCACTTCAGCTTTTTAGTTGTAAGAAATCTGGTTGAATCCAGAGCAGTTTGCGTTCCTCCTTTTTTTTTACTAATTCAATTAACAGCTGTACTATTCTCTTCTCCGTCAAGAAGCTAAACTGTCAGAGGTGATACTATGATTAATTAAAGTCGGCAATAATTCATTTGAATTCAATTTGTAACTAGTTTTAATTTTAATCTGATTTTATCAGTTGGCACGAATGAATGTGACTTGGTGCAAGGATTTGTCAATTTTGTGATGGAATCAAATAGTGGTCTTTGAAAGTCCAATTTGTAAAGATGGATATGAAATAGGTGCGGAGAAGATGAATCAAACTCTATTAAATATATATTCAAAAGCATAAATTTCATCCATTCGATCACTCATAAATTCAACTATGATTGAGCAGAAATGAGAAGGCACTGACTGAAATTCCTGCTATTGTTGTCAAACACAGATGTTGTGTCTCCTGCTAATGCTGTTTTTTTTTTTGGAAAGCGAGCTGAGTTTTTATAGGATACCATAACCTATCAACAAGGTGCGACCTACAGGTCAACACTATAAGAAAGTAATCATGCTAGACATGGGGGATAAACCCACCTAACCACTTGACCATAACACCATTAGCTATATGTTGTTGCTATAACACAACCCTAACCACTTGACCATAACACCATTAGCTATATGCTGTTGCTATAACACAACCCTAACCACTCGACCATAACACAGCCCTAATGCTGTTGCTATATGAATTTCAGGAATCTGTGCATTGAAATCTTTAGAGTTGTTCATAATTCTCGAAACTTTCTAAAACTTACAAAGGCATTTTCATAGGCTACTATTTTGATCCATGCTCCTCGCCAAACATTACAACCTGTGATTTTATCATTGAAGTACGAAATCCAAATTATTTTTTGTAATACAGTCATTTTCCCTCCTTTTCTTTTCCCACTATTTCTATATTTCCATATTCAATTTTAGAAAACTATAAACCCATAATTATATTGCCGAAAATCCTAATAATAAGTACATAATGAGCTTAGACCTTGCAAAAAGCTTTCAAAATTTCCACCATTTTCTATATTTGCATTTAGAGGGCATGGACCTTGTGGGTGTAAAATTCACCTAGATTTACTCTTCTTCTTAACTTTATTTACCAAATTTATGTAATTTTTTTTAAAAAAATTTTGTTAATGCCCATTTAATTACTAATCCACTAATCTCTCCACCTCTCTCATCTATATTTTTGTCTTAAGAGGGAGCTCAGGCGTTACAGCCGCTATCAGCTCAGAGCCGTCGGATCGAACGCGATATCCACGGTCATTATACCATCAAGTCCTTCAATATACCACGTATATAATAATATGAGCTTGTATATTGTAACTGTCATATGTGAAGAAGAAGAACAAACACAAAACAAGCTGAAAACTCACATCATTTGATCCTTTTCCAAGCTTCTTTCATGGAAAATGGAGGTGGGTCTTTTCCGAGGCCGCCGTTGACGGCTATAGAGAGGTTTCTGAGATGTAATCAGAGTGAATTCATGAAGAAAGGGATCCAAAATAGTGTGGAGAAAAGAGGAAATGGGGTTGGCGCGTTTTCAAAGTATTGTGGTGGAGTTGGTAGCTCTGCATGCGAGTTTTCATTGACCCCGAGTGTTGAAGATATTAGCTTTGTTGATGGGTTGTTTGTAGATCATGGAGAGTCTGAGCATTGTAGTCCTCAAGGGAGCATGAGTAGAGTTGGCGGAAAGAGAGTGAAAGTTGGCTCATCTACTACAGCTCCTTTGGTGAAAGGACAATGGACTGATGAAGAAGATAGGTAATGATCCATTCATGCATGTAGTATAATCTTGTTATAAAATTTTGCAAATCTAGCTATCTATACGTGAATCTTCCTGTGATTGTAAGAATTTTCTTCATACTAACACACATTTTCGGTATCTTCGTACTGATTCCATGAAAGCTCACTTGGAAAAGCTGTATATAGAGCGGAAAATCAAGAAATATACATCAATGTGCCATGAAAATTTTTCCCAGGTTTCTTGTATATCTATCTAATCGTTGATATTCTGTGGTTGTTTTGTAAAAGGTTGCTAAATAGATTGGTGAAAGAGCATGGTGAGAGGAAATGGGCTTTGATTTCTAGGAAGTTGATGGGAAGAGCAGGGAAGCAATGTAGAGAACGATGGCATAACCATCTACGTCCTAATATCAAGGTCAGTTCTTTCTATTTGTTTTTGTTGTTCATTTGGAACTCATTTTTTTGTAATCCGTCCATGTTAGAAAGCTCGAAAATTTTCTGCTTAGAGTATATTTATGGCAGCATCGTTTGAATTAAACGGCCCTGAAAATTATAAGTTGGTCTGATTAAAGCCGTAAATTGGTCCTAAACATTATGGTGTGGATTGTGAGATTCTACGCACTTGACATCATAACTGAGATTAGGCAAGTGCACAGTTTCTTTCAGTGGCTTGTTTTGCATATCATTATTACACAGAAAATGTGCATGCTTTGCCTAATTAGTTTGTTGTCTTTGTTTGCATGCTTGTAGAAAGATACATGGAGTGAAGAGGAAGAGAAGCTTTTAGTTGAAGCCCATGAGAAGGTTGGGAACAAATGGGCAGAGATCGCTAAGCGAATTCCTGGAAGAACTGAGAACGCTATAAAGAACCATTGGAACGCGACTAAAAGAAGGCAGAATTCGAAGAGGAAGAACAAGAAACAAACAGAAACCCAAGACGGAAAATCTAGGCCATCTGTACTACAAGACTACATCAGAAGCAAGAACAACAACCCTACTTCTGCCTCAGCCCCAACGGCCTCTCCCACTTTTTTCGGTAACTCATCAAACCAGAGCAGTACTCTTACACTTCCTGAACCATCCGAGTGCTCATTCACTGACGACTCCACTTCGTTCGTCTCCTACTCACATGACGATGAGCTGTTTTTCATGCAAGAAATCTTTGAAAATCCACGCAAGAATAGCCACTTTGACAATCCAGTTGCCTTTGGTTCCACTGGGGTATCTCAATTCAATGGTTTCTCCTCTTCAACTGATCCAATGTTAGCAACAAATAACGTTCAGAACCAAGAAAATAGGACATCCCGTCTGCATTCAGACCTTTACGTCTCCAATCTTTTGAATGAAGACACTCATTTGCCTTCCCTGGATGGTGGTTGCTCTGAGAATCAGAACCTAAAAATTCTTGCAGATCAAGCTTCGAACAATGGCAACAAAGACATGGACTTGATGGAGATGATTAAAGCCTTCCAATTCTCTCAAAGCAGTAACAGTAGCTCCTGATGATTATAAGAGTAGATTTTGTTTGAATAATTGGTGGTTAGAAACTAAGAAGTTAAATTGGGACTTTGGAGAAATCCAACAGTAGTATTTTCTTTGTTGTGAAATAGACTTTGATAGCAATGGAATATTGGTGTTTTTAAGGTCGAAAGCATACCTTAATGGATTATTTTTTTTCTTAGATGGGGAATGATAAACCCAGTAACATCAACAGGGAAACCATCCTAGGCTGAAAACATGAAAGAAAAACCTTGAAGACAGAATCCCAAACCATTGTCGTCACACAATTCCTTAAATAAATTCAACCCGAGTTTTAATCAAGTTGCCATTGTAACCCTTCTCTCTCATTCGCTCTTGCCCCTGATTAAAAAGTGAGCCATCTCCAACAAATCAGCGCACTTAAAGGTGAATCAGCTGAGTAGTATAAAACATTAACTAACCACCACTATCATTCCTAATTAAAATTATTTTTAGACCTACTTATTCACAAAATAGATAATTTAGATATCATAATTAATGTAATGACTAATTTGTACCTATTTTTATGACTAACAATGACTATTTCATTAACCCAAGTTAACTCATAAAGTTATATCACATATTTATCTTTCTTCTAAAAAATAAAAAATAAACATAATTTTATACTTTTATAATTAACAACGACTATTTTTTTAGATACTCTATTTTAGGACCATTTGTTTACAGGATTAGATGGGCACGGAAAATCAAGGGAGTGGAGTGAGAATATGTAGAAGAAAGTCAAGAAACTATAAGCAGCAAGAGTCATCTGCTTTTGCAGAGTAATCATATTTATAAGAAGGTTAACGTTATCGTTATCATTCATGGAGAAAAAACAATTAGTGAATCAGTTGTTATTATTACACATATAATAACTATGTTATAATTCAATTGGAATGTAAAATTTCATGACAAGTTAATCAAATCTTGATTAATTAATTAAAATTGAATTTTTAATCATCATTAACTACATTATAAAAAGTTTATCAAATCTTAGCATAATAATTTAATTAACTTCAATCAATAACTTATAAAAACTTATAATTTGGCCAATGGTGTTATGGTCGAGTGGTTAGGGCTATGTGAGCTTATCCTCCATGTCCTAGGTTCGAGACCCACCAGCGACATGGTTACTTTCTTATGGTGTTGACCTGTAGGTCACACCTTATTGATAGGTTATGAAATCCTATAAAAACCCTGCTCACTTTCCAAAAAAAAAAACTTATAATTTGTTATTCATAATTAAAATAATTAATATCAACATCTACTAGCGACATGGAGTGGAAAGAGTTAAAAAAATCATTAATAAAACAGTCATTGTAGGATATAAAAGTATAAAATTTGAAATGTTTAGAAAAAGTAAATATGCTCTATAATTATATGAGTTAATATAATAGTCCATCGATCATAAAAGTAAAAAAAAATAGGCACAAATTAATTATTACATCAACTACAATATCTAAATGATCTATTTTGTTATAAAATACACCTTAAAATTCATTTTCCGAAAAGAAAAAAGCTAAGTTTAGCAAGAGGGGAAACAGTTGAGACTGGAAACTCGAGACAAATGCTTTGTGTTTACTATTTGGCTGGGAGCTGAAAGCTCAACCAGCAGTGGTAGCCCTACTGACAGCAAAAGGATTTTGTATGTCCATCACAGTGGGGAAACATCTCAGATACAAACTCAAATCCAAGAGACGCACCATCCCATCTTCCACAACAGGTGACAACGCTATGTATAGATGGGTTAAACAGCATGACTTCTTAAAGTTACTGTATGAGAATCGTAGAACAACAAACCCACTAATAAAAGGTTATCTACATTCAATAGACTGACACATTTATCTACATTCAACTAGACTGACACATTTAGCACCAGTCAAAGTAGCAAACCACAAGGATCAGAACGTTCAATATTATTTCCCAAGCCTACAAAAAGTTAGAATAGTGCCACCGAGATGCACTCAACGTATTTTAAAACAATTAGGAAAATCATTACTTTGAGGCACCACACCCTGCTGGTATCACCCATCAAGAACACTGGTTAAAGCTAATTCACAATACATGCCCATACAGGAAACAATTATGAAAAAACATAACACATTGCATTCACTGGGAGTACAAATTTTCTGAAAGTGAAACAGCAAATATTTACAGATATAAAATAAACAAAACAGTCAAAAGTTACGATAAAACTATCTCAAATGTAAAGTAAGCCAAGCCTAATCTAAAAAACAACTTAGTCAAACAAACCGAAGCCCATGTCATCATCTGACTCCTCTGCTGGTTCGTCCTTCTTCTCCTCCTCCTTAACAGCTGCAGGTGCACCACCAGATGCAGCAGCAGCAACTGGAGTGGCAGCCACAGCAAACTTGCTTGGATCCTGCAGTTTTAAACAGAGTTAACAAAAGATGTATCTAGCATAAACAAAACATCAACACCAACAAGATGAAAGAAGCCTTATACCTCCAGGTATTCCTTCACTTTGTCAGCCTGGGGGAAGGAGTAGTCTGTGGCAATTGCAACAGCAAGAACATTCTTGTAGGCATTGATGAACATGTGTGGTGCAGCAGCAAGAGTAGGATATGAGATTGCCAATGCAAGTGAGGTGACCATGGACACACCAGAGGCAAACTTCTCTATCAAATCATCCTCAGTGAGATCAAGCACCTCAGGGCTGAAGACTGAACCATTATCATACACTGATATGACAACAAGCCCATATGAAAATGGCCTGATGCCCAGCTTTGCAAGCAAAGCAGCCTCAGAAGATCCGACCTTGTCACCTTTCTTGATAAGCTCCACAGGGGTGATAATTTCAACTGTACCCTTGTTAATCTTGGTTGGGATATTGAGTACCTGATCATTAGCCAAGTGTTAACAAAAACTCATACATGAAAAGGAGACAGCAGGGACAGAGTCAAAAAGATACAAACCTGGAAGAAAGAGGTCTGTGAAGGATCCAACCCAGTGTTACCAGGAGGTACCACGACATCAATTGGTGCAACAAGCCCGACACGAGCAGGAGCTCCAACCTGAGATTTGACAAATCAAAAAAAATCGATTATAAACCAACTCATCCATTTTATGCATCTAAACAACAGTATTCATGATAATTAAAGCTTCATGTGGGAGCAAAGCTCAATGTCAATTCAGATAAACATAAATGTTTTTTATCTCTGCATAAAAAGCATATTTGAAATGTAAAAAATTTACATTCAACCATTCTAAAATAAAAAATGCAAGCAAATCTGGAAGAGAAATTTTGAGATGGCCAACTTTCAAACAAGATTTATGGTATCAGACAAATACAATTGAAAATGAATTAGAAACCACTTGATAATTGGTTAGGAAAGTAAATGATTTTATTACATTACAAAATCAATTACAAGGATGCAAAACAACGAATTTAACCAATCTGGAAATATTAAAAATTGGTTGAGACACGCCATCTATCACATCTACGTGACTCTCACTAAACACTTAAAAGCATATCTACTCTATTTTCCCAAGAGGCATGAAATGCAACATCTATGACATTCAGGCATGAAATGCAACATCTAACAGAAGCTCAATGTGGAATACTCTCTAAATTTCATTAATCTGAAGCATGAACTATTTACACAAGATTACAAAAGATACTTAACGCACAAGTACAATTCCATTTTTATTCAGGACGCAATTTCTTTTAAATAACAATAAAATTGTAGTGCTAGACGAGGGGTGATTCCTCTCAGACAAATGCCTCGATTAACATCATTATTGAATGGATTGTCAGACTCGTCATCTATTTCCACATCATAAAGGAATCCCCTGACCTACCCATAAACAAAAATAAGAGGATCCATAAGAATATAGGATAAAATAAAGGTGACACATTTTTCATTCTCTGCTACTAAAATCCTTATTGATTGAGAATGCCACGAGACTATCAGCTCATCACTATCATAATTATATTGATATAACCAAAGTATCTCACTATATCATTAAACTGAGAACGCTACAACTCCAATGCCACCTTTGATGTAAAGGGAAAAATTCGATAAACCATGATTGAAACAATATAATTCATAATTAGCATGTATAATACAGCAAGCCAATCATACTGTATCTTCTGCTAATTCAAACGAATACACCACATACCTTATACTTCGCGACCTCTTCGCTGACTTCCTTCAAATCTCCCTTAGTGAAGATCAACCCAACGTTTCCCTACACGAAAGCAAACAACCTATTAAACCATTTCAACATTCAAATCCAAAACAAACCCAAATCAACTAATCAATCAATAAACAAACCCAAACCCAATACTAGACATACCACAAGGAGGGGAATGAGATTGAGGAAGGCAGTGTTCCCTGTATTATCAGCATGAAGCCTGACACACCTCTTCATCAAAGTGTTCTTTCCCATCAACACAACAGAGTCCTCACGAAGACCCCTTCGAATGTTCTGCAACTGGTTCGAACCGACGTTATCGGCGGCCACCACCAAGATCTGAGTGTACTCATCCATGAGCTTGCAGAGCTTCCCATCGTAGATCACTTTCTTGTCCATCTTCGACCCCTTTGGTGCCATTGCTTCTTTAGATTTCAGTGACTAAGTAAGTAAAACACAAAGAAAGGTTAGGTTTTTTAAGAACAAAAGGAGGGCCAAGACGAAGCGTGGCTTGTCAAGGCGGACGACTGAAGCGTCTCTTTAACCTCTCTCGTGTTTTGGTTAGAAGGAAGAAAGAAAAAAAACCTAGAAACTGAAAACCCTAAATGAGAGAACACAGGAGGTAAAGTGGTGGAGGGTAGCGCTTTATAGTGGGAGAGATCATGGAGATGAGTGCTGCGAGATCTGAACGAAAACCTAGATCCGACGGCTGAGAAGGTGTCAAACGTATTGGTCTATTATTCAATGGCTGGGCCTAATTGTGTGCTCGAGCTGAACAAAGGCATTAAAGCCCAAACCCAATCAATTATATGCTCTATCCTTGGGGGAGAATTCAATCCGAGAACCCAGCCATTTTTTTGCCAAGTTTAGGCATTTTTACACTTCTACCCCTATTATAAATTATATTTGTAGTTGTGTTTTAAAGATAATGGGTAAAATTGTAAAAAAACACAAACCTGATAAAAAAAAAATGATTGTGTTTCTTAGCTGCCTAGACTTACTGGGGGAGAGAGTGAAACTATGAAAGTGTGACCAATTTTCCCAGTCCTTTTGCTCAATAGCTAAAAGGGTGTTTATTTTTGCTTCTAAATGGAATCAGAAGTTTTAATAAAAAGTGGATCACCTTGTTTATAGTGTTTGTTTTTTATTTTGATCATAAATTCTACTTTTGATTGGAGTAAGCAATAGGGATGTGCTGGTGTCAAAACTTATTCCAATAATAACCTTAACCTAATTTTGTCCAATGAACATTTTAAAATTATTCCAATGAATATTTGATGCACAAGGAACCCGAGAAAACTGATAGTGAACAACCACAATTGTCTAAAGTATTTGGATCACGTGAACAAACCGATATGGTTAAGTAACGAGATTGTACTGCAAACGAAATATTAGTAAGTAATTTCATTCCATAATTTTTTAATATATACTTGGTGATCTTTCGATATTCTTGTAATGAAATGTATTGTAACATTATCTAGGATTTGAATAATTATTGGGTGTAATTTTAACAGCAGTATTGGGGCAAAATTGTCAAACAATTCTCATTTAGCACCTAAAAACAAACACCTTTTAATTTTACAGCTTTTAATCAGCAGCTCATTCAAAAACAAAACAAACAAATCGTTCAGAAACTCGTTCAGAACTTCTAACTCTAGTTAGAAGTTAGCTTCTAAGCACTTAAAAAAATAAACGCCCTTTAAGATTCAAAACTATAGGAGGGGTGGACACGGGACGGGATGGCCTCATCCCGGTCTCATCTTATTTCTTTGAGATCGGTATGGGATCTGGATGGGATAAATATCATCCCGACCTCGTCTCATCCCAAACGAGTTCAGGACAGGATTAGTAGGTACTGAAGATGAACCATTTCATATTACAAGTGTTTATATACATTATAATCAAATATAAAAAACATCATTTTTTATATTTTTTTTCTCAAAAACCTAAAGTGGATATTATGACCTTAAACAAATAATGAAAGCCAATATACAATTGTATTACACAGTGTTTTTTTGAACTGTATGCATTCAAAGGAGTGCACAATGTTAGATCAATAAATGAAGATCTCTTCAATGCTAATGGAATGATGTTTTACAAAGAAGAAAAAAAAAAAAAAAAAAAAAAAAAAAAAACAACAGAGATTGGTTTCACATTGACCTTCAATGATTATTAAATGAATTGGTTACGGTTTGCAATGTTCCACTATCACAGTAAGACAGTAAGTTGACTAAATTCTAACCGAAGTGAGACTTAATTAAAATTTTAATATGTTAAAATTAATAAATTATCATAATAAATATTAAATTAATAAGTTAAGGACGAGGTAAGCGGGATTAAAAACTTTATCCTGATCTCATCCCATTCTAGATCGAGACGGGACGAGATCGGGATGAGTTTGATCAATCCCAAAAGAACTCGACAAAAATCGGGACGGGATTAGGATTGCGGGATGGGATGCCCACCCCTATTCAAAACGAGCCCAAATTGGCCATTGGTTGATTTGATCATCTAACCATAGTTAAAATTAATTATTTTATAAATCATAATTTTTAAGGAAACTAATCTAAAAAAAAGAAAAAATTTGATATTTAGTCTAATCTTTATTTCTTTATTTTTAACTCCACTTTCTTTATCTTATCCAAGAAACTCAACTCCACGCCTCAAAAACCCCATAGGCAACACAAGAACTAGGGTTGTTAATTGGTCTATGTAAACTAACCGAATCGAGCCGAAAAAGTCGAAACTGAACGAAAATCGAAACCAATTTGCCAAAATCGAACCGAGTCAAGTTACTTCGGTTCGGTTTCGATTTGAGTTTTTTTCAGTCCCGAATAAATCGAACCGTATCAATTTTTTATTTTTTAACTCCCAACCCCAACACAAATAGCTCAATTCCCAACCCCCATCCACCCCTATTTAATTCCCAAATCTCAGCCCCATCAATTCAATTCCCAACCCACACACCCCCATTTAATTCCCACCTACTCCATTTTGTTCAACTAAGGTGAATATATAGATATTGGATCCAACTAGAGAAGTAAATAGGTACTCCATGTATATCATAGATATAGGTGGAGTCTGGTGTGCTAAATTCATTATTGATAATCTTGTAAATGAACTTTGTTTCAAGACTTTATTCGGCTTTGTTGTTGAAAGGAGTTTCAGTTGGTTTTATAACAACTGGATACAAATGATCTCCATGTGATCTTGGTCATCTTGTTGTAGAGTTGTTGTATATATATGTTAAAAACCTCCCAACATCACCAGAGTTCATCTTCGCCGAATAAGTCACCACGCAGCGCCGCACATGGTCGGAGAGCATCGGCTACTACAAAGGCAGTGGATACCTCTCCGGTGCCATCCTCGGTGCCGCCAAGGGTTCCGTAAAGGGATCAAATCTGTCGAGAAAGGTGGCTCTTTGAAGCTCGAGCTAAATCGGGTCTTGAATTTCGGCGGCCAGGTTGGGCGGAGGTTCGGGAACTCGTTGGGCATCGTGTGTCTGAGTCTGCTTTTCTTTTTGTTCGACTAATTTTCTTTGCATTAGCACTATTGGGGGTTTTGTCAAATTGTATGATCATTCAAGCTTGTTTAATCATAATGCAATAATGCTAATATCTTTTATCATAATAGAAAAACTGGTATAATCTTGTTTTTTGTTTTGGATAATATAATCTTGTTGAGGTTCAAATTTTATTTTAAATCTGTATGTGTGAAAAGGTTTATCTTTGTGTTTAGGTCTAACTGTATGGTAATGGCAACGCACAATTATTTCGGTAAGAATAAGAAAGGGGATGGAAAAAATAGAAAATAAAAAAGAAAAACCGAAACAAATCGAAACTGAAACAAACCAAAACCGAACCGAATTGGTCGATTCGATTCGGTTATGGGTTTCTATTTGAAAAATCAGAAAACTGAACAGAACAAAAAACTGAATCCCAAGTTCGATTCGGTTCGATTTTAATTCAATTTCAAACCGATTGAACCGATTAACACCCCTAACAAGAACCTCTGTAAAGTATATAGATGATGCAAAATATACAAGCAATAAAAATGTGAACGTTTTTTTATTTGTTTATCTAAAATTCTCAGTTAGTTGGCTAAACTAAAGGCCTGGAGAAAAATGTGAATGTAGATGATTTATTTTTTGTAGTTCTTGTATTTCATTCATTACATTATTTGTAAAGTTTGTTTTGTGTGTGGTTTGTAGAATTTCTATAGGAAATATGAAAAAATGGAGATAGAGAGCAAAACAAGAAAATGGAGAGAAAATATTGGGAATTATTTTTGTATATTACTTCCCTTAAACATTGGGATTATTATAATAGATTAATTTAACTATGATTAGTTTATCAAATCAATTCAACGTCCAAGATTGCAAGACCATGTGACCCTGATTACTACAGGGTTGGCAAATTCTGATACATTCAAAACCTACATTCATTTTGACATCAGTGATGCGACATGCTCTCATTGGTTTATATTTTTTGACTTTTCCACAATTCACCTGATCAAAACATGATATATCAGCGAATGTTAGAGTATAATTTTCCATTTTTCCATCACTCACAAGAATTGAAGCCCCCTCCCTCCCAATCGAAATCCACCGAATCTATTTTAGTTCGCATATTTGTTTCCATGTTATAGGAATGTAGCATGACTCACTGTATTGCAAGAACAACACGCAGTGACGCAGACTCTCCATCACCTCAATCTCATTTGTTCTTCTTCACATTAAGTGTGGAGTTCATATTGAACAGATTCAAGACAGATAAGTGGCGGGTGCATACAAAATCAATGTTTGTATCTCTTGTTACACACCATAAATTCCCAAAATATGATTCTACCAAATATTTGTGCGACGACAAGCCATAATTTATCTCCTTATCCGGTACAGGCCCAAATATCAATTTTACCAAATATGGAGGAAAAAAACCACCAACATAAAGGCATCTCAAACAACCTTCCCATAAGGCTATCTAAGTTTAATAAATAGTATAAATTATGGAGCTCCTTGCTCATTTTATTATTATTATTATTATTATTATTATTATTATTATTATTTTGCATTTGTTTTCCAATAGACTATCCAAACTCACTCCTAAAATTTATATTATATTGCATTTTTATTTCCTCATATTTAAAGTGGGTGAGATCTTTCATTTAAAATTAGTTTAAATTGTTAAAAAAAAAAGGAGTGGAGTCTGCAAAAAAAATTTAAAATTAAAAAAAAAATAAAAATAAAAAAAAAATATATATATATATATATATATATTAAACAAAAATTCAAATAGTTGAAGGCTAGCAACATTTAATTTGTGGGGAGAAGATCCTTGGAGGCTCCCCATGCCACTTAGGATAAGAGTCCCTCCCGAGAGTTTTTGGAGCATTTTTTTTCATCCTCCTCTCCTAATAGTCATATTCACTCTCATCCAATACTTCTTCCTCTCCTTCATGTAGCCGCAGTGAATACTCCTCAAAATATTTATATTCTTCTTCCTTTGGCTTTTGCCCCTCAAACTCATGCTCATTATCCTTTCATACTTGTGTTATTCGAGTCATAATTGTTCGATTTCAAGCAAACCACGAATATAGCAAGATATATAATTCATGTTGTCGCGGTGAATACTCCTCAAAATATTCGTATTCTACTTCCTTTGGCTTTTGTCCCTCTGACTCACGCTCATTCTCTTTCGTGCCTGGTGTTATTCTAGTTATAGTTGTACGATGTCAAGCAATCTATGAACATAACAAGATTCTAATCGGGAAGATTTTGAGGGAAAATGAGACAGGGCCAACAATCGGGATGCTCACTCATTTCTCTCAAGGTATGTTTTCACATGTGTTTTGATATCACGTTATCTTTATTAATCATTAAGACTTCAATTTATTGTCCACTTGCTCCATTAATATATATTACATATTATTATTAGACCATGGATGACTCGAACACAGTGATATCATCTCGAACTCGAAAGGGAAGGGAATCTCAGACAGAGATTCCACGTTTCCCACTGACTCGAACGGGAAGGGCATTTCACTTGGAGGTTCACCCGTGCGGAAAGAAGCAATTCAGAAGGGTAATGATTTTTTTTCCCTTCTGATTTTATAATTCTTGTCTGATAATCAATGTATAATTTATTTGACTTCTCAGATTTCCAACATGGATTTAGGAATAGGGTACAAGACCAATATGTGGAGGAGGTAGCAATTCCTCAGTATAATGGGGTGTTGAATACTCCTCGTAATATTGTCGCAGTGAATAGTCCTCAAAATATTTATATTCTTGTTCCTTTGGCTTTTGCCCCTTATGCTCATACAAATTATCCTTTCATACTTGATGTTCTTCAAATCATAATTGTACGATTTCAAGAAAAGTTGAGCAAGCTTTTTCACGTTTTTGCAGGTAGAAAAACCCTTATCACAGTTTGATGGATGTCGAGGAGCCCTAAAAACACAATCACTTCTTTTTTATTTCCTTCTCACTCACTTTTTCCCCACCTTTATGCTTCTTCACTCAAACGACGGGGCAACATGAACTTTCCCATCGTCTAGATTCAACATGCGGACGCATCACTAGCGTGTTCGCTCTGTTCATGTATTTGTTACTAATTTTTTTATCTTCTGAATCTCATCCTTAGTTATCAATTCGGAATACGGACAAAAGTTCGATTATAAAAAAATGCAATAATTTGATTCGTTAAATATTCAGTCAAATATATGGAAGAAATTAAATAGTCGATGAAGTATACATTTGTGTATAATACAACACCACGTAAAAATTTTGAAACAAAAAAATTCGTCATAGATGTGATAAATAAATGATTATGAAAATAATGAATTAACCGAAGGCAACGACTACTCCACACCACCATTTCCTCTTTCCACACCATTATACTCTCCCACACCACCTACTTTCTTTCTCACACCACCTATAAAAACAAAAACCTAATATTTTCTTCTCCTCACCATTCAAATCGACAAACGGTTCCTCCATTCCCCATTCGAAATCCTCACTCTCACACATTCAAATCTCTTCTGAATCTCTCCCCATACTAAAATCTCTTGCAAATCTCACTCGAAAATCTCTCAAAATCGATACCCTTACATATCAAAACCCTCAAACTCTCCAAAATGCAACAACTAAAAAATGCCACTTCTCAAAGTGCAAAACGCATATCTCTTACGAGTTACGATAAACATAGTGTCTTCACTTTGTAAACTTCGAAAAAATACATTTGGAAAATATTTGTTTAGAATCTTTAAGTTTTGTAAATCTATGGTTCACAAGACACCTCCATTACATACACTAGACACCCATAATTCACATTGGATGCTTTCAAATTTTGTTGATAAAGCAATGGATTAGTTTGGCATGATGTGCAATATTTTCAGACACAATGCGACATCATGCCAAAATAATGTCTGAAAACATTGCGACAAAGTGTAGGTTCGATGCGACAATGCGAATAAGGCCATAAAAGAAAGATTGATAATTTTTTTTTATGAGAAAACTCAGTTTCAGCAAAAAATGTGTATATTTTTTGTCTGCTCGCATGGAACAATGCAGGCTATTTGACAAAGCCCGCAGAGTTCCAGGCGGACTTATTCAGATACTTCGCAGAGTTCGAGACGAACAAACATTTTTTCAAAAAATTTTCCTGTTCGCAAAGAGCAATGTGGGGATTTCCAAATTCCTCACATGGTTCCCCGCGAACATAATTTTTTTTCAAAAAAAAAACTCCTATTCGCAGTGTACAATGCGGGATAGTTGCAAAATCTCGTAGAGTTCCAGGCGAACAGAAAATTTCAGCAAATTTTTTTCGGACAGATTTGCGCGACTTTAGTAAAATGACCATAACTTGTTCATTTCAAAACATTTTCAAGTGATTCAACTTATGTTTATTAGATAATTCAGAGTACTAAAATTTTTGTGCGTGGATGAGCTTGAGAATCGATCTTGATCAAGCATATAAATTGGCTGAAAGCCAGAGACACTATCCCATTTTCACTGCAAGACAAATTTGCGCGACTTTAGTAAAATAATCATAACTTGCTCATTTCAAAATTATTTTTCAAGTGATTCAAGTTGTGTTTATTAGATAATTCGTAGTACTACAACTTTCGTGTTTTGATTAACTTAAGAATCAATATTAATTGAGAGATTAAATTGATCGAAAGTTACCATGTTTTGCCATTTTTTTGCTTTGAGTTTGGGTTTCACTGTTAAGTTATGCATATTTATTGCTGGTGTGAGTCATCATCATCATCAAAGCCCATTCCCGAGATTTTCGGGGTCGGCTACATGGATTTTGGTTCTCCAAGCAATGCGATCTTCCCACATTTCCTCACCTAATCCAAGCTCAATGATATCTTCATTCACCGTCTTCATCCAAGTTTTCAACGGTCGTCCCCTCTGTCTACACCCTCCATTAACTTGCCAATCTAAACATTTTCTAATTGGCGCCGTGCTTGGTCTCCTCCGCACATGACCAAACCAAGTTAAACGTCTTTCTCTAATTTTTTCCTCTATGGGCGCTACACCTAAGTATCTCCTAATTCTTTCATTTCTAATTTTATCCTTACGAGTTTTACCACACATCCACCTTAACATACGCATTTCTGCTACTGCCATCCTATGTGTATGTTGTCCCGTAGTAGCCCAACATTTTGAACCGTATAGCATGGCTGGTCGAACAATTGTCTTATAACATTTCCCTTTTAGCCTTGCAGACATCCTTCTATCGCATAATACTCCTGACGCCATTCGCCATTTCAACCAATCAGCTTTAATCCTGTGGTCTACATCTGCTCCAATAGCCCCATTCTTTTGATTCTGTGAGTAAGTAAAAAAAAAAAAAACCTCAATGGTGGTGTGAGAAAGAGGAAATGATAGTGTGAGGTAGTCACTACCTTAACCGGTTGAAACCGAACCAACCAAACCAAACCGCATATGAGTAGTATGTCCCTGTTTTTCCCTAATTACCCTCGCAGAAAACCTAAACCAAATCACTCCCTCCCTCTGCGCCTGAAATAAAAACTCCCCTCAGCTCAGTTCAGCGTCTCCTCTCTCGCTCTCTCTCTGCTGTGCCAAGCACCGACGGCCATCATCAACGGCCCTCCTCTCTCTCCCTCTTATAATTGACCACCCTAATCTCTCTCGTCTTTGTGCCAAACTCCCTTCTTTCTGTCTCCCCTTCTCTGCGCCACCGCAGGTCCGCAACCTCCCTCCCTCCCTTCTTCTCTCTTATTCAGTGCATTATTGAACAGGCGAACATCACCAACCTCTCCAGTCTCTCATTTCCGTAGTTCGTCATTGATTGCTGCCTTTGAAGTCTCGATTGGGTTTCAAAGGGTTTAATCGATCCATCTCCATAGGTCACTGCCAACTGGTATTTCTCGAATCTGGCAGAAATAGATGCAGACAATACTTATTTCTCGAATCAACTGGTGTTTTGTATTGATAATCAACTGGATCAACTAGAGCAGTGGCACAGAATCAACTGGTTCGTCCCAATTTCTCTAATCAAGTTCGGTTTGGTTTTGGTCCAATTTCGGACCTACCGAAACCATTAACACTCCTAGCTACAATGTATTTTATTTCAATAGTGATTTTGATTTAATGTTTTGTTTTTATACTATCTGCTGAGTTACAATTACACTAAAAAATTGACCTTTACTTGCAATATTCAGTATAAATGCTAATGTCTAGCTGCAAAATGCACGTTCCAGTGTTGAGAAGGCTAGGCTGATTTGTTTCAAGTATTGGGTTCTCATATTTTGCATATCTTAGGCAGTCATTCACTTGATTCATCAAGTTTGTTATTTGAATCATGATTGTATTTCTATAATGGGATTTTGAAGATACTGAATTTCTTGTTTGGTTATATATGAATGTTATGTAGATGTGTCACCGATGATGCAGTGGTGAACAACGTTGGTGACAATATTTGATTGGAGAGGTTTCAAATCCAAATCGGTAGCTGCCTGGTGATTTGACCCGACTTTGGTAATTTGTTATAGGATTTGTACAAAAGATCAAAGTCATTTCTGACAGTATTGGTTTGTGAAAGGCCTGAACAAGTTTGGTGCACCTCAGGTCAATTACTATCCTCTTTCTCGTTGTTTGATATATTGTTATATTTACTCTATGAATTAAAGAATCAAATGCATGTCCAATTTGGTTGAATTTTCTAGAAGTGGAACCTAAGGAAGTTAATTTGGTTCTATTTGTTGAAGGGTGGTTTTGATTTTCGGTTTTGAATGTATTTTGTTTACTAAGTAAAGTGAACCGTTTATGAATAAAACGACATATCTACTATAAGAAACATATTGAAGAAAACGTGGAACACAAAAGAATATCTTCCACTTTTTCTGGGAGTTTTATTGCTTTGCAGATGCGATTGAAAGCGGCAGTTTCCTATCCCAAGTGTTTCACTGTATTTTGTAAATCTGTGAGAAAAGTATTTATAAGATATCATTTATGATTTGGTTATGGAAATTGAAGTTACATCATATATGTTTAGTGCTGCAATTCGTTTGTGTGTAATGGATGTTACATAAATTTTTATTTTTTAGATGTATGAGAGGGGAACCATTTATTGACAACTGGAAATGAGCAATAACTTGATGCAATTAGAAATGAAATGGAAATGATTTAGCTTCCTTGCTGGCATACCCAAACTGGATAGAGTAAAGATACCATTTGAGAGGTACAAGTTTCAGCATATTTCAGTGTTGGTATAACTCCAAAGGACGGTGAAATGGACATAAAGGAATTCGTGAAAAGTAACACAATGCTTAGAGTAAGGAGGGTAACAATGAAGCTAAATAAAACAACGCGAGATATAGCTGCATATGTTGATATCTTACATATCTCATGGAAAATAAGCATGTGAAAGTATTTTTTAATTTTTGATCAACATGTTGGTGTGGACATTAAGGTAAGTAGAGGGGATTTTTTGTAAGAGGGGGAGGGGGGAGATGAATCTTGTTGTAGCGGGAGGCCTTTTGGAAGGAAGGTGGGCCCTAGAAGAGTTTGACGAGATACTTTGGAAAAAAAAAATAGTAGGCATAAATAAGGTTTAGAGCTTAGAAAGTACAAAAAGACCATCTTCTCACCATATTTGATATGCGAATTTCGAGCGGTCATGAATCAGGTGAATAATGGGGCAAAGATCTATTTTTGGAGAGATGTAGGGGTTGGAGACAATCCGCTAAAGCAACTCTGTGGTGAAATTTTGAATATATCTCGCAGAAAATCATGTCTGGTGTTACAATTTGCAAGAGTTGAGAATGTTGTGCTAGTATGGGACCTATCACTTATAAGGGTGCTAAGAGAATGGCAATCACTTATAGTTATGTTGATGGATCTCATTCAAGAGAGACAACTCAATCATTTGCTTGACTCCTAGGAATGGGACTCCAAGTTGAAAGTGTTATGGTGAGGAAGAGTTATGTTTTCCTCACTGCCATCCACATATGACAAACACGGGTGCCTTTGATTTTAAACTTTTGTTTTAAAAATCAGCCTAGGGGCTAGTCGGCTGGGAAACCTTAAGCGGGCTAGGCAAGTTTTTGAAATATATATGTTCTTATTTCCAGTTCGAAAAAAAAACAAAACAAAGACTATTTTTGTGTTACTCATTAACTTATATGCTATTATACTTAATTTTTCGTGTTTATACATTTTGCATATTTATCATGGCATTGAATTGGAAATTATTTATATGCTATTATGCTTAACTTTTATAAATTCTAATATGAAAAATCGCCTAGGCCTTGACTAGGCTTCTGAGCGGTAGTTCCCTACTCGCTGCCTGCCTACGGATTAACGATTTTTAAAACCTTGATTTTAAAGCTCTATTATTTTGGAGAAAAAGACTCCAAGGGAAAAACTTCTTATTATGCTCCATAGCTCATAGGGAAACTCTAAATATCAAGAATTTGGCTCTCCAAAATACAACATTACAAACAAATGTTGTTTGTGTGATAAAAAAACTGGAACCACGTGAACACCCATTTTTTACATGCCCCCCTTTATATAGAGATATGTAAATAATGTCAATGGCTTGTGGTGACCACCGCTCAAGAGAAAATTTTCGAGGGCTTTATTGGAATTCTACATTGATTCCTATAACCAGTTCCCTTTCACATTTCTGAAATCATCATGGTTTTGAGCAACTGCCAATGCAATAGGATGATATAAGAGACATCATCGTCTTTTGGATACTGATGGGAACCACACAAGCACTCTTAGAGACATCCTCTAGCATGGAGCTATTTAAGGCTTGAATTTGACAGTTGATTTCTACAACTTTCATCTTTATTACTGTTGGAGGGGATTTGAATACTTTGTCTATTGCTATGGATGGCAAAGTTGGTAACTCACCAGTCACCATGGAAATAATCAGGGGTGTAAAAAAGTAGAAGGGTAAAAGCATATATGAGATGATATTTTAGAAAGTAATGAAGAAAAAGCTTTCTACTTGGAATGCAGGTTCCTGTCTAAAGTAAGAAGTTTAACCCTTTAGCCTCCCCATGTCTAAGAAGTAGTTATACCCTATCCCTCTTCCACAAGCATGATCAGGAAGCACATCAGAGATTTCCTTTGAGAACCACCTCACAATCCCAAAATATCATCTGAACTCATTGGTGGGTCTGTTCTTCAAAAAGTCAGGGGGTCTCTTGGGTATCGGGAATACCGATAAATATTGCTCTACCTGGTAATTGATTGTGGTGCTATGGGAATGAGAACTGGGCTTTATGGAGAATGATCATAGAAAGGTCTTTCAGAGTAGGTATAGCTCGAAATCTCTACATTGGTACACCTTATACTAACCATGTTAGTCAGACTTATGATTGTAGCCTTAAGATGGGTATCGCGAACAAAAACAGGCATTTCGAAAGAACATCTCATTCAAAGTTAAGTTGGGAGTTTCTGTAAAATTCAAGCAGGATGTCTGGTTATGTGGTACTTCCCATGACAGAACAAATTGGGTTATGTTAAACTACTAATGAATTTCGTATTCATGAGAATGGCATGGAAGTGTGGAATTTTCATCTTAGAATAGGGATAAATCATGGCGAAGGTGAGGGTATCATCAATCTCATCACTTCTCTCCGATGTGAAGTTCTCAATTTGGAGGATGTTAACTTAAATGGTTGTGGCCAGAAGTTAGCCGATCAGTTTTCTCATTTTTATATGAAGCTATCACATTCACGCAGTCGACTTCTAGTAGTTTTCGTGGTTAGGCTCTTATGGGAACTGGAAGTTTATTTGGATCAAAACTGTCCACCAAGAGTAAACTTCTTCGCTTGGATGGTGATTCATGGTAGAATGCTGATAATGATAATTTATGGAAGAGTAGGAATACTATTCCTAGGGATTCTACGAGGAAATAGAAAGGATGTCTACAGTTTGAGAGCGGTTTCTTTGATGGGATGGCCAACTGTTCAACAACCGGGCAGTTTGGCTTTGGAAGAGACAGCCCCATGCTCTGGCTTGGTGTGCTTGGAAAGAATGAAACAACGAAATTTTGAGAGAAATGGAATCAGTTTGTCAAACTATCCATTTGAACGACCAATCAGATGATGTATGTTTCTGGAATGGCAATTCAGGTTGGTTCTCAGTAGCACTGCCATATAAGAGTTTTTTCGGCCCTTTACTGCTGTCCAACAACCAGAGAGTGCGGCAATCTTTTAAAAATTACCGTCACGAGAAACAAATAGAGAAATTTCCTTTTTAATGGTACAACATTTAGGTTATTGTCATCTGTCAAAGAACACTAACGTCTTCAACAAAATAGGAAAGTGAGTTCTATCTAGAAACACGTTTGAGAGGCCAACGCTCTTCCATGCCACTCATCTTCAATCCATGTTATTGTTTTGTATCTTTTTATTGTGTCATTGGTGGCTGTACTTTCTCCCCTTTCTCTTGAATAAAATATGTTGATTCCCTAAAAAATAGACCAAATAATCTAAATCAAAGTCTGCTTAAGCACATTTCATAATTATATGAGTCGCACTGAACTCTTCTCTTCTCGACGAGTCAATGATTTGTGTTTAAATTATTCTCAATAAATTTATTTCAAAGCAAGTCTATAAAAGCATTTTATGTGCAAGTAAAACCTGTGCATATAACACAATTTCCTTTGCAAGGATTATGTGCAACCCATGTGCAGGGCATGTGGCTATTATATCCATAATTAATATGAAGAGGATTTACTCTTATTTAGGTGAAGGAAGACAATGTACATGCTGATCATCATCTCAAAATAAATAATTAAAACAAAGGGTGTTGGAGTTTAGGAAAAAAATGGTATTTACTAACCCAGGAGAACCTCCTTAGTTCTCACTGAATGACCCTATTAAGTTTAATTTTTTTTGTTTTTTAATTTGTTTGAGTTGAAATTTTCAGGACAATTGTGGATTAACACCAGAAACATTGTGATAAAGTTTCAAGCCATTTTGACATCGTTCCTTGAGATACGTGTTTAGGTCATCGCTATTAAATATCTTGATAGACAGTGTTTAATGACCACCCTTTCAGGTGGTCTTGGACAATGGGTGCTAGCTTGTTGGTAGGTCGGCTTGTGTCGAGCTCAAGGTAGGCCCTCGCTCACTTCGTGATATTAATAGAGAAATTCATTTATCCCATTTAGTGCGAATCTCGAGGCATATATGTCGAAACAAGCCGAAACTTTGATACATTATTTCTATTGTTGGTCTTTAATTTTTTTCAAAATTTCAGCTCAGACGGAGCTCAAATGATATAGTTTTCATTTAGTCACGCATATGAAGGGTCTTTAATTTAAAATGAAAGCCAAGGGGTCCTCCTCGATCACTAATGTGCCAATACCTATGAAAACAATAATAAAAATGAAATTGAAGTATTGTAAAAGATTTTGTATATTGTCATTCCGGGCCAAACACCTACCTGATGTTGTGACAACGCTCTTTTGGAAGAGTTTGTGCAACATATACGGAGGTGCTACTGGAGGAAGCCCTTTGGCTTGTCCACTGGAATTTGTTTGACTTTTGTTATTTATTGTTCTCCCAGTAAGCCTTCTAATCTTTTCTTAATGGAGAGTCTGTATTAATTGTTCTTCTATCCATACCAATCAGCAGAAAAGAACAAGCAATCTACTTGTAAAGCAGTTGCATAATTTTGTGTTTGTGAAATGGCACACTGACAAGTGAACTATATATCTAACAGATGTCTAATGATGTGCAAAATGGTGATGGGGGCGAGGTTCAGGCAAGCGCTGTTGACCCTTTGAAAGCCAGTGAAATACAAACATCATGGTATGATAGCTTGGTCCAACAGGCATCCATATATGGTATAGCTGCTGGTTACTGCATTTCTGCATCTCTGCTCTCTATTATCAACAAATGGGCAGTCATGAAATTTCCGTACCCTGGAGCACTGACTGCCATGCAGTACTTTACAAGTGCTGCTGGGGTCTTTCTTGCTGGAAGGGCGAACATTCTTGAACATGATCCACTTGACCTTCGAATTATGTGGCGCTTCCTACCAGCAGCTGTGATATTTTATCTCTCTCTCTTCACGAACAGTGAACTTCTCCTCCATGCCAATGTCGATACCTTTATTGTCTTTAGGTCAGCAGTCCCCATTTTTGTTGCCATTGGGGAGGCACTATACTTGCAGCAACCCTGGCCTTCAATCAAAACATGGATCTCACTTGCCACCATCTTTGCTGGAAGTGTGCTTTATGTCCTAACAGATTACCAGTTCACCCTAACAGCGTATACCTGGGCTGTGGCTTATTTGATCAGCATGACTGTAGACTTTGTCTATATAAAGCACGTGGTTATGACGATTGGGCTGAATACGTGGGGTCTTGTACTCTATAACAACCTTGAAGCCCTGCTCCTTTTCCCTTTGGAACTGCTTATAATGGGGGAGTTGAAGAAGATAAAACATGACATTGCCGATGAGTCTGATTGGCATTCATTTGGGGTTATTCTACCAGTGGGATTGTCATGCTTATTTGGCTTGTCCATTTCATTCTTTGGGTTCTCTTGTCGTAGGTCGATATCAGCAACCGGGTTTACTGTATTGGGTATAGTTAACAAACTATTGACAGTAGTAATAAATCTTGTCATTTGGGATAAGCATTCAACAGTGGTGGGTACAGTTGGATTGCTGATTTGTATGGGTGGTGGGGTGATGTATCAGAGGTCCACAAGTAACAAGCCCAAGGTTCCTGTAGTAGAAGAGAAAGCACCAGGAGACGAGGAGGAACAAGGTCTTCTCGAAATGCAGCCAGGCCAAGAAAATGACAACAGTGAAAAGGAAGTTTTGAAGTCTGGAGAAGTGAAATGACGGTGAGTTCACTGCTTCCTTTTTATTTTTTCCTCTAAAAGTTCACAGATATAGCTAATCACTCAACTAGATATAGCTAATCACTCAATTGACTTTTTCCATATTCATTCATTTAGCAGATTTGGTGTAACACCCGTACTTTTTACTGATCCTAATATATATTTTTGTACATAAAGTGTTTCAATTTATTATTTTTAGTTTCTTGTTAAAATAATATGAATATTCACATGTAGTAGTCTCGTGTCCATGCATGTTTGTTGTGTTGCTTTATATGATATGAAATTTTTTTATGAGTATAAGTTTCGAATAATTTATCATCTGAAAATGTATTTTTAAAACCAAATTTCGTTTGCCAAGTCGTATAAATTTTTTTCTTACAAAAATTCACATGACTGTCTTAGCTTTCGAATCTCGGGACGAGATTCTTTTGAGGTGTGTATATTATAATATCTACCTAATTAAAAAATGTAAATAATACTTATTTATTAATTTGTGACATATACTAAAATTTTATATAATATAAAAAAAATTGATTTGTTTGCAGTTGCTAATTAGAATAAAAATGTGGGGTTAGTTTATAAACTTGTGTTATTTTTTTTATTGGGCTTGGGTTAGGACTCATATGCAGATTTTGGATTTTGGCTATGGTTGCATTAGGTTTAACATTGAATAGGTTTTTGCTAAATAAAGGGGGTGCACATATACTTTATAAAACCCTAATCTTTATGGTTTTCTTTACTAAATTGTTTGGTTTTGTGTTGTTGGTAGCAAAAAAAAGTGACTTAATGGGAGAAAAGAAGGGCTTGCTTTGCTTTACATTGCTTAAGAAAAAAAAGAGGAAAAAAAGAGAAGAGAAAAGAAAAATAGAGAGAAATAAAGATGATGAAGACAAAAGAGAAGTAGGGAATGAAAAATTGAAGAAGAGAAAATAAAAAGAAGAAAGAGAGAAAGGGAAAAAGAGAAAGAAAGAGAGATGAATGTCATCTCCAATTAAAAAAAGGACAAAGAATAAAAGAATATGAAGAAGGGGAGGACGTGCGTGAGCACGTGCGGAAAAGGTTTGCGCATGGTTGAATTTTATTTTTTATTTTTGTGAGGAGACCAAGCACGGCGCCAATTAGAAAATGTTTAGATTGACAAGTTAATGGAGATTGGAGGGTGTAGACGGAGGGGACGACCGTTGAAAACTTGGATGAAGACGGTGAATGAAGATATCATTGAGCTTGGATTAGGTGAGAAAATGTGGGAAGATCGCATTGCTTGGAGAACCAAAATTCATGTAGCCGACCCCGAAAATCTCGGGAATGGGCTTTGATGATGATGATGATGATTTTTGTGAGTTTTCTTCATTCTAAATGATATTTTTATTAGTGAGTTTTCTTTTCACAAATTGAAAATTTGTGAAATTACCATTGCGCTTGAATCTTCCCACTTTGGGCTTGTTTATGGACTATTTGTTTACTTTTATGGTATGCAATATCTTTTATCTATATAGACATGGATGTTTGATGACCAAACCCTTTAATCACTTCTCTTAGATTTTATTTCATGCTCTATGATTATATCTTGAGTATATAGTTTTAGTAGGGAAGGTTATATAAATTGTATGATGATTTTTATTAATATTTTATGTTCACATCTTCATCACAGAACTTTACTTTTTATAAGGATTAAATCCTCTTAGTTTTTATTGATATGTGGGTATGAACTCAAGTGATGACCATAAAAGATAACTTTGGCTTGATAAGACGAATAAATAAATAAATAGCTAAATGAACAAATAAATAAATAAATTGATGATACCCCGAGGTAATTATCATTCAATACATATGATTGTGATTTGTTTGCTTCATAAGACAAATTGGTGGTTATAAAAAAATAAAAATAAAAAAAATATCACACCCTACTACGTGCCTATGCCACTTAACAAAAATCATGTGATTCATAACAATTATGGTACATTAAATTCTCTTGAGGTTTTTGGTTATTTATTTATTTATTTATGTTATATAAGGTCAGAATAGGAAAAAAATAGTATTAAACTTTGGGATACCAAAAAATATGTAGTTTCTCAACGAGGCAAACGTGTCATACTAATAAGATATATCGTACCTAAAATAAATATTTATTTGAGCAATACTTACACTGTGAAGGTTGACCATGGTAAGTCTGACTTGCAAAAATGTTAGTAGACTTACCATCCTGCACGAAACGGTTGAAACCAAATGGATGAAATTTCTAAATTTATTATTATTCTTATTCTTATTCATCATGAATATTATTTTAACAGATATTTCAATACGTATGTGAAGTGTGAACAATTTACTTTCAACAAAGTACAACTCATAACCCTAATACATCATCATTGAAATATTAACAATCAAACATTGATTTTCCTCAAGGAAGACATATAGTTTTCATTCAATGATTGAATGAGCATTTAGTTTCTTCCCTCAAGGTATTCATATTATAAAATACTCACAACAAACATATTTACCTTAAGGAAGATATGTAGTTCTCATTCAATAATCAAATGAGCATTTAGTTTCTTCCCTCAAGCCAATCATGCATATACACAAAAACACCATTTTTTTTTTCACAATCGCACTCTCCTCCTGTGCCGAACACACCTCATCCAAGTATGTCTCCTTTGCCTTTGAAACCACTCGGAGCGTACATGTTCTAAGTGGGGTGCCACATCGAGGAACATGTCATCTCACCCAAAGATCGATATATGACAAGTATTTTCTAAATACTACACGTACTACCGAACTCACATGGAACGATGTTCCGACATGCAAGCAAATTTGCATACCAAACTTTATATACCATGTATACAAGCAAGTCTGTATACAAAAACACATTTTTTCATTTTTTTTTTCGGAGTTGTGGAAAATAACACAAAAATCAACTAATTCTCAAAACTCTTTTACTGTGACACTTTGTCGACCATAAACAAACCAATCACAATAGTAACCCATTCTTCTGGAAAATTAGCTTTTTAACAAAATGACGATAAAGTCCATCCAATAAAGCAAATTTATATTCCTTAGCAAGTCTATTTGCATGACAATAAAATTCGAGTCATAAGCGAATAATACAAATATAAATACACAATAACCATACAAATACCCAATACATCTTAATACTTCCCATATAAATTTCAAATCATTTTAATCAAGCTAAACTCAAACCACATTATAATCAAACTAAGTCCAGGTTGAGTTTCATTATTAAGGTACAACTATCCAGTCCATCCCAGACTTTTAAATAGTGGGTGAGGGCCAAATCTGTAAACATATTGATTTGTAAACAAAGTTGGGTCTAGCCCAAAGCTCACAAAATTTACTGGATAGGAAAAACTGTCAGCCCAAATGTTTGAAATCCAAGAATTTTGGTCATAAATTTATTGAATTTATTGTTCCATGTTATTTTGACTAAACTTAGTCCCCAATTAATACATCACATAAACCAGTGAGTCAACTCAGTGTCTTTATTATTCAAACTCTTAATCAATTGAATCAAACACAAAATGGGTATCAAGGTTTGTGACAATACAGAAGATTAAAATGAAACATCTTTGACTAAACCAAAGAGACTAAGATTACATTAATTAATTTGACATTCATATTTTCTTCAAATAAAGAGTTGACATAGTCAATAACTTTTCTTCTCTTCTTTCTATATAGATAAAGTCTAAAAAGTTGATTATTATCAATGTTCTCACATGGTTTAGTGGTTTACCAATTTAAATCCACAATGTCAACAAAAAACAAGTGTTACCCATGTCATCATGAAGAGCAAGATGAAGAGGATCCCAAAGTTTAATACTATTTCTTTCCTATTCTGGCCTTACATTACATAAATAAAGAAATAACCAAAAACCTCAAGAGAATTTGATGTACCATAATTGTTATGAATCACATGATTTTTGTTAAGTGGCATAGGCACGTAGTAGGGTGTGAATTTTTTTTTATATTTATTATTATTATTTTTTATAACCATCAATTTGTCTTATGAAGCAAACAAAACACAATTGAGTAAGTCTAGTTAGCTTTGTTTGCTAGCCTCTTTTGATCATTTTCTTGGCTTTTTTACATTTTTACCTATTCTCTTTAAAACACAGCCACAAACACCATTTATAGAAGGGGTGAAATTGTAAAAAAGCCAAGAAAATGTCCAAAAGAGGCCAGCAAACAAGGTTAGCTAGAATTGTTGAACATAATTATATGTATTGAATGATAATCACCTCGGGGTATCATCAATTTATTTATTTGTTCATTTAGCTATTTTTTTATTCGTCTTATCAAACCTAAGTTATCTTCTATGGTCATCACGTGGGTTAATACCCACATATCAATAAAAACTAAGAGGATTTAATCCTGATTAGAAGTAAAGTTATGAAGATATGAACATAAAATATTAATAAAAATCATCATACAATTTATATAACCTTCCCTACTAAAACTATAAACTCAAGATGTAATCATAAAACATGAAATAAAATCTAAGAGAAGTGATTAAAGGGTTTGGTCATCTAACATCCATGTCTATATAGATAAAAGATATTGCATACCATCAAAGTAAACAAATAGTCCATAAACAAGCCCAAAGTGGGAAGATTCAAGCGCAATGGTAATTTCACAAATTTTCAATTTGTGAAAAGAAAACTCACTAATAAAAATGTCATTTAAAATGAAGAAAACTCACAAATTTTTTATTTTTTTTCAACCTTGCGCAAACCTTTTCCTCACGCACGTCCTCCCCTTCTTCATCTTCTTTTATTTTCTGTCCTTTTTTTTATTGGAGATGATATAATCATCTCTCTTTCTTTCTCTCTTTATTTTCTCTTCAATTTCTCATTCCCTACTTCTCTTTTGTCTTCTTCTTCATCATGTCTATTTTTCTCTCTTTCTTTTATTTTCTCTTCTCTTTTTTTCCTCTCACTTTTTCCTCTTTTCTTTCTTAAGCAATGTAAATCAAAGCAAACCCTCTTTTTCTCCCATTAAGTCACGTTTTTGGCCACCATCAACACAAAACCAAACAATTTAGTAAAGAAAACCATAAAAATTAGGATTTTATAAAGTATATGTGCACCCCTTTTATTTAGCAAAAACCTACTCAATGTTAAACCTAATGCAACCATAGCCAAAATCTAAAATCTGCATGAGTCCGAGCCCAAACCCAATAAAAAGAATAACACAAGTTTATAAACTAACCCCACATTTTATTCTATTTAGCAAGTGCAAACAAATCAAATTTTTTTTTTTTTTATATAATATAAAATTTTAGTATATGTCTCAAATTAATAAATAAATAATATTTACATTTATTTAATTAGGTGGGTATTATATTTGGGTTACTGCATATTAGGGCTGGGTAGGTTCGGGTAACCGGCCCAAAAAGTAAAAATCGAAAACCAGCTCGAAAAATTTAAGCCCGTATTTATGAGGCCCGAAACCGAACCGAGTTGACCGGTTAACCGAATTTCGGACCGGTTTCAGGCCGATTTCGGTCCTTGAAGTTCAACCCAAAATGCTGAATTTATAAAGCCCACCTAGTCAACAGTGAATTAATCCCAAAGCCCAAAGTGCTGAATATATAAAGCCCACCTAGAAAGTGCTGAATTAATCCCATGGTCCTTGAAAGTGCTGAATTAATCTCTGAATTAATCCCATGGTCCTTGAAAGTGCTAAATTAATCCCATTGTCCTTGAAAGTGCTGAATTAATCCCATGGTCCTTGAATTTATAAATCCCAAAGCCCAAAGTGCTGAATTTTTTGGTTTTCCTACAAAAGAAAGCCCACCTAGAAAGTGCTGAATTTATAAATCCCAAAGCCCAAAGTGCTGAATTATATTTGTAAAAACAGAAAATTTTGGGTTTACAAAAATTTTAACTATTTAATCCGGGCCGGGCCGGTTACCTGACGGGCTTCAGAAATGGAAACCGAGGCCCATACCAGAAACTTCGGGCCGGGCCGAGCTTTTAAAACCGAAACATTTATATTTAATAAAAACCGATCCGAACCGACCCGATCGGTATGGTTGTCGGTTCGGTCCGGGCTTTCGGTCCTAATGCCCCCCCCTACTGCATATAGTATTTCATTACTAATTGAATTTGGATATAAGTTGACTTGATTGCCATATTTCACTTGAAAATGTAGGCCAAACGAATCCAAAGATTGAAGAATGATGATGCAATGTTGTGCAATGCCAATGATGAGATTCACAATCTTAGCTCATTGGGTTACCAAATAGATATCCGACCTGCCTCGAAAGGATAAGAAAGCGAATAAAAGTGGTTTCAGAGGTTGATGTTTTTTTATTACCCTTTTCTATTATTTATTTTTTTCACTCGCGTGAAAAGAACAAGCCTGGTTAACAACTGCATCTATTGACGATAAGGGCACACTGTTGCAACATTCAGAAGTGTATTGATTATTTAGTGTAGTAGTTGACCAGGGCGAAAACTAACAAATTGACAGTGCTTTTCAATGCTCTGTTTTTTTTACCTAAACAGACGGATTCTTCAATAGACAGGAACCGATAATTGTATTGTACGAGGACTTAAAGTTCAATTCATTTTCGCCCTACACAGGAGCCATTAGTTGTATTGTACGAGGACTTAGGTTCTGCACATATTTCACAGCTTCTGTACTCCCAATATTG
The DNA here is from genome assembly GCA_963556465.1 of Berberis vulgaris. Lineage (NCBI taxonomy): Eukaryota > Viridiplantae > Streptophyta > Magnoliopsida > Ranunculales > Berberidaceae > Berberis > Berberis vulgaris. The sequence continues at coordinate 103,310,697 of OY747124.1, read as the reverse complement.
TAGATAGCTGAAGTCTGAAGAGTAATCTTTGGCTATACTTCTTTAACAATGCCTGAATAATAATGTTTGGTATCACAGTATTGATTTTCTGACTCTCTTTTCGTGCAGTTGATATTATCTACTACCTTGTATTGCAAAGTACATTATTGAGTAAAGAATGAAACAACCTATTGAAAGATTAATTTGTCAGATTTGGAGGATTATAGTTCGTTTTTCCTTGCTGAGTGTGCTGGCCATCGCAAAGCTTCTCGTTGACTCTGTATTACTGGATTGAGGTTATTATGAGGGCATAACAGTGCTCTGTTCCTTAAGAGAGATATGGTTGATGTTAAAGTCTTTCATCTCACACTCTGTTTTTGTTCCTTGATGGAGTTCTCATTGCTCGTCCATTCGTTGAGACCCTAAACAAATTATTGGAGATTTCAGAGAACATATTATTTTTGCATAGTACAAGATAGTGTTACGAAAGCTCAAATCTTAATGACTTTTGAACTCTAAAATTTAGGAGAAAGACGATCGTGTTTTTGGGTATCTGAAGTTTTCAAACTAGAACCACTTTGTAGTTTTAAGTTTTTGGGTTAAAGTGATTCCATCATTCTTTGAAGATCAGATCACGGCAATTGCAAAACCTGATTTCCCCAGTGTAACACTTTTGCCCATTGCATCGAGTGCTAAACTTGCAATACATCTAGACTGGGACTTTGATACAAAACATGTAATAAACTGAGCTGAAGCTAATTGGTGGACAGCTAAGGAGAGAAGGGACAATATTTACACATGTAGGGTCCAAGAGGAACATTTTTGAGGCAATGTAATTCTTGTAAACTAATCATTACATCTCCCACTTAACACCAAATTTTATATCTAAGTTGACAAATTAAAAAAGAGAATCTTGAGTATGTAGAATGATGAACTGTGATCCACACAGGATTCTGGGCTTGTCAAAGGACTAGTAATAAAGAAAGTTGTTTGAATACTTTCACTAAAATCACACATTATATAAGATAAATGGATTCTAAAGCAAAAGAAAACTCATTGGGGGGGACAAAGAGAAGTGAGTTTTTATTTTATTTTAGACTAAGCTGAGTGTTTTGGACTTGGTAGTTGATGATGGTGGACTGAAATGGAATACTCAGTCCTTACACTGAGAAGACAAATCCCCTGGAATGGGGAGGTGGGGGCAAGCAATATTTAGGATTAGGGTTTTCTTTTCTTTTTGCAAAGTAAATCCTGTGTCATTAAGGAATCAAAATTTTGTTAGTCAATCCAAAAGTAATATTAGAATGAGTATGAGTTTGAAGATGATGTCTACATGAATTGTGAAAAACGTTATATTAGATGTTTAAACTAGATTAACATTGTAGGTTTTTGTTGGATAGTTCCACATGATTGTAGGATTATGACAAAAAGTAAGACTTGTAGGTCATTTTTCCTTCAAGTTAATGAAATAGTTAGTTAAAAATCGAATAATGAGAAAATTGATAAATGTACATCTAAAAACTTATTAGACTATCAATTTGATATAATATCAAGAAATTGTACAGAAATGACATTCCTCCCTTAGTGAGAGGTCTCGGAGTTGAAAATCATTATAGTCAAGAGTTTTATTCATGTAAATTTTAGGGATCCATACTCGGCCACCTTTTTCACAATGCAGTTGTCTTCGGTGATAACTTGTTTCATGGGAAATGAATACAGAGTAACGATGACGACAACAACAATAATAATAATAATAATAATAACTATAAAAGGGTTTATCTTTATAGTTTTTATTGAAATTTTAGTTTAGAATGCATATTTATAAAATTAATAAAAATTATATTTCCTTCCGGCCAACTAAACGTAGTTGGCAGTTCAAACTAGTCAAACAAAGTTGTTAGTAAATGAATGTATATTTACTCATTGATTATTATTATTATTATTATTATTATTATTATTATTATTATCTTTGTGTGTGATTGAAGCCAATTTATTATTTACATTACATGTATTATCTCTTTTAATTATGTTGACTAACACTTATGCTAATTGACCGAACGAAATTGTAGTTTATTTCTTTTAAAGATTTTGAAACCAAAATTCGTAAATTGTGTTTGATGTGTCAAAAAATCGTTTTCTCGTGAGTTTGACTTGCAAAACAGATGTTAGACTGCTAATGACTACCTTTTTGGTGGCCGAATATACTTCGATGCTTAAGTCAACAACTATGTTTGAAGAAGAAATGAAATCTGGACAAATTCAATTGAAGTTGCATACCTATGTCGAATGTTCCCTTTACCTTTTATAATAGTCGCGGTTAATTATCTACGTGACTTAAGCATATGAGGCGCAATAGAATGAGATGTTTCTCGTAACAGTCTCCTATTTAATGAAGATGCGTCCGTGGAGGCGTAACTCTCTTCACGACTCTTTTTTGTGCAACGTTCCTCTTCTTTATAAGAGAATTCGTGTTGGGTCTGGATTATGGTTCTGATTCGTTTGGGTCTGGATTCGGACTTCGTTTTTGTCTTTTCGTTAGTGGGCCCAGTCTGGGGCTCTGTGAATGACTTTATTCTTCCTAGGTTTTATGTACTGGCTCAACAGATTTGATGCTATATCTTCGTGATAGATGTTCTCTGCCACATATACGACCATAATGATCGGTCTTTTTTGATGTATCATCGGTGTTAATACCATCTTCTGTTTTTTTTTACCTAGAAACTGTGAATCTATCATTATTTTCCACCAGTGGAAACAAATAATCACATTTTCACACAAAGAAAGCATGCCGATGAGAAAAACAGGCGGGCATGATTAACCTGATCAGACAAAACAGCAAAAAAAATCCCTTTATCAAAGCCCATAACTTTAAAAAGGCCCTTTTGGTCCAATCGGCGTTAATAGTATAGCAGCTAAAAGTGCGCGTGTTTTGCTTTCAAAGTGTGGTGTGGCTCTCAAGTGCTCAAGTGGGGGGCCCTCATGAATCTGCTTAACCCGACATCCCAAGAACCTTCATGCACCCCAGTTTTTGTTGTGGGCACCCACCACCACAATCCCAAATAGAAAAGTTGATGGAAATGGAATATCTATTTCTTCAAGAATTTATTGAAAAAAATAAAAATAATTCCCCCATTTACTTTACTTAGTAGCAAGGATTGTGTTTTTGTTTTTCAAAGTAATTCCCATACATTGATTTTAAGAAATATTTCGTTGAATATAAAAAAACATAAATAATTTGATTGTAATTTTGAAGTTATCAATATAATTTTAACATTTTAAATTCTTACATACTATATAAGGAGTGTCACGAGACTTGTAATGTAATACAAACTACAAATTGCATAATACTCGTTTATATAGCAAAATTTTAATATAATGAATTAAAATACATGAAAATTGAAATAGTCACGATGAAAAAAATAAATATTTCAAATTTCAAAAGAAATTTCTGTAACTAAAACAAATTTATTTCGTGAAATTTCAACATTTTCGAGAAATCACATTCCTTATTTATTAATTAGATTTTCTATCATTTGGATTGAATATTTTCCTCTATAAAAACCTCCTCTGGTTTTGTTCTCCCTCTTTAACTCCACATTTCTCTATTTTTAATTCTCCAAACGGACCCCTTAGAATCCAATCTCGGAAGAAACTCCTCTTCTCCTTCTTCTTCTTGATCTACTTATTATTTCGCTTTGCGGGTCTCTCTGTTTTTTTTCGTTCTTCTAAATACTCTGTTTTCTCCATAGCGCTCTGTTTTTCGTCTCTCAAATACTCTGTTTCGGTCTCTGTTTACTCTGTCTCATAGTTTGTTGAGTTTGTTATGCGTTACTGACTTTTGCAATTAAATGGTGACTATATTTAGCAAACAAACAACACTCTTTCACTCTCTACATATTATTTGCACAGACTCACTTAAAAGTTTTTAAACACACTCTTTGTTTTCATCTCTATCTCTATCGCTTCGGAGAGACGCGCATTTGTCATAAAAACATAGCTCCACAACAGATTGGGTTTTGAATTTTCACTCAGTTTTCGTCTTAAATACCAACTTGAAGCATATCTCAGAAGATATACAGAGATACTTCTCTTGGAAAAGCTGGTTTGTAATGAAAATTTTCTCCTTTTTAAATCTGGGGTTGTTTGATTGTATCTTTAGATTAATGGGGCTTTGTTGATTTTGTTTAGATCTAACACGAAAAGAGAAGAATGTCGGAGAAGCAAGGAGAAGAAGCAATAGTCCCAAGCTTTAATGAGACGGATCATGGCGGCCACATTGAAGAGAAGAATGAGAATGAAGATCATTCCATGTTGAACCTCAAGAGCTTCCTATGGCATGGTGGCTCTGTTTACGATGCTTGGTTCAGTTGTGCTTCCAATCAAGTAAAACCCCAGATCCCAAAATCTCATCAAAATCAGAACTTTCTTATGGAAATCCTAATTTCATTGATCCCAACTAATACAAATTTTTTTTTGGCAGGTGGCACAAGTTCTTCTCACTCTGCCTTACTCCTTCTCGCAACTGGGCATGTTATCTGGGATCGTTTTTCAGATTTTCTACGGCCTGGTTGGGAGTTGGACAGCTTATTTGATCAGTGTTCTGTATGTAGAGTATAGAACCCGAAAAGAGAAAGAAAATGTCAGCTTCAAGAACCATGTTATTCAGGTAATCAATCATCTAATCACTTAAAAAGAGTGTTTTAGTTCTGAATTGTAAAAAATTCCGATTGTCCGAATTCGAGTATAAAAACAGACTAAAAATTGTGTTTTAGTTCAGAATTATAAACCTCAGGTTATTTGAGTTAATCTGAACTATGCAGTGGTTCGAAGTGCTGGAAGGATTGCTGGGACCTTACTGGAAGGCTTTGGGATTGGCTTTCAATTGCACTTTTCTTCTCTTTGGGTCTGTGATTCAGCTTATAGGATGTGCAAGGTAAGCAAGTCTGTGCTGTTTGGTAATAAAAATTAGGAAAAGTTCACTGTTATTAGCATCACATATTTAGATTAGTGCCATGGATGGGCGAAATAAAATATCATAATATATTTTTATGTGAATCATGTGCAACGGACTACGGCCAGGTGTGACTAAGTCAGTCAACCACCTACAATCTTGGTATTTAGGATGACTCGGCCACACTAGACTGAGATGTGTGTGCTTGGACTAGTTATACTTGTTCTCGGCACCCAATACTTGTGGTGGTTCAAATAACTTTTATTTCATGTCGTAGCTCTGATCTGAAAAACTGGATTGAATTTTAATCTTGGATTTTGTTTTGGCTTGATTTTGGACAGTAACATATACTATGTTAACGATCGACTGGATAAGAGAACATGGACTTATATATTCGGTGCTTGCTGTGCGACTACTGTGTTCATACCTTCGTTCCACAACTACCGAATATGGTCATTTTTGGGGCTTGGAATGACCACTTATACAGCTTGGTACATGACTGTTGCTGCTCTTGTTCATGGTCAGGTAAGGGTTTTGGTGTAGAGTTACCCATTTATGCTTCAGTTTTGTTTGATTACTGGTGTTAATTAGTTTTGGGGTTTTATTTATGGCAGGTTGATGGGGTACAACACTCAGCCCCAACTAAACTGGTTCTGTACTTCACTGGAGCTACTAATATTCTCTACACCTTTGGTGGACATGCTGTAACAGTGTAAGTAGAGAATTCTTTTGTGAATCAATTTTGAATACATCCTCGTCCCTGTATGGGGAAGAGTACATTGGTGGTGGATGTGGGGAGTACAAAGTTGAATCCTTGAATTTCATTAAGGTCGATGCATTGATTGTGAAGTACTATTAGGTGATTAATGTTTAGAAAGTGTGTACTAAGAGCATCCAGAGTACGTAGTATGGTAAATGAATCAATTTTTGTGAAGTATAGTAAAACTCATGATGTATTTGTTCGGTATAATCTTTAATTGATCATACATGTTTTAAGCTTCATCATGGGCTTTGCAAGTTTTTTAGCTAAAAGTTTCATAATATGGATACTTTATAAATTTATCGTCTTTTTTTCGACAAAGATCAATAAAGATAATTGTAATAAGTTGTTCAGTTATCGACTATCCATTTTTTGTTTTATGTTTTATTTTGATTCTTCATGAAGAATTCTTGAATTGTTTGTACTTTGTGATGTCTACAGAGAGATCATGCACGCGATGTGGAAGCCACAAAAATTCAAGTACATATATCTATTGGCAACTCTATATGTCTACACCTTGACGCTTCCCTCATCTGCTGCTGTTTACTGGGCTTTTGGTGACCAGCTTCTCAACCACTCTAACGCATTCTCTCTACTTCCTAAAAATGCTTGGAGAGATTTTGCTGTTGTCTTGATGCTCATTCATCAGGTGCCCAACTTCCTCTAACTTGTATGATGAAATTGGCCTGGTATATTTACTGAATTTACCAACATGCTTTCTTTATTTCTATGTGCAGTTTATCACATTTGGGTTCGCTTGCACTCCATTATATTTCGTATGGGAGAAGGTGATAGGAATGCATGACACCAAGAGTTTATGTTTGAGGGCACTTGTGAGGTTGCCCGTTGTGGTTCCTATTTGGTTCCTGGCCATTATTTTCCCCTTCTTTGGGCCTATAAACTCTGCTGTGGGAGCTTTGTTGGTCAGCTTCACTGTTTATATCATACCCGCTATGGCTCATATGCTCACATACAGAAAAGCTTCCGCTCGTCAGGTAAACCATCTCACTATGCATTTCGTGTAGCCACTATCTAAATCAATGTTTATCACCATACCAAAAGGCGAAAATAGGAACATAACACTAGAAGTGTGAAGAGTTATACGAATGCTCCTGCTCTGAAACGGTTAATTTACCTTCGTTCTAGCTCCAAATAACTGTTGACTGTGAACTTAGGATATTCATTCAATTTCAGGTACTGGACAAATTAGTTTATGTATATGTATACATCGTCTTTCATCAATATAAAACTACAGTCCATATACATGTTTCATATCTGTACCGATTATTCTATGCTCGATTTAGGTAAAGAGATCACATAATTAAGTCTGACAGACAATAAATAAATCGTGTAATAGTAAAAAATATACATCAAAAGTGCATTCAAAGTCCATGTTTATCAAAGAGTATCTTTTGCTTAAGAAATACGTGCAGGGCACTTGCTGATATTTATTTGAAGGGATGGATGAGAATATTTGATTTGATTTCAACTTTTTCTTTAGGTTAAACTAAGCCACTTGTGAAAGCAGGGAAATTGTTTGCCACCAGAAGCTGAAATAAACACTGGACATGTCCCCCTTAGTGACAACACCACTTAGGAAGAAATTCCTCCTTTGGTTCTGTTTCTGTAATAATCAATTTATGCTCACTTTTTTTTTTTTTTTTTTGAAAGGCTATGTTCACTTTTCATCTATGTGCATCCCCTTTACTTAAAAAAGTTTAAGGTTGATGGTGGAACAATTTTTGTTGTAGTAGACCCCCTTGTAGATGCCAAATGGATTCAATGATTTGTTCGACGAACTTTGTTTGAAAATTTTGACCCAATAGATTCCCCATATTTGAAAGTGACGATACTAAAGTCCACTTCCATTGTTTATACCTGCCTTTTCTTTCTAACAACTTAAGCTTTCAGAGTAGACAACAATCTGGCAACACTGATTTACTAATTACTTTGTGTGCTGTGTTTCTTAATGCAGAATGCAGCTGAGAAGCCTCCATTCTTCCTCCCAAGCTGGACAGCGATGTATGCAATCAACATATTCATAGTAGTGTGGGTACTGATTGTTGGTTTTGGCTTTGGCGGCTGGGCTAGTGTCACCAACTTTGTTAAGCAAGTTGATACATTCGGGCTCTTCGCAAAGTGCTACCAGTGTCCTCCTTCACCACCAAAGGTCGCCCCTGCACCCCATCACTGATCGGAAAGCAGTCAAGTCGACTTACATCAAACGAACACCATCATCATGCTGTCTCATATAGTATACATGAACTTCCATCATTTACAAATAGTGTGCTTGGTTTTGATCCTTTGTTAAAGAAAACATAGGGTACAAAAGTTTTAGGTTTATTTTTTTTCTTTCTTTTTTGTGGTAATTTGTTTTTTGTTGTTGTTTTTTTTTTTTTTTTTTAATCATTGTGTTAATGTAAGATTGCATGTTAGTGATTAATTTATACAGAGCATGTTTTTAAATCTTAGAAAATAAGCAAAATATAGTTGACTTGGATTCTCTACTACTAGGGGAAATGGTTAAGTGATCAGTGTGGTGTGAGTCTCATCACATGGAGGGCATGTGGAAGCACTTGCTTGTCACTTGCCACTCTTTCCTCCCCCATATATTCTCTTTGTTCATCCATCCATGTGAGTGAATGAAACATCTGGTAATCAATGTTCAATCAATCTTGGTTTTCTTTTACAAGACACAGAAAGATTGCATAATTAGCACTCTAAGTATCAAAAGCTTTGACTACACACCTAATGGGATTTGTCCTTTGTTTTAGTTCACTCATCACATGGACTTTCTTGGGTGGTCTCTTGTTCTCTGTCTAAAATATTGGTGGAAGATTCTCTTTGTATGAGCTCTCTTGAGTAAACAAGTTGAGCTTTGCTACAGAGCGAGGGAAAGGGGCGAGGGATGGGTGGTAACCACCCATCCGCCTCGAGATGAGCGCATCAGATTCGAGATGCTCGATGGCGCTCATCTCGAAGCGGATGGGTGGCTTCCACCCATCCCTCGCTCCCTCCCTCGACCCCTAGAATTTTCGAAACAAGTTGGATCATTGGGTTCATTTTGAATTGGTTTAGAAAGGTCCTTTATGCTTTCCCTATTATTAGGGGGTGATATTATACGCGCGATTCCATGAAATTTGAATATAAGTTATGGTTTACATACATGTTTGGTGATAAAAAGAGAGCCATTCATGGACTTGAAAAATAAAAGAGATAACGAATGAAAGAGAAATATATATATATATATAGCACTTGAGGTTGAAGGGAAAGAAAACTCTTACTTAGCACTGTCCATTGCTAACTTGAAATGGCAACACCTGAAGAAAAAAAAAAAAAAATGATTGGCCAAACCTATTATTACTAATCTCAAAATTGATTCTAATACAATTAAGGAAAGGGAGTATTTCATGAGTTTACCCTTCTAAATGAATTTAAAACTTACATAAACTAAAGCTACCTCACATTTAAAGGAGAACACTACTAATATCCCTCTATCCGAGAACTAATATCACTCAAATTGGTCTAGGCTCTAATTTTAGCAAACCAATAAAGGAAAAAAAAAAAAAAAGAATAAAATTTTCTATATATCCTTTTAAATATTTGTTTTATATATTTTTATTTTTTCAAATTTACAAATTGCATTGCGGGTGTGTCCGATCGACTTAATAATTTTATAAAACATTATCGCTGTACAATTTTTTAACTTATAAATCATTTTTAATTCAGTACAAATCACTATCCAAATTCTCTAATTTTTTCAATTTGCACTTATTGACTCATTGAATTCTAAAACATAAAAACCAAAAAATACGAACATATCGCGTCGACACAAATGAGCCTCATTCTTTGATAAAAAGAAAAAAAAAGTCCATGGAAAATAGCAAAACTCATATTTAAGCCCATTGGGCCCTCCTTGCAACCCAACCCAAACAAAAAAAAACACACACTTGGCTTCCAACCATTCGTACAAAAGGTTCGGTTTTCGATGAGAAAGATTTGGCGGGGTTTCAGATAAAAATCTGCGCTCCAAATCCACCATTTAAAGATAAGCTTCTCACTTCCAAAACCCCTCTTCGTTTTTCTTCTCCAAAACCCTAATTTCACTTAACTCCAAAACCCTAATTTATTCAATTTCGCTCAATTAAGCTTCCCAAAGCCATGAAATCAGCAATCCTAAACTAATAAACCTTGTTAAAAAAATCTCCAAACATGAACTTCTCAGCTACCTACAGACAAAGTTTCTCCCCAGTTTTGCAGTCTAGTTGTTTCTGTGATCTTAGGTTTTATCCGGTCTCCGTTTCGTCTTCGATCGTTGGGAGACGGAAATGTAATCTTACTAGTAATTTACAAGCGAATTTGGATTCAAGGTCTGAAATGAAATTTTTGCTTATTGCAGTGGGTTTGGTTTGTTTGAAATGATTAAGATTAAATTTTTATAATTTTGTGTTGTTGTGCATTAGGTTAGGGTTTGAAATAACCCGAAAGTTCGGTGTCTGCCGAGTGGCTGAGACTGAGCTTGAACCCGAAAGCAATAATGATAAGGTGCTTACTAATCACTTCACTTGACTGAACATTTTAGCTGAATGAACCTTTTTGTTTTCGGCTCGATATGAATGTTATTAGCTTGTCGGAGCTATTAGTCGTTTATTTATGTGAATTCATGCTGTTGTTATTTTTCCATCAATTGAAAGTTGATAATGTTGGATCATCCAGGACCAGTGTTCTAAAAATCGCTAGGCGCTGGGCGGGCGGCGAGCAGGTGCCTAGCGCCCAGGGGCCTAGGCGGCACCTAGGCGGTCTTAGGTTTTGTATTATTACTTTAATAATTTACAAAGTTAAGCATAATACCTTATCAATTACATCCAATTTAATGCCAATATACATATGCAAAATTTAAAAACATGAAAAATTAACAATCGTGAACAAAATTTATTAAAACTCAAATGACTGAAGTTGGTCATGATGGGTACTTTATATAAATTTGAATTTGTGTACTCTTTTATTTTTCTTCAAATTGCATGAATAACCTCAGTTATGTTTGATAAAATCTACATTAGTAAAATTGGTACCGGCAGATCCTTTGAGAATTCCATTAAGTAATCATCATTTGCTACATTTAGACATATACTGAATAAAAAACAATTAAATAGTTTATTTCTAAAAAATATGAAAGAAAATAAAATAAGAACACAATCAGCCTTATTAAAAAATAAAAAAAAATAAAAATCGCCCTGACAGCATAGACCCGCCTAGACCCCGCCCAGACCCGCCTAGACCCGCCCAGACTGCCCAAAACCGCCCAGACAGCCCGCCCAGCCATTAATCTGGGCGGTTTTCCACCTTCTAGCGCCTAGGCGCCGCCTAGGCCGATTTTTAGAACACTGTCCAGGACAAAGAGACTTCCGAGACTCATGAAGATGGACAAACTCCACCTCCACCTCCGACTTCTACTGATTTTGTTATGGAAACTAATGGGCACCTTAGTTCTCAGCCTGTTGTCGATCAAGTAACATTTTACCATAAATCCTTTTTTCTTTTATTTTTTCCGTTGTTTTTGGCTAAGAGGAACAAGTAGTTTCCCATTGTGGTTTTTTCTTGGATGGCATTCTTGTCTAGAACAAGGATCAAACGGCAGAGATTGAAAGTCTGCTATCAAATAACTCTGCAGAAAATAGTTACTCCACTTAGCCCCCAAAGGACCGGCCATGTAATTTCCTCACAATGTGTGCATTCTTAATTCAGAAAATCTTTGTTAAAGCTCACAAGTTATTTTTCTCTGGGATTGTAATCTGTTTTAGTAAAACGGTGTTTTCAACATCAGGCGTAACAATCATTGTTGCAAAAAAAAAAAAATGAAAGTTTTTTCTTGAAATGGAGATAGAATTATTCAAAATTGAATGAGAAGAACTTGAACCCTTTTCTTCCTAAAGAATTAGAGAAACCGAGGGAAAGAATGAAGATATATTTATTGGTTTGAGTTTAACACAATGTCTCTAAAGCAAACTTGTCCATGCATGGATATCTACAATCTGCCTTTTGCTTCAAAAGCTAGAGCTATATATCTGCCCACCTTATATCCGTCCACACCTGATTTTAGTTCGTTATGGGATTAAATATCTCAGAAAATCCATAAAAAATGAAAGTTTAAATGGGATTCTTGGGCTTGAATATTTCATTAGGACAAAGAGATGTATGGATGAAAAGCCCACTGGTCTCAATTAAGGGATCAAATGGCTTCATTAATGTGTACTCAAGCCAGCCAAAAACTACTGAAAAGAGTTCCCTGGTCTGGTGATTTTTTATTGTCACTTTTCTTTATGTACATATAAGAATCATGACATTTAGCTATTGCATTGCATATGAGGGTGAAGAAGTATATTTTGTCTAAAGGTTCATTGGCATCAATAATCATGTCAACTGCATATCATGTCATTCTGAAGACCAATAATGCAAATTCCAATCTGAGATGCCGATTTTCCTGAAGTCTTTCAAAACTTGCACGAGTCCATTATGGAATACATTGACATCTCTAAATGCACTGATAAGCCAAGTTGACATGTTTATTAGACTAATATGAGCAAGTTTTGTGGAAATGATTTGCTAAGTTCTTTTTCATTCAACAAAGCACCCATTTTATCTATCTAAATAATCAGATTGATGCTATAAACTTTAGAATTTAAATGGTCACTGAAAATCGTGGAAGCTGGTTTAAGTTAATATCTCACTATTTAGTTATTCAGAAAATGAATCAATTTCAGAAGGTAGGACATTGAGATTTAGTTTTTGTTGCATTCCCATGCTTTGTTTGTATTCAAAATAAATTTTGTTTCCATAACCTAATCGTGGTGTATTTCTGTTTGCAACAGGAGGGAAACAATGTAGAAGTTGTCAGTGGATCTCCTTTGCCGGGTCTGAAGGTAACTAAGATTGGACTATCTTACGCTTTTTAAATCTCTCGTCACATGCTTATCTGTGGTTTCATGTTGTTTTATTTGTTCTCATTTTTACATTTGCTTTCTTAATTTGTTGCAAATAATGATAGCAGCTTGGTGAGCCAGTCAGGTTTCCAAAGGAAACAATTGACATTCTAAGGGACCAAGTATTTGGTTTTGACACCTTTTTTTGTGACAAGTCAGGAGCCATATGAGGTGAGCCTTTGATACAAAGATTTATCTCTTTGATACAAGTATAGACCGAGGATAAAAAGGTATGATGAAAATGGAATTCCAGGAGGGATAAACAACCCTCATTGATGACATTATATTTACTTTCTTGCAAGGATTGTAATTTCATTTTTCGAGTTCATTTCGGTATCCCAATTTTAAGAAATATTTCGGTGTGTAATGAAAAAACGTCAAAATTTCGAGTATACATAAAAAATATATAATGAATTTCGTGAGTATATGAAAATATGAAAAAAATAGATGCAAGTAAATAAATCTATTAAATATATTAAATAAAGTCAAAATACCAAGAAATGAAACAAACATGAAATCAATATATAATTAGAAAATTAAAGGGTGGTTTCAAAAATCAATATATAAGTAGAATAAATGATAATTAGAAAATCAGGGGGTGGTTTTAAAAATCAATAAATAATTAGAAGAATTGATAATACGAAAAAAACCTTGAAATTTACCAAAAAACCCTAAAAAAAAATGTAATTTTTGGTAGCTGGGTTTGGTATTTTTACGAAAAAAATGAAATTTACAAAAAAAATTCCGAAATTTACGAAAAAATCTTGAAAATTTTCGAAAAATCCCTCTAAAAAATGTAACTTTTAATTTCGTCCTTTTTCTTTTCGTAATTTCAAAAAATCGAAATTTTCGTTGAAATTTCGCGAGATTTCACGAAATCACATTCCTTGCTTTCCTGTATTTCAAATCTTTGTTGCAAGTACTTTCCAAAAAATAAAATCCATGTCGCAAGTCTAGTTACTAATATTGACTTGTTGACACTTAACACCTTCTCTTGGGTAATGAGAAACTATGGAGTGCTTGAGGAATCCCTCCACTCCAATTTTGTTTCCTTTCTACCTTTTGCTGCTTGCAGTATAGAATACTATTTTTGGGTTTGGTTTCCTTATTCAAAGTATCTATTTCTGAGGGTTTGGTTCCCTCCACCCCATGATCGTTCACTTTTGTTGTTACCATTTTACTTCTCCAGGGTGGAATGTTGTTCAAAGGGAATCTGCGAGGCAAGGCCTCAAAAAATTATGAAAAGATAACAAAGAGGTTGGAGGTGAGTGTAATTTCACTCTCAGCTAAGTAACAGTGTAAATGAATCATATTGGTATATTAGAATTGTGTAAAATTACTACGTCTTCTTTGCAGGATAAATTTGGGGATAAGTATAAGGTTTTCCTTCTCAGCAATCCAGAAGATGACAAGCCAATGGCAGTAATAGTTCCCAGGAAAACCTTGTACCTAGAGACCACTGGTAATGAATATTCTCGTCAAAGTTTTTATTTTTTACGCTTGCCTTATAAAATATTTCCTGAAAAATACTTTTACATGAGTTTATGGTAGAAATACTGTCTTCATGAATTGATTGTGGCTATGGTAGTACCAGAGAAAGTGAGCTAGTTTCAAATGGTAACCTGTTTGGTATTTTGTTCACAGCGGTGCCAGAGTGGTTTGCAGCTGCTTCTTTTGGAGTCGTCACCATTTTTACGTTACTTCTGCGGAATGTACCTGCGCTTCAGTCAAACTTAATGTAGGATAACTTTTTTTTAATCATTTTGATGTCACCATCTTTCCTTTTGCTAGGATCAGTGAAATAATTTTCTTATTGCACTCCATTGTTTGGAAGTAAGTGACTATTGCATATCTTCTAGAGCTTGATGATTGTGAAGTTGGTTCAGCATAAATATTCATCTTGTTTCAAAGGCTTGCCATCTTCATGTAAATAATATGCTGTTACGAGAAACTGCATGCCTTACTCTCAATGAGATGCAAGTGTTTGAATTGAGATGAGAATACTTTCAGATACTTTTGGTGCATCTGATGCCAGATGGTGCTATTTTCCCAGTCAATTACATGTGACCGTCTGCATTTATGCTATTGATCCCTGTGTGATTCTTTAACGTATCTCGTGCAAGTTTGAAGTTTAACCTTTGAAGTCTCTTAATTATTTCTTTTCAAACATGAGATTGGATGATTGTTCATAATACACAGATTGTTTCACTATCATCAGGTCGAGTTTTGATGATATTGGCTCATTGAAGGGTGGCCTTACTGGAGCACTCGTAACTGCACTTATATTGGGTGTGCATGAACTTGGTCAATTTCTTGTGGCAAGCAATTCCGGGATTAAGCTTGGTGTGCCCTACTTTATTCCCAGTTGGCAGGTAAGATATTGTTGTTTACAATTATCTTTCAGTTAGGAGAAAGGATAGGAGTGTGGGGGGATACTGAATTGTTTCATATTTCATGGAGGTCAACATTGTTGACAATGTTGGGATGCTACAAATTACAGACACCATGCTTTCTCCAGTTTTTTCTACCATTGCGATCCACTTCTGCATCACAAACTTCCTTTTGGTTGTTGGGAAAGTTTTTTGTTTCTATATCAAATGTGGATGCTCTTTGTTCTTGTAACTTGTATTAATTGACTTCATTAGGTTCTTCATCAAAACAAATTATACATCTTACGTCACGTCACAACAAAATGGGTTCCTCTGGAATTGGGACTCCTTCATACAATTAGTCAATCCGGCCTTCACTGATTGATATCTGATTGAGATATATATTGGCCAAACCAACTCCTCACTTCCGTAGCTGTTTTAAGCACTGGCCACTCCAAGCTTTTACTTTGTCCTGCAAATGTAAGAGCAAACTTGATGGGTGTAGTGTTTACCGATTCTATGTTAACCGTGTTTTGCTGTTCTCGCACCTGGAGCTGTGATTTGCTCCTGGAGTTGTGCAATTTTCCTTGCTGTTATAACTAACCAGACCATGAACGACACTCAGGAGTTACGGAGTTGGGCTGTTCACAAATCTTGGCCATTTTTTCTTACACATTGTGATATCTGATGAGATTATTTGGTGACAGATAGGCTCCTTTGGTGCCATTACAAGGATAGTAAATATTGTTCACAACCGTGAGGACCTTTTGAAGCTAGGAGCTGCTGGACCTTTGGCTGGATTCACATTTGGTTTTGCTCTTCTCCTCTTGGGGTTCTTCCTACCACCTAGAGATGGTATTGGGACAATAGTTGATTCATCTGTGTTCCATGAATCATTCCTTGTTGGTGGTATTGGTAAGCTCCTTCTTCTAGGCCTTTACAGATTGTCATAACATTCTGAGGGTTGACTTAATTTGGAAACCCTGTGGCTTTCAGAGCATGTGCTTTACTTGATATTGATTTGATGTTAATATGTGTTTGATTTTGTTTCACAGCAAAGCTTCTTCTAGGGGATGCTCTCAAAGAAGGCACTGCCATATCTCTTAACCCACTTGTGATATGGGCATGGGCTGGACTTCTTATCAATGCCATCAATAGCATCCCTGCAGGGGAGCTTGATGGAGGCCGCATCTCTTTAGCTGTATGGGGAAGGAAGGTATTATTTCCTTTGGTGTGTTATGGTTCTATGTCTACACTCTCTGAGTGGCATAAACATACAAATGATGCAGAAAAGAAAAGCCAACATTCCTATGACTCATTTGCCTGGTTTCACCAAGGATTTCTATAATTAAATTTGACTATCAAATGATTAAAATTGTCTGATACAGTTTCTTTTTTGGTGGGCCCAAAAAAAGTGTTCAAGAAACTAGACAAATCCATAGCATTAGGCATCCTTTAGATTGGATCATCCTGTTATTTTTATGCTTTATTTACTTGGGTATCGAGAACTGGAAGTGTGTGTTTTCAGGTAAGACATTATCAATAGATTTCTGAACTTTTATGAAGAATTGTGATTTTCCATCTTCATGCTGATGAAGCATATTTTGCTTAGCCCATCAATCGTGTAGGGAAGCCTTTTGAAATTCAAACATGATATCTTCACACAGGAAATAGAAGAAAGTTTTGATTTGGTTGTATCTTTCACAGGCCTCAACTCGCATGACAGCTGCCTGCATTGCTCTGTTAGGAGTATCCTCGCTATTTAATGATGTTGCATTCTACTGGGTTGTTCTGATATTCTTTTTGCAGAGGGGACCCATTGCTCCCCTTTCGGAGGAGATCACTGAACCGGAGAACAAGTATGTGGCTCTTGGCATCACAGTTTTGTTCTTAGGCCTGCTTGTTTGTCTACCATACCCCTTCTCTTTTACAAGTGATTCCATGATGAATTTTACAAGTGAATCCATGATGAGCTTGTAGTAGCGTTACGAGAGTATTGTCTTCATTGTAGTGGAGTGATAGTAGCACAAAATAAAGAGTAAAATTCTCATCCCTTGGGGCCATACCGACTGTTGCAGTAAACTAAATTTTCCGTAGCATGTACAAGTGTATAGAAAAAAGAAATGCAATTTCTGTTTACTTTTGAGTTTATTCCATTTATAAATTTGATGACCAGTGATTTTAGTGGTTGAAATGCTCAAGTGTCTATAGAAGTTCTATGTTTCCTCCTATCTTCAGCCCATTTCTTACCATCTTATTGTTTCTTGTTTCCCCATTATGTGTTTGGTACCAATCTCAAGATCGAACAAATTTTGCTCCTTTCGCTGTAACTACTTTTTATTCCATGTAAAATGTGGAAAACAAGCGCTGCAGACATGCTTCTTGATTAACTAGTTGTATTTTGTGACAGTCTAACATACAAAGGTATGCATGATTCCCATGATTAGATGATTGTCTATTGTAAACAGAGATTAAGATAATACTGTTTTTCGTATATTATATTGAGAATATAGCATGTATTTATATACAAACTATATATTGAGGCTATTCTAGGAAAATAAATCAATTTAGGATCTCTACAATTAACCTAATTGACAGCTATATACACACACTGTAACACTCCCCCTCAAGCTGGAGCATAAATGTTAATCATGCCCAGCTTGTTACAAAGATAGTCAACCCGAACCCCATTTAAAGCTTTCGTGAAGATATCCCCTAGTTGTTCCCCAGTTTTCACATATCCTGTAGAAATCAAGCCTTGTTGAATTTTCTCACGAATAAAATGACAATCAATTTCAATGTGCTTAGTCCGTTCATGAAACACAGGATTAGAAGCAATATGAAGAGCAGCTTGGTTATCACACCACAATTTCGCTGGTACTGTAGCTTTAAGTCCTACTTCAGTCAAGAGCTGATATATCCACATTATCTCACACACAAACTGTGCCATAGCCCTATATTCAGACTCTGCACTGGATCGTGACACAACGGTTTGCTTCTTACTCTTCCATGAGACCAAATTCCCGCCAACAAAGATACAATAACCTGAAGTGGATCTTCTATCCATTTTGGAACCTGCCCAATCTGCATCTGAGAAACATTCAATATGAGTGTGCCCGTGATTTTCATACACGATACCTCGTCCTGGTGCTCCTTTCAAGTAACCCAAAATTTGCTTTAACGCTGCCCAATGATGAATTGTCGGGGATGACAGAAACTGACTGACAACACTGACTGAGTATGCAATATCTGGACGAGTCACGGTAAGGTAATTCAACTTCCCAACCAACCTTCGATATCTTTCAGGATCTTCAAATGGTTCCCCATCACCTGTAAGTTGCACATTTGGAGTCATTGGAGCACTACAAGGCTTTGCTCCCAATTTACCTGTCTCAGTTAATAAGTCAAGAACATATTTTCTCTGAGATAGAAAGATACCTCGTTTACTCCGAGTGACCTCAACTCCCAAGAAATACTTTAATGCCCCCAAATCCTTCGTGTGAAACTGAGTATGAAGGAAAGATTTAAGAGATGAGATTCCTCTAGTATCATTCCCAGTAATTACAATGTCATCCACATACACAACTAACAGAATGATACCAGCTGCTGATCGTTTGTAGAATACAGAATGGTCAGACTTGCTTTTCATCATACCAAATTTCTCAACAGTCTGACTAAACTTTCCAAACCAAGCACGAAGACTCTGCTTCAAACCATATAAAGATTTTCGAAGACGACAAACTCGCCCGGACTCCCCCTGAGCAACAAAACCAGGAGGCTACGCCATATACACCTCCTCCTGAAGATCGCCATGAAGAAAAACATTCTTGATATCAAGCTGATGTAAAGGCCAATGATGGGAAGCCACCATGGAAATAAACAACCGAACAAAGGTCAACTTTGCAACAGGAGAGAAAGTGTCAGAGTAATCCACCCCATAGGTTTGAGCATAGCCCTTAGCGACAAGACGGGCTTTCAATCGGGCAACTGACCCATCCGAATTGACCTTAACTGCGAAGACCCATTTGCAACCTATAGCCTTTTTTCCTTAAGGTAAATCGACCAAGTCCCAAGTACCATTGTCATCTAAAGCATTCATCTCCTCTATCATTGCATTATGCCAACCAGGATGAGATATGGCTTCACGAACAGTTTTAGGAATAGAGGTAGAATCAAGGGAAGCAATAAAAGAACAAGAGGAAGACGACAAGTTATTATAAGAAACAAAGGAAGAAATAGGATAAGCACACTGGCGTTTACCTTTGCGTAATGCAATAGGAAGATCATTGCTCGGGACTGGATCTGATGACGAAGGAGCAGGTGCAGGACATGAATCAGGAGGTTGATGCCTGGAGTAAACCTGAATAATAGGAGGCTTGACAGGAGCTGGTGCCGAGACAGGTGCTGGTGCTGAGACAGGTGCTGAGGATGTGATAGAATAGACCAACAAATCATCATTCTCCCCCTGGCGAATGGGAATGGGCGAAGACGGAAAATAAGGTGTGTCTTCCAGGAAGGTAACATCAATTGAGACCAGATATTTGTTAAGATTGGGACAATAACACCGATAACCTTTCTGAAGACGAGAATAACCAAGGAAGACACATTTCAAAGACTTGGGATCTAATTTAGTGACATGACGAACTTTTCAAAGACACATTTCTAATTTAGTGACATGCGGACGAACATCCCGAACAAAACAAGTGCTACCAAATATCTTCAGGTCAACAGGAAACAATGACTTATTGGGAAAAAGGATTTTGTAAGGTATCTCACCATGAAGAACAGAGGATGGCATGCGATTAATGAGAAAACATGCTGTAGACACTGCATCGGCCCAAAAAGTTTTAGGAACATGCATTTGAAATAAGAGAGCTCGTGCTGTTTCAAGAAGATGTCTGTTTTTACGTTCCGCCACACCATTTTGGGATGGGGTATCAACACACGAAGTTTCATGAAGTATGCCATTCTGAGTCATATAAGACTGAAATAAAGCTTGTGTATATTCTTTAGCGTTATCACTTCGCAAGGTTCGAATGGAAACATTAAATTGAGTTTTAATTTCAGCACAAAACGCACAAAACAGAGAAAACAACTCAGATCATTTTTTCATCAAATATAACCAAGTAACACGAGAATAATCATCCACAAATGTAACAAAATACCTAAATCCAGGTTTAGACAAAATAGGACAAGGACCCCAAACATCAGAATGAACTAATTCAAAAGGAACACTAGCACGTTTATTGACTCTAGGACTCGAACTAAGGCGATGATGTTTTGCAAACTGACATGACTCACAATTTAATGAAGACACCTTATTATATTGAGGACAAAGCTTTTTGAGTAGAGGGAGAGACGGATGACCCAACCTACAATGAGCCTCGAAAGGAGACGTGACACTGGAGCAAGCAATAGAACTCGGTACCGATGTATCAAGAATGTAGAGGCCTCCAGACTCATGTCCTTTACCAATAATCTTCTTCGTCATAAGATCCTGAAATAAACAATGATCAGGGTAAAATGAGACACAACAGTTAAGATGACGAGTAAGCTGGCTTACAGAGAGCAAATTAAAGGATAAATTAGGTAAATGTAAGACAGAGGATAGAGATAGCGAGGGGGTAGGATTGATGGTGCCAGACCCGTGAACACAAGATGGTGACCCATCGGCTAAAGTGACGGTAGAAGTAAAAGCATTGGATTGAAAAGAAGAAAATATACTAGAATTACCTGTCATATGATCTGTGGCACCAGAATCAATGACCCACTTGGAGGATGATGAAAGAAGACAAACATTGGGTTTACCTGAATCGGCAATAGCTGTGACAGAAGGAGAGGAAGACTTGAGTGATTTTTGATACTTTGAGAACTTGGCAAATTCATCAGCAGAGATAAGGACTGATTTGTCAGAGGCATCAGTAGTGATCGCAACATGAGCTGAGTGTTTTTGCCGGTTTGTAAATTGTAGCTTTCTACAGTCAAACTTGGTATGGCCCGACTTCTTACAATAGTTGCAAATAATACTTTCAGAATCCGGCGTGCGAGTTTCAACCCCTTGGGAGCTGCCTCCTTTGTGTCCACTGTGATTAGACGGTCTCCCAGGTGCATAGCTGTTATTTCGACTTATCAAAGCACCACTAAGCGGAACAGTGGGAGTACTCTCGGTGCGGAGAACACGACTAAAGACATCTTGTAAAGAGGAGATATCAGACCCAGAAAGAATTTGGGCCTTAGCAGAATCAAATTCAGGAGAAAGCCCTGCTAGAAAACTCATGATAGCCATTTGCTCCCGTTGGCGTTGTTGAACCTTCACATCAGGGCTAAATGGCAGCAACATATTAAGCTCCTCATACGTTTTCTTAAATGCCATAAAGTAGTTGATAAGGGACTGATCTTGTTTTTCCACACGGTAGAATGCTTGGCAAACCTCATACATGCGAGAGAGATTCCCTTTCCCAGAGTACAAAAATTCCAAATAATCCATTAGTTCTTTAACAAATTCACAATGATTGATCAAGCCAATTACCTCACTATCAATAGAATTCCGAATCTGAAGGAACAAGCGAGCATCTTCCCTGAGCCAGGTCTGCCGTGAATCCTCAGGAGGATCATTAGTCAAATGGTCATCTTTGTCAATACTTCGTAAATAAAGACGAACAGTCTTACTCCAGTCGTGATAATTTGAACCATTTAGCTTATGGTCCGTAATTTTAGACATCACAGGAATCAGATCAGATACAACTACTGATTTTGTCTCAGCCATAACAGGTCAAATAGGTCAAAACTCGGAATTAAAACCTCCAAATCTCCCCCAAATCAAGAGAAATCAGAAAAGAGGCTTGAAAAGCAAACAAGCAGAGGATGGATCAACCTGAGGAGGGCGAACGACGGCTGGAAGAGCAACTTCGATCGACTGGAAGAGTCGACTGGAAGAGCATCTTCGACTGGAAGAGTCGACTGGAAGAGCAACTTCGATCGACTGGAAGAGTCGATCGGTGACTGGAAGGGTCAAACGGCGGCTGGAAGGGTCGATCGACGTCGAACGGTGGCTGGAAGGGTCGATCGACTTCGATCGATGGCTGGAAGAGTCGATCGACTTCGATCGGTGACTGGAGGGTCGAAGTCGACGCCTGTTGGAGGGTCGAATGACTTCTAGGAGGGTCGAAAGACGCCTGTGAGAGTCGATATGTGGCTAGGAAGGTCGGACGGCTTCGAACGACACCTGGGAAGAGAGATCGACGCCTGTGAGAGTCGATCTGTTGCTGGGAAGGTCGGACGGTCTTTGACCGGTGCCTGGGAAGATAGATCGGTGGCCTGGGAGTTCGAACTGCGGTGAGAACCAAACTTCAAACTTCGAATATTAAGCCCTAACTTCAAACTTCGAATCTTAATCTCAAACCCTAAGTGGCTCTGATACCATGTAAACAGAGATTAAGAGAATACTGTTTTTCGTATATTATATTGAGAATATAGTATGTATTTATATACAAACTATTGAGGCTATTCTAGGAAACTAAATCAATTTAGGATCTCTACAATTAACCTAATTGACAGCTATATACACACACTGTAACATCTATAAATGGATAACCCATCCATACAATTAATCCCTAACAAAAGTAGATGAAGAACGGATCTTTTACATTAATCTGAAAACAGCAAAAATTGCAGTTTAAGCCAACGAGTTTTATCTGACCGAAGTATATAGGTTAATTTGCAGTATTGGATAACATGCTTGTATCAGAACTTTTTACTGCAGATCATAATTCTCAATCTTCTCAATCTGAACCTCAATCTGAATCCCTTGAGCCTCCATATACCAAGACCCGGCATATTCCTAAACGACTTAGTTCT
This sequence comes from Berberis vulgaris, assembly GCA_963556465.1. NCBI lineage: Eukaryota > Viridiplantae > Streptophyta > Magnoliopsida > Ranunculales > Berberidaceae > Berberis > Berberis vulgaris. The sequence continues at coordinate 103,287,801 of OY747124.1, read as the reverse complement.
AATCAATCTTCTCTTAATCTTCACTGTTCTCTTATTTGAGAAATCATATTTTCCTTCTGCAAACCTTTCATCTGAATTGAACCCACTAAGTTTGTCAAATCCACATGCCTCACTAGGCCTAAAGTTCTTAACTGCTGCCCATATGTCGCTAACATTTTCCCTATCACTGTCCCACAAAGGGATATGTATGGTTATTGGTGAACCACTGTAATCCTTGAAATGGGTTGCAAGACTAGTATGTTCCATGTCGAATAATCTTCTTAAAGACGTGCTTCCTCCTTTCATCAGTTCTAGCAAACTACTACTTTTGCTAGAGGAAGAGAACGAGGAACCAGAAGCAACTGGGGAAGAGAAGGAAGATGAAGACAGATATGTCGATTTCTGGAACTTGATAATCTCCCTGATCCTTTCCTTCTGCACCTTCACGTCTATATTGTAGGCTAACTCATCATCTACCTCTTCTATCTCTGACATGTTCTTGGATGTGTTTGACAGAGACTCAATCTTCTTTGTAACTTAAACATGATATATAGTCCCTTGCATTCACAGGTCACCAGAGGATAACAAGACTACGAAAGGAGCTTAGGTGGAACAATCTCCCAATAAATAAAAGAGAAAAGACAGTGGCCGGCGGTTAGGAGTAATGCATGATTCCATTTATTCCTAAGTTTTGGCTGGATAAAGACAAAGTCAGAACACCTCTGGAAGAAGTTTTCGATACTTCTGATTAATAATAGAATAATTAGTATATTATAGGAGCTTTCTCCATCAGTAGATGTTTTAAAATGTCTTCCTAGTATTATTGTGCAAGGGGCAGTCTTGAAAATTTTGGATAGAACCTGACTTTTGACTCTCAATTGGGTTTATGAAAAAATAATTTATTTGAAGAGCTAAAGCCAGTTAAGGATCAACATGGTGAGAAGCTGTCATGGTGAGAAGTCGAAGTTTCTTCTTTCATCTTCTAGCTCTCTATGCTTCATGTTGATCTTTGCAAGTCCCATTCAGCTGTCACATTAGTGTACTTCATATCTAGGCTTGTAAACACGCTGGGTATTCTACACTCTCGAATAAATAATAATAAAAAAAGGACAATTCTAGCAAGGCATGGTAGTTGTTCTAGCAGGGTAAAGGTACCAAAACTAAGACATATTCTCAAGCTCAACATGGCACCTGAAGGAGGAACTGTCGTGGTCTCCAGATCTTCTACATGTACATGGACAACCGTCTGTATCACTAATTCAGCAAAGGATAATTCTACCATATTGGTCTATTCTTCAATCCTCTCTTAGCAAGGTTTTGTTACTAACATGTTTACTTCTAGTGCAGGTAATGTATCTGGGTTCAAAGTGCCATGCACTGTGCTATTCTATGAGGGGGAGGCATTTTCTCTTTTAAATTATACATGGACAGTAGTTTTTCTCATCACTTTTGATGCTGTCATGCTGTCCCAAGTGTTCTTCTTCAATCCTTTGAGATTATATACAATCATAACAAGCATCTACAACATCTTTTGATATCAAATTTACGGGTTAACCATCACATGGACCTTTTATTTAGTTCAGAGCACAGACTTGCCTGTATGTCATGTTTGCAGAATATTTACTGATTGATCACAAGATCCCGTCTACTTTGATTGAGTTGCACAAATTGATGGATTTCCATTTTCAGAACAGGGGTCATATGGACCATGTTTTTGAATGCTCCCTGGCCTGTTTTTATTTTAAAATAAAGGACCAAAGAAAACATACTGACTACAGTCTAAGTTGAGCTTAAACTATAAGTTGCTTCTTTTTTCCTTCTCGATTCATGTTTATTACACACATAATCATCAGAGAACTAATGGTGCCATGTCTAATATGCAGATAATGCAAACCTGAGCTTATTCTATCAATTGCTTCTTTTTTTTCCTTCTCAATTCATGTTTATTACACACATAATCACCAGAGAGCTAATGGTGCCAAGTCCAATATGCAGATAATTTAAACCTGGTAAGTTACGATAAACACTCCTTGTCATTTGCCTTTTTATGATTCTTTTAGGACTGTATTAGACAAGGATGGGTTTCCATTGCGAAAATTGTGCGGTGAAGTAAAGTAAACTTGCGAAAAGCTACTTTTAAACTTGAGCCAAGTCAAATGCAGCTAAAATCAAACTCTTCAAGTTAGTTGTCCTTACCTTTCAACCAAAGTTTTGAAAGCCATAGGATTACTACTTTTGAGGTAGTTCTGCCGCTGAAGGTGTTGTTACTAAAGCTTCTTCTTCTTCACTTGTTTTTATCCTCGCAACACAGCAACATCTTCGAAGGTTTTAACACACACACACACACACACACCCTCCATCATCTCTGCTAGGGATGTTGCTCAACTAACCTCAGCTATCAAGTGTCTTGTTTGGCAATGGGGAGTCACTTGGGGACTAATCACTGACCGACCTTTCCACACGTATATTTTCAATCGAGATAGGATTTTTACTATGTAATTTTCCCCCTTTCTTTCAGCTAGACTGATTCTGTCAGTCACTAGCTAGTGTACTGTTTGTTTTTCTTCCTGTTCTATTTTTAATAAATCCTGGCAGTTTTATTGATCCAAAAAAAAAAAAAAAAAAATCATCTCTGCCGATGGGTTTGGATTAGGTGCTACCTCTTTAGGTCTGAATGACCAACCTGATTAAAGAGTCTTGTCTCTCCAAAAACAACTGCATCATCTCCTGACACTATTTTGAGCGGCAGTTCCTTGCTTTCTCACAAAAAGGAAACTGTTTTGAGGATCTAAGTGAAACAAGGTCTACAATCGAAGTGACCATAAAACAACATTTTTGATGAGTAGCTATCATACTGCGGTTCTTATAAAAGGTTCCAATAATGATGTTTATAGAAGCCAACAAACTGGCCTGCAGAGGACCTGTTTTAGAAAAGTTGGTAGTCTCTTGTCTGCTTTAGCATTGCAGTCGTATCAAAATTACAAAAGGCCGGCCATTATGATATATCATTTTTAAACTAAAAAGTATACCATTCATTTTACTGTGCTGCCAGCATGAAAAGGGGTCATCCGAATTTGATAACTGCCTAATGATCTCCCTCCAAATGTTGGATTTTCAGATGACTGAGTAAAGCCTTGGTCATCTAAAACCACGCGTTTCTTTAGACTTTTAGCCAACAACTGTGAATATTGACATAAATGAGTGCCTTCAGAACATGTAATGAGCCACACTCCATGAGTTCCAGTAAGATGGAGTGACATATGATGAGTTTATCTATTTTGCTGGCAATCATTTTGTGGCTCATGATCTCTTCTAGTGAAATGCAAGCTGCAACCACAACTGCATACAAAATGCCACCGATCGAATCACTTTGCTTGAATTCAAGAATCAGATAACTCAAGACCCTTTCCGAAATCATGAGCTCTTGGAATGATTCTCTTCAGTTCCGTGAGTGGCATGGTGTTAGAATAAACAAATCAGTCATGTAAATTAGTTAGTTGACTATTAGTTAGTTAGCTAATCTGTTCAAAGTCTGTTCATATTGTTATGAACATTAGTTAGTTAGTTACTGAGTTCATAGTATGTTCATAGCTTGTTCATAGCTAGCTGTTCTGTTTCTATAGCTAGCTGTTCTGTTTCTAGATAGCTATATATATACCTCCAATGTACATTGAACAATAGAATGAAAATCATATTGAATTCATTGTTACAGTTAGAGTTTCAACATGGTATCAGAGCACCATTATAGCTCTTCATCTTATCATCTCTGTCAGTTCTAAATTTTTTTTTTCTCTCTTCTCTTCTCTTTTCTCTCTGCTTCTCTTGTTCAAAGAATTTTAAGACAGTGTAATAATCCTACTCCTAGTACAGATGCATCTTTGTTTTGTTCTTCTTGTTGTCTAGGCAAAATACATAGACTACCTTATACTAGTTCTTCCACTGTCTACCGCAACCCTTTAGAACTTATTCACACAGACCTATGGGGTCCTGCCTCAACTGTATCTTCTTCAGGGTATAAATACTACATTCATTTCATAGATGCTTATAGTAGGTTTACATGGGTTTATCTCTTACAAAACAAATCTGATGCTTTTCCCACTTTTCTCAAGTTCAAAGCTCAAGTAGAACTTGAATTCAATCTCTCTATTAAGTGTGTTCAATCTGATTGGGGAGGTGAGTACAGATCATTCTCTAAGTTTTTAGCTCAAAATGGAATCATTCATAGATTAGCTTGTCCTACTACTCACCAACAGAATGGTGTAGCTGAACGCAAACACAGGCATATCATTGAGTCAGCCCTTACTTTGCTAGCTCATGCATCTATTCCTTTAAAATTTTGGGATGAAGCTGTCAGAACTTCTGTTTATCTTCTTAACAGAGTTCCTACCTCTGTCTTGAATGGAATTTCTCCTTTTGAGTGTCTTTATCACAAAGCACCAGATTATAGTCATCTCAAGGTATTTGGTTGTTCAGGCTATCCCAATGTCAGGCCTTACAATGCTCATAAGTTGCAATATAGGTCTGAAGAGTGCACTTTTCTTGGTTATAGCATTCAACACAAAGGATATAAGTGTAGGTCTCCTACTGGTCGTATCTTCATATCCAGAGATGTTTTGTTTCATGAGAATTCCTTTCCATTCCACAATGTCCACTCTTCTTCTATCCAACTCAATTCACTCTTTCCTGAATTTACATCTTCTCATATTCCTATGACAGTCCCATCTGTAGTCACACCCACTGTTCCCTCTACAAGGTTCTCTAACTCTACACTGCAGAGTCCTGCTCTTCCTCAGCATCCAACTTGCCATATCAATCCCTCTCAGCATCATAATTGCAATGCTGATCATCCTATTACTAATACATCTCCTAGTGCTCCTCAGCCTCCATCCTCTAGTCCCTTACCTGCTACTCATACTCTGCCTACTCTGCCTACACTGCCTATTCTGCCTACAGGACATCAGATGATCACTAGATCAAAATCAGGCATCTACAAACCAAAGCTGTTTCTGGCCTCCGCAGAACCATCAAGTTTAAAGGAAGCCTTGAATACTCCTCATTGGCTTGCTGCCATGCAAGATGAGTATTTTGCTCTCCAACGTAATCATACTTGGTCACTGGTTGATTATCCTCCTCATAGAAGCATTGTTGGTTGTAAATGGCTTTTCAAAGTTAAAGAGAATTCAGATGGGACAATACAGAAATATAAAGCTCGCCTAGTTGCTAGGGGCTTTCAACAAACTGAAGGTTTTGATTACAAGGAAACTTTCAGCCCAGTGGTCAAGCCATCTACAATCAGAAGCATCTTATCAGTTGCAGTTACTTACTCTTGGTCAGTGTTCCAGTTAGACATCAACAATGCCTTCCTAAATGGGGTATTACAAGAGGAGGTCTACATGATGCAACCACCTGGGTTTGTAGACCCATCTCGGCTTGATGCTGTGTGCAAGCTTTCCAAAGCTATATATGGTCTAAAACAGGCCCCTAGAGCCTGGTTTGACAGGCTTCAACACACTCTGCTCACATTTGGTTTTACTGCCACAAAGTCAGACTCTTCTTTGTTCATCAGACACTCACCTTCTCCCATTTTTATTCTGGTCTATGTTGATGATATCCTAGTGACAGGATCCAGTAATACTGATATTTCTAAGTTGATATCTCAACTTCATGCTCAGTTTAGTTTGAAAAATATGGGATTGGTTAAATACTTTCTGGGTATTCAAGTTCAACACACTACTACTGGCATGTTCCTCTCTCAGACCAAATACATTCAAGACCTTCTTTGTAAAGCAAAAATGCAACATGCTAATGGGTTGCCTACCCCTATGTCAGGTGGTGAGAAAATGCTGGATACAGGGAGTGATCCATTCAAAGATGTTCAAATGTATAGGAGTGTTGTGGGTGCCTTACAATATGTAACTATCACTAGACCTGATATAGCTTACTCTGTCAACAAGGTATGTCAGTTTATGCAAAACCCACTTGAAGCTCACTGGAAAGTTGTTAAGCGCATCTTGAGATATCTGAAAGCTACTTCAACCTATGGTCTTCACATAGTTCCTGTTTCTTCATTCCAATTCACTGGATATTGTGATGCAGACTGGGCATCAGATGCTACTGATAGGAGGTCAACTTCAGGGTATTGTGTGTATTTAGGATCAAATCTAATATCTTGGTCATCAAAGAAACAAAGTGTTGTTTCTCGAAGTAGCACTGAAGCTGAGTACAGGAGCCTAGCATCATTAACTGCTGAATTATCTTGGTTGCAAACACTCTTCTCTGAGTTACGACTTGCTAGTGGCACTCCTACTGTCTGGTGTGACAACATGAGTGCAGTTTTCCTTAGTGCCAATCCAGTTCTTCATGCTAGAACTAAACATATTGAAATTGATATTTTCTTTGTCCGAGAGAAGGTTGCAAGGAAACTCCTCAATGTACTTCATATCTCTGCCAAGGATCAGATTGCTGATTTTCTCACCAAAGCTCTAAGTACATCTAGATTTCTACTCCTTCGTGACAAACTCAGTGTTGTCAATGAGACTACACTTAGTTTGCGGGGGAATGTTAGAATAAACAAATCAGTCATGTAAATTAGTTAGTTGACTATTAGTTAGTTAGCTAATCTGTTCAAAGTCTGTTCATATTGTTATGAACATTAGTTAGTTAGTTACTGAGTTCATAGTATGTTCATAGCTTGTTCATAGCTAGCTGTTCTGTTTCTATAGCTAGCTGTTCTGTTTCTAGATAGCTATATATATACCTCCAATGTACATTGAACAATAGAATGAAAATCATATTGAATTCATTGTTACAGTTAGAGTTTCAACACATGGTATCACTTTGTGATCGTTGACCCAAAGGAGTTGTGAAGCTTAACCTCAAGTCCTGCAAGCTGGTGGGATCTATATCACCCTATATAGGAAATCTAAGTTTCCTTTGGGTCATCAAACTGCACAACAATGATTTCCAAGGTGAAATCCCCCAAGAAATTTGTCATTTATCTCGTTTACAACGTCTTAATATATATGACAAGCAATTCTCTAACTGGAGAGGTTCCAGCTAATTTGACCCATTGCTCAGATCTTAAAGAGTACCAGTTTGCATTTTAATGAACTCACTATAACAATTTCAAGCGAGTTTGGCACTTTATCGAAGCTCCTAACACTACCTTTTGTCAAACAGACTACCTGGAGAGGTTCAACCTTATCTGGGTAACCCTTCAAATCTTGAAACACTTTCTATAGGAAGCAATAGTCTGGATGGAAGTATACCTGATTCCCTAAGCCAACTTAAATGATTAAAGTGTCTTAGATTTGGTGAGAGTCGAATATCTGGTATGGTTCCTCTTTGGGTTTACAATCTATTATCACTAACACGTATAGTTATCCCCGCCAACAATTTATGGGGAACTCTTCCAATTGATATAGGTCAGACTCTTCCTAAACTTCAAATATTAACCATTGCTTAAAACCAATTCATAGGACTAATTCCAGCTTCACTGTCCAGTGCTTTGAAACTTCAAATCCTTGACATCCGTTTAAACAACTTTGAGGGGCCAGTACCTATAAATTTCAAAGGTCTACAACCCTCAAACCCAGTATCTAGGGCCCAGTATTTCTCTTAGCTTTCCTTAAAACTATACTTCATCATAGTCACACATTGGGTAAATATGATAACCTGCAAGGCCATTCTGTGAGCCACATGGTATAATATTGTCCGCTTTGAGCCCAAGGTTCTCATGGTTGTACATAAATTTAAACTCGCACATATATAACACATCCCATTCTCTCATTCAGACGATACGAAACTATAACATTTTTTTTGGAAAGCGAGCGGAGGTTATTTGTGATCCCCAAATCACTAAAAAAAGATTACATGGCAATAAATGCTCATCTGTTAGATGAGTCTGTCAAGCAGGTCAGAGAAATGGAATTTGACCCTTTGAAAGTTGCATTTGTCTTGGCGATTTGTGTATTGACGGGTATGAGTAAATCTGTCTGAGAAGGAAAGTTGGATGTTTATAGGAGATGGGTTTGGTTGGAGCAAGAGATTTACAAGGCATTCACGAAGCAACCTAGGTGTATGGAGTGTTCCGAGATGAAGATAAATCAAAATATGGAATTCCTTGTACCCTGACCCGTCACTATTTGCACAACACCCAAATGTTATATTGATATTGAATGGTCTGGTGAGCAATGGTAGCAGCATAAGTACAGTATTGGCACCATCTGATGAGTACTTTTTAAAGAACTTTGTGACCAAGTTTGAATAACAAGTTCCTCATCTGTTTTTTTTTATTTTTTTAATAAACATTTATTTAAAAAAACAAATACTGAAACAAACTATCACAAGAGAGAGGATTCACCAATACAAACTTAGATTATAAACAAACTCAGCCTTTGTACCTTTTGTTTGCTTTCTTAGTTCTATTGGATTTTCGGGAACAAATGCTAAAATCTTTGGTGTGGGTGTTAGAGAACGTCTTTGTAACCGATTCTATAATCACATCATCATCACTAGAGAGGCCTGGCTCATGCTCTTCTTCAGGAACCTAGCAATTTTCTTGTCTCAATCTATTGCATGTGCGGTTCTTATCATCTTCCCATGCATCTTTTAACCAAATGTAGACTGCCTTCACTGCTTCTTTGCCACATCTTGCAATAGCTTCTTGCATTGTAGATGGAACTTCGTTTCCCTTTTCGTATTCATTTATCATCATTAAGGTATATTCAATCTCAGTAAGAGTAAGGATACTTTTCGCTTCATTCAGTTCTGTTTCGGTGAGTTGTTTCAAGCTGTTGTCTTCCTTTGCACCTGAAATATTGGCTGCCGGCATGTTGTTGACTTCTCTTACTTTATCATCCTCGTTTGAATTGGGCACAATTTTCATTTGGGTACTTACTCCATGTTCTTTCCCCAATTCATTGTCGTTCTTTTCTATTGCCTGGTCTTCTACAATTGCTACCTGGTTTTCTTCTGTCACTGCAACATTGATGTCATTTACATTATGAGCAAAGCTGCTGAGCATAGCTTTGTTTGCATCTGTCAAATGTGTTAGTTCTTTAGGAGTATATCCATAATTTGAGTCCATTTTCTTGGTTGAGTTCAACTTTTCTGAACTAATTTCAACTTCTACTTAGTTCTTTTGCCCCATTAGTACCAGCTCTATCATTGGGTTCATTTAGCCGAATACGGAATGACTAGAGGATTTGTAGTTTTTTGTTGATAGTATTGTTTCTTGTGCTTTTTGTTTTCTGCTCTTTTGAATCCTTCCTGATCAGCATTTTCCGACCCCTCATTGCTTTTTTCATTCTCTGATAGTTGTTGGGTTGGTATTGACTTCTTCAACTCAGGGTGTTTCACCTAGCATATTTGATCAGTATGGCTTTGAAGACCACATTGGTTGCAATACAATGGTGGAAAAGATACCTAATATGTTGCCAGAAGCCTGGTAGATCTAGAGTTTGGATCTATATTTTGTTTGAAAGCAGTTTTGAAATATTCATCCAAACACAAACCTTTGCTACAGATGGTCTTAAGAGGTGCCTTGTAAGGTTGTCCATGACTAGAAATTTACCAATCGATTCTACAACAACTTTGAGAAGTTTAGGCTGAAAAATAATCAGTGGTAATCGAGGGAGTTCGATCCATACCGGTTTATTGAGAATCCCATTTTGAAAGCCTGAAAGGGTACCCTTTGATATTGCATTTCTCTCTTGCCATAGCTTTGATCATTGCTTCTTCATATTCAAACTTGATTAGAACATGACGATAGTCCAAGGCACCAATTGTAAATTCACCGGAGATGCCCCAATACTTAGTTACTGCATCTCTAATGTCACTTAGGTAAGGTCTTTCTTGAGCAAACTTCATCACCAAAGCATATTTCATATACATTTTGCCTATTTCAATATCCAGATTCGATAGAGAAACAGAGGGCTTACCATCAAAAGTCGAATACACATGGTCTGTGGGTGACTCATCAACTTCATTAGGTTTGAACCGTCCCATAATCTGCGCAAATAAAGGAGTGCCAGTCGTCTTGCCAACTGCGGCTCCATCGCTCCCCGATGGCCTATTTGTGGTAGCCATGTCATTCGCCCAATATCAGATCTACTAGTTCAGCAACAGATCGATTGAGGTTCGGTTGTTCGTTCTGCAAAACACGGTTGCCAACCCTAGGGTAGTTGAAGCAATATGTGTCGAATCGACGAGGGCTTCTCCCCAACCACGAGCGATCTGTGCCGAGCCAACATATTTATTCTCTTGGTTAAATACTTTATTTTCCTTGCTAAAATTTTCTTACATGACCTTTTAGCAAGGATTAAATGAAATACATTTTTTCTATGGTCTGTGTTGGTCTGATTTGCTATTGACGATTATGTTCTTTACAAGGATTGATGAACTAAAGTTATCATTTCTGAAGCAATTCCTTAGACTCAAAAGTTGTTTTGTGTTTAGAGTAAGAAGATTCACATGCACAAAAAGATGTTTGCTTTGTTTTTGTGAGGAAATTTACTCCGAACTATTTTGCTGGATTTGAAACCGTGTTGCTCTGGGTACTTATTATACGCCAACTAAATGCCTGTTGATCTAGTTGCTTATGATGCGGGTGTTTGATAAGCTCCAACTATATGCATGTCTTCTATTCCTTTGGGGAAGAGGTGAGGGAGGAAAAAAGGGTTTTTCTTTGTTCAATGCTGATTCTATCATGAAAAGTTCAACATTTTCTCGTTTGAGATGATGGAACAACGTTAGAATCATCGAGTTTCTCGTGGGAGAAATCTTTCTGGCAATAGAAGAGATATTCCTCCCTATGTCGTCATTCCCTGGTTTGGAATTGAAACCAGGTTTTATAGTGAGACTTGTCCCTGATGTTTGACTTGGGGTTGATGTGCATGAGCCATGCTTAAACAATAAGGTTGAAGGGAAAGCATGAAAGCTGGTGCCAGCAAGAAGAAAACTTTGGCAAAGTTGTTTGGTAAACAAGAGAGGGAGGTATAACGATCACATGCCAATGGGAAACCACTTGTGCACATCATTCAGAAGTTTCGCTGAATAAAAATTATGCGAACTATCTATGATGGGGATTTGTAGTACCGTGTGAGTTTACCGTGTAGTTGGTACAATTAGTACCCACCGATATACGTTGTAATCTCACGACCTGCTCTCGCTTTCGCTTGATATATGATTGGATTCGCCCTCTCTACAAGTTTGAGCTTTTAGAGAGTTGGCAGAGCATTGGTATGCCGATAAGAGATTTACGTATTTCCTTCTTGAGCAATTTTCATTTGAAGTGTTGAAAGCATAAAAATGGCACGCCGAAGGTTTGCGGCCAAGATTGAGACATTAGGATAGTGAATCGACATGGAGTTTTGTAGGAAAAGGTAAATTGCTAATTTTCCGCATCATCAAGCCTTGACCTATTGATACAAAATTTTTAATGAACATTGAAGTCTTTCAGATAGACAAGGACTGGGATTTTCACCAAGTGCATTACACAACTTTATAACCTGTCTTTGCTAGGTCCCATGGATGCATGTGCACAAGGCCAGCAGAACTAGGACCACCACAACCTGGCTAATTTCCAATTGTAGTTAGTTCTATACGTACACGGATGTTGATTGATCACTTCTTCACACAAATGCTGCAAATCTGGTATGGGAAGTGGACAGCCTTCTAACCAAACAATTGTTTTCCTACGGAAGAGAAAGCAATTAGTTAATACAATAAAGGTCAATACTGTTGAAAGTAACGTAAAGAAAGCAAAAATAAGAGTAGGGAGGAAAACAAAGAGCTATCATATTCATTGATATGAGCCTCTATATATAGATGTAGCAATTATATAGTATCTCAATTTGAAACGAGATAGGAAACCTATGCCGATAAGGAATCTAAATCCTATTCTATAAAAAAGAAGATATCCTTCCTCGTTTGGACTAGTCACACAATCCTAGCTTGACTGCAACACTTTCCCTTGTGACGTCCAAACGCGACGTTACGTTACTTTGATGACGCATGCCATGTTGCCTCGTTAAAACCTTGCCAAGTAACAAAAACCCAGTGGGAAAAAATAACCTTGGTCGAAGGAAAAAAAGTACAACACGTCCTTTCCTTGAAGATGAAGTAAACGTTTTGAGAAAATCTTCGTTGCGCATCAAATCTCCCCCTGATACCAACAATCAAGGGAGATCAGACAATTTACGTAGTCCGATACTACGTACATGTTTATCGAAAGTTGCTTTCGGTAAAGTTTTTGTGAAAAAATCTGCCACATTGTCATCAATCTAACCTCTTTTACTTCAATCTCCAGGAGCATTTGTTGTTGCTGATTATAGAAGAACTCCGGCGATATATGCTTAGTATTGTCGCCTTTGATGTAACCTAGCTTCATTTGTTCAATGCAAGCGGCATTATCCTCGTAAATGCACGTAGGTTCATCTGTGGTTGACTTCAAACCACAAGTACCTCGAATATGCCTAATTATGGATCTCAACCATACACATTCACAAACTATTTCGTGAATAACAATAATCTCTGCATGATTCGAAGAAGTAGCAACTAGAGTCTGCTTTGTCGACCTCCAAGATATTGCTGTATTCCCCATGGTAAAGACATAACCCGTTTGGGAACGTCCTTTGTGCGGGTCAGAGAGATACCCGATCATCAACAAAACCTGTCAAGACATCACTTGGAGTCTGACCAAAGCGAGCGACAACACATTTGCTGGCGTTGACGGTGGCTTGACTGGCGGCGGCTAGCTGGTGGTGGGAGATGTGGCCCTGCCGTCGGTTTTTGGGAATTTTCCCACTTCGTGAGGATCAATGTCCAATTTTGATCTCTCTCTGTAGGGATAAAACAAGCCCATATCAATTGTACCTCTTAGGTATCGAAATATGTCTTTAATGCCAGTCCAATGGCAGCGTGTCGGCGCAGAACTAAATCGAGCCAACAAGTTCACAGCGAATGAGATGTTTGGTTTCGTACATTGCGCTAAGTACAATAATGCGCCTATTGCACTTAGGTAGGGCATCTCTGCCTCTAGTAATGCTTAATCCTCCTCATTGGGACGGAATGGATCTTTCTTCGAATCCAGACTCCGGACGATCATGGGAGTGCTACAAGGCTTAGCTATATCCTCATTAAAGCGCCTTAACAATTTCTGAATATAGCTCGATTGGTGAATCATAATCTCTTCGGCACGGTGCTCGATCTCCAATCCGAGGCAAAATCGTTTTTCCCAAGATCCTTCACATCGAATTCAGACTTCAGGTGCTCAGCGGTTTCCTTTAACTCCTCTATAGTTCCAATCAAATTCATGTCATCGACATAAACCGCAACAATGGCAAACCTAGAACTTGTTCTCTTAATGAACACACATGGGCATAACTCATTATTTATGTATCCCCTTCCGATCAAGTATTCACTTATTTTATTATACCACATCCGTCCGGATTGTTTCAATTTGTAAAGTGAACATTTTAATCTGAGAAAACGTGCTCCGTGGTTTAGAGCACCTTAATTAGGCAAACGAAGTCCATCCGAGACTTTCATGTATATCTCTGTATCTAAATCCCCGTAGAGATATGTCGTAACCACATCCATAAGCTGCATTACGGGAGAATACGTCTCCTCGTAATCGATCCCCCATTACGGGATTATGGGAGAATACGTCTCCTCGTAATCGATCCTAGGGCGTTGACGAAAGCCTTGCGCCACGAGACGAGCCTTATATCTCACAATCTCGTTTTTTCTCATTATGCTTCCTAACGAATACCCAATTAAATCTGACGGGTTTTACACCTAGAGGGGTTGGCAGTACCGGCTCAAACACCTTCTGTTTCATTAGGGAATCCAATTCAGCCTGGATCACATCTTGCCATTTTGGCCAGTCAGCTTTACGTTGACACTTTTCAATGGAGCGGGGTTCGATATCATCGCAAGCTATGATTCTGCGTGCAACCGAGTATGCAAATACATCATTGATGATGATTTCATTTCGATTCCATGTCGCATCTATGCATGCATAATTGACCGAGATTTCTCTATTCTCGAGAGTAGGTACCGACGTTGAGGCGTCCCCCATCGATGACTCCTCTCGAACATATCCATAGTCTGGGATATTCTCATGGGATGGTTCGATTGAGATAGCGATGTCAGATGGATTGGTTTGTGTCGTCTGCGTCCTCTTCCCATGACGAAAATCCATCGAACACAATGGTCTACCGCACTTCCTCGCTGGATCAGATGACCGGTTAGCCGCCAGGGTACCACGCGCACCGTTTCTATCACGGGAGGTGGCGCCGTGCCCGGTGTCTCCAGGGGCGGCGCTACATCCTGTGGTGGGGATGTCAATCCTTGCAGGCACGTTTGCAGCAGGTATATGTGATCTCGTCACTTTAGCGATATCAGTGAAAGCGTCTGACAACTTATTTGCTATGTTTTGAAGATCGAGAATTCGCCGCACCTCACTCTCGGACTGTGTGGTTCGGGGATCAAGATGAGACAAAGTGGGGATAGACCACAACAATTCCAGTCATTCCTGTTGAACGTTAACGTTCTTATCTCCCCCTAACGACGAGAAGATTGTCTCATCAAAGTGACAATCCGCAAATCGTGTGGTAAAGAGATCGCCTGTCAAAGGTTCCAAGTAGCGGATAATTGATGGTGTATCATATCCCACATATATACCCATCATTCATTGAGGCCCCATCTTGGTACGTTGTGGCAGTGCAATTGGCACATAAACTGCGCACCCAAAAATTCGTAAGTATGAAAGATCTGGTTCGTACCCAGTCACCAGCTGTGACGCATAGAATGGTTGGGTGGCAACCGACCTCAAATGGAGTAACATTGTTGCGTGCAAAATTGCATAGCCCCATGTGGATATAGGCAGGTTGGTGCGCATAACCAACGTCCGAGCGACCATCTGTAACCTCTTGATGGTGGCTTCCGCAAGACCGTTTTGGGTGTGAACATGGGGAGCCGGATGTTCAACATTAATCCCAATGGACATGCAATATCATTGAATGTTTTCGATGTAAACTCTCCGGCATTATCGAGTCGAATTGACTTAATAGGGTAATTCGGGTGGTGGGCCCTCAATCGATTAATCTGGGCTAAGAGTTTAGCATATGTAGCATTTCAGGTGGACAGTAGCGTGACATGTGACCAGCGTGTGGACACATCAAACAACACCATAAAATATTTAAATGGTCCGCAAGTTGGTTGAATAGGTCCACAAATATCTCCTTGAATTCGTTGTAAAAATGGGATGAACTCTTTAAAAATATTTTTATAGGACAGTCTCAGTCCTAATTTTCCCAAGGAACAAGCTTTGTCGAATGAGTGAGCTGCGGGCATGGCGGCACCCCTTGGTGTGGCAGCAACAGCGGCGGCGACTGCACCCCTTGGTGTGGAGGCCCGTGGACCAGTGTTGGTCAGGGGCGGATGTATGTGTTGGATAAGGGGGTCAATTGCCCCCCTTATATTTTTGAAAAATTCCATTAAGTTATTTGTATATATTATCTTGCCCCCCTTAAAATTTTTAGAATGCCCCTCTTCATATACAATCTTGGCTATTGACTTCAAGTCATTTAAAAAAAAGATTTTGTTTTCTATTTTTTAAACTCCACCTTCGCCAATCTCAATCCCACTCCATCTATTTCTATTTTATTTAATCTCTCTCTTTTTCTTTTTTTAATCTCTCTCTCTATTTTAATTCCCACCATTAATTGAGTTGGGGATTGGGGGAAGGGAAATTATACATTTCAATTTTTATTTTTATTTTCTATCTATCTAATCTCTTTATTTTAGATTAAACAATTATAAATTTAAGATTTCAAAATTGTTGTTTGTCTGCTTCGTCTGAGCTAGCCCAAAAGGAGAAATCTCTCCATCCAGCCTAGTCCAGAGAATAGACACTGCTGTTACTATTACTTGGACTTAGATTGTACTATTATGTTTGCCTCAACGCCAAAAAGTTAGAAAGAAAACAGAGGTATGCTTCTCGCCAACTCTCATCTTATACCACCATGCTTAATTATGTTTTCTCCAATTCAAAAAAGTAAGCTCTTGCTTTGCTAGCTATAGTTGAATTAATCATGCCATGTATATTTGTCTAGTTGAATAGTAAAATAGTTGTGTATTGTTTGCCCCTCTTTGTCTGCAATCCTAGATCTGCCCCTGGCGTTGGTCAACCGAAGCGAATTCCTTTTAGTGCTTCGGGTAGCTCGAAAGAATGGATGTCTTGCACAACGCAAAGTGACAAAATTAGTGTTTCTGAGCTAATGCTTCCAAGAAACAAATATCCATGGAACTAGATTAGAATGAAACTCGAAGTTTCAAACAATGGTCGTGAACGGTCATCGTTCAATGCTACACGAACTGCCATAGTTCAGAGCGAATACCATAGTTCAAGCTTCACCAACTGCCATAGTTCGGAACGAATGTGAACCCCCACTGTAATTTAAATTAATTCACAAAAGCTATAAATTAATACACAACATCATAACATATATAGTACAATGATTCAATCAGTGTAAGAGACACAACAAGAGGGTGTTTTTCATACTATTTTTTTTTGTACTTGAATCAGGGATCAACGTATTGAATCTGATTTACTTGAATTATGGCGGGTTCTTCATATTTTGTTTTCATAGTTTCTCCAGGATAAGTTATGTTCCACATTATGTCTTTACTAAGTGATCATAAGAAATTAGAAAATTATGCAAGATACATACAAGTTAAAGAGTAAACTACTTGGGTTTCCCTCCAACACCAGACACCTCAATGAGTGCAGAATAAACAATAAGCCTGCTTTTACATCAATTACTGGTACTTTAAGTATTATATACTCAAAGCTCAGTCTTTTGGGTCAATAAATTTAAGGCTGCAAGTATTTTAACATTGCAAAAGAAGCAAGATTTTTGTTTTTTTTACTACTAAAAATGCAATAAGAAAATAATCTTATTGCCTAAAGCTAGCAGTATCCTGTTAAAATTCTCGCCGGTAATATGCTTCAATCAATTGAATCGTCCAAATCAAAGCAAAAAAATGTAGAATAACAGATGGAAGAAATGAAACGGTGGTACATGACAGTGATAACAAATCAACCACAAAGGACATGCAAAGGAGACGTAAACTGAAGCAGTCGGGAATAGAAAATTCTTGCAATCACAGTTTCCAATGGTGACAAGTGTCAGTATGGAAGAAAACTTGGAAGAGGAAAATGATCAAGAAAAAATTTAAGCAGCATATAAACAAAATATTATACATATGAAGTTTCTGAAAATCGACGCCTTATATGGAAAAAAAATGGCCTCAACTTAGCAATGTTATTTCTAATACTAGATTTGTTGTTACTTTAATATAAACAGAATGGAGTGAAACGATAAGATTTTGCCTCCACTACAATCATCTTGAACTCGCAGATTTTAAAAGACTCAGCTTCCTGTGCAAAAAAAAAAAAAAAAATCCTAAAAGTAACATGGCAAGGACAGGATTATATTATAATCGAAAAAAATCTAATATCATAAACCGACACTGTTTCACATGTTACTATTTTACTGATCAATAATTATATTTTATTGAAAAGCAGCATGAAACAAAGAGTTTTAATCTTACTTGGCTGATGGGCAAACAAGAATATGAAATTGCTCAAGTTAAAGAGAACTTAAGAGAATTTCTGAAGCTGTTAACAGCGAATGGTGTTCGCGTGAGGATGGATTTTTATTATTAGCTGCTAGGGTTGGGGCTCGTGCTGATAACGTGTTAACGTAAAGAAAGTAAAAATAAGAGTAGGGAGGAAAACAAAGAGCTATCTTATTCATTGATATGAGCCTCTATATATATACATGTAGCAATTACATAGTATCCCAATTTGAAACGAGATAGGAAACTTATGCCAATAAGAAATCTAAATCCTACTCCATAACAAAGAAGATATCCTTTCTCGTTTGGACTAGTCACACAATCCTAGTTTGACTGGAACATATGCTAAACTCCATTGCTTGAATTTATTTGTAAACAAAGCAAAAATATTGTTCATTTTTACAGTAAGATGGAGCTTCATTTGATGAGGTCATTTGTCATGTATGCAATCCTTTCCTGGTGCTGCATGAACACTTTCTGTTGGATTGAAGGTGCAACCACAACAACCTTCACGAACAAAACTGATCGAATTGCATTGCTTGAGTTCAAGAATAAGATAATTCAGGATCCTGTTGGAGTCCTGACTTCCTGGAATAATTCTCTTCATTTTTGTGAGTGGCACGGTGTCACTTGTGATTGTCGTAATCAAAAGAGTTGTGGAGCTGAACCTGCAGTCCTGCAAGTTGGTGGGATCTGTATCACCCTATATAGGAAATCTAACATTTCTTAGATCCATCTACCTGCAAAGCAATGGCTTCCAAGGTGAATTCCCCAAGAAGTCGGTTGTTTATCTCAGTTGCAACATCTCAACATGACCAACAATTCTCTAACAGGAGAGATTCCAGCCAATTTGAGCCATTGCTTGCTCAGATATTAGGAGTATCAGTTTGCATTTCAACGAACTCACTGGAACGATTCCAAATGAGTTTGGCACTTTATCAAAGCTCATCAAACTATTCCTTTTCTCAAACAGACTTAACAGGAGGGATTCCGCCTTCTCTAGGTAACCTTTCTAATCTTGAAACACTTTCTCTAGGAAGCAATAACCTCAGCAGGGTCATACCTTCTGTAAGCCAACTCAGACAATAGAAATATTTTGGCCTTGGTGTGAATCGTATGACAGGCATGGTACCTCACTGGCTTTACAATCTATCATCACTTACACGTATAATTATCCCATCTAACAATCTTTCAGGGAGTCTTCCACTTGATATAGGTCTTACACTTCCTAATCTTCAAATACTAGGCATTGGTATAAGCTTGAATTAGGCCGTAACAAGCTAGTAGGAAGCATTCCTATCAGTCTTGAGAACTGTGGACATTTGCAAACATTGGACCTTTCTTCAAGTAACCTCAGTGGTTCAATACCCAATGGTCTTTCGTCCATTCTAATTAGCACCAATTTGGCCAATAACTCTTTGATTGGTTCAATTCCGGTGGAGGTCGGACACTTGCTAAATCTTGAGGAATTGGACGTCTCAGAGAACAAACTCTCAGGTCAAATCCCCAGTGCAATTGGAATTTGTTTGTTACTGCAACGCATATACATGGAGGGAAATTTGTTTGAAGGAAGTATTCCATCATCCTTGAGTTCTTTACGTGGAATTCAAGATTTAGATCTTTCACACAATAATCTGTCCGGCACGATACCAAGTTATCTAGACACCATGACAAATTTGAGGATTTTAAATCTATCTCACAATGAACTGGAAGGCGAGGTACCTTCAAGAGGTATCTTCAGAAATGCAAGTGCAGTGTCAGTATTTGGGAATAAGCAGCTTTGTGGTGGCATTCTCTTACTGCAATTGCCAACCAGTTCCAACAAAGTTTCAAAGGCAACTCGGCCATTTAAGATCATTGTTATACTTTCAATAGTTGGTGTACTTCTGTTCCTAACTTTGATGCTTTGTATTGCTGCTTGTTGGAGAAAAGTGAGAAGACAGAAGCCTATATCGACGATTTCCCTACCAGATAAGCATTTAAGAATTTCTTATAGAGAACTTCTCAAGGCGACAGATGGTTTCTCCGAAGCCAATTTGATAGGTACCGGAAGTTATGGCTCTGTCTAGAAAGGCATTTTGAATAAGGATGAAATGATAGTTGCAGTCAAAGTTCTTAATCTGTAGCAACAAGGAGCTTCAAAGAGTTTTGTGTCAGAATGTGAAGCCTTGAGAAACATCCTGACATCGAAATCTTCTTAAACTGTTGACTTCATGTTCAAGTGTGGATTTTCAAGGAAATGAATTCAAAGCTCTTGTATTGAGTTCATGCCTAATGGAAGTCTAGAAAGATGGTTGCATCCAAGTGCAGATGAACGCTTTAATCTTGACCTTATTCAGAGACTACACATCGCCATTGATCTTGCTTTGGCAGTGGATTATCTTCACCATCACTGCCAAACAAGAATTTTTCCAGTGATCTCAAGCCAAGCAATGTTCTTCTAGACGACAACATGGTAGCCCGTGTAACTGATTTTGGCTTAGCAAAGATTCTCTCAAGCATGTCTAACATTTCAGAGGAACTTCCCACCAACTCTATTGCTATAAAAGGATCTATCGGATATGTTGCTCCAGGTAAGGAATTCTTTTTAACATTTGCATTTCATGAATCCTTCATCCAACTTTATTCGTTTTTGCCCAAATGAACTAATGTTTTCATTATCCTCTTGTTGGAGATGTTCACAAGAAAAAGACCAACCAACGAAATATTCAAACATGGACTAAGCCTTCACATCTTTGTTGCAATGGCTTTACCTGAGCAAGCAATGCAGATTGTGGATGAAAATCTCTTATTAGAAGATGAAAATTAATAATGAAGCTACCAACAACATGAAGGACTGAAGTGATAAAAGACGTGGAATCTGGGAGTGCTTGGTTTCAATACTGAAAATAGGAGTTGCGTGTTCCATGGAAGTTCTGAAAGGTCGATTGAAGATGAAAGATGTTCTCGTTAAACTGTGTCACGCTAGGAATGCCTACCAAGGAGTGCAGTTTCATGAAAACAGGTAAAATGTAATGGGTGTGAGCGTATCTGTTAACAGTTTATTTCAGAATTCAGTTTCTACTCTGATCTAGCATCCATGTTAATGTACCCTAGTCACTAGCTTTTCCCCGGAAAATAAAAATAAGTTTCCAACAGATGAAAAATTGACAATTTCATTCTTGTGAAAAACAGAATTGAAATCTCCCAAGCTTCAACTTGATGATGTCTCCAAATTTAGAGAGAAGAATGCTTCCACAAAGTTGTTAAGAAGGAAACACTAAAGCTACCAGACCAAAAGTCTTCATTAATTATTTTGGAGGTAATTCCCTTGATTTACATTGTATGAATTTTTGGTAGGTATGAATTTTCTTGGCGCTGTGGGTGTTGCAGAAGCAAGCTAATTAGCTTGTAAATGAGATCTCTAACATTCCTTACTATAACTAGACAAGTTGTCTGCTGAATACTTGCCCATTTTTTGTAATACTTTGCAGTTTTTTCTTCTACATTTTGAGTTGTTTCAGTCATTGATTTATGAAGATCTATTTTGGTGTCTTTTGATTCTTGCTCCTTGGGAGACAAGTAAGAGCATCTATGAATGTCATTTACCTGGTACTTCAAACTGACAGATAGCAAAGGATTGTAGTTTGAACTTTGAAGTCCCAAATCATTCATAACAAAAAGGCCTTGCAAATTGACATTTGGAAGGAAGCCCTCTAGCTGGTTTGCAAACCAGGGTCTAAGCAATGCAGCTAACGTGCCTCTTCTTCAACAGGAGCGGTACATTTTCTTCATTGATTAATTTTAACCTTTTCATCTACCACGACAACCAAATCAAACGCTTTGATTTCATTGTATTTTAAGATGAAAAACTGTGGAAACTTTTTAACCCAACATTGTGGATCCCTCCACTTATCGACCCTGCAATACATGCCACTGCATCAAAAATAATTAATCAATTCTCTTTAGAGGCCTGCTATACAAAATGGCACTTGTAGATGCTCTACGGAGGCTGCGTCATCACTTAGTCATGAGAGGTATTTAGTTATATATACTTAAGTAAACCAGTTTAGTCAATTGGTCTTGTAAGTTTTCAACCAATACAATCCTGGTGGATTGTTTATGGGGTTCTTAATCTGATCACATGGTTGATGTTGGGACCATCTTGAAGACACAATTGAACAGTTCAAAATGTGTGAGATACCAAATGATGCTGAAGATGTGACAGAGTGTTCCATCTGTTGTTTATTCCCTTCATCTTTAGTTTCTGGTCTTGGAGGCGAAATGAAGTATCTATGCTTTAGATGTGGAAAACTAGGGCATTGATACTTGCTCCTAGAAACGACTTGTCCAATTGGTTGTGGTGGTGTATATTATGGAAGGTGCTGGCTCCTGGCTTCTGGGTATGAAAGGAGCAAACAGAGATAGTACTTGAAATATTTCTAAGAAGAGGACTAACATAACCTGGTGACAACATGAAGGTGAAAAGTGAGGTGAGCTTGATGAACTTGAATATTCTCAAAGGAAGCTCCCATGACTGACATGGTAGTAGTGGTTGTAATGGAGACACTACAGTAGTACAAGTGCATCGATGATTGTCATGCAATATTATGTTCACGGTATTGTTTGTCAAGCAATAGGGAGCAATGTAATCATTTTCATTTACTACCAAATGAGTCATCACTCTTATGCCAGTCAGTATGCTACATTAATTTCAAGCTACTAGCAGATCGACATTCAGTATCCCCTTGTGTGGATGTATATGTTAGTTATGAGTCCAACAAAAATATGTTATTTACACTCATTTTTAAAGAATCTAGTAGTTACATATAGTCATTTTGGTACAAATTCATAGTGGTATCACCTTCATTTGTTGATTTGAGTGGGAGAGTTTATTACTACCTAAATTATTTCCTAAAAGATCATGTGGGAGTTTTCTCAGATTGAATGAATGGGAGTTATTTGTTATAGGAGTTTTTCCTATTTAATTTTGTAGAGACTGTAGAGTTTTAGAGTTGTACAAACATACTGATACATTTAAATTAATCATTATGATATTCATTTACACTACAAAAAAAAGCTACAATAGCTACAGATACTAGCGACGGTTTTTTGATACCGTCGCTAATTAAAAGATTTGCGACGGCAAAAAACCGTCGCTAATGCTTTTGATAGCTGACTCAACTCAAAATCATAAAAAACCGTCGCTAATTAATTTGCGACGGCAAAAACCCGTTGCTCATTATTTTCTTAGCTACGGTTTTTTAGCCGTCGCTAAGTTTTACAAAAAAAAACTTGGCATCTACGATTTTTAGTCGTCCCTAAAAGATTTTTTATTAGCGACGGCAAAAAACCGTCGCTAATGGTTTTTTTGAAAAAAAAATTATACACAAAAGCATTTAGCTACGGCAAAACTCCGTGGCTAAGTTTTAGATTATTTTTTTATTAGCGACGGCAAAAAACCGTCGCTAATGGTTTTTTTTTTTAAAAACAATTATACACTAAAGAGTTTAGCTACGACAAAAAACCGTGGCTAAGTTTTAGATTATTTTTTTATTAGCGACGGCAAAAAACATTCGCTAATTGGTTTTTTTGAAAAAAAAATTATACACTAAAGACTTTAGCTACGGCAAAAAACCGTGGCTAAGTTTTAGATTATTTTTTATTAGCGACGGCAAAACACCGTTGCTAATTGGTTTTTTGAAAAAAAAATTACACTAAAGAATTTAGCTACGACAATAAACCGTGGCTAAGTTTTAGATTTTTTATATTAGCGACGGCAAAAAATCGTCGCTAATTGGTTTTTTTTGAAAAAAAAAATTTATACACTAAAGAATTTAGCTGCGGCAAAAAACCGTGGCTAAGTTTTAGATTATTTTTTTATTAGCGACGGCAAAAAACCGTTGCTAATTGGTTTTTTTGAAATGGAGATAAGGTCGATGAACTAAGGTATGCTACAGAAGTTTACAGCTTATTTAAGCCTCTCCTAAGCCTTATCTAACTTAAGCATCAGAGTGCCATTGACCACCACACGGTGGTCTTTGGCTCACGTGTGCTACTTTTGCAGGTCTAGATAAAGGCGAAGCAGAATAGTAGGAATCTACTACATCAGCTTGGCACCGTCCGTAGGCCGGGATAAGTACATTATGATAAGTATAGTTAAATGGGGATAAGAATGTTGAGTTGTTGATATAGGATGAGAGTTGTTGAGTTGGAGTATACTTGGGTAACATATTAATTACCAAAGAATTAGAAGGAAAAAGTAAAATGGCGGGAAGAAGGGTTCTACCCAGTCGAAGAGGGTGGTGTGGATCCTAGCCTCGAACATGTGATTATTGTTTTTCAAACTAGGACTTTGGAGGGTGGTAGCTAAAAACTCAACCAGGTCTTACTTATGTGAGATATAAATGAGACTTTCCCTAAGCCTCTACTAATTAAACCCTCAAGAAGTGATGCCTCAAACTTGTGGAGGGTAATGTATGATCACATTCCTACTATTGTGGAAATTGTTGCTTGGAACTTAGGTAATAGTCAGGCATAATTTTGGTACGAGGATCAGAGCGGTCAAAGAATGTTGGGAGTTGTGTACAACATTCCTTTTGATTAGAGAACGTTGATAATTGGAGCGACAAGCTTCTAGAAATTTCAATTTCAATGTTATCCCCCATCATTTGAGAGTACAACTAATGACACAAGAACATGCAACGTGTGAAAGCTATAAAATATGGTCAAATTAACATGAAGTCACTCTATAATTGTGTAAGACCGCACAATCAAAGAGTGTTTTGAGCAAATTTATTTGGAAGAATTTTATTCATACAAAAATCCCTATTTTTACTTGGAAGTTATTGAAGGATGTTGTGGATACCATAGTCCGAAAGTTGGTTCTAGCTTGTTTCCAAGTGTTACTATTGTGGCCCTCAATGTTGATGGAGCATCAAGGAATGGTATGGCCTTATAATTAAGAGGTGGGGTTCTTCGAGACTTAGATAAGTGATTTCTTTGGCGAGCTTTGATTCATTTCTTGGATAAGTTTATGATAATATGACAAAGTCGAAAGCCTTCTCATTGGCATTGATGTTTGTAAAAAAAATGGGCATAGCAATTATTCAAGCTCAAAACAACTTTTGTCCAATATGAGGTGGTTTTACGAATCCTTGGGTTTTTTGCCCAATGCTGGCCAAATATTAATGAAGCGTGTAATGTACACGCATGGAATGAGTTTTCGCGAAATTGTGCGAAATCTCACCAAAATTTTCGTTTTTTTTAATTACGAAAAAATGTGAAATATAAATTAACATTTTTTTTGAGGTTTTTTCAAAAAAAAAATTCGGATTTTTAGAAAATTTTCCGAGTATTTCAAAAAATTCGGCTTTTTGCCTAAAAACACAAAACTCAGTGACCAAATTTTCGATAAATTTCGGAGTTTTTTTTTCGTAAAATTTGAGTTTTTTCTAATTATCATTTATTCTATTTATTTATTGATTTTTGAAACAACCCCTGATTTTGCTAATTATATATTGATTTCATGTTTGTTTCATATCATGGTATTTAGGCTGCATTTAATTTGTTTAATAAATTTATGTACTTCCATTATTTTTTCACATATTTCATATATACCCTCAAAATGCATTATATATATTTCATGTATCCTCGAAATTTGTACGTTTTTTCTTTACACACCGAAATATTTCTTAAAATTCGGAGACCGAAATTAACTCGAAAAATGAAATAACAATCCTTGGGTACATGTGAAACATGTTTATCTAAAACTACATAATGCAAGTTCCCCTTATGAACAGTGGAAAGTGTGTGTCTTCAACCTGATTTTTGGATTGCCCAAAGTACCCTCCCAATTCTATTATATTTACAAGAGAAACAAGTAGGTATGTGAATAGTGACAACGGGTAATTTTGTAATTTAAATGCAAAACTATTACACATATGTACCATTTTACCCTCCCAAATTCATATTATTATGATCAAAACCCGCCCTTCTCAAATATTGTTAATTATACCCAAGCCCCTAACATAATTTATTCAAAGCCCTTAATTATTTGTAAATTATACACAGACCCTTAAAGTTATAAATAATTATTTTGTTTAGTATTTCAATAATAATTTTTACTTATTATTGAAAGTTGTAATAAAATAAAAAAGTACTAAATATTCGCGCACTCGTAGAGCGCGTCGACACCCTAAGTCTATGCCTCCCCTATATTGGTTTTAATTATTTTGATAAACCGGTTGAGGTCTACCTAATATAATCCCCTTATATTGATTTTCATTTTATTTTTAATTTTGGGTAATGTTCACAAACATGATATGTCTTTGGTTGTATCAAAGTTTGTATCTTGGACTAGAACAATAATTAGTCGGTCCAAGGAGTTGACTAACCAACAACATGGGAGGTAGTTAGGACTTAGGAAATCCCTACATTTTTCTTCTTCTTATTTTTAAGCTATTCACGATGAAATAGGAAGAAAAAAAAACCTAATTTTCATTGATAATATCTCATGTCCTCACAAGTGGAGCCCCATGCAATCTGATTTAACCGTACAAGTAGAGCAAAACCATTTCTTTGTTATTTTCATAAAACCTTAAACAATTAATGTAACCGTAATACCTATAGTAAAACTAGAACCTCTTATTTGCAACTAAATCCAACAAAATGCAACAAAATAACACATTAAGAATAGAACGATCTAACCAAATATATCTTTTAAGCTAAGTTATCGAAAATTAACTATTATAGTTTACATATAAAATCAGAAAAACATAAAAATCAAAACAACATAAACCAGAGAAATTCACAAAACCATGAAGTTCACTTCTTTTTCTTTCTTTGTTTTCCTTCTCATCCTTTGCCTTTTTAGTGGTGTCCAAAGTGTAGATATCATCACCGACACATGCAAGAAGATTGCAGGCCCTACTTTAAAATATGGCGCATGTGTGAAATCCCTCCAAGCAGACCCTAGTAGTCGCAACGCGACTTTTGTAGGAGTTGGTGTTATTTCTATGAAATTGAGCATAGCACATGCAACTTACGTCCAATCACGTATTAAACGTCTTTTGAATCACAAAACCACGAATCCAATTGCAAACAAGTACTTAAAGGATTGCTTAGAATTTTACTCTGATGCAATTCCAGATATTAATGATGCAATTGACAAAATGAACTCTAAAGATTATGGTGGAGCTAATATTAAGATGAGTTCTGCATTTGATGCGGCTTCAATGTGTGAAGAAGGTTTCAAGGAGACGAATGGATTAGTTTCTCCATTGACAAAGGCGAATAATAAGTACTCTAATATATCTCGAGTGGGTCTTGCCATTACCTACAAGCTTCTTAATCCTATGTAACGAAGTTGTTTTTCTATGTGAACGGTCTTAGTGGACGACAATCCAATTATATATCTAGGGTTTATGCATGACTAGTTATATTTATTTGTTGAATAGTACATTCCAACAAGAAGAGATTGGATAAAAAAGAGAGAAATAAATATTTCTGCTAAAATCTGTTTTTATGATCATAGAGTTGCAGCAACATACAAGATGCTCCACCATACTAAACAGAAAACCCTATACCCATTCTAAAGTTTACATTGCTTATCAGTTATCACATAAAACCAAATCCAGTCACCCTATCCCAGCAAATAGGGAGTCCAAAACCAGCACAAGTCACAGGTTTAAAACATACAAACACTATCTTCATGTTGGAAACCTAATAACTCAATAGTATACTTCTTAAACCACTAGAGAGGAGATAAGCGAAATATAAAACTCACTGAAAAACTGAAGACAGATGAAGAGATTTAGGAGTTGGAATCCCCCCCCCCTCCCCCCCCCCCCCCCCCATTCAAGAAGTTTGTTATCCATCGGACTGAGTCTTTATAATAGCGTTTGAAGTTGTCAATATATAATCCATAAAGTACAACCCCATCCTCACTTCGTGACCATGTTCCCCTCGGGTGTTATCCATTAGACTCCAATGGAAATACCTTCTAAATCTCCACCATCCCTGTAAATTTATTGGTCCATCATCTCATATTATGTAGAGTAAAAAAAAACTATTATCACTTTGTACACGCGCACACATACACACACAAATTAAAATTGTTAGTTTATTTCTCAAGGAAATAAAAGTTGTATAACTTACTTTATTACTTCCCTGACAGAGTGAAGTTGTCTTCTTATATAATCTACTCATTGTGGGTCGTGAAGGATTTTTGTTTGCTCGTTCAAGTTACAAGTTTCACCACAATTTGGGCAATCCCTCTACAAATAGACATAAAATTTATTTTGTTAACAAAATAAATCCTTCTTCAGCTTTTTTTTTTTTTGGAAAGCGAGATAGGTTTTTATAGGATCCCATAACCTATCAATAAGGTGCGACCTACCGGTCAACACCATAAGAAAGTAACCATGCCGCCGGCAGGTCTTGAACCTAGGACGTGGGGGATAAACCCACACAGCCCTAACCACTCGACCATAACACCATTGGCTTCAGCTTCTTATTTAGTTATTGGCTTATGATTGTTTGTAAAGTTTTGATTTACTTTAGGATCACTGACTCACGTTTATTTGCCTTTTTAAATATTTTTTCACTTAGAAATTTTATTTTATTTATTCAATTTCTCAAATTATTATCAATCTCAATCATGTTTTTTTTTTTTAAATATAAAATAACCAGGTTTGGCCATTTACCCATATATTCCACTAAGCATGACCGGTTTTAACTATCTTGGTTTTATCAAACATGACTAGCTTTGGTCATATATGCCCACAAGTTCGACTGAGCATGACTAACTTTGGAAAAGAGGGGAAATGGTAACGAAGGTGGAGGACAAGAGAAAAAGGAGGAAGTTGTTGGTGGTTTATTCAAAGAAGATGACTCGAAGATGAAAATAGGCTCGCACGTAAAATAATTTATGGTTAAGAAATATGGGTTTCAAGTAATTTAAGAAACTTTTACTTACACACGAAATGACGAGGGTACCCACTTTGGATAACTCATTTCATTTTGCTTTACAATATCAGACCCTAGCCATTAGTTCCTACAACCAAGGAATGTGATTTCTCGAAAAATGATGAAATTTCACGAAATTTTTTTTTCGAGTTATCAAAATTTCTTTCGAAATTCGAAATATTTATTTCTTTCATATGGGGCAAATCTCAATTTCCGTACATTTTATCCCCTTATAACCTTAGTTTAGTATTAAAATTTTGTTATATAAGTAATTCTTATGCAATATGTAATTTGTATGACATTATGAGTCTTGTGGAACTATTTATGTAGTATATAAGAAATTAAAATGCTTAAATTATATAGATACCTTCATAATTATAACCGAATTTTTTTACGTTTTTTATACAGAACGAAATATTCTTACCGAAATTACCTCAAAAAATGAAATCATATTCCTTGCCTACAACTAACTTTGAATATTTAAAAAAAAAAAAAAAGAACCAAACCAAAAGATTATTCTAAAGAATCCAAGTAAAAACACATTGCCAGGTGCCAGGCGAAATTGCTCATATCCCCTCAAACCCTAACACTTATTTTTCAAAAATTTTGTGCTGGAAGTGGTGGTGGTTGCTTCTAGTATGGTGATTTTATTTATTTATTTATTTATTTTTATTTATTTATTATTATTATTATTTTCGTTTGTGGTGCTCAAATGGTGGTTTTGTGGTTGCAACATATACAAGTCTGGTCAACAAGGCCTAGATTGCTATATAAATATAAAACCATTTCTTTGTCTTTGCGAAGAGGTGATAAGGGTCATCAAGAAAGCTTAAGAAAATATTCAAGAAAACATCTAAACTATATAATGCAAGTTCCCCTTATGTACTGTGAAAAGTGTGTGTCTTCAACCTGATCTTCAGATTGCCCAAAATACCCTCCAATTCTAATATATTTACAAAAAAAACAATAGATAGGTGAACAATGATCAGGGGCAACTTTATAATTTTAAATAAAAACTATTACACATATGTATCATTTTACCCTCTCATATTCATATTATTTACATCAAAACCCGTCTCTCTCAAATATTGTTAATTATACCTACGCACCTAACCGAATTTATTTAAAGCCCTTAATTATTTGTAAACTATACGTAAGCCCTTAAAATTATAAGTAATTATTTTGTTTAGAATTTCAATAATAATTTTTACTTATCATTGAAAGGTTGTAATAAAATAAAAAAATTACTGAATATTCGCGCACGTAGAGCGCGTTGACACTTATAAGGCCTATTTTTTATGATTATAGACATCATCATACTCTAACAATTGAAAATGCCTCAAAAACCTATTTTTATAATTAAAGAATTTTAAAAGCCACAAACTCAACCCATGGTTTAAAAATAATTAAAAAGACATTTTTACCGTTACAAAAAATCGAAATTGGCCCTTTTAGAAAATTTTAAATTTTTTTTTATAAATGAGATAGTCATGTAGATGCCTACTTTGGTGTTGTAATATAAATTTTTGTTGGAGAGCAAATGCAAAATGCAATATAAAAATACAATTTAATATAAATTTAAGTAGTTTTGGGGGGTCGCTTGGAGAGCGAATGAAAAGAGGAAAAAAAATAACCTAAAGAGGGAGCTCTTTATTTATGCGACAATATTTAGGTAGGGGAATATGAAAAAAAATTGCTCCAAGAGACTCTCCATGAAAGACTCATTTCCTACATGGCACGGGGTGCCTCCAAGGAGTTTTACTTCACAAGTTAAATGTAGCTAGTCATTTTGGCTCTCTCAATCTTGATTTAATATTTTATTTTGTGGGTTCCACCCACTTTTCATTTCATGCCCACTTTTTAAAGCTATTGGCTTCACACATTTTAAAGATGAAGATACATAAATACAATGTGGTATAAATTTAAGGACTAGGTTTGGAGAATCTGTTGGAGAGAAAATTCCAAAATCCTAAGAGATTAGGCGGAATTTGGAGAGAAAGTTCCAAAATCCTAAGAGATTGGGCAAGTAGATTCTTGATCTATATTATTTTATCAAATTTAGGAAGTGTCCAAGAGGAGGTTGTTGGAGCAAAAATGGCTAGCTGCATTTAACTAGTGAAAAAAAAACTTCTCGGAGACTCCCCACGCCACTTAGGATAGAAGTCTCTCATGAGGAATCTCATGTTTTTTCATCTTTCACTAGCTAAATGTTGCCACCTAGACAAGGAGTTAGTAAGTGAGAGAGAAAAATAGAGAAGGGGATCACCGTTGCCTCTCCTAAATTTTTGCTTACTAGGTTTCAAATTTTTCAGAAGGTCTCCTAAATCTGACGCATAAGCAAAAATCTAATCTATAACTGCAATTGGCGTCGGTGCATGTAGGTGTGTCCGTCTATACACAATTTATAAAATGCCCATTTGAGCCTTCAATCTCTCTCTCTTACAGTAGGCGACATGGTTGACGTTTATGAATACTTCATGGACAACATTGTGGGTTTTCACAATGACCATTTCACCCTAATGTAAGGAAATATTTTTTTATTTAAAATTTTCCAAAGCTTTAGGTACAGTCAACTCAAAATAATTTCATTTTAATTTCATGAACATTTTTTCTTTAATTGGAAAATTGTTGGCTTTGTGTAAATCAATTTCCACAATTGCCCCTCCCAATTCAACAAATCCCAACAACGCCCCTCCCACCCTCATTTGCTAAATTACGACATGCCCCTTCCTCAACAAATTACGATGCTGCCTCTATCCCTTCACAAAATTTCAAACTTACCCCTTCCCATTCACCAAATCCGGAAAACACCCGCGATTCACCAAATTATGAATATGCCCCTCCCTCGGCCACTTACGATACCACCCTTACCATTTGCGAAAATTTGAAATTGCCTTCCCCATTTACAAAATTTCGAAAATGCCCCTCCCATCCCCATTCGTCAAATTGTGAAATGTCCATCTTCAAGGCTTTAGTTTTTTTAAGAATGCTCCATTTTTCTCTTATAAGCCAGTTCAACCTAATCTTACATATAAACAAAATTCTGGTCCTACAAGCCTATAAATTATGCCCAAAGAAGACAGAGATCCAATAGCAATCAAAATTTTGAGGGGGCATTCTTTATTGAGATGAGGTAGTTAGGATAGGAGTATATTATAATGATGATGCGTATAAATAAATTATAATAGCAGATTGATGAGAATGAAAAAAAATATAACTAATCAATGTTTTGTAAGCAATATAATATGTTTTCATATTTAGTAATTTAGTGACCTATTTGAAAAGTGTTGAAGGTACAATTCAATGACCAGTGTGTCATGCAACATGACATTGTACCCGTGCCAACGACACGGGTACACACTATGTGGAAAGTGTATGGCCATGTCAACGACACAACTGATACACTAGTATTCTTATAACGCAAATTGGGCGGAGTAACAATGATTCCACAAATCCGTCCATTTTATGGAGTTCCTATAATGCCCCCGCCATATTTTATATCAGTTTTTGTTTTGTTTTCTTAAATAGCTTTAGAGCAAAGCTGGATGACAGAGTTTGGGCACTTTGGCTGGGTGGGACCGGATAAAATACATCCATGCAATACTGTATATACTTTCAACCTTATTAACACATTAGTTATATATCATGATTTCATGTCAATCCACAACACTGTGAAGAGATCAATCCATCATAATCATTACTACCAATCCTATTTTGTTAATTGTCTCGAGAAAATTATAACCACGACACAAGAAAGTCGAACCACCATATTCGATCAACTTTTGTTAAATTGGGCTTTATTGCTTAACGGCTTTGTTATCATTTGATTGAAGGAAGTCTCCATTATAAATGATGACCCATATTTTGTTGATCTTCAATAATAAGTCACTACAAAAAAAAGCTACAATAGCTACAGATACTAGCGACGGTTTTTTGATACCGTCGCTAATTAAATGATTTGCGACGGCAAAAAATCGTCGCTAATGCTTTTGATAGCTGACTCAACTCAAAATTATAAAAATCGTCCCTAATTAATTTGCGACGGCAAAAAACCGTTGCTCATTATTTTTTTAGCTACGGTTTTTTAGCCGTCGCTAAGTTTTACAAAAAAAAACTTGGCAGCTATGGTTTTTAGCCGACCCTAAAAGATTTTTTTATTAGCGACGACAAAAAACCGTCGCTAATTGTTTTTTTTTTAAAAAAATTATACACAAAAGCATTTAGCTACGGCAAAACTCCATGGCTAAGTTTTAGATTATTTTTTTATTAGCGACGACAAAAAACCGTCGCTAATGGTTTTTTGAAAACAAAATTATACACTAAAGAGTTTAGCTACGGCAAAAAACCGTGGCTAAGTTTTAGATTATTTTTTTTATTAGCGACGGCAAAAAACCGTCGCTAATTGTTTTTTTGAAAAAAAAATTATACACTAAAGACTTTAGCTACGACAAAAAACCGTGGCTAAGTTTTAGATTATATTTTATTAGCGACGGCAAAACACCGTTGCTAATTGGTTTTTTTGAAAAAAAAAAAATTTATACACTAAAAAATTTAGCTACGGCAAAAAACCGTTGCTAATTGGTTTTTTTGAAAAAAAAAATACACTAAAGAATTTAGCTACGGCAATAAACCGTGGCTAAGTTTTAGATTTTTTTTTATTAGCGACGGCAAAAAACCGTCGCTAATTGGTTTTTTTGAAAAAAAAAATTATACACAAAAGCATTTAGTTACGGCAAGAAATCGTCGCTAAGTTTTAGATTATTTTTTTTATTAGCGATGGCAAACAACCGTCGCGAATATTTAAAAAAAAAACCACGTCACCGATCCGCGTGAAACCTCATCTCAACCGTCAATAACACCCAAAAACTTTAGCTCAATCCAACGCACTAAACCAAACCACGTCACCGATCCGCGTGAAACTAACACAATCAATCCCCTTCAATTATCTCTCTCTATATAAATTTAAATTTTCTCTACAAACCAACTTAAACAAAAAATTTGTCTCAACCAAAAATTTTCTCTCAACCTGCAGAGAAGAAACCCACAGAGGAGAAGTCCGCCGCCTCCCTCGACACCAATCCCGGCCGCCTCTCTCTCGCCTCCCTAGCTGCAAGAGATCTCTGATCTCCGAGATCAGAGATCTCAGATCTAAAATCTGAGATCTGAGATCTCAGATCTGAAAACTGAGATCTGAGATCTCTGAGATTTGAAATCTGAGATCTTGGAGATCATATAGATCTGATCTCAGATATTCTATAGATCAAATTTTTTTTTGTTTGTGGTTTTTTTGTCATTTTTGTATGAATTCTTTGTAATTTTTTTTGTAATTTTTGTATGATATTCTATAGATTCTGTGTAATTTTTGTTATAATTTTGATCAATTAAGTTTAGTTCTGGTAGTTGATATTAATTTTCAGAATGGACAATCATTAATAGCTAATTTCATTATAAAAAAATGAATTATCATTTGTAATTTTTAAATTTCATTTGTCAATATGATTTGCAACAAAACTGTCCCTAAATAGCCACGGCAAATACCGTGGCTGGTTTGTCAATTAGATTTGCAATTTAGCAACGGCAAAAAACCGTCGCTATTTAGTAAAAACCGTCGTTATTTTTCAATTTGCGACAGTCTTAGTCGAAATTTTCAACAGCTTTAGCGACAGAATTTTTTGAGTTAGCGACGGTTTTTGGCCATTGCGAATTAGCTTCGGAATAGTTTACCGTTGCTGATTCAAATAGTGACGATTAAAATAGCCACGGTATTACGACGGTTGTTGTGCCGTTGCTAATTCATTTTAGCAACGATTTTTTGACAATTAGCAACGGGTTTTAGCCGTTGCTGAATCGTCTTTTTTTTGTAGTGTTAGTTGGATGCATTAATTGAAGAAATGTGATTATATTTATTGTGTGCATTGTAGCTACAAATATCGCAACAATGTGACACCAGTAATGTTTTCACATGATGGATGTTAAGTGTCAAAGCCTAAAGATAACAATTATAAAATGTCCTCAAGATTGCTTCCGCAGGATGTGGCTAGGCACCATATCCTTAAGCCTTCATCTCAATTCTAGCGATGGATTTCGCATGACGGTTTGCATAAGTATCGAGATGATATGTGTCACTTAAAAAATTATTGCATGCCTAACAAGAACAATCTAAAATGTTCTCAAGATTGCTTGATCTGGATGTGGGTAGGCTCCATGTCCTTAAGCCTTCATCTCAATATGAGCGATGGATTTCGCATAACTGTTTGTCTAGGTATTGAGATGATGTGTCAGGCAAACACACGTTGCAAGACACTTGTGAAAATGTATTAACACATTACATATACATTTGTCATTTACGTACTAAAATCCACTAATAAAGTTCTCTCGAAAGTTGTTAGTGGTATTAGCCCGAACGTTCATGATACGAATTAGGCAAATGCATAAAGATTGACCAAACTTTTTTTTTTTTTTTTTTGTGAACCGTCTTAGTTGCTCTCTCAGTTGTAGATTGTTAGTAAGTCCAAGTGCACCATTACTAGCAATAAATTTCACATGTGGTTTTTCAAATCAAAGGTAGTCATCCTCTTTAAACAAGTGGGAAAAAATGTTTCCAAAATATCAACTGAGTTTGTCTCGAGTGGAAGATCGTAAGATATTTTCATATTTCAACACATACTCTATTTTTGATCTCACACTTACATACACGTGTTATTTGGTGTTAGTCAGTGATTGGGTGTGCTCAATAGGTGCACCAAGTAATAAGGTCGGTGGGACCTAGTACTACTTTCTAGTAGGGCTTGAGAGCGTGATGAGAAGATTCGCAATCTCTACAATTATTATATATAAAGAGAGGAAGTCCCTCTCTGCACACCGTGTTACCACCCATTGGAGGCCAAGCTTAGCAGAGGGACAACATCCCAATAGTTGTTGGTTTTGCATAATATCATTGGTTTATGAACACTTAATTAGGTATATGCTTAGATCCTCTTATTGTTGTAACAGGCCTAGGGATATATTAATGAACCACATAAATGCATTATGAGCCAAACTCTTTCGACATCCTAGTGTCATTCTTGAACTATAAAGGGACTCTTAATTGAAAGAAAAATATTCTCCTCTCACCAAAAATAAAGTGTGATTTTGGTAACAATGTGGATTCAGAGTCGAACACCTTCATTGGATGTCTTGATTAAGTTCTATTTTACCAAGTAAATGAATATAAACATAAGTTGAATCAAAGGCCAATACCTAAAAAGCAGAGACTATTTAACTCCATATATTATACTATCCCACACCACCACCCCAACTTTTCTCTCCCACACCATCCAGTAAAAATAAATAAAAACAAAATAACACATATCTTTCTCTCCCTCTATTTCTTCTCTCCATCAAGCACCACCACCTTTCTTTTTCTCTCCCTCCATCACTTTTCTCCACCAAGTACCACCACAACATCTTTTTCTTTATCCCTTACTTTTCCTCTCTTCTCCATAAAAAATTTTGAGGAAATTTTGTGTAAAAATGTGATTTTTATTTCATTTCATCATTTTTCCTCTTCTTTGATGACTTCAATAGATCCGAGCTTCGGGCGTCTTGTCTTGCTGCAGCTAAGCGTTAATTCATGTTGCAGTACCACCACAACTCTCAATTAGGTGACATTTCTCAACTTTGATGTGTAAATGTCGAGTTTTCACGTCTATTTGGTGTGAAAATTTTGATTTTGATTTTGGGTTTTGTGTGGGGTTTGATTAGATTGGTTGACATCAATGATTTTGAGGTCGAAGAGCATTCATTTGAGTCCAAAGTTATCCCCCACCCTGTTTCATTTTTCTCTTCTCTTCTCTATTTTTTTTCCTTCCCCATCGCCCTCGTAGAGGACTCCGCGATGATGGGTTCTCCATTCGCAGGAGCATCTACGAGGGCCATTTTTTTTTTGCCCTCGCAGAGGATGCCACGAGTGGGGAACCCATCCTCGTGGACTCCTCTGTGAAGGCTATGAAGAAAAAAAACAAAGAAGAGAAGAATGAGGCAGTGCTGGGATGTGGTAGTTAAACCGACGGTGACAGGGCGTGGCGTTTTGGTGCTGCCAACGGGGTGGTGGTGCTTGAAAGAAAAGAGATAAGCAAAGAGGTAGGCATTTTTTTTTGGCAGAGAAAATACAACAGAGAGGAGAAGAAAAAAGATTGTGTGGAGTGTTTTTTTTTTTTTAAATTGGTGGTGTGATCGGCGGTGACGGGGCATAGAGGTGCTTGATGGAGCTGAGAGGAAGATAAGTGGGATTTTAAAATTTTAAAATTTTTTATTTTTATTTTCTTTTAGAGAAGACAAAGCAAATAGGAGAGAAAGAAATTGTGTGGAATATTTTTTTTTTTTAATTGGTGGTAGGAGAGAAAAGTAAGGGTGGTGATTTGCGACAATATACCATTTACTTGAGTATTGCATGCCAAATCACTTTTGCAATGGATACAAATTTCCCTCTCCCCTTTTCCCGCTATGGTTGTTTTAGTAAAATGACTTCATACCTCCGATGTTTTTGTTGTAGAAGGAAGGGGGGGGGGGAAGTCCTCCCGCTTTAGTAGGTGGTGGATTTTGAGATGACGATCCCTCTTGACTAGGTGGTGCATTTTGAGATGGTTCATCTTGAGATGACGGTGTACCTTGAGTTTGTGGTGATGGTGATGAACTTGGAGTTGTTGAAACACCTTCCACGGTTGAGCGCCTTGCTCTTAACCTAAATCACATCAATAATAGTCATTTATTATTCACAAACATTTAATAAACTCGAAAATATAATCCAATAAAAAATGCACAATGTTGGAAAAAAAAAAACACTTACGGCATTTTTTCCCTCATTTTTGCCTAGCCACCGACAACAACAATATCAACTTGTTTATAATAAGTTAATGAACTGAAAAATACGCAAACACCAATATCATGTAAATATGAACTATGAATGAAATGAAGTATGAATATGCATGCATGGCAAAATGGACCAATATCATTCTTTCACATTATTATTGATCTTTTAGTTCATATACTAGCATCATTTGCAATTTGCATCTCATGGCATTTTTCAACTGTTTCTCAATTACTTATTAGGGATTTCCATGCAGCTCTATCTTAGGTCAATTACAAGCAACATTCCTAAATGACATCATATGGTATAATTTTTTTTTCACTGTTCTTTAATTTGTTGTTTGTTATTCCTTACTAGGCATTTCCACGCGACTCTCCCTTGGCCCTTGACATGTCCACTGCCATTCTGACACTATCCGAGAATGGAGATCTCCAAAGGATTCATGACAAATGGTTGACAAGAAGAGCCTGTAGTTCACAAGGATCTGAGCTTGAATCAGATCGCCTCCAACTTTGGAGTTTTGGAGTCTCAGCAGCTCTCGCTCTAGACGAAGCCTTCAAAATTTTTTATCGTTTGTTGATGAAAAAGATGATAAGAGGATCAAGTCCAAGAGAAAATCCTCGACTGAGAATAACAATGAAGATGAATCCACTTGTACTTCAGTTGATAACTTTGCCAAACTTGGATATATATTTAATTGAAGGACATTCTATTATATTGTACATGATATGTCATAAACCATGTGTTAGTTATGTGCATGCTTATACTGAATCCAGTTAATGTCGTAAAACCATGTGTTGGTGATGTACATGCTTATAGTGAATCCAATCTTCTTGCCATGAACAATGATGATTGTTTGTTTCGTTGAAGTGAAGTAGTGTAAATTTTAATGTTTGATTCATTCATGGCGACTTCCCGAATTTTATTGGTTCATTCATGACAAACTTGTGTGGTAAGTCAAACTCCGGTTGCCTTGAATGAATATGTGATAAAGACCATACCTGGATCACTTCGGTTGCCTTGACAACCCTTCAGATTCTCAAAGGCTTTCTATTCTCAAAGTTATGAACAAGATATACACAGACTTCCTAATCGTAAATAGAAAGGCAGAAAAACAGTCACACACAGAAAAACTTCAAAAACAGAGTCACACACAGAGTACAGTACCTTTGTGAAGAGAGACTGGAGACAACGTTGCACAGGGAGTCGAGGAGGAGCCAAGGAGTCGCACAAGGTCATGGAGGGGAGGAGTCGCACACAGTAAATGAGGAGAAGTAGCGGACAGTAAATGGCAATGCAGGGTTTTAGTTTTTAACTTTTTATTCATACCCGGGCCGGGCCGGTTATCCGACGGGCTTCAGAATTGGAAACCGAGGCCCGGACCAGAAACTTCGGGTCGGGCCGGGCTTTTACAATCGAAACTTTTATAATTAATTAAAACCGACCCGATCGGTCCGGTTGTCGGTTCGGTCCGGATTTTCGGTCCTAAATGCCCGCCCCTAATATGTAGTGTTAAATAGTGTGTGCCTACCTAAAACACCCTCGCCCATCACTCCCCCACGGAAACGAAATCACAAAAAGCGTAATCCTCCAAACTCTAACCAGCAACAACTAGGGGTGGGCACGGTTCGGTTCGGTTCCAAATTTTGAAGAACCTAACTCGAACCGTTTAAAATTTTATCGGTTCTGATTCGGTTCGGTTCCTCTATTTTGAACGTTGGAACCGAACCTAACTCGAACCGTTTACAACGGTTCGGTTCCTATTATAGATCTTTTATACATCTACTCTATTTCTTTGCAGGATGGACGAATTATTTATGACGAGTTTGCCGCAATGATGAGGAAAAGCAACCCTGACTTGGTAACAAACAGAAGGCGAAAATGAGTTGCAGCACAGCTGTGACATACATTTTACTTAGGGTCGAGCTCATAGTCCCCTTTGTATTGCAAGCCCAAAGTTGCAGTTGCATTGGCACTAGCAATTTCTGCCTACCTGTTAGATTCTGTGTTCAACACTTCCATATGATCATATTTGTTCATAACAAATGTTGCAGGTTTCAATGCCAGACAGTGACACCTTAGGAACTTCACCTAAATGCATGAAAGCAAGTAAAATGCTAGAATCTGCTTGAACCAACAGACTGCAAGTCTGCAACAGTTCCACAAACAGCCACCCTCATGCCATGACATACTTGGAAGGCTAAATGCATGAAAGCAAGTAAAATGCTAGAATCTGCCTGAACCAACAGACTGCAAGTCTGCAACAGTTCCACAAACAACCACCCTCATGCCATGACATACTTGGAAATTGAGAATCATAGAATGAAACATACACTGAAATTTCTGTCTGCAATCATATACATCTAAAATTTCCACAAACAACCACCCTCATTCCACAAACACACACTGAAATTTCTGCTTGCAATGTTCAAAAACAGATTCAAAATTCTATTACATTGTTCAGCATACACATCAGATTCAACATACAAATCAGATTACATTGTTCAAAATCAGATTCAAAATTCTATTACATTGAAAACATAAAGCCCTATCCCCTAAAAATTCTGAAATCAAATTATCAACAATCACCTATGGAAGCAAATGGAAATTAATGAGATAGTAAAACAAACAACAATTAGAATCATGCAAAGAAGACAAACAGAGACAAAGTGTTTGTCGAAATTTATTTATCGAAACAGTTTTAGAAAATTTATCAAAACAGAAACAGAGACATGGTAAACTCAAGTTATTTGTCGAAATTGTTTATGTCTATAGAAACTCAGTTTTAGGAGATGTTCGATTGAAGATTGAGAGATGATGAAATCAGTGGAAGGAAATTTTATTTTACCATGTTTTTGAGAAACTAGGGTTAGAAATGAGAGAAACTAGGGACTAGGGTTAGAAAATTTACCATGTGTTTGAAGATTGCATCAGGAACGACGGAAGATTGTGCTCGCGAGTCGCTGCTGTGCTGCGGCTGCTGCCTGCTCTTCGCCTCTTCGTTGTGGAGAAATGAGATAAATTGAAATGAAAAAGGAGGAGAGGTGAGAAATCAATGAGATCACCTCTTCACCTCTTCGTGGTCGTGGTTACTGGTTGCTCGCGAGTCGCTGCCTGCTCTTCGCCTCTTCTTTTGTTTGTCTGACTGCTCTTCGCCTCTTTGTTTTCACCATGAGGAGTGAAGACCTAGGGTTAGAAATAGAATTAGAAACTAAAGTAATTAGGGAATTTAGGGTTGGGTATATATATTCGGTTTGAAACGGATCGAAACCGAACCGTTTGAAAAATAAAAATTGGAACCGGAACCGAACCGTTTAAGAACGGTTCCGAAACCGAACCGAATCGTTTCACATTTTTTTAAATCAGAACCGAACCGTTTGGAATAAAACGGTCCGGTTCGGTTTGAATCCGCGGTTCCTCGACCCGTTTGCCCACCCCTAGCAACAACCACTTTTTACCATATTTACCGCTCTCATTAAAGCACAACACATGACCGCTCTTCACTTTCACCTCTTTCTGTGTTTATCTCTTTTTGGTCTTCGATCGATCGATCGATCGATCGCTCTCGCTCGCTCGCGATGGCAAGTCTATGGAGAGCGGCAATAGGCGCGACACAGAACACAGAAGACTACGGGGGAACCGAGTTCTGGGTCGATCCGGAGCGGACGGGTTGGCTCACCAAGCAAGGCGAGTACATCAAAACCTGGCGACGTCGCTGGTTCGTGCTCAAGCAAGGGAAGCTCTTCTGGTTCAAGGAGTCGAACGTGACCCGCGCTTCCCGCCCACGTGGGGTCGTCCCTGTCGGCACCTGCCTCACTGTTAAGGGCGCCGAAGACGTCCTCAATCGCCAGTTCGCTTTCGAGCTCTCCACCAGCAGAGACACCATGTACTTCATTGCCGACTCAGAGAAGGAGAAGGAGGAGTGGATCAATTCGATTGGACGATCCATTGTTCAGCACTCCAGGTCTGTCACCGATGCTGAGGTTGTTGATTACTGAGTGATCATTTGGGTAATTTCGTTCAACAAACAAAAAGTTTAGATTTTTATGTCTCTTGTTCCATTTTTTTTTGTATAATTTTGTTTGGATCTTTGTGTTGTATAGGAAGAATCTGTTTGTATTTATAGATTTATCTTCATCTGGGTTTTTGTTCAATTGTCTAATTAGGGTTTCAATTGTCTAAATTTGGGGGATTATTAGTCGTTATCTAGAATTAAATGATTTTTTTTTATATGTGTATGGTTGTTGAAATTGTGAGCATTTTCATGGTGTTAGCTAGATGTAATCTGATTATTTGGTTATGGGTTTTAGATGATTGTTGAGAGTTGAGACTTTAGAGGCAGAATTATAAGTTTGCCTCCAAAATCTCGAGGTTGACCTTGGTGTGTCAGGATCCTATTATTGTTCTTGCCAAATGGGGAGCTTTTTGGGATAAAAATTACCAAGTAGAAACTATTGTAGGAAAACTCATAATGAAGTGAAAACCGAGAAGAGTAGCAGAATGTGTAGGCATTGAAGGAATGAAGAGGAAATTTTACTTCAGTGGAGGGGGCAGGGGTGTTAATTGATGAATTTATTGTGGAATAGAGTGTGTTAGTTTCATTTATCTAGATTAGGTTTCAAATTCAATACTAGGTGTGTACAGCAAGATTCATAAGCATTTAAATGAACCTGTCTATATGTTATAACTGGTCTGTGTATCGAGTAATTGGTTTTTGGGAATCATTTTTGGATGATTCTTGAAACTCACTAGAGAAAAGCTTAAATTTGATTAAAAAAACTGTTCACGTTTCTTGCCAAATGAGGAATATGCTTCATAGAATGGAAATTGGAAACAATTATGGGAAAACAAATAATGAAGTGAAAGCAAGAAGAGTGGTATTCTGTGTGACGATTTACTGTTAAGCTGGAAGAAGCTGAAGATTTGACTCTTTGGGTGGGGGGGTGTCATTGAAGTCATTGCCAAATGGAGCTTGTTAATCGACTTGCATGGTTTAGCAAGGGACAGCAGAATCTTAGCTTCTTAGTTTCTAATTCATTAATAGACCTCTCATCATATTATTGTACAAGTTCGTTTCATCAAGTTCATGATGTTTTACTACTTAAAAAGAGAAGCCTTTGACATATTAAAAGTAAAGGTTTCGTAAATAGACTCTATTTGATAGTTACTTATAGTAAACTAGTGATCTCGATCCTAATAGCAGAAGCATTCTCTTTCAGAAACCTCAGGAGAGAGTTTTGCGTCGTGTTAATTATCTCATGGTGTCATTTTATTATGAGGACGGCCATATGTGGGAGAAGTTCATTGAGTGAATATGAGAAGGATAACACATCTCCTCTTTAACCCTTGATTGTTTTATGATGTATTTCAAAGACAATGCAATAGAGAAATAAAAAATATCTGCAAACTTGAATAATCTAGGAACCCACCCAAATCAACCTTAGGAGTTTCTAGGCAGTGGATCTGTGAACCATCTCCTGTTTACCGCCCTTTTACTTCTAGCGTGGCCTTATTTTCTTGCTGAGTTTTGTTTGAGAAAGGCCAGGGAGTTTGTCTTTTCTTTCAGGTTACTTTTCACCCCTTAAAATTGGAAGAAGCTTTGGCCATCCATTCCTTTCGTTGTTTCCTCATAGTTCTTGGACATTAATAAGGTGTTTAAAGGGATTCCTCATGAACTGGAAGACTGCTTCTTAGCAGTGAAAATCCATTCGAGAATGGTCGTAGGGTTATTGGGGATTTCAAAGGAGTTTGTTTTGAGTATTTGGTTCTTGACTTAGTCGCCTATTGTTAACTTGAGGGATGTTCATTCCTTTGGAAAGTGGTTCTTTGGATCTCTGTCTTTTTTTTCGTTTCATTTTTTTGTTTGTTTTTGTTTTGTGTGTGTGTGTGTATGTTCTAAGGCAATCTCAGTCTATTGTTTTTATGTTATTATTTTCTGATAATTTCTTTTATCGATACAAAGGGGATCTTTAAGGCGTGGCTGTTATCTGTAGACAACAATCTTTACTTCACTCTCTTAGTAGATGTCTGATAGTTACATTGTGAAAGAGCCTCTGCTATAATTCCTCATAGAGTTGCATGTTTGGAAAGAATTTTCATTTTATTGCCTTTCCTCGGTAAAAGGCCAGTTAGGGTCCTGCCAAAAAATTTTGTTGAGAGTATATTCAGATTGCTAACACTTATTTTAGTAATGTAAATTGTGGAAAGTTCAGGATCTTACATGGCAGAGGTTAATTCACAGTCCAACGACTATATCTAACATATGCATGTGTGTACATGTTCACAAAGATTGGACTTGCATAAGCTATGTAGATAATTGCAAGCATGTCTCTCTGGCATTAACTTCTTAATCATTTTACGTTATTCTTAAGAGTGAATGAACAAAGGAGAAGATTGTCAATTCCATATACATGTTTTCAGTGTTCTGCGCAAAGCTTGAGTAGGATGTAATCTGCTACTTGTTCTTCCATGTAATTTGTCAAGGAATTCTTGTCGCAAGCCTATTAAGTATTTCGAGGCTCATCTCATTACACATAGGTTATGTGTGTCAAGTTGTAATACAAAAGAGTTATGA
The DNA here is from genome assembly GCA_963556465.1 of Berberis vulgaris. Classification (NCBI taxonomy): domain Eukaryota; kingdom Viridiplantae; phylum Streptophyta; class Magnoliopsida; order Ranunculales; family Berberidaceae; genus Berberis; species Berberis vulgaris. The sequence goes on along the minus strand of OY747124.1, from coordinate 103,243,804 downwards.
ATGGATGGTCTTCACTGGTTCCATATTGCTCTGCGCACAACCTAGTTTCTTTCTTTTCTTTTGCCTTCTTGTAAGTAGGGGTGGGCACGGGACGGGATGGGACGAGATGGACCCATCCCGTTCATTCGGGATCGGGATGGGACAGAACGGGATAGACCTCATCCCGACCTCGTCCCATCTCAAACGGGATCGAGATGGGATGAGCACGTACTAAATAGTCCTCCAATAAAAAATAACAAAAAGAGTTTTATCTCACATTACTCACACACCAATAATATCAAATTTATATACACATAACTTACATCATAAATAATAATAGATATTAAATAAATAAATATTAAACTTTTTTTTGGAAGGCAAATCAATATTAAATTTCAGTTAGAATTAATGATTCAATTCATTTAGATTTCATATAGAATTTCATCTTACATTGATTTAATTTCAACACATCCTAAACTTTAATTTAGAAGAATATTTTGATTAAAATTAATAATAATAATTATTAAATAAATAAATTCGAGACCAGACGGGATAGACGGGATTGAAAATCTTCATCCCGATCCCATCCCACTCTAGATCGGGACGGGACGAGATCGGGATGAGTTTGATCAATCCCAAAATGACCCAAAAAATCGGGACGGGACGAGTTTAGGATCGCGGGATGGAACAAATGACCTTACAAGTAGGGGTGGCCGGGTGGGCATACGATAAATAGAATGAAATATCCCCTTGATAAAATAACAGTCAAAATCGAATCAAAATGATGGAAATTTTGGATATATCATATATCTTTGATATATCCTAGTTATATCTTTCTACGACATAATACATTAGGAGGCATAATTTTAAGCCATAAAATGTGACATGTGGCACACAAACAATATTTTTTATTTATTAGAAATTTGGGGATTTTAGATATTTTCATTTTATCTCATCTTTTAGTAGAAAAGAACAATATATATATTTTTATATTTCTTTTATAAGGTTGGTAGATTGGTTGGATGGTATATTCAGATTCTCCAATTCTAGAGAGCCAGGGCTACCAGTCATTTTTTTTGCTAGGGTTGGGGCTTTTTATACTTCTACCCCTTCTATAATTGATGTTTGTGTTGTGGTTGTGTTTTAAAGAGAATGGGTCAAAATGTAAAAGAGTCCAACCCTGGAAAAAAAAATGGTTAGTTGCCCTGGCTGCCTAGACTTACTCATTCAGATTAGGGTAGCCTGGTTGGATAGTTAAGACTGTGGTGGTTTAATCCCACGTCTTGGGTTCTATACCCACCGGCGGCACGCTCGCTTTTGAAAAAAAAGTCCCTTGCACAAATTCCTTTCGAAGTTTTGAAAGAACTTGGCATAATACTTTTATCTCACCTAAGATGAATGGGCCGAACCTTGTGGCAAAGACTATCTAATATATGAGAGGCACCGCCAAATAACAAAATTGATCGAAAGGAAAACGGCTAATGGATCGAGAAACTGAACTTTGTAATGAAAGTTGGGGATTTGACTATGTTGATTCAATATTTCCACCATATACTTGTGGAACACACTTACTAACGTGTATACTCGTCATTTGAGGGTATGGATTTAGATTCAGAATGGAGTCATAATACTCTTGAACCATTTGAAACATCTTTCTATTTTCCTCGATAACCAAATGAAGATTATAATTACGGTAACCAAATATTACTAGATTTTAATCCAAATTATGGTATACACGACAAGTTAAAAAATATATTTATGAAAACTAACAGTTTGATCACAACCGCTACGGTCAATGGACAAATTAACATCATGGCCTAGTGGAGATACAAGTTCACAATCATCGGTGACTAATTTTTACGCTCAATCAATCAACTATCACCAGTATCCACTTTTTGAGATTATGAGAGATGTACATGTTGTCTCACATGAAGCACATGCCATAACTTATTTGTAGGGTGAATATTTTTAGAGTATGACATAACAACAATATTGTGAAGATGTTGAAAACGAGTCACAATATGACAACCGGAGGTTTCATTTTTAATATATTAATTAAACTTGGACATGTAATATTTAATGATTGTTGTGAACATGGTGATCAACACAATAATTTTGGATGCGTATAATATTTAATGTTTCTTGTAATTATGCAATGACTTTATATATTTTCTTAAGTTGTTTTCCATTTTATGTACAAATTCATTTTGTCTACTTTGTTCTTTTTAAATAGGTTTAAAGATTATTGTTATTATTATTACTATTAGTTTGACCAACTTTGAGATTGATAACAATACGTATTTAATTTTCGAGTTGAGATTTTCATATTTCTTCTTAATTAAACCAATAAAGTTAAGCATTTTTATGTGTGAATTCATATATACACATTATTGGAAAAAAAAATTTGAAATATAAATAATTAAAAGTCAATTTATTTTTTTGTAGGATAGATATATTCATATTCGATATATCTTTTTCCACACAGATATTTTAAAATTGAAGATACTAGATAAATAAAGCAAGCATACAAAAGGCTCTAACTCCACCAGTCAGCTGCTACATACCACCACAATACCAAAGCAGTAGCACCGGTCTTCTTCCTTCTTTGTTCTTCCACTCCAACTATTAATCCAACGGTCATTTCACCCAAGCCATTCATGGCAACACTTCCAACCCCACTCATTTCTGTCCCAAATCACCCCTCCATCACTAAACCCACTCGCAAACCGACCAACTACAACTACAAAGACCGCCTCTTCGCAGACCACCCAGTTCTTTCTCTAATCGAAAAGTGTTCCAGCACTTCACAATTGAAGCAAATCCATGCTCACATGCTTCGTGTCGGTCTGCTATTCGACCCCTACTCCTCCAGCAAACTCTTCACCAGCTCCACTCTTACCCCTTTTTTCCCCAGTCTAGATTACGTCCGCAAGGTGTTTGATCAAATTCCTCACCCAAATCGCTACACATGGAACACTATCATTCGTGCCTACTCATCAAGTCCTCACCCCATTGAGTGCTTATTGCTTTTCATTCAAATGCTTCACCGCTGCCCGGACCTTCCGAATAAATTTACTTTTCCGTTTGTGATTAAAGCAGCTTCAGAGCTGTGTTCGTTGCGGCTGGGGGAGGCGATTCATGGTATGGTAGTGAAGGGTTCACTTAGTTCGGATGTTTTTATTTGTAATTCTCTTGTACATTTTTACGCTGCGTGTGGGGAATTGGATCAGGGTTATAAAATGTTTTTGAAAATACCCAAAAGGGATGTTGTTTCTTGGAACTCTATGATTACAGCTTTTGCGCAGGCGGATTGTGCTGAAGAGGCGTTGGAGTTGTTTGAGAGGATGCAGGGGGAGAATCTGATGCCGACCGTTGTGACTTTGATCAGTGTTCTTAATGCATGTGCTAAGAAGTATAATTTGAAGCTTGGGAGATGGGTCCATACTTTTATGGAGAAGAATGAGATTCGGCCGAGCTTGATTTTGAGTAATGCCTTGCTTGATATGTATTGTAAATGTGGTAGCCTTGACGATGCTAGAAGAGTGTTTGATAATATGCGGGAGAGGGATATCATCACGTGGACTACGATGCTTGTTGGGTATGCACAATTGGAGGACTTTGTAGCTGCTCGGAAATTTTTTGATGCGATGCCTAGTCAAGATATTGCTGCATGGAATTCTCTTATCTCAGCTTATGAGCAGGGAGGACGACCAAAGGACGCTATAGCTATTTTTCATGAATTACAGCTCAATAAGAATGCAAAACCTAACCAAGTCACTCTTGTGAGTGTGCTTTCAGCTTGTTCTCAATTAGGCGCAATAGATTTAGGTGGGTGGATCCATGTTTACATAAAGAAAAATGGTATAAAGTTGAATTCCCATCTCACAACCTCACTTATTGACATGTATGCCAAGTGTGGGGACTTGGATAAAGCGCTCGAGGTGTTTAGATCTTCGAAGCAGAAAGATGTGTGTGCATGGAGTGCCATGATTGCTGGGTTAGCAATGCATGGGCGTGGCAGGGATGCAATCACTCTATTTTCACGTATGCAAGAAGGTAATGTTAAGCCCAATGCTGTCACTTTTACAAACCTCTTATCTGCATGTAACCATGCTGGATTAGTGGAGGAAGGCAAACTTTATTTTGAGCAAATGCTGCCAGTTTATAAAGTTGTACCGCAGGTTAACCACTATGCTTGCATGGTTGATATACTAGGACGTGCTGGCTTGTTAGAAGATGCCAAAGCATTTGTGGAGAACATGCCAATAGTCCCTGGTGCTTCTGCGTGGCGTGCATTACTTGCAGCATGTAAGACTTTTGGGAATGTTGAGATAGCTGAACTTGCTTTTAATCATGTTATTGAATTGGAGCCTAGAGACCATGGGGCTTATGTATTGTTATCCAACATATATGCTAATTTTGGTCTTTGGGATGGAGTTTCAAGGTTAAGGAATGTTATGAGAGACTTGGGAATAAAAAAAGAACCTGGTTGTAGCTCAATAGAGGTGGATGGTTTGATTCATGAGTTTCTAGTTGGGGACAATTCTCATCCTCTGTGCGATAAAATCTATTCAAAATTGGATGAGATCTCGTCAACGCTGAAATCAGTTGGTTATGTATCAAAAAAATCCAACCTACTTCAGGATATAGAAGAGGAGGACATGAAGGAGCATGCACTTTATCTTCATAGTGAGAAATTAGCAATAGCTTTTGCACTAATCAGTACAAATCCACCGACGCCTATTCGCATTGCAAAAAATATACGCGTTTGCAGGGATTGCCATGCAGTTGCCAAACTCATTTCCAGCCTGTATGGTAGAGAGATACTATTGAGGGATCGGTACAGGTTCCATCACTTCAGAGATGGTTGCTGCTCTTGTATGGACTATTGGTGAGTCGTGGACAAGAAAACTTAACATGATGTACGCAAAGGAGGAGCAGGAGTAATGTCAAGCCCTTCAAGCATTAGGATATTTTTGGACCCAATGCGCCAGTGATACTTTTTAGGAACTACAGTTGCAATTCATCTCACAAGGATGACTGACACAATGGTGTTTCGTATAGAGTGGTCCTTCACTTGGAGCGTTATGAGCATGCAAACAACACAGGAAACCAGTCAAAAGAACACATTTTCGAAGTGATCCTTGCTGCATGCCTCCGTTCTTTCTTCATATCATTACCAAGGGTACATCCTTGCCCCAGGTGCATTTTTCTGTTTACACCATTTATAATTGGGTAGTCTGTGATTACATACAACATGAATTCTACTTGTAAGACAAACTTGATTGTGATTCGTATCCGTAATATGTATTTTACTGATTTTTTACGAGTAAAATAACTATAGCATTTCTTTCCTATATCTGTACTTTCTGGCCTCTCTCTCTCTCTCCCTTCTCCTCATTAAAGTAGACAAACATAACTCATGTTTTAATGCTGGCGAGGTTTAGTTTGGCTTTGAAAAATTCCCTTAGAATATGTACAGAGTTATGATATGAAAGATGTAGTGCAAAATAAATAACTATATATAATTTGTATCTTTAAGTATATAAAATTCTCAAATGAGACTTATTTAAGAAAGAAGCTAAAAAACCCCGCTTTCATTGGTATTACAGTACTTGTATAACATATACAAGTAAACTATCATTCCTTCATTTCATGTAGTGTCCACAAAAGAAAGCCTATGTATGGCCTTAGGCACCCAAAATATAGTTCAACGCTAGTTGAAACTACCACTTATAAAAGATGCTGAATTATAATTGCTTAATAAAAAACAAATTACTATCTGTGTAATTTCAAGTTTCAACTCTCATAGCCATCCCCATCAACCCCAACATCAAAATCATCGTCAGAATCATTTCTCAAAATGGAATACTATCTAAATTGGAAAGTTGTTTTTGGTTATCTTATAGATGAGTGATAATTGAAAATCAAATAAAAAAAGATTTCTGAGTGGCTGCCGAGACGGTACGATACATCTCGTAGTAACTATGTGTATATATTAGATAACTACCCAAATCTTATTTATCATTTTTTAATGTAACGTCATCACCAGTTTCCAAAATGTTTTACCAAAATGAAACATTAAATGGAAAATAAGGCAAAGGATGTCATCCTTTGCCGTTTCTACATGATGTCATTGGCATACAAAAGGAGTTAAACTTGTAACTTAAGCAATGCATATTCCTGTTGGTCCAAGTCCATAACTATAAGGCTAACTGACTAAATGAAAATGGCATAACAACTATTTGACAGAGGCCAGTGGGATATGGCTATTATTTATTGTCAACCAAAATCTATCACTTATAATTCAAGTAAAAAAGTAACGTACCTGTTAGATACACATTTAATACATACAAAAGACAAAGATCCATATTTCACCTCTCTTCATAGATCCAAGTTATATCTCCCTTCATGCTGTCAACTCTGTAATCAATCCTCCATGTCCATTCAGTCTCCTGGTGATTCAGTTGAGCATACAACTCCAGTATATTATTGGCCTTACACCACTCTTCCATTCTATTTGAATCTTGTTCCTCTTCTACTTTATTTACTGGATACACAATCTTTATAATTAGTTTTTGCAATGCGGCAACACCCTCCTAACAAAGTTATTAAAGATAAGATCATTTTTGAACAATTTTTGTTTTTTTTCCTGCTGATTTCCTTACCACAAGGAAGTGTGCCTAGTAGGAAGCAGCATCCACTTCCTCTTAAGTGGCTTCCCCTAAATCTTAATCTATAAAATTTATACAACCTTCACCATTATTAAGTTTCATTTTACATAAGATGCGAACAAAGCTTATTTGATTGGCATCTCTAATTCTTGTTATGCTCGAGATCAAACTATTGGAACGAAAAACACATAAAATAGCAGGTATTTAAGTAAAGCTTTGGATTAAACAATAGAAACTAGAGACACATGGAATAGAAACTATTTAAGTAAGGCTTTGGAATCAAACAAATTATCCATCTGGGTTAGATCCATAATTCTTGGATGTAACAGCCGGTTACTAAGACAGCCACATTGGATTCTTGATTTCCAATGTCAGGTACGGATGTAAAGACATTTTTGTTGGCTTTATATTAAGATGAGTTGAAGCTTTGAATTTGCTGCCCCATCATGCAATTGAGCTTCATAGCAGTCCAATAAGAAAATAACACTTGGAATAAGAAAAAAAAGAGAAATGAGAAAAAAATTCAGTTGACTACTATACAGGGTGAAGATGATAGATTTTGGAGATTATTCTCATAGAAGTTTGTTAATTTTAGTGCAATATGGAGAGAATTATATATGTCGAGACTAACCTTGAACCCATCTGGTGAAGCAACATGAGCGTTAGAAACAAGTTGCAGAAAGATGTTGAACGCACTGGCAAGTTGCACTGTATATAAGAAAATACTATTGGATAGCCATGTCATTGTATTGATATAGTGTTGTCAATGTGTAAAATGATGAGAGTTATATGTCATTCGAGGTAGATAGACAGATATTATAGGTTGAATTTCTATAGTTATTTATTCTGAAAAGAAAAATGGTATACTTAATTTACCTAGCTTCATTTACTAGTCTTAAGATGGACTTGGTTATCAGGTTACATATTTGTTACCGATCAGGTTCCAAGTCAAACCAACAAATTCAGGGGGTGTTTGGTTGCATGAATCCTATGCCATGGGAATTCATGAGGGGACCACTTAAATCTAAGCTAATTTGAAGTTTACTCACCAATCTACCATTAAATTTTGTGATCAATGGTGAGGATGGAAGTCCCATGAACATAAGAATCATATGCTTTGAGGGGACCAAGGAGTATGATTCTCATGTTCATGGGACTTCCATTCCCACCATTAATCACTAAATCTAATGGTGGATTGGTGAATGAACCTCAAATTAGCTTAGATTTAGGTGGTCCCCTCATGGATTCCAATGGCATAGGATTCCATGCAACCAAAGACACTCAGTCTAATGCAATTTGTTGGCTAAAATATTAATGATGTCTGGTGTTTACATGGCACAAATCTTGATGATTTGTTTGATCTCGTTGACGACTAAACCTTTGGTTGATCTGAAAGGACAATCCTTTCAGTTAAGAAACTGATTGTCCAGTTATGCTCTTTGAAATTGGCCTCTCAATTTTTTACGAGATATTTTGAATTTTCGAATATGATCAATGCATGTCGGAATTAGTGAGATGTGTAATGATTCTTCACCAGTGAAAACTGTTATTCTCCAAAACTCTTTTTTGACTTAAACACGTCTTTTGGTATCCAAGTGTATTGGGCAAGACACATATTTTGCTCGACAATACACTTTGGTTTTGGAGGGGACACCTTGTGGTTTATGGAGAATCACCTTGTATTTATATATACATATATATAAACCCTTCTCTCTTCCTTTTTGTAGTGAATTTGGTATATATTTTTTAGATAATTTTCCATTGAGTTTCAGAGTTTTAATTGGTCTCTTGAGTTGCATATTTGAGACGACAAGCACAATTTCTTGTGTGACCATGACTGTAGCAGGGTGACCATGACTGTAGCAGGGCGAATGTGTCAAATGCATGCTGCAGCTCGGATTACCGAATTTGGTAAGTTTTTCCTTCTTACTTCAGATTATTTATCTTGATTTCATGTTATCAATTTCAAGTTTTTCTTACTTAATTTCATGTATGGTTTCTCTTATTCTTACTGAAATACCCCAAATTTCTCCAACAATTTTAAGGCGGGATCTCTGAGAATGGTTATTGAAAAGGGATATAAAATTTCTATTCTGCCTGTGGAATTATTAGATTCCTAAGGAAACAATCTCACTAGTCATCGCTTATTCAGTATGGAAATACAGTTCATCCAAAAAGATTCGTATTGCTATATGACAAAAAGTGGAGCAGGTGAAGAAGAATATTGCCTTTCCAAATAACAATAGAGTCTGTATTGGTCCTAGAGGTAGTAAACTTGGAGGTGATCTCAGACAGTGGTCTTCGGAAACCCACAGGAGTGATAAGGCGGTGAGTTCTCTCTTCCGCTTCTTTACACGACACATTTATTGGGAAACTAGTTGACCTCTTCTTTATTCTTGGGGGGAATTATGTTTTTCATAAATGTCTTAGGAAGTATAAGTGGTTAGGCAGGGGAGACCATACATACTCTTACAGAGGATGTACCTTTGTTAGCTGCCTAAACAACCAAACTTGTCTATCATTGAGGTGAATGTATTCCAAAAGGGCAATCAGGATGGTGACATAGTCCAATTCCCAATTGCTTATGGCCCTTTCTAAAGATATTTTAGCTTATCTGACCATTATGATAGGAATAGTAATCTCATCAGGAGTGCATTGACGAATATGCCCGTCTATTATATGTCATTGTTTCACATGCTTATTTCGGTTGCGAAGCACATTGAAAAAGCGATCAAAATTTCTTTGGTGTGGGGAAGAAGAAGATAAAGAATTTCATGCCCTTAACTGGGAGTTGGCGTGTATGCATAAGGAGATGTGTTGTTAAGTATTCAGTTGATGAATAAGGCATTATTATGTAAGTGGCTATGGTGATTTAATACATAAGCAAAATGCTTATGGAAGGAGGTGATTAGAGTTAAGTATGATTCTACAGGAGAGAGTTGGCTCCCTAGACATCCATGAGGTTCATATGGTACTAGTACCTAGAGAACAATATTTAACTATAAGAATGAGTTTGTTCAATGAATCGAGGTGGTTTTAGGAAGAGGAGATAAGGTTAAGTCCTGGGAATATGTTTGGGTGGGGGAGACGACATTGAAATAAAGGTGGCAAAACTTTTCACATTGTGTGAGAGGAAGCAAGCTCGTGTGGTTGAGTTTGATAGGTAGGATAATGTCTTTTTGCATTAGGACTTTTACTTATGTAGAAGCACTCTTTCGGTGGGTGAGATTCAGGAGTTTGCCTTTTTTGTTACATGCTTTGGAGAGTGTTACTTTGGGTCAAGAAGAAGATGATAGATGGGTGTGGAAGGGAGATATAGAGAGGATTTTCTATTTGTGTGTATTTTTCGAGGTTGGCCATGGATAATTTGCCCGGAGGAACGGTTCAATATTTTCCAATTAGTTTGGTGTGGAAAAAAGGGATTGCCTACAACGATATCTCTTTCCAATTAGTTGTAGGCAATCCTTTTTTCCCTTTCTCATTGTAGGCAATGCCTTATTTCCACGTGGATAACTGTGTGGAATAAACTATCATCTAAGGTATGGCTCAAGGGGAATAGACACTCAAGTGGAATGCAGTTTTTGCGGGGTTGATTCGAAAACCACACTTTACTTGCTAATACATTGCAGGTGGGTCTATAAGGTATGGATGCATTTTTGCACGATGTTTGGTGTTAAGTGGGTGATGCTTGGTATTATGTAGACGCTAAGAAGTTAGAATACACTGAATTATTTGTCTTTCGAAGGAAAAGAATTTGGAGTTTACTACCTTATGGAATATATTGGATGTTATGGAAGCAGCGCAATAATAGGGTGTTTTCCAACAACGCATTTGATTTTGGATCAATGATCATGGAGGTCCTCATCAATCTTTAGGCATGGGTGTCACATCACGTCTTCCATTTTTCAAAGGGATTTTTTTTGAGAATTTGATTGTTAATTGGGATTGTATAGTGTCGAGACCTTAATGATATAAGTTTCTTTTTTGTAATACCACGAGTATTGCTTAATAAAAATTTTACCTTTCAAAAAAAAAAAAATCTCATAGGTACCTGCTTTGTTGCTAGAATGTTGAAATCAGAAATCCCCTAAAGTAGACTTAAGCTAATATTCTAAACTCATTTATCTTTCTAGAACTTAATTCTTGAAGAACTTCTCAAAAGCCTCTTTGGTGTTCTATATGGACCTCCAAACACCACAATCCGTTGGGATTAATAATTTTCTTTGAATACAAACATATTGAATCAGCCCCATTCTTTAGCAGCGACGATCTGTCACAAAAGGTGGTTGTGTTCAAGAACGAATTTTGGAGAACAAGTTTAATTTCTTCTTTTGATACTAGTCGTGCAAGAGAAGAACAAGTTGTTGAACCTTGGAACTCATAATCTAAAATTGGATTATGATTTACTGTTGAGTGAGGCCATGAGTTGGCTAGGCGGGATTACTCTGCTCATGCAGTAATTTTCATTGGATAATGAATCAAACTGATTTCGCTGATGGTTTAATCTCAGTTATGTTTTGGTTGAATGGTTTGCTTCAACAACTAGTTTGGTCAGCTATCTACTGTTTTTGAGAGAACCGACTTGATGGATGAGGTTTTCCAAATCCAATTCTAGTTCAACTAGGAGATTTAAGATTGACGGTCTATGGAGATCAAATTGAAGACCAACGAATAGTTGAAAATATTCTTTGGAGCATGACTAAAAACTTTGAACATTGTCGTGGCAATTTAAGAGTTAAAAGACCTTGCCACTTTTTCAGTGAAAAGTAATGCGATCCCTCCAATCCCATGAGTTCAGATTGAAACAGTTTGATTCAACGCCTGAAGAACAAGCTTTTCAAGTTCAGGATTTTTTTAGAGGTAAAGGAGGCGGTCGTGGAAGAGGAAGGAGGGATGATAGAAGGAATTCTAAGATCAAAGAGAAGGAAAATGATTGTACTTTTCCGCATGGGAGAGGAGGAAGAGGTCTGGCAATTTGTCTCACATCCAGTCTTACAAATGTAGATGCTATGGGCATTTTCTGGACAATTGCTGGTCTGACAAGATTGTTAATGATATGGGCAACACGACTCTTATGCACAAGGAAGAAAGCAACGATGATGATCCTCTCTTCCTGGTTTGCAGTGCTTACTGTTTGGTATATTGGCAGTGGTTGCAGCAACCACATGACTGGAACCAAAGATGTTTTTGTCACATTGAATGAATCTATTCAAAGTGAAGATCAAAACGGTGATGGAAACAGACTGCAAACAAAATGAAGTGGTGATATTCTTATCAAAACCAAGAAAGGAATCGAACGATATGTGTACTATGTTCCAGGACTCGAACACAGTCTCTTGAGTGTTGGATAGCTTGTGCAAAAGGGAAATGACGTTCTATTTAGGGGCGATGCTTGTGAAATCAAAGACCAAAATGGCAGCCTCATCCTCATTGCAAAGGTACGAATGACTCAAAATAAGATGTTTACATTGAGAATTTGTACAAGAAACTTGCTTGTTTCAGTACAATAGTTAAGGACTCTTCATGGATGTTGCACCTTCGATATGGTCACTTGAGTCTGAGCTCTGTCTCACGTGTCAGAATCATATGGTGAGAGGAATGCCCCAGATTACAAACAGAGATATGGTTGTGTGAAGCCTGCATTTTGGGAAAGCATCATAGGGATTCTTTTCCCGCTGGAAAGTCTTGGAGAGCTTCAAAACCACTTGAACTGATTCATACAGATTTGTGCGGACCCATGTGCACTATTCAATTGGAGCTAATCGTTGTTTTCTAACTTCATTGGTGATTATAGTTGGAAGACCTGGATATAGTTTCATCACCAACAAACTGTTCAATGTACACCACAACCAAATGGAGTTGCCGAAAAGAAAAATAGAACAAGAATGGAATTAGCTCGAAGCATGCCGAAGCAAAGGAATGCCCAAAAAAAATTTTGGGTTGATGTTGTAACTTGTGCAGTTTATCTCTTAAATCGTGCAACAACTGAAAGTTTTCAAGGCATGACATCTCAAGAAGCTTGGAGTGGCAACGAACCTTGTGTAAGTCACTTGAGAACTTTTGGAAGCATTCCTTGTGCCCATGTTCCGGATGAGAAGAGAATGATGATGAATCAGAAAATGCATTCTAGTTGGGTATAGTGTTTTGAGAAATTTTGGAAGCATCGCTTGTGCTCGTGTTCCGGATGAGGAGAATGATGATGAATCAGAAAATGCATTATTGCATTCTAGTTGGGTATAGTGAGACTTCCAAGGGTTATAGGCTATATACCCCCATATCAAAGAAGATTATTATAAGTTGAGATGTCATGTTTAATGAAGAAGAATCTTGGAAGTGGGATAAAGACACACGAACAAAAATCAGATCATGCAGATGAGCAGAATTCTAAAGAAAATGAGCCTTTCCCTCCAATTTTAAGTCCTATTCTTCAAGTGATGATGAGGATGCACTAGAAAGACAAGGAGCATTCAAGTGCTCTATGATGCTACAAGAAATTAAAATGTCTTGCTCATTTTGCTTTATTTGCATCATCCAATAAGTTATGAAGAAGCTTCTATGGTTAAGAAATGGAGGATTGCAATGGATCGTGAAATTGATTCAATCAAGACAAACAACACTTGGGAACTCTATGAGCTTCCAAAGGGCGAGAAACCTCTTGGTATCAAATGGGTGACAAAACAAAGCTGAATGCATATGGTGGTGTGGAAAAATACAAGGCAACCTGATGTGATAGTCTACAAGTAAAGTATGGTGTCAACTATGAAGAGATTTTTCTCCCGCAACTCGTCTGGAGACTATTTGGATGGTTCTAGCTTTAGCAGCTCAACAAGCAAGTGTATCAAGTAATTGCAGGTAAAGACAACCAGAAGAAGATATGAACAACCTAGAAAGATTGAGCTCTAATAGGGACTATATGCAAGAATGCCAATTAGAAATTATTAGAATTGGAGTTGCTTGCTCAGGTGAACCACCAAGCTATCGAATGAATATGGATGATGTCACCAAGGAGTGAAGCTTGATTAGAAACACTTTTCTTGCCTCAATGGATGGAGAGAGGCTAAGAAAAGATTGATAATAAGGTAAGCACATCCATATTTCGACATGTGGGATATATCCGATTTAGTGATGGGTGTTTTGAACCCTTTGATGCTTATGCTACCAAGAATATCTTTGGGCATCTGGTGTGTGGGCAACACTTACAGTTTGGGTAGACAGGTACGTGAGGATTTACTTCTTTCTCTTCTGTACTGTTTTACATGAAACTTAAAACATAAAACATAAAATTTTGAATTATATTTGCTGGCATTTGAACTGATTGTATGTTTGAATTCTCCTTGTATCAGATTTGCGGAAAAGGATTCCGTGGGCAGGTTGAATCTTTTATTGACACATGAAGTTGCATCTTGAGGTATGAGAAATATGTAGAACTGCAAATCCCAAAGCCAATGGACTATGTTATCATGCAGTTTTTGAGGTTTATCTGTTATGGGTGGATAATCATGTACAAATCGTTATTATTTTACTTCTTTTCTTTAATTTTAAACCAAGAATATTTGTGCATGAGATACAGGGTTTTTAAAATTGATAAGGTTCTACTCTATATTCCTATACAAATATGCAGATAGTTTAATGAGACAGGATTATATGGAAAGTCTCAAACATTTTGGACCAGGAATCTGCCACAGAAACTTCCTTAGAAGGCATTGAGCAATCCAGTTTTCACTGATCTGCTTGAATCAACATTATGCATAGGCACCAATGAAACTAGATGAATACAAAGCAAACCATAAATTTACAATGTCTGAAAGCTAAAACTGAAATAAACTTGTAATATACTTGAGCGCTAATGCAATTACGTTGATAGTTGGTTGCGTTCATCATCAATATTCATGATCACCCTCCTGAGTAAGATGAGCTGCTCCAGCCTAAAAAATCCAGTCGTCTGGTGAGTTTTGTCGATCACTCTTGAATTTCATCTCTGCCAAGCAGTTGTGGCAATTGATGTAGAACATGCATATCTATCGGGTAACTCTTTTTTTTTTTTTTTTTTGCATGTGATTTTATTCCTTTTATGAGACAGCCTCTGCAGTTGTTGCATCGCATCGAACACTTACGGGAAACATGATTCTCACTCTAGTCTGCTGCTACTTCTTTGGTATCCAGGGCTTTAATATTTGCAAATCCACCGGAGGGATAGTACTTTTCCAAGATCGTCCTCTCCACTGGAGTCATTCTAGCTCCTCCTCGTTCTTCTCCTCCACCAGCAGCCATAAAAAAAATGTCCAAGCGATTACTCTGACCTCCTTCCCCAATAGACCCACTTTTCAAAGTCTTCGTCGACAACAAAACCATACAGTAGACAAGATGTTGTAGAAAAACAACCAGACCCACCTTGATCGATACATATAGGCAAGTTGTTGTTGCTATGTGCATCTACAATTTCAACGTCGCCATCTCAACAAATTTTCTGTTATCTTTATGGATTCTATGTGACACGATTCATGCATTTGTTGAAGTTATCTTTTATCGGCGGATAATTAACAAATCATAATTATTTTATTTTTCAATTATTCCAATATAAACCAAGAAGATTTGTGATAATGGTGAAGACATAGTTAGAGCAGAACCACAAAATACTGAACATCCAAACTAGAAAGGATCAATCTATCTAACATTTCACATTGGTTTTTTCACTGTTCATGAACAGTGAAATGGGTGTGTTTGTCCTACGTGGCAACCTTTGTGTTTATGCCAAACTTAAACAACCAAAAACTCACCCCGCGTACAAACTCAACCTCTCCATTTCAAACCCAACCTCTCCATTTCAAACTCTCTTTCCCTCCCACTCTCCACCTCTGGACTTCTCTGCTTCTCCATTTTCTCAACCCTTCTCCACCTCTCTGCTTCTCCATTTTCTCCTCTGCTGCGTGAAGGAGTCCTTCTTCTCCTCTGCTGCGTGAAGGAATCCCCCTCTCTGCGTGAAGGAATCTACCGCTCTCTGCGTGAAGGAGACATCCTCTCTGCTTCAAGGAGTCAACCTCTCTGCTTCACCATCTTGAAGGAGTAGTACCTCTCTGCTTCAAGGAGTCAACCTCTCTTTGCTGCGTCAAGTAGTACCTCTCTGCGTGATTTGCTGCTTGAAGGAGTCCACCTCTCTGCGTGATTTGCTGCGTGAAGGACTCCATCTTGCTCTCTGCGTTTTTTAAGGGGTAATCAACTCCATCTTGCTCTCTGCGTGATTTAAAAGCTTTCTGTGACCAATATGTGTTTGATGAAATTCCTCTATGAAGTTGAGTGGGGTTGTCTCACTGCGTGTTTTATGAAATTCACTTTGCAACAAAAAATTGTGAATTTAAAGGAATGGGTAGAAGAATAGAGAAATCATTTCATGAAAGTACATGATAATAAACGTACAACTTCAGTTATTAATGCATCAGTTAATCGTTTGTATGCATTTGGTTATTTATAATTCATTTTTCTGTTGATGATACTTGACATGGAATTGACTGACAAACTCAGATTGATCTAACCAACAACAGTTTGATATCTCCTGAGTTTTGCATCGAAATACAGTACGCGCTAGAATAACATGCAGTAAACAATAACAATGCTACAGCATAGTAACTCCAGAATATGATAAAATACGTACACAAAACAACATAAGCCATTGAACTATAGCCATTATAATCATAAATGAATACGGTCGAGCTTCTTTAAAATGAGAGAGGTAAAACATGGAGGGTTTTCCCTTGCATTTTTAAAATGACAAAGGTGCCCAAGTATTCCTAAAAGTCCTAATCTTACCTCACTGATATCTACAAGCCATAACATGGAACATCTAACAGAACATTTAGTACAAGTTCGTGCAGCATTAGTATATATCTTGGTAGCGCATAGCTGCATATACTATTTGTTAAAAGTTTAATAAAGATAGAGCCCTGTTCTAACCAAAATGGTAGGTGCAAACAATACTACAAGAGTATGAGATTATCTCACTTTGCAATAAAAATTGTTAGTTTAAAGGAGTGAGTATAAGAATCCGGAATTATTTTGTGATGTATTCAAAAGAAATCCTTTCATGAATGTACTAAACATCCGACTTCAGTTATTGATCCATCAGTTAATCATTGCATATGGTTATTTATTTGTCATTTTTCTGTTGATGATATTTGACTTGGAATGGACTAACAATCTCATTTGGCCATATCAATGAAAGGGGATCCCTTTCCAGAATTTTGCATTGAAATGCATTGAAATATAGTACTAGGTAGAGTAGACTTTAGACCCAGAAATATTAACTCATATTCTAAGCAATGAAGGAAATATTGTCGAAACAATGGCAATGCAAAACAACATAAGCCATCAAACTATATAATCGTAAATGATCACAATCAAACACATAACCACTGCCGTGACATCTACAAGCCATGACAAGGCAGGTCTAACATATGCACTGAATTTTCAATTTTCAATTTTTTAATTTGCTTAAACAAACAAACAAACCCAATAAAACCATACATGTAGATGTGGTTGAGAGCTGCCACTGCATGTAGACAATGGAGGCTGTAGCATTATGTTGTAGCGATGCATACAATGCATTCAATAGAAATGGCTGTAAGTGTGAATCCATACGTATGTTAGCCAAAATCTATACCCATCAAATGTTGGTACTACATACTATGTGGTCCATTGGTTATCTCAATATGAGACCTTACATGAATGTTGGATTTTCATCATGTCATAATTGTGATTCATGATAAATGGCTTTATCCATTGTAGAGAGATTTACTTAAATGGATAGTGTATGGTTATTGGATGGTAGTGGGTCACTACCTACTGAATTATTGTCACAAACATTTTTTTGAAGGATTCAACCTCTCTTGAAATTGTTGTCACCACCTATTGAATTAGTGCCACAAACAATTTTTATGAACAATTTGTTCCCTCCTTACAGCTTTTACTTTTCAAGTTTTGATCTTGGTGTGTTTTTGTCTATTGGGTATTTTTGTATATATCAAGGGAAGAGGAAAAGAAGTAGAAGACACAAGATTCGTTAATTTGAAATCAAGAAGGTCGTTTTTGCAGTAAATCAAAGATTGGGGCCTAGGGGTTTTCCCATTTCGAACCAAACTCCTCTGCATTCCAGGCCGCAGTCCGCAGTCCGCAGTCCAGGCAGCAGGGTGCTGTCCACAGTCCAGGCCGCATGGTGCTGTCCGCAGTCCAGGCCGCAGGGTGCTGTCCACAGTCCAGGCCGCATGGTGCTGTCCGCAGTCCAGGCCGCAGGGTGCTGTCCGCAGTCCAGGCCGCAGTGGCGAAGGGCAACTTTTTTTTTTTTGTTTTTTTTTAAAAAAAAAAAAATTAAACTCCCGTGGGGAATGGCAACTATGGGGGTACATTACGACCCGAGCGTACCCCTAACATAATGCAGCAAGAGGTCAAACAATTATGTGCCTGACCATAATTATAGACAACTTAGAGCACGCAGCTTTTGTAATGTCACTTTAATTACTTATCAAAAAGTACCCCTAACATTATGGAATGTCACTTTAATTACTTATCAAAAAGTTGACCAAACTTTGGAATGCCATAGAGCACGCAGCACACGCGCGTTTCTGCGACCCGAGCGTACCCCGGATTGCCCAAAACAGTCCATGAAACCAACGCTGCGACAGTTCAGCGTAGCAGCAGCATCGGCGGCAGCAAGGAGAGCGGCAGCAGCAGCAGCGGCAGCAGCAGCGTCAGCGGCAGCAGCAGCAGCAGCAGCAGCAGCGGCAGCAGCAGCAGCGGCATCAGCAAGGGCAGCAGCAGCGGCAGCGGCAGCAGCAGCAGCAGCGGCGGCAGCAGCAGCAGCAGCAGCAGCGGCGGCAGCTCAGCGCAGCAGCGGCATCAGCAAGCAGCAGCAGCAGCATCAGCACCAGCAACGCAGCGCTGAACATAGCAACTCTGTTTTGCAACAGAGTGCTCTGTTTTTCATTTTTTTCTTATGCAATTTTTGTTTTGCTTTTTGGTTTGTTTAAAGTGCTGAGTAGTGGCTTATTAGTTCTCAAGTCCTGTTTTGCCGACAGGGTTGCGGTCTTTTTTGTTTGGGCAAAGTCCTTAACTTCGTTTGTTTTTTATACGGGTAAAGTCGTCATGTAACCCCGTTTTGATTGTAAATCATTTTTTTTTAATCAACTTCCCATTGAAGTAATATATGTTGTTGATGCTTATTGAATTGATGACTGTTCCAAAAATATAGCTCAATTGTAAAGATTTTGTTGCAATATATATAAAATATAAATATAAACATATCCTTTTTCTTTTCAGGGATCCCTAACCTTTCATTGTACTTGACCGTAATTATGGACCACTTAGTTCAAAATCCACCCTACTCCGAAATGATGATTTTCGGACAGGTACTATAGTACGTTGATACTACTACATCTTACTTCGAATTGGTTGTCTCATATATATGACACCTTCTTTGTTTGCAGGTGGATTCAGCCGTAGAAGGAACTGTAAGAAAAATGCATAGTTTTTCCGCCATCTATCTGCCAATTTTCACCTTAAAATTACTCACTTACTTATATGTTTGCCATAGATCAAATTTCTGGAAAAACAAGGCGTCAGGGTTACAGTTCGTGATGAGCAAGTTGATTCAAACTTGCCAAGGACAGTAAGAAATTTTGTTAATTTTTCTTTTCACTTAGTTTTTAATAAATAAGCCAAAGATTTTAACATGTCATCCTTTTACTAGGAGCAATTTCTTATAGATAATGGCCTCAGGTCCAATGTTCCCAATCAACAGGTATTATTTCTATTTATTTATTTGTTTTTTCTTTTTCACTATTTCTAACAATAAATATATACATATTTATTTATACCAAGTTATCTGTTTTTTTTTTGTTAAAGCCAAATATGGATATGGGAAAGGGAAAAGAAAATGTCCCTATACACAGTAACGTTTCCAAGCGTGCGCTAGGCCAACGTTTGCGTCGAGCAAGAGAAAAAAATCAACCTAAGTTAGACACTACCTTGACTGCTAATGTGAATACTACAAAACAGAGAATATCCAAACTCCAATGCTTTGGGGTATGTACATATGTTTTTTCCTAACAAAATTTATATTAGTATGTACATATGATCTTTAACCTTACACCTTCGAAAATTAAATTTATATTTGTGTGTGTTTCTTTCTAGGGAAAAGGAAAAACAAAAGCCACAATTGCCGAAAAGGGAAAAAGCAAATTTGTTGGGGTGTGTACAACATTCTTAACTTTCAATGCGTGTGCTGATCTGTGTACTGCAATTATCTATATTAATTGTTTTTACCGTCTTATGCTTATTTACTTAAGTTTTTTATGCAAGGAAAAGGAAAATGCCGGTTCTATTCAAAAGGGTAAACGAAAAGTTGTATTTATTCAGGTATGTATAAGTGCGTAACTTTATTATTATTTCATTGTTTACCGTGTTATATAGGCCCATTCTTATTTTACCGTGTTATATGCATGCCTTAATTCTTTTAGTGTGTAATCATTTACCATTTTAAATGTATTTTAGGATAACAACATTGTTCTGAATAATAATTCAAAACGTTCATCCGCACAACGTTTGCGTCGAGACAAAGAGAGAATTTTATGTATGACGCCTCCTGTTCAAATACCTTTTCCTTCTTTCACACCCAATGATCGCGCTTTTCCACATAAGCTGCGGCAACAATCACGAACGGCTGTGCTCAATATCATCCCTCCCCGATGCATGGATTATGACTTTTTTGCTGTGTTAGATCAAAATGTGTTGCCACCACAACAACCAAGGAGGTGTTCATTTTCTACGCCTAACGCATCCCCAAATGCACCAACAAACATGTATACTTCGTTTTTTCTATTTTCTCATATTTTTTAACTTTATCAAGTTTTCTAAATTTTAACTCATTATCTATCTTACAATTTGTTTAGGCCAATTACAAATGACCGACTTCCTATTGACGATACTTCCCGTCATAGTGGTTTGGATTTCCGGCATGAAATTGACACACAAGCTCATCAAGAAGAAACACGTCATTTCTTAGGCAAAATGAATATTTTGTGTCCTCATTGCTCAGCACTACATTGGAATGATGAAAAATTGAAGGCATCTTCGTCAAGGAATCCTTTTTTCGGGACGTGTTGTTTGCAAGGAAAGGTGAAGCTGCCACTGTTATCTACCCCTCCACCATTGCTTCAAGTGTTGTATGAGGGAGATGATGTTCAATCAAATAATTTTCGTACACATATTCGCGAGTATAATCCTGCGAATGCATTTACGAGTCTTGGTACTAAATTTGACCCAAGGGTACTCAATGGGAGGGGTCCCACAAGCTTTATTATTCATGGAGAATTACGACATCAAACGGGAGCGTTAATTCCGCAACAAGGCCAAGATGCAGTATATTCACAGCTTTACATTTATGATCCCGATTCAGCATTACATGCCCGCAGTCGTCGAAATCCACGCTTGAGATTAGATGTGCTCAAAATCATTCAAGATGCTTTGTTGCAGTATAATATGTTTGTGGAGAAATACCGTCAAGCATACGAGATTCTGAACCAAACAAATTCTGTTGACCAAAACATACCTGTGTATTTACACTATAGTTGTCATAAAGATCGGCGGCGTTACAATCTTCCTTCATCAAATGAAATAGCAATTATTTTGCCTGGAGATGTCCCTGAAGTAAACACAACCAGAGATATTGTCGTATATTTGCGAGGAAATCAAGAGTTGATGAAAATTAATGAATGTCACCCAGCTTACTTACCACTTCATTATGTGCTATTATTTCCGTATGGCGACTTAGGTTGGGAACCTGAATTAACTCAGTGGGATGTTACAACTAATAGGTGTTCAAATAAACGACTTACTCAAATGGAGTTTTACAGTTATCGTTTGTTCGAACGACCAACTGAGTACTCAACAATTTTGAGAGGTGGCAAATTGCTTCAGGAGTTTTTAGTAGATGCTTGGGCTTCAACAGAGCAAAATCGATTAATGTATGTGAGGAACAATCAAACAAAGCTCAGGGCTGAGCTATATGAAAGTCTGACGGACATTGGGCCCGATGGGTTAAGACCAGATCAAGTTGGGAAGCGACTTATTTTGCCGTCATCCCATATTGGTAGTCCAAGACACATGTTTGAGATATTTCAAGATTCAATGGCTATCACACGTTACAACAATCATCCAGATGTTTTTTTAACCATGACTGCAAATCCAAAATGGCCTGAAATTATGGATGCTCTTTTACCTCACCAAAAGCCTATGGATCGCCCAGATTTAGTATCTCGAGTTTTTGAGTTAAAAAGAAAATGTCTAATGGACAAGATTATCAAAAGAGGCACATTCGGTGATGTTGTAGCTCATGTCTTTACCATTGAATTCCAAAAGCGTGGGCTACCTCATATGCACGCACTTATATTCCTTCACCATTTACAAAAAATTCGCACTACCGCTCAAATTGATAAGATCGTGTGTGCAGAATTTCCTGACCCGGATACAGATCCGATGCTATTTCAAACAGTCTTACATTGTATGGTGCATGGACCGTGTGGTGTTCGAAATTCTGTAGCACCATGTATGGAGAATGGGAGGTGCACAAAAAGATATCCTCGCGAATATTCAGAAACAACAACAATGGGCCAAGATGGATATCCTATTTATCGACGCCGCAATACTGGCCGAGTATATAATGTGAAAGGTCAACCAGTTGATAATAGAGATGTAGTGCCATATAATCCATATCTTTCAAGGATGTTTGATTGTCATATTAATGTGGAAGTGTGTGAGGGAATTAGATGTGTTAAATACATACACAAGTACATTTATAAAGGTCATGATAGAACAACAATGGTACTAGGGGGAGTAGATGAAATCCAGCAATATCTTGATGCTCGATATATTGGTCCGCCGGAAGCTGCCTGGCGGATATTTGGTCATCTTTTACATGAAGAAAATCCTACAGTGGTTCGATTGGCGCTTCATTTACCTGGAATGCATCATGTTGTGTTCAATCCTAAAGATCAAGCACAATCAATTTTACTTAGAGCTAGACACCAAATGTCGACTTTAACTGCATTTTTTGCATGTTGTGCTGTAGATCCGTTTGCACGTACATTTACCTACCAACAATTCCCCCAACATTTTGTTTGGCAGAAATCACAAAAAATGTGGACAAAAAGAAAAATGGGCTATGCAATTGGAAGAATGTATTTTGCCAGTCCTCATGAAGGTGAAAGGTTTTATTTGCGACTGCTTCTAACGGTTGTAAAAGGGCCACAATCATTTGAACATTTGCGCACATATGACAATGTTTTACACGACACCTTCAAATTAGCTTGCACCTCACGAGGACTCCTAGAAGATGATGATGAATGGGTTCAGTGCCTTGAAGAGGCTGCGATCATGAAAACTGGGAATCAGTTGAGAAGATTGTTTAGTGTGATTCTAATGGAATGTCATCCACTTCACCCAGATTTGCTATGGACAAGGTTCTCAGTGAATATATGTGATGATCTTTCGCACCAACTTCGAACAAGGTTCGGTATTTCAAATCCAACAGATGCTCAGACTCTGGATTATGGTTTGTATCTCATAAATCAATTTCTTCAAGAAGGAGGGAAGAATTTAACGAAGTTCCCACCTATGCCCCTGCCAATTGAAAATTGGGACATGATAGTTGGTAACAGACTCATATGGGAACAACGACAACTTCAGTATGATGGTCAAGAATCCGATGCACAATCATCCGTCGATCGTCTTAATGAGGCACAACGTTCTGCTTATACTGCAATAGTAACTTCAGTGCTTGAAAATAAGGGAATTCATTTTTTTTTGAATGGAGGTGCAGGAACAGGAAAAACTTTTTTATACAACGCCATTGCATCAAAATGTCGCAGCCTTGGACACATTGTCATTACCGTTGCATCATCTGGTATTGCGGCGTTACTATTAGTGGGAGGTAGAACAGCTCATTCAATGTTTCGTATTCCACTGGATGTCATGGAAAATTCAGTGTGTGGGTTTAGTAAACAGTCATTGCACGCTGAGTTATTCAGGGAGACCAAACTAATTATCTGGGATGAAGTTCCGATGCAACATAGATATTGTGTTGAAGTAGTTGATCGTGCACTACAAGACATTTACAGCACCAATAAGTCATTTGGTGGTATTACTGTTGTTCTTGGGGGTGATTTTCGACAGATATTGCCAGTGATACCCAAAGGCGTCCGCGAGCAAATTGTGGCTGCATCTTTGAGGCGTTCTAAGCTTTGGTTAAACATACAAGTTCTGACTTTGAGTTTGAATATGCGGTTGGACAATGGGGTAGGCAATGACGGGTTTATGAAGTTTTTGACTGAGGTATTATTTTTGTGTAAACAATTCTACATTTTACTACATTGCTATTTTTTAATTACTGATTATTTTTATTTTATTTAGATTGGAAGCACCGCACAAGATGTTATTCGTATTCCAACAACGGTGCACAAGTGCAAAGATTTAAGTGAACTAATTTCTTTGGTTTATCCTCAACTAAATGTAATAGGCAGAGCGTCTCCTAATTATTTGACTGAGCGAACAATTCTCTCAGCACGAAATGACGATGTCTGCGACATTAACAAAGTTGCATTATCTGATTTTCCAGGAGAAATCATTGTTTATTTTGCCGCAGATACAATGGCGGAACATTTTGAAAATGATCATTCCATTGCCAACCGTTATCCAACTGAGTATTTGAACTCGCTTAATCCTTCTGGATTGCCGCCATTTAAGTTAGAATTAAAAGTAGGTTGTCCAATTATGTTGCTGAGAAACATCGCACCTAAAGATGGACTTTGTAATGGAACACGTCTTATAGTTATGCGTTGTGCAAAGCGTATAATTGAAGCAAAAATCTTAAATGGGGATAAGGCTGGCAATTTAGTTTTCATTCCTAGAATCTCTTTAACGCCATCATCTTCCGAGTTTCCCTTCAAAATGAAAAGGCGTCAATTTCCAGTGCGGTTGGCATATGCAATGACGATAAACAAGTCGCAGGGTCAATCTGTGAAATACGTTGGAGTTGATTTACGAACACCGGTATTCAGCCATGGCCAACTTTATGTTGCATTATCTAGATGCACAGCTTCTAACAGAATAAGTGTCCTTTTACCTCAAGATGGGCTGGATTCTACGACCAATATTGTTTATCCAGAAGTTTTGTTGTAAGAATTTTTAAAGGTATGTTTTAATAAATTTTCTATTGATATTTATATTTTGCTTTCATACGATATGAATCTAATATTGATTATACATTTTTGTAGAATTGGGATATCATTGTCGAGGAGTTCAAAAAATCCACTAAAAAACAAAAGTATAATGGTGGGCGTCATTGGAAATTGGCAAATAAGGTAGTTTATCTCTAACGATGATTGAAAATAGCTTATTTTATTAACATTTTTTTTTCTAATATTGTGTGTGATAAATTTGTAGATTTCAGTCATATTCCCTCCTTGCTCAAAGTTGGTGCATATAGACGCCGATTCATTTGATAATGTGATGCACAAGATGTTTAGAGCAGTTGTTGATACGTAGTTTTGATGTACATATGCAGTTTAACCCATTTTTGTATATTGTGAGTTCCTTTTGTTCTCATTTTTTGAAAAGAGATATGGTGGTGCATATAAACAATGTATATAAAAAACAATGTATGGCTTTGATGTACTTACACGTTTTTTTTATTATTTTGGCGTGTGGATATATTATTTGGTGTTCATGGCATTGATTGTCATTATAAATTTGTTCGGATAAATTGCGCTCAGGCAACAAGTTTTTTTTTATGCCAAATTACATGAGTATTCAACATAGCCGTTTAAGTATGATGTAATCTGCGATAATGCCAATGGCACGAGTATTCCATTATGTTTGTCCAAATTAATTTGGATATAATTTTGTGTGCGTGTCTCTTTGACCGCCAAAAAAACACTTTTAGTATACTGAAAACGGTGAACATATATTGCGCTCAGGCAACAAGTTTTTTTTTATGCCAAATTACATGAGTATTCAACATAGCCGTTTAAGTATGATGTAATCTGCGATAATGCCAATGTTACGAGTATTCCATTCTGTTTGTCCAAATTAATTTGGATATAATTTTGTGTGCGTGTCTCTTTGACCGCCAAAAAAACACTTTTAGTATACTGAAAACGGTGAACATATATTGCGCTCAGGCAACAAGTTTTTTTTTTATGCCAAATTACATGAGTATTCAACATAGCCGTTTAAGTATGATGTAATCTGCGATAATGCCAATGGCACGAGTATTCCATTATGTTTGTCCAAATTAATTTGGATATAATTTTGTTTGCGTGTCTCTTCGACCGCCAAAAAAACACTTTTAGTATACTGAAAACGGTAAACATATATTGCGCTCAGGCAACAAGTTTTTTTTTATGCCAAATTACATTAGTATTCAACATAGCCGTTTAAGTATGATGTAATCTGCGATAATGCCAATTGCACGAGTATTCCATTATGTTTGTCCAAATTAATTTGGATATAATTTTGTGTGCGTGTCTCTTAGACCGCCAAAAAAACACTTTTAGTATACTGAAAACGGTGAACATATATTGCGCTCAGGCAACAAGTTTTTTTTTATGCCAAATTACATGAGTATTCAACATAGCCGTTTAAGTATGATGTAATCTGCGACAATGCCAATGGCACGAGTATTCCATTCTGTTTGTCCAAATTAATTTGGATATAATTTTGTGTGCGTGTCTCTTCGACCGCCAAAAAAACACTTTTAGTATACTGAAAACGGTGAACATATATTGCGCTCAGGCAACAAGTTTTTTTTTATGCCAAATTACATGAGTATTCAACATAGCCGTTTAAGTATGATGTAATCTGCGATAATGCCAATTGCACAAGTATTCCATTATGTTTGTCCAAATTAATTTGGATATAATTTTGTGTGCGTGTCTCTTAGACCGCCAAAAAAACACATTTAGTATACTGAAAACGGTGAACATATATTGCGCTCAGGCAACAAGTTTTTTTTTATGCCAAATTACATGAGTATTCAACATAGCCGTTTAAGTATGATGTAATCTGCGATAATGCCAATGGCACGAGTATTCCATTCTGTTTGTCCAAATTAATTTGGATATAATTTTGTGTGCGTGTCTCTTTGACCGCCAAAAAAACACTTTTAGTATACTGAAAACGGTGAACATATATTGCGCTCAGGCAACAAGTTTTTTTTTATGCCAAATTACATGAGTATTCAACATAGCCGTTTAAGTATGATGTAATCTGCGATAATGCCAATGACACGAGTATTCCATTCTGTTTGTCCAAATTAATTTGGATATAATTTTGTGTGCGTGTCTCTTTGACCGCCAAAAAAACACATTTAGTATACTGAAAACGGTGAACATATATTGCGCTCAGGCAACAAGTTTTTTTTTATGCCAAATTACATGAGTATTCAACATAGCCGTTTAAGTATGATGTAATCTGCGATAATGCCAATTGCACGGGTATTCCATTATGTTTGTCCAAATTAATTTGGATATAATTTTGTGTGCGTGTCTCTTCGACCGCCAAAATAACACTTTTAGTATACTGAAAACGGTGAACATATATTGCGCTCAGGCAACAAGTTTTTTTTTATGCCAAATTACATGAGTATTCAACATAGCCGTTTAAGTATGATGTAATCTGCGATAATGCCAATGGCACGAGTATTCCATTCTGTTTGTCCAAATTAATTATATTATGTTTCTTCAAAATGATGCTTTACTAAATTGGGCATCAATTTCATCAATTTCTCACTTGGACACACATGAGATATTTCCTTCGTATTTTTAGTTAAGCTGACATTTGGTGGAGATTAAATTTCTTAGCACATAGGTTGCATTTATCAGATTTATTAACATTGTTTTACTGTTCAATAGTATTAAATTTTTACAAAATTAATTCATCATAACTGTTGTAATAGACAATGATGCAAGTGTTTTTATAAATTTAAATAATACCACAAATTTGAGTATTCAACATAGCCGTTTAAGTATGATGTACTCTGCGATAGTGCCAACGGCATGGGTATTCCACTAGTAGTATACATAAGATAGGATTGGAATGAAACTCTGAAATATGAATACAAGGACTCTGGCACCAAGACTTCCTTGGAAGATAGAGATCGAGTCGATCTTGTGGAACCTAAATTCGCTACATGATTCCCAAAGGAGTAGCGCTTGAGCAATTCAGTTTTCACTCACCTCAGCCTGCAATTCAATCACAAACCCAATGAATTTTAGCAAATTTTATATGCTTCAACTTTTAAAAGCAAAAATTAGTATCAACATTGTGAATAGGCACCAATATAACATAACTAGATGCAAAAGACATGGGTGTGTTTACCTTATAAGTCATTTGCCTAGCCTCTCTCAGTGGTTGCAAGAAAAGTGTCTCTAATAGACATCAACTGCCTACAGACATCATCCATGTTCATTCGTTCACCTGGCGATTCAACTGAGCATGCAACTCCAATTTTAATTATTGCTGCTTCGCAGTCCTGCATGTTTTCCACTTTTGAACTCAAAATTTCCATGATGTCAATATGTTCCTCTGGTTTTACTTCTTTATCTGCTAGTGCTGGATCCACCACCTCCGAAACACGTTCTGTCAACACTGTTCTAGCAAAGTTATGAAGGTTCAGACCATCTTTAAACATTTCATCTGTTGGTTTCCTTCCCAAAAACATCTCCAGTAAGAGGATTCCGTAACTGTAAACATCTCCTTGTATCGATGCCTCACCACCCATACCATATTCTGCAATATATACATCCTCAAAATATTAATATACCATTTTTGCATGGAGTATAGGAACAAAAATTATATCCTTATTTATGTACAAATGGTGACAATTCTGGAGTTTAGTATTTTACCTGGAGCCATGTAACCAATAGACCCCTTTATCCCGATTGAGCTGATTGAAAAGTTCTTTGTTGTCTCTGAGAGAAGCCTGGCCAAACCAAAATCACCAACATGAGCTATCATATCAGTGTCAAGAAGAACATTACTTGGCTTCAGATCACAATGAACGATTTGTATATGGCAATGATGGTGAAGATAACTCAATGCGGAAGCAACATCAAGTGCGATATTTAGCCTTTGAAGAAGATCTAATTTCCTTGTCTGGCTTTGTTCATCATTGGCATCTGTATGCAGCCACCTCTCTAGACTTCCGTTTGGCATAAACTCAAATACTAGAGCTTTGAAATCGTTACCTTCATAGTCCACACTAGAACAAGCAGTTAATGTCTTGACAAGATTTCGGTGGCGTATGTTTCTCAATGCTTCACATTCAGCCAAAAAGCTCTTGGAAGCTCCTATTTGATGGCGGTTAAATACTTTCACTGCAACAGGCGATTCACATTGACTGAGGGTTCCCTTATATACATGACCAAAACTACCCGATCCAATCAAATTCATTGGTGAAAATCTATTAGTTGCTTGGAGGAGATCTTTGTAAGAAACCGCAACATGTTGCTCACCTACTAATGGTGTTGAGGAAGGTTCCCTCTTTGGTTTTCTTCTCCACAAGTAAAGAAGAGAACACAAGACAAGAACAAGAAATAGGACCACAATAATTGTAATGATTAGTATGAGACGAAGAGAACTTCTATGTTTTCCTGAATCTTTGATGGAACATGTTGGCAGCCGCAACGTTCTGACACCTCCACAGAGCTTTGTATTTCCCACCAATGACACTGCACTTGCATTTTGGAACACCCCCTTCATTGGAACCATACCATCAAAATCATTGAAAGACAGGTTCAATCTTTGTAGGGAGGATAAGCTTTGCAAATATGTTGGTATCTTCCCCGAGAAATTATTGTTTGACAAATTTAATTCCCGAAGACCTTTTAGACTAACCAAAGTAGCAGGAATTGCTCCTTTGAAGAAATTATGTGCCAAGTAAAGAGTCTCTAATGTCAAACAGTTCCCTAAGGCACTAGGAATTTCACCAGACAAGGAATTATCGGAAACATCGAAATGTCCTAGATTTATTAAGTTACCGACTTGAGCGGGTAGAGAACCTGACAAAGAATTGTGGGAAAGGTCTACATAGATAAGTTGATTGTTGGGTTGAAGGATTTGCTCAGGTATGGAACCATTAAATTTGTTCCTTGAGAGGTCTAGCTTTTGCAAACTTGAACAATTCCCTAGACTTGCAGGAATGCTTCCTACCAAACTGTTATTTTGTAAATACAGATCGGACAGCTGACTCATGTTTCCTAAAGAAGATGGGATTTGCCCTGTTAATTTGTTTCCATCCAAATACAATCTTTGTAGATTTTGAAGCTCCCCAAAGGAAGTTGGAATACTTCCATTAAAAAGATTGTGGGTGATCAAAAATGTGTTTAAGCCGACTAGGTTTCCGATCCCTAAAGGAATGCTTCCAGATATTCGGTTATCTGAAAGATCAAGCATACTGAGGTTGGCGGAGAGGTTTGAAAATGAGTTTGGCAAAACACCTTCAAAATCATTGTTATATAAACCCAGTTTTTCTAAACCAGTGCAATTGGTCAGATATGTAAGAAAATTCAGTTCACCTGGTTTCCCACTCCCAAACCTATTTCTACCAATGTTCAACCATCGGAGACCCTCTAAACTTCCCAAGGTACTGGGGACGTCCCCAGAGAAATTATTGTCAGATATGTCAATGACTTGAAGGTTTGAAGCATTGGAAAATGACAATGGAATAGGACCTGAAAATTTGTTTCCCGCTATACCGAACAACTGAAGATTGGGAAGAGTGAGGCCTATATCAGGTGGAAGACTTCCATCGAGTTGGTTATCAGTCAAAGAAATGGTATTGATGGATGAAACATTGTAAAGTGAGAGAGGAAGATTACCAGACAATCTATTTACTCCCAACGCAAAAATAGCCAAATTTGGAATTCGGGCTAAGGTATCCGGAACCCTGCCTTCCAAGTTGTTCTCTTGGACCACAAAATCACGGAGAGATGAAAGGTTTCCGAAAGAAGATGGGATACCTCCAGTTAGATTGTTTTTCGAAGCACTGAAAACCATAAGCTTTGACAATGATCCAAGCTCAGGAGGCAGATTTCCTATGAGATTGTTCCTAGGAAAATCCAAGATCCTAAGGTCAGAACAACGAGATAAATTGGATGGTATCCTACCTTCTAAAGTGTTGTTTCCTAAATGAAGAGTTTGCAAACGAAACAAATTACCAATACTTTCAGGAATCACACCATGGAGTCTATTTTTTCGGAGATCAATTAACCGGAGGAAGGACAGGTTTCCAATATGGGGTGATATGGACCCAACCAAATTCATTCCAAGTAGGTTCAAGCTGGTTACCCGTTGATGACGCAGGCTGCATGTGATACCTTGCCACTCACAGAAGTTAATGGAATTGTTCCATGAGCTTAAGACCTGAAGTGGATCATCAGTTATCTGACCTTTGAACGCAAGCAAGGAGAGCCTATCAGTTTCATTTCGTAATGTAGCTGCATTTGCCGAATCAGAATGCAAAATGAAGAGAAGGACAAGTGTTAAGACTAGCCTTGAATCCATGGGATACAACATTTGGGATATAGAGAAAGGCGGTACAGAGAACACTCAGTATATGCTATTTGGCAATTCAGGCAATGTCATGGAATCAAGAAGAGTATGATCATTGTTTGTTTCTTATTCATTCACTCCCTGAGAACCCCTTACAAACCCAGAGGACAAAACTGTTTTTTTTTTCCTCTACTCTTCCTGCACTTGGTTTGTTCTTATAGCCTCGACGACATTCAATAATACAGATGCATACCTTGAAACCCAGGGAACTATTCATATATATGGTCAACTATCCACCAACTAGAAGATCGACATCTTCTTTTGGCCTCACATTGGTGAAGGTCCAAATGACAACTGCTTGAAATCACATGCGCTGTAGTTTTGGTTTTGGATGTTTAGTGTATTGAAGTCAATAAAATACATCAACTTGCAAATTCAATCCAAAATCATCAGCAACCCATCCAACTTTTAGGAGCTCTACGCCATTTAACAAGTTGCTGCTAGGTGTTAAACTGGAATGCATAAAATATTGCAACATGTTCTGGATAGATGGACTAGACTATTATTATACGTGTAGTTTTTATAAAGTCAGATTATAAAACCTGGATACGCTGAAGAAACGAATCGGATAAAAATATTCTCGAACTTGTATTATGGTATCAAGTCAATGTAGTGATGAAAACTTCATTGAAGATTAGCTGCATTAACTCACTTGAAATAGATTCTGACTGATCGAGCTTTAGTCAAACCAGCAAATCCCGTCTAACCCGAGTGTAACACTGTTGGCGAAAATACTCATGGTTCCTGATCTTTACATATTGTACGATACTGTGTAAACCCAAGATGTTGAATGATATGTTTTGATCTCAATCACAGTATTGTAAACCCAATGAGCATGTCTATTACCACGAAACTAAAGAGTAGTGAGTCGTTTAGGCTTACTATATGAAGTCAACGTATTGAACTTAATGAGTAGTGAAAAAGTGGGGCTTTGCACCCATGTGATAGCTTTGATTTCTTTTTCAAGGGCTCTTTCTTCTATACTTCCCACAGACAATCAAAGGCAGAAAGAAAGTGATGCGTTCAGATTTGTATTCGCCAATTCTGACTATATCTAATCTGCAAAAAGAGTAGCGGTTAAGCCTAGGATCACTGTTGTGGTGGCCGAAGGCACTTCAATGTTTAAGTCGATACTGTTTTGAGAAAGAGTGAAGACTGAATGTAAAATTGCAGTGTGTATGCTAGTGTATATATGTGCGTACCTTTCTTCCTCGTTTTTACCAATTCTTATAGCAAGCTTTCCCTCACCAACCGTCCCTATGATCGAAGGCATGATGGAGGGAGGAGATCTCGCATAAGATTATACTTGTTGCATGACTGAGTACTTCGACACTTGACTTTGTTTAGGACCCAATGCTTGATTGGGCTAGAGCTGATTTCATGCGAGTGGATCTCGCGCTTGTGACATCTTTTAGATCCATTGTTCGGGCCTTATTGTCCTAGGCCAAACCTTAATACTCCGTGCCTCTAGGACTGACGTGTTTTGGGCGTGGGTGCCTGACTTACGGGCTGAACAAAGTCTTGCGTTTGGGTTCTCTTAGGACTGCTCTAAAACCTTTTACATGCTAGGGTTAGTCCATGCCACGTGTGTATGGCTGTGATTGAGTTACTTTTTGAGGTCTCATCAGCTACTCCCCCTAGTTAGTGGGTCTACATGCTAGGCACTAATTGACAGCGTGTGGGGGTTCACGGTATGTCATGATGGCATATTTTCAGCGCCTTTTCGGCTGTCGCGTCGCTTTAAATGTTTATGCGCGCAACAGTTAGGTATATGTCTCCCCTTCGCGCCAAACCTATATAAGCCTGTTTTGGGAGAGTTTTCACCTTTACCTTCTCAGAGCTTTTCTTTGTTCTGTATTGTGTTTTTCAGGCCCGGTTGAGCTTGAGTTTTGTTCAATCATGCCTGCACCACTTAACTTTTCACGAGGGAGGCATCACGGGAGTTTAAACATCTTCAGAAAGTCACTATTGTTCGAGGAGGACCTGAATGCTCTCTGTAGGCAGTATGAAATCCTTGGTGATCTGGAGTGCCACTTCTCACGGAAACGAATTCTCACTCGGTTCCGTTGAGGGGGCGCATCTACCTGTACAAGGCCATGTTCGAGGCTGGCATGCGATTCCATGTACCTAGCATCATCTGGCGCTACTTGTATTCTTTGGGCATTGCTCCGGTTTAAATAATGTCGAGTGGGTGGGGCATT
This sequence comes from Berberis vulgaris, assembly GCA_963556465.1. Taxonomy (NCBI): domain Eukaryota; kingdom Viridiplantae; phylum Streptophyta; class Magnoliopsida; order Ranunculales; family Berberidaceae; genus Berberis; species Berberis vulgaris. Next base: position 103,210,296 of record OY747124.1, on the reverse strand, counting down.
CGATCGTCATTCTTATTAGGGTGAAGATGTCAGAATCCACATGTCTGCAAGATTGCTCCACTCCGTGGCTTCCATTAGGATGAATAACCAGGGTGTTTGTTGGGTGTGGAGGCCTTGTTGCCTGACTGGCTAGTTCAAGGATTCGGAGGATTGTCAAATTTACTATTTTTTCGCCTATGCGAAGTCTAGGTACTTCTCTTTTGACGGTTTGAAAGTTATCTGCCGCTTCGGGGACCTCTGTAAGCTCTTTCTGCTTTCCATTGATGTTTGTCAGTGTCTGACTTATTCGTTGTTTTTTATTAGGGGTGTTCGACTCTACCATTCTTTCTTCTGAAGAGGAGAAGATGAAGGTTTGCTTCTTTGCTCTGCCGCCGATGCCTATATGAAAATAATCCTTGTAGATAATATCAAGCGAAGGGGATTGTTTTCTGGCGCCGATGACGTGGAGTGTGCCTTGCCCGTGCCTACCGGTTCTTTTTCAGGCGTGGAGACGCCGACGCCTAGGTCTCAAAAATGAAGGTGCCAAATATGCCTAGCCCTTTGGAAAAGAAAGCCTTTGAGGGGTTGCTTACTCCCCTTCGTTGCTCTAAAAGGCTCAAGTTAGGGTCCACTCCTCCTACCACTCCCCATAGCGAGGAGAAGGACATCGTGGACCTGACTGTCGATGAGGAATCTCCTGAGGCCCTGGCTGGTTCTGAGATGGAAACAGTTTGTTGCGGAAGGACAGATCGCACCTGATAGCATTGCTCGTGACCCTTCCATGGGCCCGAGAGTTGGAAATTTGTTTGAGCCTGCTTCCACTGTTGCTGCTAAAGGGAAGCAGGTTGCAAAGTCCTCTTCCTTAGGAGGTGCAGGGGAAGAGGTGGTTTTGGCCCCTGATTCTAGAGTTCCTCACGCTGAGGTCGGAGCTAGTTCCCATGCTCCGATGCATACTGAGGTGGATAACAGAGTTGCTGCTACATTTGATAAGATGAAGATGAACTTCTTTTAGGTGGCTAACCGGCTACTATTGGAGAAGTTGACTGCGGAGGCACATATCACTCACGGTCAGCAGCTTCTTATGCTAGTATGTTGACAACTTGGTTATTTTTTCACTTAGTTTTTTCGTTGTACTTTGGTATTTATTCTCGAGCTTTGTTTTTGTAATCAGGGGATGGCCCACTTGACCCATGCTGGCATGGCGGGTACTGAGGTGGAGTCTGTACGTGATAATTTTTTTACCTAGGAGACGGAGTTTGTTGACTAGGAGGCCCAACTTGTTGACGCCCGTAAGGAAGTGGACTTGTTGATTGAGCAGTTAGCCGCCTGAGCCAATCTGGAAGCCCCATTGGTTGAAGCCTGGAAAGGTATGACTAGTGTTTTGGTTGTTCAGTCGTCTTTGGAATCCCATATGAAAATGATCCAAGGGAGTTTGGATGAAGCCCAGGCTGAAGGATATGCTCGAGAACGACAGGACAAGATGATAGATGAGCATCATGTGTTTGCTAAGCGTGTGTCGAACGTCAAGAATTCTGCCACTGACACCCAAAATGTGCTAGTCTATGAGCGTGCTGAGGCAGTTTGCCTGAGGGGGCTTCGGGAGGTCCTGCAGACACAACTTACTGAACTCACTCAAGAACGTGACTCCGACCGTGCTCATCATGACGAGGTAGCTCGCAAGCTAGTGATCTATGAAGAAAGCCCGACCAAAGCAGTTGGGGATCTGAATAGCTCTAAGGTAGACTAGAAAGCCAGAGAAAAGAAGTTTTGCGAGGCTGCTGATAAAGCTTGGGCCCATGATGTTGCTGATGGAAGGCTGGAGCTGATAGATTATATCTAGGAGCGCCATAGAGATTGCTTTCCATTAAATGGGCACTTGCTTACGCTCAGTTTGAGGAAGCAGATGACTCCTCTCTGACCCGTGAGGTGGCTCTGAAGCCAGTTCAGGTGTCGCGGAGATGATTGTCACTCATGTTGTCCCAGAGCCTGTTTCAGATTGTGTTTCCCAGGAAGCTGCTTCTGACTCTGTTCCCACTGAATGAGCGACTTTTGTAATGAAAGAAAAATTTATCAATGAAAATATTTCCCTTTTCCTGTTTTTCTTTGTATCTGTGTTTGTAACAGTCGTACTTGCCATTTTCAATTGTTGCTTAGATTAGGCTGAAAAAGGCTGAGTATGCAGGTATATCTACCCCCACTTGAAGTAGGATTTCATTTTGGACTGAAGCCCTTTCTTTGCTTGTCTAAGCATACTATGTTAACAGTAACAACTTAATCTGCTATGAGAGTTAAGTTGTAGAATAGTCACCTTTGCTTGCGTGGGTTGTTCTCCCCTAGGTGACGTGATTATTGTATCCCTTAGTAGTTGATTATGCGTAGGAGTTTTCCTCATTTCAAAGACTGCACTTCCTCACTGGTCTTTGAACTTTGTAGAAATTAGGTTGTCTAGCAAACTATCTCTTTTTAGACTGAATATCATGTACCGACAACCTTGTCTATCCTGAAGAGAACTTGAACTTTAGTGAGGTTGCCTCTACCTTTTGGTCTGGGCCCCCATAATATGTTTCACTCCTGGGTAGAGGTTAGGTTGTTAAGAAGTTTCCTTCTTCCAAACGGGCTAGACTCTGTATTTATCTGGCTCAAACCTTGAGATGTCTTAGCTAGGAAGTAGTAGTCTTTGCCCTTTAGGGCTAGTCATTCTATTTTGACCTCATTCCTGAACATGAGTTGGGTTGCGGTGGGACCTTGCTTGCCGTAACATGCTCCGCTTCTGTGTATATCTTGCTCGATCCTTGAGAGGGTTAGAACTTAGATCTCATAAGATGCCTTAGTCCTGAACATGATCTGAGTTGTTGAATAACCATCTTTGCCCGAACGAGCTCTTGTATTTCTATGGTTTAGTCCTAAACATGAATTGCTCTGGGAGAAGTCTTCTAGGCCTGTATAGGCTAGACTTCATAATATACCTTACCCCTGAATAGAAGTTGAGTTGCCGAGGAACCATCCTTGCTCGAACGGGCTAAGTCCTCGTGTTCCTCTGGCTCAGTTTTGAACATGACTTGCTCTGGGAGAAGTCTTCTAGGCCTGCATAGGTCAGACTTCATAATATACCTTACTATTGAATAGGAGTTGGGTTGCTGAGGAACCATCCTTACCCGAACGGGTTAGGTCCTCATGTTCCTCTTGCTCGGTCCTAAACAAGACTTGCTCAGTCCTGAACAAGACTTGCTATGGGAGAAGTTTTCCAGGCTTACATAGGCTAGACTTTATAATATATCTTACTCCTGAATAGGAGTTGAGTTGTTGAGGAAACATCCTTGCCTGAATGAGTTAGGTCCTCGTGTTCCTTTAGCTCAGTCCTGAACATGACCCGTGCTGGGAAGAGTCTTCTAGGCTTGCATAGGCCAGACTTCATAATATACCTTACTCCTTAGTTGAGTTGTTGAAGGACCATCCCTAACCATATGGGCTAGGTCCTTGACCTGCACTAGGAAAGAATCTATTACGCCTATAGAGACTAAACTCTATAATAACCTCAATCCCGAACAGGAGTTGAGTTGTTGAAGAACCATGCTACCCAAACGGGCTAGGTCTTCGTATTCCTCTAGCTCAGTTCTGAACAGGACATACGCTTGGAAGAGTTTGTTACGTTTGAAAAGGCTAGACTATATTCAAGTAGTGAGTTGTCCATGGACTAGGCTCGATATGATGTGTTGTACCCTGGCTCCTTGGCAAACTAGGTCACTTGTATGGTGAGTGGTCGTAGCCTTCAGTAAGGCTAGGCTTTATCGTTTGTGCACCATTTTGGTCCTCGTAGTTGGGCTAGGTTATCTTAAAAGTGGTGAGTCATCCATGGACAAGACTCGCGCACTTGCGGGGAATTGTCCATGGACTGGGTTCGTCCGCTTGTGGTGGACTGTCCGTAGACTGAGTCTGGTTTGCATGTGTGCCATCGTGGTCCTGAAGTTGGACTAGGCTAAGAGCGGTGAGTTGCCCAAGGACTGGACTCGCCCACTTGCGAGGAATTGTCCATGGACTGGTTCGCTCGCTTGTGGTGGAGTGTTGGTGGACTGGGTCCAGATCGCATTCTGCCTTGGCTCCTAAGGTGGACTCGGTCACTTATATGACAAGTTGTCGTCGTCAGGAAAAGGATTAGGCTTGGCCGCTTGTGCACCATTTTGGCCCTTGTGCACCATTTTGGCCCTTGTGTTAGGATTAGGCTTTGGCGGACAATGAGCTAGGTTACTTATGCGGCGAGCCGTTGTTGCCTTCAGTGAGGCTAGGCTCGCATTGCCGCGTCATACCTCGGATCCTTAGGCGGACTAGGTTACTTATGTGGGAAGTTGTTGCTGCCTTCAATGAGACTGGGCTCGACCACTTGTGCACCATTTTGGCCCCTTGTATTAGGATCGGGTCTTCCCATGTAGAAGAAGTCGAGTGTGGAGTAGATTCGTTTTTAAAGAGATTACCTTTATTGATTTGCTTCAAAAAGTTCTACATACCACCCTTGCTCCTCCTTACCAATAAGCCCTGAGCTTGTTGGTCCATCTTTCTTTGGGGGGGATTGGAGCCGATCGCGGTTACTTTCCTAACAGCTTCATCGTCACATAATGACATTCTCTGTGGAAGATTGATCTCTCTTGATAATCCATGCTACTCCATTGACTGGGTACTTGAAGCACTGGTGTCGTGTGGAGACCACTGCCCCATCTGGTGGAGCAGGGGTCTTCCCAGGATTGTATTATACGTGGAGGGGCGCCCACCACGATGAACTCCATCATGAGAAATTTCCCAATTCCCCCCACTTCCTACGGGTAGGCTGATACTCCCGACTGAGTAACTTCGGGCATCGTTGAAACCATCCATCACCTAGTTGTCCGGCTTCAGTTCCTTTTCATCCTGTGGAAAGCTTCCAGAAACAGGATATAACTGAGCTCCCGGTGTCCACCAATGATCTTTTGATGCCCAATTTTGATATGGCAATTGTTATTACCATGGCGTCATTGTGTGGGGAGTAGACCCCTTGCAAGTCTTGCCTAGTAAATGTTAGGTCCGGGATTGGGTGTTCCCCCAGGAGTGTTGGACTGGGCGGTCTCCGCTGTGGAGACCTGTCTGCAACTCCCTGATTGCCCATTTCCTCGACCGGTTAGATTTTTTTTGGTCCGTTGTGTGTTGTGTGCAAGACGTAGATGACATATGCAACATTTTCTTTGACCTCTGGGATCACTTCGCTTTTTTTTGGGGTCGTTTCTCGTCAAAACTTATGAACTCTGCGAGTCTCCCCCTTTGAACCTAATACTTTATCTCGTTCTTGAAACTTTTGCCAAGCTGGAGTTATGTGAAGCGTACTCAGTGAACCTTGAACCAACATAGTTGGTGGCCCTAGACCCAGTCATGTTGTTGCTCTTCCTCCTTTTGGACATGTCATCTTCACGCTATTTTCCTCGCCCCTGTTTCGGGCCCTTGGGGTTTGCTTGGCCTCATTTCTTGGCAGCCAACATCTCCTTCAGAGTGATATATTTCTGCGTACTTTTCAGCAAGTCCTCCAATATCCCTCGGGGTTCCAGTGTGAGGAAGTTATATAACTGACCTCCTCGGAAACCAGAAGTGAAGGTTGTTATCGACGTGTCTTCGCTACAACCATCAATCAGGGTCAGCACATCATTGAAACGAGGGATGTATTCTCTAAGGGTCTCGCCTTGCTTCTATCTGAGACTCAGCTAGTAGTGCGACCCTTTTATGATTTGTTGCATCCCCATGAATCTTATGATGAATGTCTTCGCCAAGACCTGGAACGAATCGATTGATCTTGGCTGAAGGCTGTGAAACCATGTCAGCGCAACCTTCTTCAGGATGGTGGGAAAAGTTTGACACAAGATGGTCTATGAATTTTCTTTGAGTGCCATCCCGTGATGATAATGGCGCAAATGATCAGACGTATCTGATGTTCCATCATAAAACTCGAGCTTCGGCGGGATGAACTTCTTTAGAAGTGGGGCGCTCATGATCTCCTCCGAGAAGGGAGGGATGGTGTGGCCGTATAAGACGACTGGATTTGTTGCCCCCAGTCGGAGCATGTCCCTGACAGTGGCACGATCCATTCTCGGGGAGTGGTCCCCGTGCTCTTTGTCGTCCCTTAGGCTCTCATGCCGGCTGGTTATTTGATCCTCCTTAAGAGGTTTTCACTTTCCTGGACACGCTCCTGGGCGTCCTCTTTGGGGTGGGATCTCCTCGGATCTCCATTGTTTTACTGCGGCAGATGGTCCATATGAACCGAGATCTGGTTTATACGGGGATCGTTCGTGGTTGTTGCAGTGGCTGGCCAGGCGACTACTCTGCCCCCTGGTTGGATCGATTTGACCTGGTGGGGGGCTTCTCTGGCCGGAGGGTTGTCCGGTTCAACCTTGTTGAATGCTCGAGATCTGGTGTTAGTGACCATTTCTTGATATTTAGCTTAGAAAGAACTATGTAAGCTCGATTCAGGGAAAACTTATTGTCGTCTTCCCACAGACAATGCTAAACTGATGCGTTAAGATTTGTCTTCACCAATCTTGATAATATCTTACCTGCAAAAAGAACAGTGATTAACCCTAGTACCACCGTTGTGGTGGCCGAAGACACTTCAATGCTTAAGTTAGATATCGGTTTGAAAAAGAGTGAATATTGAATGTAAAATTGCAGTGTGTATACTCGCATATATGTGTGCATTCCTTTTTTCCTCGTTTCACCGATTCTTATAGTGAGCTTTCCCTCACCAATTGTCCCTGCGATCGATGGTGTGATGGAGGGAGGAAATATCGCATAAGATCTTACCTGACTTACGGGCTGAACAGTAGTCATGTGTATGATTGAGTTAGTCCATACCATGTATAGGGCTATGATTGAGTTACTTTTTTATGTCTCATCAAAAAGAAAAAGAAAGAAAGAAAGAAAGAAAGAAAGTGAGTCATAGCATTATTGCTTACTTTCACTTCAATATAAGGATATCTACCCCACACATGAAGCCAAAGTTTCTCACATTTGTTCCCTCGAGTCCTTTAATCTTTTGCTTTCCTTGGTGGTGAATTTTCAGACTTTATTTATGTTGGATTAAAGTAGATAAGATCTTTGGGGGCCACTTGATGTCCACCCAATTTTTCATGGTAGAGAGAATTTTGGCCAAGTTGGAGTTATGTGAAGCGTACTCAGTGAACCTTGCGCCAACGTAGTTGGTGGCCCTAGACCGAGCCTTGTTGTTGCTCTTCCTATTTTTGGACATGTTTTCTTCACGCTCTTTTTTCTCGCCCCTGTCCCGAGCCCTTGGTGCTTGCTTTGGCCTCATTTTGCCTCCTTTATTGGTGGCCAACAACTCCTTCAGAGTGATGTATTTCTACGCATTTTTCAGCAAGTCTGTCAATATCCCTCGGGGGTTCTAGGGTGAGGAAGTTATAGAACTGACCTCCTCGGAGGCTAGAAGTGAAGGTTGTTATGGACATGTCTTCGCTACAACTATCGATCAGGGTCAGCTCATCATTGAAACGAGTGACGTATTCTTTGATGGTCTCGCCTTGCTTCTATCTAAGATTCAACAGGTAGTGCGACTATTTTCTGATTCACTGGCTCCCCACGAATCTTACGATGAATGTCTTCGCCAAGATCTGGAACGAGTCGATAGATCTTGGTCGAAGGTTGTGAAACCATGTTAGCGCAACCTTCTTCAGGTTGGTGGGAAAAATGTGGCACGTGACGGTCTATGAACTTTCTTTGAGCACCATTACGTGATGATAATCGCACAAATAGTCAGACGAATCTGATGTTCCGTCATAGAACTCGAGCTTCAGTGGGACAAACTTCTTTGAAAGTGGGGCGCTCATGATCTCCTCCGAGAACGGAGGGATGGTGAGGTCATACAAGACGTCTAGATTTGATGCTCCCAGTCGGATCAAGTCCCTAACCGTTGCACGGTCCATTCTCGGGGCATGGTCCCTATGCTCTCCATCGCCCCTTAGGCTCTCCTGCCGGCTAGTTATTTGATCCTCCTTGGGAGGTTTTCACTTTTCTGGGCGCGCTCCTGGGCGTCCTCTTTAGTGTGGGATCTCCACCGCTTTCATGCGGCAGATGGTCAATATAAACCAGGATCTCGTCTATGGGGGGATCGGTCATGGCTACCGCAACAGCTTGGCCAAACGACTACTCTTCCCCTAGTTGGATCGATTTGACCTGGTGAGGCGCTTCTTTGGTCGGATGGTTGTCTGGTTCAATATTGTTGAATGCTCGAGATCTGTTGCTGGTGACCATTTCTTGATATTTAGCTTAAAAAGAACTATGTAAGCTTGATTCAGGGAAAACTTATTGTCGTCTTCCCCATGCACGATGCCAAACTGATGCGTTCAGTCTGTCTTCGCCAATTCCAATAATATCTAACCTGCAAAAAGAACATCGGTTAAGCCTAAGACCATTGTTGTGGTGGCCGAAGACACTTCAATGCTTAAGTCAGATATTAGTTTGAGAAAAAGTGAAAATTGAATGTAAAATTGCAGTGTATATACTCGCGTATAAGTGTACATACTTTTTTCCCCTGTTTTATCAATTCTTATAGCGAGCTTTCCCTCACCAACCGTCCCTGTGATCGAGGGTGTGACAGAAGGAGGAAATCTTGCATAAGATCTTACTTGACTAATAAGTTGAACAATAGTTTTGCTTTGCGTATGAGTCCGCTTGACCTTTTACGTGCTAGGATTTGTCCATACTACATATGCAATTGTGATTGAGTTACGTTTTGACGTCTCATCAAAAAGAAAAAAAAGAAAGCAAGAAAGAAAGATAAAGAAAGAAGAAAGAAAGAAAGCGACATCATATCATTATTACTTACTTTGACTTCAATATAAGGATATCTACCCTGCACACATGAAGCCAAAATTTCTCACATTTGTTCCCTCGAGTCCTTTAATCTTTTGCTTTCATTAGCGGAGAATTTTCTGACTCTATTTATGTTGAGCTGTTCTACACAGCGAGGAAGCGGGCGAGGAAATCAGCAAGGGAGGGAGAGAGGGGACCGCCATCCCCCTCGGGATGTGTGCCGTCATTTTTCATGCGTGCATCCCGAGGGGGATGGCGGTCCCCTCTCTCCCTCCCTCGTTGATTTCCTCGCCCACTTCCTCGCCATTTAGAATTTCTGATTTATGTTTGATTAAAGTAGACCTAATCCACCAAAAAGAAATAAATTATTATGTATAGTCAAATGCAATTATACTATGTAATAATCTCTTTTAGATCAATACCATTGATCGTGTTTGAGATACAATTTTCTTATATCTCTTGTCTCTCTCTGGGAAGTAATTGTATTTAAAAAAAGAAGTTTAGGACTTTGTAAAGAAGAGCACATTTTTTGCATCTTAAGCAACATAATGTTGAAGGTAGAGACATTGAATTAGTCTTCTAGTTCATAAAGAGAAGGAGTCCTTGTTTATAAACTTTTCTTTGTACTTAAAAAATAAGATCACTTATCATTATAAAAATAAATGAAAATCTAAGTGAGGTTTCACATGTATTAATTCCTAACATGTAATTGGAAAATCATGGGATGCTTTAAAACCATCATGCATTTATGTATAAATGGGAAAGAAATCCAACTCATTGACTTCCCTAGTAAGAAGAAAATTAAAAAGCTGTACTTTTTGGACTAAGCAAGGCACATTCTGGATTCTAGCTTCTAGGTCTGATGGACATAAACTTCTTTGTCGGCCATTTGGAATTCTGGGTGGGAAATGGTATCTTGTTCTCTTGACTTAGAAGTGCAGAAAAGTGGCTGATGGATGAACTACCTGTTGCAGGTCAATGGGTGGGAAATGGTATCTTGTTCTCTTGACTTAGTAATCGATTGTACTTTTCTTCTATTTTTCTCTATTTAAATTGAACATTTACAATTTTAGGTAAAAAGTAAATGCGCAGAGGATTTTCTCTTCATTAAACCTTGTTTCTCCAAGTTTGAAACAGTGGTGCTCTAGTCATTTCCTATAAGATGATAGAGAAGATGACATGCATGTATAGGCATTGATTTTTTTTTTTAAAAAAAAAAAAAAAAAAAAACACCTCTTGTTGCGGTCTAAAATAAAATTGGAACTCACCAATAGATCTCACACTCTTTGTTTTTAAGACTAACTGGCTCTTTCATAGTCAAATGTATAGTGAAAATATATAGATTTATATATTAAAAATGGATGTATAAGACCATGTATCGGTTTTAGACCACCTATTGGAGTATGTCTTTATTCCTGCGTGGAGTGTAAAACTCATATATTTGGCATTGAGACACCCCTATTGGAGAGAGAGTTTAAGTAGAGTTAATTTCACTGGAAAAGGCCATCCATCTTGATGGTGTTAATTCCTTTTCTCCATGATCGTGACTTGCACAAGGAACACACATGAGTCAAAGATTGCCGTTGTGGTAGCCAATGTCATTTCAATGCTTAAGTCAAACAAGGTTTGAGAAAGATGTAATGGTGTAAATTGGGTTTTGTAGCGTACCTTTGTTCCTCAACCATGTGCGCTATTTATCATGCAAGAATCATTGTTTGGCTATGCCTTTGGTGGCGTAGTTTAGGGAAATATATCTGTTGAGAGATCTTTTTCTTATTGAGAGTCGTCCATGTAGGAGAGTTTTCATACACGACTTGTACTCTGATATCTGTTGAGGATTCATCTCTTGCGGAGTGTTGTCAATGTAGGAGAGTTTTCATGTACGACTTATACTCTGATATTTTTTCCTAGTAGAAGTCAATGTGTTGTTAGTCCGTTCGTCTTAGGTCAAATCCTTAAATACTTGCCTGATTAGGTCTTATAGGTACTGGGCTTGATCATATGACTATGAGTTTAATAGGGCACCATTGATTGGGTCCAACCTCCTGGATCCTGACTCAGTAGGCTTTGCATTATCTGGGCTTTACCAGATTAGCACTCATCTAGGCCCGCTTTACTCTGCTGACGAGATTATCATAACACATGTATTGTACGGATTACTGGACGGTTTGATGTACCATCAGCTACTCCCCCCTCGAGTTAGTGGGCCAACTCGTCGGTCCACTAAGTCACGTCACGAGGGAACTAGACGATCGCGATGATTGAGTTTTAATCATTTCCTCGAGCGGCGCACATCATTAATTGGCTACGCGACTGCTTTAAAAGAGCTGGAGTCCTTGCTTATATACAAGTTCCCTTCTTTACGGAGTTTAGTTTCTTTACTTATGTGATTTCTCAAATACCCGACTTTGTTGTTTCTCTGCGTTTTTTGCTCTACTCAACTTTCATTTTCGCCAACGTAACTAAAAGTTCGTACGTTCTTTCATGGAAGACCAGAATTAGCTTCCCGATGAACTAGTTGCTAAAGGCGGTGAGTTTTTCAAAGAGAAGTTGACCTTAGAGGCGAGTCTGGTAGGCCTTCGTGAGAAGTATCAGATCCCTGATAATTTGGAGCTCTTCACATTGGGATCTAGTCAGACGCCTTTGTTTCCTCCAAAATGATTCATTTGTTTGTATAGAGGTATACTTCAATCGAGCATTTGATTTCCTGTTATTAAGAAGATTTGGCACTTCTTGGCATACCTCGACATTCCGCCCATTTAGCTTGTGCCAAACGGGTATAGAACTGTGATAGCAATTTTAATCAGGGCGAAGGATGTTAGCCTTTGAGTGTCTCCGAGGGTGATCCAACTGCTCATCTCACCTCATTTGAATGAGCACTCTGTGTGCGTGTTGAAGTCGCTTGCTTGTTTGGGCAAGTTGCTTGACAATTACAAATCCTGGCAGAAGTACTGTTTCATGGCGCATGCAGACTCGAAATATTTCGAGCTTGATGGTCATCCGATCGAACGTGAGTTCAAACAACTGAGTAAGTGTACTACCGTTCTGGATCTCACTCGTGTTGATTACATACTGAACTCCCGTGACCTTGACCTGCACAAGGAACACACGTGAGCCAAAGACCACCACTGTGGCAACCGATGACACTCCAATGCTTAAGTCAGACAAGGTTTGAGAAATGTATAATGCTGTAAATTGGGTCTGTAGTGTACATTTGTTCCTCAACCTTGTGCCCTATTTATTATGCAAGAGTCTTTGTTCGACTATGCCTTTGGTGGCGTAGTTTAGGGAAAGATATATGTTGAGAAATCATTTCCTTATTGATAGTCGTCCATGTAGAAGAGTTTCCATACACGACTTGTACTCTGATATCTGTTAGGAATTCTCTCCTTGCGGAGTGTTGTCCATGCATGAGAGTTTTCATACACGACTTATACTCTGGTATTTGTTTCCAAGTAGGAGTTAATGTGATGCTAGCCTGCTGGTCTTATGTCAAATTTCTAGATACTTGCCTTATTAGGTCTTACAAGTATTGGGCTTGACCATATGACCGCTGATTGGGTCCAACCTTCTGGACTCTGCCTCAATGGGCTTTATATTATCTGGGCTTTGCCAGATTAGGCGCTCATCTAGGCCCGCTTCACTCTGCTGATGAGATCATCATAACACATGTACGATGCGGATTACTGGACGTTCTGATGTATCATCACATCTCAACTTTAAATTTAGACCAAACAATTTTTTTTAATAAACCACCTAATTATCATGTTAAAATTTGAGTTATCTCAATATGAAATTAGACTTACCTACAAAGTTAATCAAAATGAGACTGCGGGCCTTTGAGTGTAAGCTATAGGTACAAACTATAGGGTCAAGCAACACATAACAACGCTCTCGAATCCAGCCCGATACAATGTAGGAGGTGAAACAACCAAAATACTTGCCACTCGAATGGGCATTTAATCAAACATCTCTTCTTCGACTAGTTCGCTCGTGACTTCACAATGCCTCGGTATCCACTGACTCCTATCGATTTGGTCCGTCCCCGAGCTTACCACACGGAATTCATTGAACCCAATGATCCAACATGGAGAGTGAAGAGGAAGGTAAGTTTCTTCAAACTCCATGATTTTTCAGTGAAGTTTGTATTTTTTTGGTTTTCTCCAAGTTAATTGTAAAGAAAATAATTGAGAATTGTATTATTATTGTGTTGTTCCTTGACTGGATACAAACTTATATAGAGCTAACTTTGATATAACCTAACAGAAACATGAAACTTAAAACTTACTATACAAGATATTCTAATTGTGTCATATTTTGACTTTCCTTCTTGTCACTTTCCTCTTCTTGTACTTTCCTTATTTAGAGGTGAATCAATCTTGGACTTGGGCTTGACTATGTTGAGTGCAAGCCCTATATATTCTAACACTCCCCGCAAGCTGGACATGTAGACGCAGGCAAAATGTGCAGTTTGGAGGAAACTTTGAAGTCTAATTTGGTGAAGAAATCACGATTGTTGAGTAAAGCTGCTAATGGTTCGACTCGAGGCCTGATGATTGTCGAATTCTTGAAAATTCTGGATGATTTCTGTATGAAGACATCATGACTCAATTCGAGTCTTGATATTGCTCAATTCGAATCAACACAAATTTTGGTAGTGACCAAAGATGGTGGGTGTGAATAGCGGAGTGAAAGAGATTCAAATTTCTTATTTTCCCTCCGTTTCTTCTTCTTCGTCGTTTCTTCCCTGTTGTGCGATCGAACTTGTGATAGGGAGAGAGAGAGGACGAGTGAAAGATCACGTGGTCTACATTTGTCTGGGTGTTGTTGTCGTGTGCGCCAGAGAGAGACATTGCTGCTGTTCTTTGTTGAGTTAAGAACTTTTTTATTTTTATTATTATTTTTTTGAATCTCTCCTTGCGCTTATGATTACACCCAAACAGTACACGCGGTCAATTGCAATAAAGATTGGGGTGTCAAACCCACGAGGAAAAGCGATCTACAAAACAAGGTCAAGGAAGAAGAACTACGCGAAACTAAATTTAAGAAATTCTAGCAATTTTAAAATATGAAATTGAATTTAGTTTAATAAAAATCAAGTTTAGAAAAATTCACAAGGTTCCAAGAATTCCTCCTAGATTTCATGTGTCAACTAGTGTTTATTCACTATGATAACTCAATTACGTGTTTCATATCCCAAACAACATAATCGGAAAAATAGTCTTTAATGCACCAATATATTCTAATGTAAATGGATTTTAGATTTCACTTTTTCTAGAAAACACAAAGATTTGTCATATATGATATCCTAAATTTACGATATATCCGGAGACAATAACGTAATAAAAGACAATCACATATAACTAACTTGCCGGAATTAATTGATCTTTAAAATTTCACACATAAGAAAAACATTACTAGACTTACATGGAGAAGAAAAAGACAACCACCAGAATAATAATCTACGAAGAAGATGAATCTTTGTTACTAAAATAACATAAACTCCTATATTAAATAAAAGTGAAAATCATAAATACCATTATTCATCGTGAAAGGATAAAACGAATCAAATACCAATTAAGTGTGTTACATCTAGGAGTTCATCTCTTCGCCTTGCGTGGAGTTTAGTGACACATGGTGAAGGTGATGACAGCAATAGCGGTGTGGAGTTTCATGGCAGCGCGTGGTGGATTAGCGATGCGTACTCGGCTGTTGATGCGTTGTGTGTGTCCCTGCTGTTCATGCACTATCTATTGTTCCTGCGTTCTCTGCCCGTTTCCCTTCCCTGTGTGTTGTCGTATTTATGGTAGAAAGAAACAACTTCTTATTGAAAACCCAATTGGAAACCAAATACAATTAGAAACTAAAAACAAAAGGAAACAAATGGGTCCCACCCCTTTGTTTAGATTTTGTTCTAATCACAGAAAAGGTGGGTTTGGCTATATTCATCCATATTACTCATTTGTTCCACCAAAATTCAAAACTAATTTCCTTTATTTTTTCTTTGGTTCTATTTATTAATCTTTGGCTTGAGTGTCTCCCGCTCCACTTCATCAATTTGTCTATGAATTTCTAAATTTGCCACGCTAATGCACTTTTGTCATTTAAACTCCAAATCCTACAAAAATAAAATAATTAAACTAAAATACACTATTTGAAACACTAACAAATATAAATTAGGATGTATATTATGTGAATATCAGCTTGCTACTTGGCGTAAAGGTGGAGGATCAGGCTTTGTGAAATTATTGCTCGAATTTCTTTGTGCTTGTGCGTGGACTCTATTGTAGAGTGAGATTTCCCTTCAATTTGGCTGAACTTGTTGTTGATGATGTTTCTACTGTAATCATCCCTTCCCCACCTCTTGTGTAGTTGTCGGAGGCGGGGAAGAGCTTGAATCCCCGAAGTCTTAGGTCACCAAAGAAAGTAGCCCTGATACCATGTAAAGAAAATAATTGAGAATTATTATGTGTTGTTCATTGACTGAATATAAACTTATATAGAGCTAACTTTGATATAACCTAATAGAAACAAGAAACTTAAAACTTACTATACAATATATTCTAATTGTGTCATATTTTGACTTTTCTTCTTGTAACTTTCCTCTTCTTGTACTTTCCTTATTGTAGAGGTGAATCAATCTTGGACTTGGGTTTGACTATGTTGAGTGCAAGCCCTATATATTCTAACAATAATTGCCAGTGTTATTGTAATGTATAGATTGAATGCAAAGTCACAATTGGGCAAAAAGAGAGAGAATGTATGAAATATTTTACTTTACAAAACGCATATCTTGAGTTTGTTTATTTGTCTCATTGTTTGCTACTAATCGATCAAGTTTTGAAAAATGTCTTTTTGGGATCAAAATGGTTCTAGTAGTGATGACATGATATCTAGAGTTTCATGGTAAGAAGAACAATTCATTTCTAAATTTACACTAGATTTAATGGATTTATTTATTTAAATCAAACATTTATTCAATATAAAAAATGATTTACACTCTATTCGAGGGTATGTTATGACTTTACCCGAATCAAAACATTTGAAAAATGATAGAATTAACACTAAGAAAATTAATATAGCACAAAGGCTACCAATCGAGGCCTGCACTACCAAATCACACTGAAAATTTTCGTTGCCCTTCAAGACCTTAAGTTCTGCCCAAACACACAAAAATCTGTCATAAGAACCAGAGTGGAATACGGGGCATATACATGTTTTCTTCCAGCAAAATTTTTGCAACCAATCACCCTTAGCATTTTGATTCGAAATTTTTTTGTCAATTATGAATATATGTTTATAATTTTTATCCAAATAGACCAACCCCGTAATTCCCATAGATCAATATCTATACTTATTGTTACGTTTCTTAGTTCTAGAGGATTTGTGAGGACCAAGCCTGAAGTCTTTGGTGCATACATTTGGACAACTCTTAGCAACCAATTCTCTTACAATATCTTCACTTGATAGACATGGTTCATGTTCTTCTTCAAAGACCTCATAGTGTTTTTGACCCAACGTATTTCATGTTCTCAATTTTTTTCTTTTCGAATATGTAATTTAAAAGTATGTAATCTTCCTTTAAACCTACCAGTGTTCTTGACCTGATAGTATTCTCTTTCCCTTTATTTACATCTAACTTATTTGTATCAATCTCGTGTTCATTTTCCTCAAATGATATCGGAATCATAGAAATGCCTGCTTCGACTGAAGCCGAACAACACTAGGCGCCGATGCCTGCTGTTTAGTCACCACCTCCCTATGAACCATTAGGGGTGCAACTTCTGTTTCTTTTTCTCTTCCAACAACAGGAGGCGTACCAACTTGTCCCATTTGTTCAAAAGAATCTGTCACCTCCTCATGGATCTCCGTCCCAGCACTATGACGTTCTGACTCTACTGGCACAGTCACCACATTATTTCCTATGTCGTTTCCCACAGTCACTGTATCCCGATCCAAATTCTCTTGGACATCCTGAGTGGCTTTTTCAAATTGAGCCCGGGTGCTAGTCGCCGAATCATGTGCCACTAATTTGATAGTTCCACTCGAATACCCTGCCTCCTCCAAATCGTTTTTCCATCCCGACTCCGAAGAGGCCACTACCACCACCGAGTCCACAAGCAGCAGTTTCTTAGCTAATTCCACCCCATCCAGCGTCGTATTCACCTGTCCACCTTCATCATGCTTGACCGAAGCATCCTGATTTCCATCGTTTTCATTCCCTATGTCGTTAGCATCCAAGGGTTCAACTTCTTTTTCAGCCAATGCTGCAAATGGGTTCGCCAACTCCAAACCTTCATTTTTATTTTCAATCTGACTTGCCAAAGGATTTTTGTTCGTTAGTAAACCTTCTTGACTTGGCACTTCCTCTCCCAAAGGAATTTTTGCGCCACTAGCTTCCGCTTTATCCGTTGTCTCTGTTGAAATTTTGTTCTCCTCGGTGGAATCACCTTCCTTCTCCATGTTCACTTTTGCGACTAGCATGTATACTTGCTTTTGAACCTGAGCAATCTCATTGTTCTTTTGATCATTCAACTCTACTTTCCCTTGAGGTTCTACAACCCCTTTGCCCATCTGTTTCTTGTTATTCTGGAGTGTCCAAGCTTCCTGTGACAAACTGACACATCATGGCCTATTAACGAACACAACTCGCAGTATTTAAAACCTGGAAACAAAATCCGTTGCCAGAATCCTTTATTCCCTACCCTATCAATCCAATTCTTGTGGGGAGAGGCTCAATTTAATCCATCTCCACACACATACGGGCAACTGTAGGCCTAGTCAAGCATCTAGTGTTGTCATCCATCCGCAAATACACACCAAAGGAATTTCCTATAGCCTTTAAAAGCAGATGGTGAAAGAATTGAAACGGAAGATTGGGAGGTTCTACCCAAAGTGGGACTATCACAAGATCTTCCTGTAGGCTAAAATCTGCATGTCATCTGAATGCCTTGAAACACACACCACAAATTTAAAAAAAATCACGGGAAAATACTTTTTTCTCCTCCTCTTCTGATTGCAGTCGAACAGAAACATGCTTGAGATCTAGAAGACCCATTGAAAAGTCGTATGCAATCTCCCAAGTTCTATGAATTGCATCCCGTATCGCTTCCAAAGTTGGCTTAAAGCTCGAAAACTTCAAAACTATCACATGTTTTTCCATGAAATTTGCACCATTACTTTCGTCTGTACCCGTAAAAGCTATGGCAAGAGATCCTTCCTTCCTAAAGCTGGTGCCTTCGACGGAACCCTCTATAATTTCCGCCTTGTGAATGTTCCCAAGAACCTGAGCAAAGGAACGGACTGGCTGAGGCGCCAACCCACTCCATGCCCCACCCATATTCCCCCCACCATGAACGGCTGGAGGAGCCGCCATGGAAGAGATGCCTACAACCTAGGGAGAGACCCTAGCAGCCGCATGAACAAGAGAACCCTAGCAAGCCGCCATCACGCAAGCCACCGTCACGCAAGAGAGACATGCTGTCCAAACCAAGAGAAAGCCTCAGCTATGCTCTGTCCTCTTTAGAGCCGCCATCACGCAACGCAATCATCACGCAACACAAGCGGCGGTCACGCAAGAGACGCTGTCCAAAGCACCCTAACTTGAAGTTCCATGCTCTGTCCTCTTTAGAGCCGCCGTCACACCCCTCTCCCACCTATCAGATTTAATGGATTGTTGTAGAGATAGTTGACATATTGATACGGAAGTACCAAAGTGTGTAGCCGTGTTGAAAGCACAAGTCCCATTTTTAAGTCCAGCAAAATATAATAATTTCATGTAAAAAATTCGAAAGTCTATCTCACTAGTGTATATGGAAACAAATGCTGATATTTGGCGATCAGTATTTCTTTCCATATCACTCGGCAACCATTATGAGGCAAGAGACATTTGGAATACAAATAGAGCAAAGCTGAAGTCACTAACAAGTCCTACCCCAAAGGGTCAGTAGTTTACATGAGATAGGGATTGTGCTGAAAGTTTCAAACAAGAAAGAAAAGGAATTTTCTATGGAGAGATCCTTGTAGTACATATGAAGCGGAACCAATTAAATGTGCGGCATAATACAACGAAGAAGTGCAGCTTGAGCAATCCAGTCTTCACTGACTTGGGCCTGCAATTCAAGCACAAATTCAAAGAATTTTAACCTCTTGAGTTAAAACAAAAATTGGATGTTTCATTTAAGATAAAAATAAAAATAAAATATAACAGTAGTACTAATAATAACTAATAAATAAATAAAAGGAAGCGGTTAATAACTTATTAGCATTATCCACCTGGTAGCCAGATTAAATCAACATTTTCGAGTTATTCTAGGCTTAGAAGTTGATAATTTTATATCAAGGAACAGTGACAATTATCCTGACTTCTGATTAAACGAAATGGTTTGTTGCAAATGTCTAGAAAGAAATAGATGCAAAAGACATGGGTGTGTTTACCTTATAGTATCTACAGTTGTCCTCTGTCCATAGTTGCAAGCAATTTGTGCCTAATCAAGCTCACCTCCCTGGTAACATCATCCATGCTCATTCGTTCACCTGGTGGTTCAACTGAACATGCAAGTCCAATTCTAATCATTGCTACCTGGCATTCTTGGAAATGTTCCTCATTAGAATTTGAGTGTTCGATGTTGCCAATATTTTCTTCTGGCTGTATTTCTTCATCTGCATGTACTGGATCCACAATCTCTGGAACTCTTTCCTGTAATGCTGTCCTAGCAAAGTTGTGAAGGTTAAGACCATCTTTGAACATTCCATCTGTCGGTTTCTTTCCTATAAACATCTCCAGCAAGAGGATTCCATAGCTGTAAACATCCCCTTGTGTTGATGGCTTACCACCCATGCCATATTCTGCAATTTTTACATCCTTAGAAGATTAAGATGCCAACTTTTCATGTAATATACGAGCAAAAGTTCTTCAGTTAATTTTCTACATAAACAAGTTCTGGATAGATGACAGTGGAGTATAGCAGTCTCTGTTCAAAACCTACTCCTCAGATCAAAATTACAGTAGAGAAGAAGAAATGGACGACATAGAAGTAGCAAATTTAGTTGTAACTGATGAATTTGATAAATATGATTCACAACACAAATTGTATATGGTGATGGAAGTTTATATGTACCTGGAGCTGCGTATCCGATGGATCCTTTTAACCCGATTGAGCTAGTTTCATTCATTGAAAAGTTATTTGTTGTTTCTGAGAGGAGCCTCGCCAAACCAAAATCACCAAGATGAGCTATCATTTCATCGTCAAGAAGAATATTGCTTGGTTTCAGATCACAATGAACAATTTGTACATGGCATTGGTGATGAAGGTAATGCAATGCAGAAGCAACGTCAACTGCAACATTTAGCATTTGAATAACACCTAATTTCATTGAGTGGCTTTCTTCACCATCTGCATCTGTATGCAGCCACCTCTCTAGACTTCCATTGGGCATGAACTCGAAGACTAGAGCTTTGAAATCATTACCTTCATAGTCCATGCTAGAGCAAGAAGTTAAGATCTTGACAAGATTCCGGTGGCGTATGTTTCTCAATGCTTCACACTCGGCCAGAAAGCTCTTGGAAACTCCTTTTTGGTGACGGTGGAAAACCTTCACTGCAACGGTAGCAATCAACTCATTTTGACTAAGAGTTCCTTTGTATACATGACCAAAACTTCCCGATCCAATCAAATTCCCTGAAGAGAATCCATTAGTTGCTTGGAGAAGTTCTTTGTAAGAAACCATAACATGTTGATCTCTGGTTACTGGTGTTGAAGAAGGTTCCCTCATTGGTTTTCTTTTCCAGTAGTAAAGAACCGAACATGACACCAGAGCAAGAAATATGACCACAGCAATCACTGTAAAGATGAATTTGAGGTTAGGAGATTTTTTGTGTTTTGCAGACTCTTTCTGTGGACATGTGTGCAATTGCAGCTTGATGATACCCCCACAGAGCTTTTTATTTCCAACCAGTGAAACTGCACTTACATTTCTGAACACTCCCTTTATAGGAACCCTGCCCTCAAAATCATTGAAGGATAAATTCAATCTTTCTAAGGAGGGTAAGCTTCCCAAATACATTGGTATTTTCCCTGAGAAATTGTTGTTTGACAGATTTAATTCCCGAAGACCATTTAGATTTGCCAAAGATGCAGGAATTTCTCCTTGGAAGAAGTTTCCTGCTAAGTAAAGCCGTTCCAACCTTAAGCAGCTTCCCAGTGAACTAGGGATTTCACCAGAGAGCGCATTATTAGAAACATCAAAATGCTCGAGATTTCTTAACCTGCCGACTTGTGCAGATAGGTGACCTCTCAAAGAATTACGTGATAGGTCTACGTAAACTGGTTGATTGAAGAGGCCAAGGACCTGCTCGGGGATGGAACCATTAAGGTTGTTCATTGAGAAGTCTAATTGTTGCAAATTTGGACAATTCCCCAGAGTTGCAGGAATGCTTCCTTCGAAGCTGTTATTGGCTAAATACAAATCGGACAACTGACTGATGTTTCCTAATGAAGGAGGAATTTTTCCTGTTAATTTGTTTCCACCCAAATATAATCTTTGTAGATTTGGAAGCTCCCCAAGGTTTCCAATTCTCGCAGGAATACTCCCAGATATTTGATTGACTGAAAGATCAAGCAGATTGAGTTTGGTGGAGAGATTTGAAAATGAGTTTGGCAAAACACCTCCGAAATCATTCCTAAATAAACCCAATTTTTCTAAACCAGTGCAATTCGTCAAAGATGTGAGAAAAGTTAGGTCACCCTTTTTCCCAGTTCCGAATCTATTTCGTCCAATGTTGAACCATTGGAGATTCGGTTGACACAAGTTACTAGGGACTTCTCCTGCGAAATAGTTGGAAGATATGTCAAATACTTCGAGTTTAGAAGCATTGGAAAATGACAATGGAATAGGACCTGCAAAGTTGTTTGCAGCTATACCAAACTGTTTGAGATTCCTAAGAGTGAAGCCAATATCTGGTGGAAGACTTCCATCTAGGTGATTATCGGACACTGAAATGGTATTGATAGATGAAGCATTGAAAAGTGAGAGAGGAAACCTGCCAGAGAATCTGTTTGCAGCTAATCTAAAACTAGTCAAACTTAACATTTGGCCTACGGTTTCAGGAATACTTCCTTCCAAATTGTTATATTGAGCTATGATTTTTTGGAGAGATGAAAGGTTTCCAAAAGAAGATGGGATACCTCCAATTAGATTATTGTTTGAAAAATCCAAAACCACAAGCTTTGACAATGATCCAAGCTCTGGAGGAAGATTTCCTATGAGGTTGTTCCTAGACAAGTCTAAGATCATGAGTTCTGAACAATTACTTAAATTGAATGGTATTCTACCTTCTAAAGTGTTATTTGCTAAATGAAGGTATTGCAAACGGAACAAACGACTGATATCTTCTGGAATTGAACCTTGGAGTCTGTTCTGTCGGAGATCAATTAACTTGAGGAAGGAGAGGTTCCCAATGTGGGTTGATACAGACCCAAGCAAGTCTTTTCCGTGTAAGTTCAAGCTGGTGACTCGGTGATGACGCCGGCTACATGTAACCCCTTGCCACTCACAGAAGTTGATCGAGTCATTCCATGAGCTTAAGACCTGAAGTGGATCATCAGTTATCTGAGATTTGAAGGCCAGCAAGGAAAGCCTATCAGTTTCATTTCCTAAGGTAGCTGCATTGGCTGAATCTGAGTATGATATAAAGAGAAGGACAAGTGTCAAGATTAGCCTTGAATTCATTTGGTTAATCAACATTGAGCTCGACGAACAAACTGGACAAAGATGCTGAGTGCACTGAAAAAGACTGTGAGATGTTAGGTATATATAGGTAAATAATACATATGCCCTTGGCAGTAATGCCGATGATGGATTCATTGAAGGAATGTGTTATGCCACATGAGTAGGTAGACTAGATTGGAAGTTTAGTTTTTTTAAGTGTTCTGCAGAAACTTTAGTAACGATAAGCTGAGTTAATTAGACTTGAGAAAGACTTTGACTGATCGCGTGGGTGTTAATGATTTATTACCAAGTTGGTAGTCAAAACAGCTAATCCACTCCAATTTGCACAGTTCTTATTGATTTCTTTTGATCTCATTCCCTATTGATGTCAAAAGTCAGAGAGCTCTTTTAATCTTTAATTAGGAAAGTAATTGTACACTCCTCATCTCTTTGAGATTCATAGCCAAGTCTACTACCAGGAAACAGGGACTTGTTTACTTTGAAGTCAATAGACTTCAATCAAGCAAGCTTATTCAATCAAGCAAGCTTACTTTTAAAGTCTTAAGGAATTCAAACTTGATTACATTCAAACAAGCAAACATCATTAATTAAGATATAGTAAGGTAAGCCCACATGCATTTTCAACTTACAAGTTGCACACAAGTGACTGACTTGCATCGATGTGCTTACTCCTAATCTTGTATTTACGCAAGGCTCTTATGAATCAATTAGATGTACTTCAGATTTCGTATTAAAAATATGGTGAATGGCATGCAAGTGATAAATATGAAAATAATCACAACTTGAGTATCTTCATTTGGAACCAAAAGAAAGAAAATCGGAAAATGACTTTTAAGGCCTACTTCTTCATAAAATAAACCATTTAGATATCGTAGTTGATGTAATGGTTAATTTGTGCATACTTTTATGACAAATAAGGACTCTTTCATTAATCCAGGTTAACTCATAAAGTTATATGACATTTTTTATCTTTCCTAAACAAATAGAAAACCTAATTTTATATTTTTATGACCAACAATGATTTTTTTTATTAATAATTCTATTTTTTTTTTTTTAGCCTTTAACCCCTCCCACCCCATGCCACTGGTAGATATTGATATTAATGATTCTAATTATGTGCAACCAATTATAAGTTTTCATTAACTGACAAGTTAATCAAAATATTATGCTAAGGTTTGGTAAACTTTTCATAATGTAGTTATAATGATTAGAAATTTGATTTTAATTATTTAATAAAATCAATTTGATTAACTTGTCAAAATTTTGATTAGAAAAGTTTACAGGTACCTGTGCATTGCCTTTTTTTTTTAATGATAATTAGAAATTTGGTTTTAATTATCGTTTTTTCTTATTTCATAATGTAGTTAATAAAATCAATTTTTCCGCTATCAAAATTTGATTTCATATTCTTCAATGCATGGGTACCTGTAAAGTAATATATTTTATTCTCTGCCGCTATTTAGTCACAAGCTATATACCACATAGCATGATCATGGCCTCGTAGGTAAAATGGAAACCAATATTGAATAAGATAATTTTATGTAAACTAAATAGTGATAGAGAATTGAAGCAACCATTAATTGAAACAAAAATTTGCTCTTCAAACTTAGATATACCTTCACAACCAGTCAAATTAAACATATTCATAGTGACAAAACATTTAAGTATAAAAAATGCTAACATGAAAATATTAATGTAGTCATTTATAGCTAACAAATGTCATAAAATAATTGTTCAAACTGCAATTAAATAACAAAATATGATAAATAAATAAATAAAATTAATGATTAATGGGGTGGGAGGGGGGTTAAGGATTAAAAAATTAAAAAATAAGAAAAAAATTATGTTTTCTATTTGTTTAGGAATGGTAAATATGTTATATAAGTTTATGAGTTAGCAAGGGTTAATGAAATGGTCATTTTGGTCATAAAAATATAGACAAATTAACCATTATATCAAATACGGTATCTAAATTGAGGTTTATATTTTATTTATATATTTAAAATGGCTCATTGCTATTAGGGAGTGGACCACTCCTTATATTTTTAGATGACAATTTCACCTTAGTTGATGTGGAACTATTGAAGCCAACTCTATCCCAACAACAATGAAGCCTCCATGTCTAAAAACATGACTATAGATTTACAATGGACTGATTTATTGAGTGAATAATCCAAGTGAGTTTTCTCCATGTACGTATGCACCTTCTATGTCAAACGAATTTGCTCCCATGCATCATTATCCATCACTTCGCTGCAATTTGACACATCCTCAAGTTCACTTATACACAGTAGAATTTTGCAGGTTAGAGGGAAGGTGATTGATTTAAGAACTAGCATTTTAACTCCAAATGATTTGATTTATTAGTCAAAGTAAATTACAAACGACTAATCATCTATATATAGTATAATTTTATCATCTTGAACTTTAAGCTTTTTAAAGAAGGCTCATTTTGTTTAGACTTCATATTTGTTTGGTTGTCTCCAACTGCAGTGCTATTTTAATGTGCAGGTTGAATTTGATTTGGTAGGAGAAGGAGAAGGAAAAAAAATGAATTTGACGGAAATAATTGATGAAGCTGGTAAAGCACAAAACTGAGTTCCATTGAAACGGGATCTCAGCACTAATACGAAAGAGGTTGCAAATAGGGAAATATCAAATACAGAAGGTATGCAACATCAGACAACCTCTAAACTTTCCAGACGTGTGCTTGTTTGTATTGAATTTTCTCTTCTCCTTCAGACAACCTCTCTTCTTCCTGTTTCTTTCTGGCATCTCTTCTAACAATATGACAACCTTTGGAAATTCTCTGTTGGTTTCCTTTCTAAAAACATCTTTATATACCAAGTGCAATCATTTATTTCCATAAGTTCAATATTTATACACAAGGAGGAAAAAAAAACATAGGCACTTCCGGGAATACAATAGAACTAAGTTCACTCCAAAAACAACCGTTCAGACACCAAAAGATCAATAATATACGTAAGGTAGGATTGTACTGAAAGTCTCCAACAAGAACTTAAAAGAAATCTGCTCTGCCACAGAGACTTCCTTTTATATATATATATAGAGAGAGAGAGAGAGATGAGCAGAGCAGACATACAGTCCAACACTTGGACAATTCAGATACCAGAAGCTAAATAGTTCTCCAAATGAGTACAGCTTGTCACCATCCATTCTTCGCCTACTTAGTCTGTAATTCAAGCTCAAAAAAAAAAAAAAATTTGATGATTCAAATTTTAGAGAAAGACGAATTAAATGAATGACTAGCTAAATGTGAGATCAACTAAGTGGGCGACAGGGAGGGAATTTTTTTGCTTCTTAATTTAGTTGGGCATCTATATTTTTCGAGAAAAAATAGTGCTAAATTTTGCAAATCAGACCTTGAATTTGATTAAGAGGCAAATGCAAACACCTCTGGTTCTTTGCTTTGAAGTTAAAGATATTCCATCAAGAAAATTTGTAGACTTGTATTGACTTAGGGGTAAATGAAATAATTTGTACCCCATGCGTAAAAACTAAAAAGCTAATAGCATTCGACCTAGGTCCCAAATTTATTACCACGAGCTAAAAGGACATGGTTGTACCTTATAGTTCAGTTCATTTATACTTGGCCTCTCTCCATGGATGCAAAATACGTGTCTCGATCTAATCATTCTCAACTCCGTTGCGACATCATTCATGTTCATCCGTTCACCTGGCGATTCAGCTGAGCACGCTATTCCAACTTTAATTATTGTCACTTGGCATTCTTGCATTTTTTCCCTGTTCAGACTCAAACTTTCAGTGTGGTGTATGTTTTCTTCAGGTTTCACCGCTTCACCTGCTAGTACTGTATCCATGATCTCTGAAACACATTCTGATAAGACTGTCCTAGCAAACTTGTGAAGGTTTAGACCATCTTTAAACATTTCGTCTGTTGGTTTCCTTCCTAAAAACATCTCCAACAAGAGGATTTCATAGCTGTAAACATCTCCTTGTGTTGATGCCTTGGTACCCATACCATATTCTGCAATTTATAAATAGTATATATTCAGAATTACTGAGATACAATTTTTTGGATAGAATATATGAATAAAAATTCTTTGGAATCAGCATGAATGATCTCCATTTTATATACTGTCAACATATAAATTGTGTTCAAAATTAATGAAGACTTGTACAAACAAAGAATTTGAGTCGAATGATAGTATATATTACTTTAGTTGAGGACTATTTCCTCATATTGCATTAATGTTGTATAGTATGAGACACTTATGTTTATAAAGATTGTATCAAATTTTTAAGGTACTAAAGCAAATCTGGTAGCTCTCACTGGTGATGTCAGTTTTGAATATGATCTACTGCACAAATTAGTCTGTCAACTATCAAGTTTTCCATAGAAAAAGACGATTCTATAATGGTGTTTTGGTGAATATTGTTTATTTTCTTGTAAGTGTCCATATGTATGTGCATAAGTGTGTGTGTAGTAAGAACTCTAGGAGTTGGACGTATATTGGTGTCGATACCTGGAGCTGCATAGCCAATAGACCCCTTTATCCCAATTGAGGTAGTTTGAGTCATTGAAAAGTTCTTTGTTGTTCTTGAGAGGAGCCTTGCCAAACCAAAATCACCAACATGAGCTATCATTTCATTGTCAAGAAGAACATTACTTGGCTTCAGATCACAATGAATTATCGATATGTGGCATTGATGATGAAGATAGTTCAATGCAGAAGCAACATCAACTGCAATATTTAGCTTTTGAATAAGATCCAACTTTCTTGGTTGGCTTTGGCTATCATTGGCATCTGGGTACAACCACTTCTCTAGACTCCCATTGGATATGAACTCAAAGACTAGAGCTTTGAAATCATTCCCTTCAAAGTAAAGACTAGAGCAAGAAGTTAAGATCTTGACAAGATTCCCGTGACGTATGTTTCTCAATGCTTCGCACTAAGCAAAAAAGTTCTTGGAAGCTCCTTTTTGACGATGGTTAAATACCTTCACTGCAATGGTTGATTCACATTGACTGAGGGTTCCCTTATATACATGACCAAAACTGCCCGACCCAATCAAATTCATTGAAGATAATCCATTAGTTGCCTGGAGGAGATCTTTATAAGAAACCATGAAATGTTGATCCCCCATTACTGGTGTTGAGCAAGGTTCTTCCATCCTTGGTTTTCTTCTCCAATAGTAAAGAAGAAAGCACAAGACAAGAAGAACACAAATGGACAAACTAATCATTGCAATTATTAGCTTGAGATTAGGAGATTTGCGATGTTTCACCAACTCTTTGGTGGAATATGCGGGCAACTGCAACGTGCTGATACCTCCACACAGGTTGCTATTTCCGGCAAATGAAACTGCACTTGCATTTCTGAAAACTCCTTTTGTCGGCACCTCACCCTTAAAATCATTAAAAGACAAGTTCAGTCTTTGTAAAGAGGGTAAGTTTTCCAAAAATGCTGGTATCTTTCCTGACAAGTTGTTCTTTGATAGATCTAATTCTTGAAGACCTTTAAGATCAGTGCAGGAATTGACCCTTGGAAGGAGTTCTCTGATAAATATAGTTGTTGCAGGATCAAACAACTTCCCAATGTACTGGGGATTTCGCCAGAGAAAGCATTACTGGAAGCATCCAAGTACTGTAAATTTGTCAACCTGCCGATTTGTGCAGGTAAAGGACCTACCAGGGCATTTTGTGATAGGTCTACATAGAAAGGTTGATTGTTCAGGCCGATGAATTGCTCAGGTATAGAACCATTAAGTTTGTTCGTTGAGAGTTCTAATTTTTGCAATTCTGGACAGTTACCAAGACTCTTGGGAATGCTTCCTTCCAAACTGTTATTTGTAAGGTACAGATCGGACAACTGGCTGATGTTTCCTAAAGAAGATGGTATTTGTCCTGTTAGTCTGTTTTGATCCAAATACAATCTTTGTAGGTTTTGAAGCTCTCCTAAGGAAGTAGGAATGCTACCAGTAAACAGGTTTTGGGTCATCCATAATGTATTTAAGCTGACTAGGTTTCCAATCGCCAGAGGGATGCTTCCTGATATTTGATTAAATGAAACATCAAGCAGATCAAGCTTGGTGGAGAGGTTTGAAAATGAGTGTGGCAAGACACCTCCAAAATCATTGCTAGCTAAGCCCAGTTTTTCTAAATTAGTGCAATTGGTAAAAAATGTCAGAAAATTTAGATCTCCTATTCTCCCAGTTCCAAACCTATTGCTACCAATATTTAACCATCGGAGGTTCAATCGTCCCAAGTTTCTGGGAACTTCTCCTGTGAAATTGTTGTCAGATATGTCGATTAATTCAAGCTGTGAAGCATTTGGAAATGACAATGGAAAAAGACCTGAATATTGGTTTTCGGCTATACCAAACATGTGGAAATTTGGAAGTTTGAGACCTATATCTTGTGGAAGATTGCCCTCTAGTTGGTTAACGGCCAAGGAAATGACATTAATAGACGAAACATTGTACAATGTTGGTGGAATCCTACCAGATAATCTATTTGCATGAAGTGCGAAAAACATCAAGCTTGACATTCGACCAAATGTATCAGGAATACTTCCTTCCAAAGCGTTATATGAAAGTACGATGTTTTGGAGGGATGAAAGGTTCCCCAAAGTGGACGGGATACTTCCACTAGATCGTTTTGGGTGATATATAAACCCACAAGTTTTGACAATGAACCAAGCTCAGGTGGAATGTTTCCTATGAGATTGTTCCTAGCTAAGTCCAAGATCCTAAGTTCAGAACAGTAAGTCAAATTGGATGGTATTTTCCCTTCTAGAGTGTTATTTTCTAAGTGAAGATATTGTAGACGAAATAAATGACCTATGTCTTGAGGAATAGCACCTTGGAGTCTGTTGTGTTGAAGATCAATTAACCTGAGGAAGGAGAGGTTCCCAATATAGGGGGATATGGATCCAAGCAAGCTTTTTTCCACTGAGATCCAAGCTAGTAACTCGTCCATGACGCTGGCTGCATGTAACCCCTTGCCACTCACAGAAGCTAATAGAATTGTTCCATGATTTTAGTACCTGTAGTGGATCATCAGTTATCTGAGCTTTGAAAGCAAGCAAAGAGAGCCCATCAGTATCATTTTGTAAGCTGGTGGCTGCAAGGACCAAATCTGAGTGTAATACGCAGAGAAGGATAAGTGTTAAGACTAGCCTTGAACACATAGCATAAAGCATCATTGATCTTGAGAAACAAGTTGCAGTAATATCTAGGATGTTCAATGCAATGGTGGAAGTACATGAGGAACACAATTTCTGCTGTATATATGTAGGAAGAATATATGTTTTGATGACAGCGATTTTTTTATTAGTGTTGACTGTGGATACTATGAAGGGCCTAACTTGGGCCTTAGTCCGTCCATTCCATCTTCCATTAAGGTTGGCTCGTGACACCTGATTGGATGATTGTTGTATGTCTCATCAAGAATCATTTGTATAATTGTGTGGGGGTATGAAGAAGAAGACCCAGAAGACTTTGGTGCCGTGATATATGCTGCAACCATTCATCAATCAAGAATCAATTATGGGACTAAAGAAGTAGACCCAGAACAATTAGGACTTTGACATGCATGTTAACTCCAAGTCAGGAGTCAAAAACTGTTTGATTGATTATGTTACCGCCTTAAAGGGGATTAAGCAGAGTGACATCAGACTTTCACCGTGTTCAACAAGTTCCTCAATCAACGATCAATGCATGTTTTGCTAAGAAGATATGACACCCCATTGCCTGAAACTTAATTACAGTGGATGAGTTCATGACTCATGAAGCAATGTTTGTTTTTACTGAGAACAAATCCCCTTCCAGTGCTGCATGGTCCCAAATCAGATTTAATTAAATCCTATTTTTTCATCTGCATTTCCATTTATACTATTGATAGCAGTGGTACGCGATGCACCAGTGTTTCAGACCCTTGGCCTAAACTTCTAAACGCAACAACCAAGAACTTATGCACACACTGGAAAGCTCTACAAAAAATTAGAGAAATATCTGTCTAACAAATAAGTTAATCTCAAAATGTGAATAATTTCATATTCAATATTATCTCCAGGACTTTTCGGTCGGAAAAAAATATAAATACAGGTATGTAATCAACTTAACTCAACAATTCTCCATGAATTTGAGAACATAATAAAGAAGGGAGGACCCTCAAAATGTAGGGTATGTATCCTTCAAACTAATCCACCACTAAAAGGCACCCCTGTTGCAGGCAACCAACTATCACCCAGTAAGAAATTGGACACAGTGAAGTTGGATGCTTCAGGAGCATCTATGATATGGTAACCAGTCCAATTGACTCTATTAGGAGTGCTAGATCCAGGTCCTCTGTTGTTGTACTCGGCATAGTATAGTGTACTTAACGCAAAACTCCCATCCCATTCACGCCATCCTGCAGGATTGATCACAGTGTCTATGTATGATTGCATGTATACCGTCCTAGAGTACTCCTTCCACGGTCTTCCCAAATACGACTGGACAGTCCTGTTACTTGAAGCCAAGTCCGCAGCTGCTGTGATAGTACAATTGTGGATGGAAGTTCCAGTGTTCTGATTTGGGTCTGTTCTGCCTTGAGCAGTCAGGGCATTGAACTGACCTTGCATGGGTAACCTTGCGTAGATATTGCAGTTTTGGAGAAGGACTGCTGCATTGCCAAATATGAAGTCTACGGTGCCATATACATCACATTCTCTGTAGAATTGTCTGAGGGAGTGAGTATACAATGTGTCTTGGTAGGCTTCAAAGCTGCAACGGTAGAATTGTTGCAACGATAAATCTGCTCCATTTCGAAGTGCTACTGCTTGGTGCTTGATCGCTCCAGCAGTGTTGCGGATTGTAATGTCCATACCGACGAAACCTTGTCCAACAACAACTGAAAGAAAATAATATGACAATGTAAGTAGTGTTCACATTTGTAAGCCCTTTGTTGATCTGAATAGACAGAGCTCTTTTAATCTTCAATAGAAAACTAATTGTACACTAAAGCTCTTTCAAATTAGTGGCCATGTTTAATTACCAGGAAATTAGCACAAGTCAACGCTTACGTTCCAAGTTATGGTTTAAAGGTAGTAATTGGTTACATTTAAATCCAAGAAAAGGACTGTTGTTTCTGCAGATAGGCAAGGTTTTCTGCAATTTGGTTGCCAACAAGTTCCAGGCATATACATATTTCCTCTTGCACACTCATAGTTCTTGCTTGATTTTCTACTAAAACCTGTCTCGCTCGACTATGGGGCAAGGAAGAATTCATTAGTATCCATAGTCAGATGGAAGGAAATGCGTCAGTAGTTGATTCAAATAATGTATTTATATCATACTAATCAAACTTTTGTTTAGTTAATATATTGTCATTTGAATTATCAATCATCATTCCGTTGTCGTCCAGCCTGGTTAGGATACCTGGCTTTCACCCAGGCGACCCGGGTTCAAATCCCGGCAACCGAATATTTTTTGTTGATTTTTTTTTTTTTTTGGGTTCGATTTCAGTTTAAAATTCCGCGGTTCGATTTCGATTTTAAAATTCAAAATCGAAGTAGTCGGTTCGTTTTTCAATTTCTATGTGATTTTAAACGACAAAACCAAACCGATCAAATATATAATAAATAATATATATTTTATATAAAATTAATATAATATGTTTAAAATAGTCAGTCGGTTCAGTTTTATTTAGGTTTAGTCGGTTCGATTCGGTTACAGTTTGCATAAATTAGAATCGGTTCGATTTTGTTAATGGTCGGCTCGGTTTCGGTTTGAAAATTTTGAAACCGACCAAAACCGGTTAGATTCACGGTTTAAGTGAAAAAATGAACCTTCGGTTCGGGTTTCAACACTAGATAGGATTGTAGTGAAATTTTGGAGAACAAAAAAAAAAATTGCAATAGAGACTTCCTTGTAATACACATAGAGCATAACTTCAAAATACCACATTCACACACATAATTCACCAGAGGAGTGTAGCTCGAGCAATAGAGTCTTTTCACCGATGCGGACCTGGCACAAATTCTTTGAATTTTAACTACTTGAGTTCAAGCAAAATTGAGTATGCACAAACTCAAGCACGCTATCCTCGATCCTTGATTGGCCTGGGCCTGTAATACTAGAATTGCGACTTTTAAGTACATGTTTCAACAACTTACTGGCATTAAGGACCTGGTAAGCTGATTATGAATTGACATTATTGAATTATTCTAGGCTGTTTAAGTTGAAATTTGTCTGTCAAGAAATTGTGAGACTTAAATGAACTGGTTTGAAACAAAGGGCTAGAAACCATCAATGCGAACATTCTACATAGGCACCAAATTTTTAAATAGATGCAGAACAAATGGGCGTATTTACCTTATAATCACTTATCGTTGGCTTCTCCAAATGGATGCAAGAAAAGTGCGTCTAATCAAGCCCACCTCTCTAGTAACGTCATCCATGGGCATCCGTTCGCTTGGCGATTCAATGCAACTCCAAGTCTAATCATATTTATTTGGCATTCTTGAATATAATTCCGATTGGAACTTGAACCTTCCATGTTGTCCGTATTTTTTTCTGGTTGTATTTCGCCACCTGCCAGTATGGAATGCTTTCTAGCAAAGTTATGAAGGACATTGAGCTACCATCTCATTGTCAAGAAGAACATTACTTGGCTTGAGATCACAATGAACGATTTGTACGTGGCATTGATGATGAAGGTAATTCATTGCAGAAGCAACGTCAAGTGCAACATTAAGCCTTTGAATAAGATCTAACTTCCTTGACTGACTCTATACACTATCTGCATCTGCATGCAACCACTTCTCTAGACTCCCATTGGGCATGAACTCAAAAACTAGATCTTTGAAATCATTACCCTCATAGTCCACACTGGAGCCAGAAGTTAAGGTCGTAACAAGATTTCGGTGGCATATGTTTCTCAATGATTCACACTCGGGCAAAAAGCACTTGGAAAATCCTATTTGGGGACGGTTAAATACCTTCACTGCAACTGTCAACACATATTGACTGAGTTCCCTGACAGACATCACCGAAACTACCCAATCCAATAAAATTTGTTAAAGAGAATCCATTAGTTGCTTGGAGGAGATCTTTGTAAGAGACCATAAGGAGTTGATCCCCTACTGATGTTATTGAGGAACGTTCCCTCCTTGGTTTTCTTCTCCAATGGTAAAGAAGAAACTCAAGGCAGAATGAAAAATAGGATCACACTAACCATTGCAATTATTAGGCTGAGATTAGGATATTTTGTATGTTTTACTTTATGAACTCTTTGATGGAACATGTTGGCAACTGCAGCACCTTAATACCTCCACAGAGTATCCTATTTCCAACCAATGAAGCTGCACTTGCATTTGCGAACACTCCCTTCATTGGAACCATACCTTCAAAGTCATTGAAAGACAAAATTCAACATTTGTAAGGATGACAAGCTTCTCAAATATGTTGGTATTTCCCTGAGAAATCGGTATTTGACAAACTCAATTTTTGAATACCATTTAAACTAACCAAAGATGGAGGAATTTATCCTCGGAAGAAATTGTCCCTAAGTATAGCTCTTCCAACCTCAAACAGCTTCCTAAGGAACTAGGGGTTTCACCAGACTACTCATTATTAGAAACATCGAAATGCTCTAGATTTCTCGACGACCAACTTGTGCAAATAGAGAACCTGACAAAGAATTGTGTGAAAGGACCACTAAAAAGGTTGATTGTTGAGGCCAAGGAGTTGCTCAAGTATGGAACCATTAAGGTTATTCATGAAGAGGTCTAACTGTTGCAAATTTGGACAATTTCCAAGACTTGCATAAATGCTTCCTTCCAAACTATTATTATGTGAATCTAGATCAGACAACTGACTCGTGTTTCCCAAAGACTATGGAATGTGTTCAGATAATCTGTTTTGATTCAGAAATAGTCTTTGTAGACATTGAAATTTCCACTGCACCAAATTGACATATTTGTAACAACTCCTAACACAGTAACACTTTTGAATTGTATCAGTCCACCAAACAATTTCAAGTCAAAACTAAATTTAGTCAAAAAATGAAAAACAGTTACACAAAAAAATTGATATAATAAATTGGATCACCATGAATAGTATTACTTGTAGGACCATACCCTTCATGGTGATACAATTACTTTGTTTGTGAAAATGTGTAAAATCGCTTTGTGAATTGTTATAACTAAAAAATATTATTGTTTTTTGGGTTGTTACAAAAATGCCAATTTGATACAATGTTCCCAAGGGTTTTGGAACTACTACCACTGAAAAAAGATCTCTATGTAGCACTAATGTATTTAATTCGACTAGATATTTGATTGACTAAAAGATCAAGCAAATTGAGTTTTGTGGAGAGGTTTGAAAGTGAGTTTGGAAAAGCACCTCAAAATCATTGCTAGCTAAACCCAAGTTTTTGAAACCAATGCAATTCAACAAAGATGTCAGAAAATCTAGGTCACCTGTTCTCCCACTTCCAAACCTATTATAAATGATGTTGAACCATTGGAAATTCCATTGTCCCAAGTTACTAGGAACTTTCCCAAGGAAATTGTTACAAGATATGTCAATCACTTCAAGTTTTGAGGCATTAGAAAATAGAAATGGAAAAGGACCAGAAAAGTTGCTATCAGCTATTGCGATCAATTGGAGATTTGGGAGCGTGAGGCCTATATCTTATGGAAGACTTCCTTCTAGTTGATCTACAGTCAACGAAATAACTTTGATGGATGAAATTAATATTGTAAAGGGAGGGAGGAATGTGACTAGATAATTTGTTTATACCAAAAGCAAAAGTAGTCAAACTTAATATTCGGCCTAAGATATAAGGAACACTTCCTTCTAAAGCATTGTATTGCACATATATTTGTTGGAGTAATGAAAGATTAAAGAAGATGGGGTATCTCCAATTTGATCGTTGTAGGCAAGATTCAAAGTCACAAGCTTTGAGATTATTCATGGTCAAGTCCAATATCCTAAGTTCAGAACAATTAGACAAATGGGAAGGTATTTTCCCTCCAAGTGTTATTTTCTAAGTCAAGAGATTGTAAACGAAACAAACGAACGATATCTTGAGGAATCTCTCCTTGGAGTCTATGGAGATTAATTGACTTGAGGAAGGAGAGGTTCCCAATATGGGGTGATATGTATCCAAGCAAACTGTTTCCACTTAGGTCCAAGCCAGTAGCCCGTTGATGATGGCTGCATGTAACCCCTTGCCACTCGCAGAAGCTAATAATATTGTTCCTTGAGCTTACCTGTAGTGTATCATCAGTTATCTGAGTTTTGAACGTAAGCAAAGAGAGCCTATCAGTGTCATTTCAAAGGTCTTAACATGGACTAACCCAATTAAATAATATATAAATATAACTCATATTTACATCAGAATTCGAGTGTGATATGAAAAAAAGGATGAGTGTCCAGATCAGCCTTGAACCTGTATCATCAAGCAACGTTGAGCTTGAGAAACAAGTTGCAGTATTATGTTGAGTAAACTCATGTCAAAAAATTAAAATGTCAACTCTGAATGAAAATTTCCCATTAAACGCGGTTTTCAGGTCAACGAAATATCAAAACAAAAAAAAATGTCAACTCTGAGATCTTTGGATGACTATCTATCATTTTCGACTCAGAAAAACTAAAACATGGAAAGATACTAGTGGTAATTAAAAGATATAAAAAAAATTCTAACTAAAACCTTTTCATCTTTTATAGCATTGGTGTGTAAATATAGAATAAAATGTGGTGATTATTATGCTGGTGACTTTAAGTTTTCAACTTAATAGAATTTTTTGAGTTGAGGTTGGTAGCCTTTTGTGGATGTAAGTTTTTATGTGGTAATTGTAACTCATTGTTGCGAAATACAACAAAAGACCCTGGTGCCCTATAGAAACTCATCATACCCGCGAATCCAGTTTATGGGAAAGGGACTTGACTGACCACACTTGTTGAGTATTTTTTAAACCAATTTTGTAAGTAAAACAACCAAAGCTTGCCTGGTGTGATTGTAACCAGTCCTGAATAACAACAAATATAAAAGAACAGAGAATGCAAACAACACATTAATGTGCAGTGTCTATGCAATTTTGGTTTTATACAAAAGGAGTTCAAAATGGAACTTCCGCAATCTAATCTTCAATGACTTCAAACCCTGTGTTCCAAGCAAGAAGCAAATGAATGTCGTCCCCTCTAGTTCGGTAAAAACCCAGATGATAATATTCTCAATGTTGTCTTCGGCATGAAGAAAATTACAATAGTGATACTAATAATAAAGCAGAACTGATCAAACAAAATGTATTTTTAAAACTCATTGGCAAAAACCAGATAATTTTGTCAATGTGCTCTAAAGGGCACTCTTCCAGTGCAAGGTAATATACTAATCTGCAAAAAACATCAGTGTACCACATAACTGCTCTAAAGCTGGTCTCTCACTGTTGATGCAAGATAAGTGTTTTGTATCAAGCTCAACTCCTTATTCACCTCATCCATGCTCATTCGCTCTCTTGGAGATTCAGCTGAGCATGCAACTCCAATTGTAACTATTTCCAGTATGTACTCTTTCATGTTACCATCTTATCTTCGTCTTGAAGCGCTGGATCCACAATTTCCATGACTCGTTTTGGTAAGCCCATTTTAGCAAAATTGTGAAGATTCAAGCCATCTTTAAACATTTTGTCTGCCAGTTTCCTACTCAAGAACATCTCCAGCAAGAGGATTCCATAGCTATAGACGTCTCCATATGTTGACACCTCACCACCAATACCATATTCTGCATTTTATACATCCCAAACATTAGTAAGATACCATTTCTCATGAATCGTGATATATGAACAATTTTGTATAGTTTCATCTCCAATTATGTACATCCTCGAGATTGACCTATCTCAAAACTAAAGAAAGCTTGTACATAATCAAAAAAGTAACTTCTTAAATAAAGATTTAGCATTCAAGAATCAGTTAACGTGTTCAATTCCTAACTGGCTATGTATTGCATCCAGACAAGTTTTCAGCAAGAATCTAGGTATCAAACATGGTTCCATTTTATTAGGTAATGCCAAAATTTTCATTGGCTTCACATGGGAATAAGGGGTAGAGTCTAATATGTTGTTCCACTAAGAAGTCGAGCAGTTTACTCTCGAATAACAAAATAATGCTTGTATAATTATGTTAAATGTCACGCCCCGATTTTCGAGAAAAACGAAATCCTAAAATCCACGTAGGATTATCCGTTTCCCCAAAACTCAGGACGTGAAATTCAATAACAACAGAAACATTTAGCAGCAATGACAAAATATAATTTAGAAAATAGGAACAAACTAAAATTTTTAACAAAACTCTAACCAGGAAAACGGATGTTGCTAGCCCCACTAGCGAAACTCCCGTATCGCTGCTCAAAAGTCTCTGAACCTGAAAAGCTAATTGGCTACATTCCCAAAGGAATGTACCCAAGAAGCAAAAGCTCACTTGGGTCAGCAATAAAGCTGGTGTGAGAAATCTTCATCCCAAAACATCAATAACATCGCACGTGATAAACATCAAGTGAAACACAAACAACAAACCATCACACCAATAGGTAGTTCCTCAACGAGGCAAAGGTGTGATGCAAGAAAACACAGTCCAAAGAATTTAATTCCTCAACGAGGCAATCATATCATCATCATAATATGCATTTACCTGTGCTTACCCTATAGGAGTTGACTATGGCAAGTCGGACCTGTAGAAATATTAGTGGACTTGCCATCCTGCATAAAAAGGATTATAAACAATGCAACGTCATTTATTCTTTTTATTTGAATTAGGTTCATCTTTTTAACGGATTGATCACTTAGACGATACCACATTCGCACCACCTCCGTGCCGAACATACATGCCCGTATGCCTCTCTCATATAAAGGAGGACTACTCCGTCATCCATGCCTAAGTGGGGACATCACATACAGACATGCATCGCGGATACCCCTAACTATATGAGTACCAAAAGCCACCCTTGGGCTATCAATGCGCATAAACTCACGTCACATTTTTTACGGATAAATATCAAAGCCTATTTTAGGCATACAAACTCACCACATTTCCGCAAGACTAACCCAAAGGTTATTTTAGTTTCTCTAGTAAGAAATGGGTGCCCCAACTCCGCAAGACGACCCGCAGGTCATTTAGTTTCTCTAGTAAGAGAGGGGAAATCATAAACAAAAGAGATGTGGTAGTTCTAAGTGATACAAGCCCAAGTGATTTATATTTTCCATAAATCCAGGTTTACCAATATCATTTATTTTTGATAATTCAAAATTCCTCCGCAATGACATTTTGTCATTCGTAAATTAATTCACAATCTATCCACCCACATTTTTGGGGAAAACATAGCATGTTCATTAATCATGTTTTATAACAACATGGCAATCAAGTCATTCATTGATTCAAATAACCAAATTCTTCATAATGCATAAACGAGTCAACATGCATGATAATACCAATCTCCAAATTTATCACAATGCATTAATATTCATCAACCATTCACATATCAAGCATCACTATTAACTTAGAGTATGAAAAAAACATAGTTATGAGCTACTAACTGTAGTTTAACCAAGCCAAACAAATTCATATCTAATAGCCTTTCTTAAACACTGATTTCTGTGTGAGCTAACTTAGCTTACAGTGCCTTAATAAGAAATACGACATTCAATATACCCAAATGCTCGACAAAATGTGGGAGATTGTCTCACATCATAATCAAGTTCTACTAAGAAGAAATTGTACAATGGAAAACCAGCCACACTTTAGTAGTAGCCATTAGAAGATCTAACCACTTACCATGACCTTGCGACATGATGACAATGAACTACACTATAATATTGATCATAAATTAATAACAATAGTAAAATAGAGTTTTAGCTTCAAAAACAACGTGTAATCCTCCTCTCTGTCCCACTCCTATTCGTGTACTAAATTACTTGTTCACAAACAAAACTTACAAAAGAGTGACAGGTCCTTGATTACGCAAGAACACTGCATTGTGACTATTTGCCAAAGTTTATCCAATGACTTACAACAAATTTATGATCATCGATAGATTCATCCAGTATTGACTCATGTCAAGGGCAACCCTTCGTAACCCATCTCTAATACAAACACTCTATTCGATGTTGCACATTCCAAAACCATAAATACTCATCACAGAATTCAAACACAAACATTGCAAAGAAACACGAACAAAATGCACAAAGAAAGCAAACCCATTCTCACAGGTAAAATCCATTCTATTTTTGTAAATTGGGGATATTCTATTTTCAAGAACAACATGAACCAGCCACCCAATCAACAAATCAAACAATCCAACAGATTATCTAAAAAAAATGTACTATTTAATATATACTCTACTCATCAAAAGACAACAAGTGGAACAAGAAACAAGTAACACAGCATAGGCAAACTGATAGAAAAGAAGGACTCAAAGTAGAAGAGAAAGAAATGAAGAAACTCACAATAAAAGAGAAAGAAATGAAGAAAACTCACCAAATTTGCAAATTGCAAAGGATTGCGCAGCCAACGCTATCGTCTCATCATCCTGCCGCCTGTGATTTCTCCCAATCATAACTCCATCCCACCTATCACTCCTGATGCAACCAAGTCCACTACCATCACCTCACATTCACTTCCATTTTCAATAAACCAAATAGAAGTACCCAAGTCAACACCTGTTAGCTCGACTATACTCCCATCCACTTTTAACCTTACATCACCTTCAAAAACCATTCCCTCATCACCACATCTGAATTATCAGAATAGCCCAGAAAAAGCCGTATCATCAAAACAGTCGAACACGATAGGTGAGGCCAGAAGCAGACAGACGGAATTCCACTACTCGCATAGCAAAGATAGGAAGTGGTTGCTTATTGCATATATGGCTTGGTCAGACAGAGTGTTGATGCACATGATAGATTAGTGTTTCTAAAGGAAAACCATGAATCTACAACAAGAACCCATTCATGTTCTAGATGTTCAACCACAATCAAGAACTCAGAAATTAACTGCAACTCGCAACTCGGTAACATCATACGTGTCCGCTACCTGCTACTCTTATCCTCTTCAAATCTTCCATTGTGGTTACACCACCAGCGTAAGTTACAGGAATCTGTGAGTGCTTGCCAAGTAATGCCACAAGCTCTTCATCAATTCCTAACCTCTTTCCCTCGACATCAACTCCATTAACAAGAAACTCGTCAGCATGTATTGCAAGAAAATCCAGAGTTT
This sequence comes from Berberis vulgaris, assembly GCA_963556465.1. Lineage (NCBI taxonomy): Eukaryota > Viridiplantae > Streptophyta > Magnoliopsida > Ranunculales > Berberidaceae > Berberis > Berberis vulgaris. Next base: position 103,169,508 of record OY747124.1, on the reverse strand, counting down.
CCTTGCTGAGATAAACATTGCTGAACTTTTGCCATCTCTGAATCTACCCCATTGTCTCATTATCAGCCGCCATCGAAGGAGAGAAGAGAAGAAAGGAGAAAAGAAAGAAGGAAGGAGAAAAGAAAGAAAAAGGGTTTTGTTTCTTTTATATGTGGGTGGCTATTCGCCCCCACTGAACTTCTGAAAGCACCCGCCCTTTAACTCACCAAATAAAACCCTAATTTCGAAATTCACATTCAATTAAATGTAGCCCTATTTTATTTAATTAAAAATAAAATAAATTATCTTTATGAAATTCAGGGGTGTTACATTATACACACGTTAAATGGAATCTCGTCCCGAGATTCGGAAGGTAAGAAAGTTGACTGAATTTCGAAAAATACTAGTTGTCAAACAAAAGAAGATTTTAAAGCACAGTTTTCAATTAAATTTTTAGAAACATAAATTATTTATTATTATTGAAAAGTAGGGGTGTTACATTAAACAAATGTTAGGGAAAAGTTAAAAACTTCAAAATGATATATGATGACCTCAATGATGTGAAGATCCTCTTCCCACAAATTAGAATTTAGTCGACTTCCAAGTTGGCCAAAAGAGATGAGTCGAGGATCCCTTGTAGAGAATATGACATCTTGGCACAAAGATCATATTCACTTGAAACTTCCCTCCTTTGAAAAATATAATAAAAAAAAAATTCACCAAAGAAATCATCGTAATAAACATTTTCGTCCACATGCATACATGAATATCCGGGCTATGAACTCTAGGTTCAGGGTTTGTATTTCTAATTGGACGTTTCTCTTAACATTAAGGAGGTAACCCTTGTATATAACTATATTTTGCGAGTTTCTCACTTGCTCTTTTTTTTTATCATCATATTGGCTTGATGTTTTATTGATTAAAAAAAACATAAAAAAAAACTCAAGAGATTGAAAATTGTGTTGAAGTTGATACCTGGAGCAGCATAGCCAATAGTCCCCTTTACCCCTATTGAACTAATTTCAGTCATTGGAATGTTTTTCGTGGTTGTCATTAGGATCCTTGCCAAACCGAAATCACTAAGGTGAGCCACCATTTCATCATCAAGAAGAACAATGCTTGGCTTCAAATCACAATGAATGGTTCGTATGTGGCATTGATGATGAAGATAATCCAGCACAGAAGCAACATGGACTGCTATGTTTAGCCTTTGAATAAAATTCAACTTCCTCGATTGATTTTTTCGGTCATCCCCATCTGGATATAGCCACTTCTCTAGACTCCCTTTCGGCATGAACTAAAAAATTAGAGTTTTGAAATCATTACCTTCGAAATCCACACTACAGCAAGAAGTTAAGATCTTGACAAGATTGCGGTGACGGATGTTTCTCAGTACTTCACATTTAGCAAGAAAATTATTCCCAACTCTTTTATGTTGAGGGTTAAATACCTCCACTGCAACCGTCGATTCACATTGACTGAGAACTCCCTTATACACGTGACTGAAACTGCCCGTCCCAATCAAATTTATTAAAGAGAACCCATTAGTGGCTTGGTGAAGATCTTTATAAGAGATCATAAAGTTTAGATCCCCCATTAATGGTGTTGAGTAAGGCTATGTAACTGATTTTTTTTCTCCAACGATAAAGAAGAGTAGACAAAAGAACAAGACCCAAGGCCACACTAACCATTGCAATGATTAGTTTGAAATTCTGAGACTTTTGTTTTTTTGATGACTCCTGGTTAGGACATGTAGGCAATTGCAATGCGCTGATACCACCGCAGAGCTTTGTATTTCCAACCACGGAAACTGCACTTGCATTTTCAAACATTCCTTTCATTGGAACCCTCCCCTCAAAATCATTGAATGAAAAATTCAATCTCTCTAAGGTGGAAAAGGTTTCCAAATATATTGGTATTTTACTCGAGAAATTGTTGTTTGAGAGGTTTAATTCCACAAGGCCTTTTAGACTCACCAAAGATGGAGGAATCACTCCTTGGAAGAAATTATTTGCTAGGTAAAACCTTTCTAGAGTCGAACAATTTCCTAATGTACCTCGAATTTCACCAGATAATGCGTTATCAGAAACATCCAAGTACTCTAGATTTCTCAAAGTGCCGACTTCTGCTGGTAGATAACCTGTTAAAAGATTATGAGATAAAACTAGGGAAAATGGTTGATTGTAAAGGCCAATGACTTGCTTAGGTATGGAACCATTAAGCATGTTCAATGAAACGTATAGTGTTTGCAATTGTTGGCAATCACCAATAGTTTCAGGAATGTTTCCTTCCAATATGTTATTTGTTAAATTAAGTTCCAACAACTGAGTGATGTTCCCTAGAGAAGGTGGAATTTGTCCTGTAAATTTGTTGCTATTAATCTTTGTAGGTTTTGGAGCTTTCGTATCGAAGTGGGAATACTACTGCTGAAAAGATTTTGGCTCATGATTAATGCTGTTAAGTTGACTAGGTTTCCAATCCCTGTAGGATGCTTCCAGATATTTGATTTACGGAACGTCAAATTTATGATTGTTGGAGATAAAATTATGAGTTTGGGAGCCTTTATGATTGTTGGAGATCCCTAGATGTAGCTCTCACAACGTGGCATCCAAGAGAAGGTGAATCATCAAACCTAGGAAGCTCCACAAGATGTTCCAAACAAGTCTGATGTAAAACACTTGGAAAGGTAGTTTAGGTGCAATGTGGTGAAGGAGGTGAATGTGAATTCTTGTTTTGTTTCTTGTAAAGTAGGGTTGAAAACCGAATCGACGGTTCGGTTTTTCACCTGAACCGACTTTGGTCGGTTTCAAAATTTTCGAACCGAAACCGAATCGATTCTAATTTATGCAAACCAGAACCGAACCGACTAAAACCGAACAAAAATTGAAATAAAACCAAACTGATTGACTATTTCAAACATATTATATTATTTTTATATAAAATATAAGTTATTTATTATATATATTCGGTCGGTTAGAATCACATAGAAATCGAAAACCGAACTGAACACTTCGGTTTTGATTTTTTGTAAATCGAACCGCAGTTAAACCAAACCGATCGATTTGGTTTTGATTGATTCGGTCGGTTTAATCGATTTGGTTGGTTTTTGTTCAACCCTATTGTAAAGTCATACCTTCATAGGTGAAATCATTAATGTTTTCTTTTTCTTCTTTCCCTTAAAAAATTTCCAATTTTTTCTCAGCATTTTGTCAAATATTCTCAACTTTTACTTCTGTGGTTGTTTTACAGAGATTAGGGTGTCTCATTTTTTAAAGAGGAATTGGGGATTTGTTGCTGGATTGTTGGAGGGGAAGAAAGAAGATAAGTCATGGCGGGAATCACTCCCCCAAGGATACATCTCAATGAAGGAGGAAACCGTTATAATAAATGTCCCCCTTCATTGCGTCATTCGAACTTAAGTCATGTGCATACTTAAATGCATTCATTATATAAGGTAAAAGGAAAATGTATGAGAAAGGGATATGATTATTCTATCAACACTATGCAATTTTAACTGAGTTCTGTCCTGATTAAGTTTTATCTCTTACAGATTTACTGACTTAAGCATCATAATACCTTTGCCCACCAAACAGATGGTCTTCGGCAATCTAACATTTATTCTGCAAGACAAATTTCTAGGACATTAGATTTGGGCGCATGAAGTTTCAATACTTGAGACAATTGCAATAGAGTTTTGGATTTTCTCCGCAATGTTAAAGAAAATGGCTCTAGTGATCAACGAGTTTAGTTGATTTGTGGATCTCAACCATAGATTTTAAATTATGAATGTTTTGTGAAAACCTAATGTCCCCCGAAAAATATGAGTTTTATAACATTCAATCTCCATCCAAAAAACCCTCCGATTTTCATAATTAACATTCACCATTCAGAGCTTTCAATATTTTCGGGTTCACTGTTTTCAAAAATGGACCCTTAGACAAAAAGAAGCCCAAAAGCCCAACCCAATCAACTATGAGTTTGGGAGCCTTTATGATTGTTGGAGATCCCAAGATGTAGCTCACACAACGTGGCATCCAAGAGAAGGTGAATCATCAAACCTAGCAACCTCCATAAGATGTTCCAAACAAGTACGCTGTAAAACACTTTGAAAGGTAGTTTAAGGTGCAAAGTTGTGAAGGAGGTGAATGTGAATTCTTGTTTTGGTTCTTGTAAAGTCATACCTTCACAGGTGAAATAATCAATGTTATGTTTTCTTCTTCTTCTTCTTTCCCTTAAAAAATTGGGAATTTTTTCTCAGCATTTTGTCGAATATTCTCAACTTTTGCTTCTGTAGTTGTTTTACAGAGATTGGGGATTTGTTGCTGGATTGTTGGAGGGGAAGAAAGGAGAGATGGGAAGGCTGTTTTTGATTCATCTTGAAGGGAGGATCTATAGTTGCAAGCACTGCCAATCCCATCTTGCTTTGAGTGAAGACATCGTTTCCAAGGTGAAATCTCTCTCTCTCTTCTCTCACTGTTGTTTACTCACTGATTGTGCTTTTCTTTGATCTCTCCTTTTTATGTGGAAAATGGGATTGTATTTGGATTTTGCATGGATGAATCAATTCTGGGGTTTCTTTGAATTGATGGAATTTTGTGATTCTGTTCTAATTGGAAGATTAGCTCCAAAAAGATGGGGGTTTGTTTCTTTTACTACTACATTTGTGGGTCTTATAAGATTTGCATGGATGGGTTAATTTGAATCTTCATCCAATTAAGAAATTTTCGATTTAATGGTGGTGATGCAAGATGATGAGAGAACCCCTTGTGAGATTTTGTCGAATACTGATAATTTTGTCCTGATTTCTACATTTGTATGTTTCGTGTTGGAATTTTTTTTAATGATATGTGTATTGCTGGCGGAATTTGGGAGTTTCTTCCAATTGATGAAACTTTAATGTTCTGCTGATGATTAGAAGATAAAGAAAGAACCCATTTGGAATTTTTTCATTTATTCTATGGTTTTGTTGTAGTTCTTCAGTTCATTAATGTGGTTTCCGGAAGCTGGCATTGGTATCTGGACTTGAAGAGTCTTAATTTGTAATATACTTTGTGATATCTGTTGTTCTTATTTCTTATAACAAAATACATCTTTGGAGTTTTCTATGTTTAGGGTGTGTTGATTTTTTTTCCCATGGAAAACCCAAAAAAGTAGTGGAGATGAGATAGCAATTGGGAAAAGATTTTTTTCCATGATTTTGGGAGAAGATGTGTGGTGGAAGATCACAACTTCCATGCTCACTCCCTCCTTTCTCTCCTCTCTTCCTATGCCTCAACATGTTTACTATTTCCATAGAAAACAAAATTCAAACACACACTTAGTTTGTCATATTTTTCCTTTCTGAATATCTTGACTATTATACCATTAGTGGGTGGGAGAGTCTTACAAGACAATACAAGTACTTCAATGAAACATTAATAGATCATATTGTTCATTAGTGTACTGAATAAACAATGAAATAGAAAGATTGCAATTTATTCATATCTATTATTGGATATTTATCAGCTTTCATAATGTGATGTCTGTTTTTGTTGGTTTATAATTTTAATTGTCACTTGTAAGTTTTATCTTTGATTGGTGGATTTATTTTTCACAATCAAATCCAAGAAGTGTGCTCTAGAGGATCTGAAATGTGGTGTTTGTAATCCCATTTTTTGTCAAGGTAGCCAAGTTCATTGCTAAGTAAAATAATTGAAAACTACCCTAAAAGGGTATGTTTGTATTATTTAATGCTTGCACAATGTTGTTTTTTCTCAGGTCATTACATTAGCCTGATCGAAAAGAGTTTCATTTTAACTGCAAAAGATTTCTAATGAAAATTAGAACAATGTGCTGAATTTGGATAAACATACCAAGAATAAGAATAAACATAGACATGTACAGCATCACATTTTATCATGTATTGTCTCCCTCCCCCTTTTTGTATTATACTATATACTCTTTAGAAGGCACTTCTCTTTAAGAAGATTCTTTTCGAGGTGGAAATTTTCACAGGAGTCATCATTCCTTCCAATCTTACTCATTCCTTCCAATCTTACTGGTTGTTTAGTTGCTTAACTCATATTGCTTTTTGTGTTTTCAATACACATTTGTCATTTTCATGGAGAAGCCTCGGTTGTTTTAAAACATGTCTTGTACCCATCAGATCAGATTGTGAAACAAAGACACTCGTTTGTGGTATTTGTAACCACGTGTAGTAGATGGAATCATGGTCTGGTGAATTTGTGGTGGTGACATGATGGTGTTTTTAGTCGTGCCAGTAATGCTGGTGGAGATGGTGGTTAAAGGCAATATGTTGATCATGATAAACATCATGAAAGGAAATAATGGTGGTGTGCATTCGCCATTAGATTATAAAGTTAGATGGTGTTAGTTCAATAACGGTGTTGATTGTATAGTGAAAATTGTTGAAGGTGGGTGGTGGTGTTGATACTTGCTACAATGATCTGGTAATTTTAATGGTGGTATAGTGGCAATTGTTAAGGAGGTTGTAAGTTTTCTATTTATGGATGTGATATTGATACTCACATATTTGATGTGGTGGCATGGAATGTGTTGAAGTTGTTGGTTGGTAGAGGAGGACAAGGTGGCCCTAGGTTTAGATTTTTAGTGGCAATGGAGATCTTGGGCATGCTAGATATATGATATTGTGTTGGTTTTCGTAATGGATGTGGTTGTTGGAGTGTTCCAGTCTTTTGACCATCACATGATTCAAGTAACAAGTCAGTACGCGCCTTTAACCAATTTCAGCCCATTTGCATTTGATGCAAGCACCAAAAACGAAATGAACCCATATAATGTGATAGTATCTCCTAAAATTTGCTTTTACATTCCATCTTGCTGTCAATTTCAGCCCACCAGGTCTACAAAACAAAAGGGGAAAAGTTTCATGCCACTGAGTCCATCTTGTTATTATAACTGTAAGAATATTTTCCAAAGCAAAAGTTGCGCAATTTGAGAACTGCAGTAAACTGAGAAGCGAGGTGTAGCGTTTGTATGCATCACTCTTGTGTGTTCCAGAACATTTGTTTTCCTATTTTTGTTTCTTAAATGAATATGGTTTGCTTGACACTCGTTTTTGTCGATTGTCTCAGCACTGAAGTTGTATGAATCTCTCAGTAGTTGTAGCTCAGTTTTGGCATTCCAACTAACTGTGGATGCAACATATCCTTACAGCATTCATAGTTATGATTTTACAATTCAACATGCAGCCTGAATTTTGACATCCTGGTTTATAAAGTGAAGTTATGTGTGCCATTCTCTATGATTGCTTTAAGAAAAGTACACACTTCCAAAAATGGAAAATCTCCGTTCAGACAAATGTCAAGATGATGAATTGCCACAGTGCTTGTAGTCTTTTCTGTTTCATGTGAGGTTAGGGTCTTTTTTGTAGATTTTGAGGCGGGGAATTGTTGGATGGGAAATTGGGGATCGGAGTGATGGATCATAGTGTGATTTAGAGGACACGGAGGGGAGTTGTTTGTTAAAAAATATTAGCAAAAAAAATGCTAATCTTTTTCTGTTTTATGTGAGGTTGGGGTTTTTGTAGCACTTGCTTTTTCTTATTTGTATCCCTATTTGTAGGTTTGTTTTGGTTTCTTCCAGTTCTCCTTGTGGAGCTGAAATTAGGGGGCCTTTTCTAATTTGAGACTATAAACAAATTTTCAGTTTTTCACCTAATCTCCAATAAGACACTGCAGTGCTTAGAAAGAAGATTAGTCCTAAAATGAATTGCAAATATTCGAACCGATGCCACGTTGTTAATTGATCATTTTGAAATGCAGAAAAGAGGATTATTCTAGGCCAAAAATAGAATGGTTCATATAAAGTGGTTGTTTTTGCCTTATTAACTTCCTTTTAGCCAATGGTGTTATGGCCTAGTGGTTAGGGCTGTGTGGGTTTGTCCCCCACGTCCTAGCTTCGAATCCCACCTGCGGCATGGTTACTTTTTAATGGGTGTTGACCTATAGGTCGCCCAGTTGATAGGTTATGGGATCCTTAAAAACCCAGCTTGCCTTCCAAAAAAAAAAAAAAAAACTTTTAGTGGATAATGAAGCTAGTGACAAAACTCTTAGTCTATCCTATAGTCTAACATAATGTTGTATGATATTGTGTCTAATTTACAGGGTCTAAAAGCTTTTAGGGAAATGGCATATTTTATATTAGGGTCTAAAAGAACGTGATGTTTTTTTTCTTGGCATGCACGTTATTTATTTATTTTTATTTTTATTTTTATTTCTTCTTCTGTTGAGTAAGCCTTCATTAGCCTTGTCCTGAGATTTTCTTTCGCATTAAAACCTAATAGCTTTGGTGTTTCTCGTTTTCAGTGTCTAATGACAAACATTCTGACTCAATGTTTTGTGCCATGTTCTTTATTCAGTCTTTCCATTCCAGGCATGGGAAGGCTTATCTTTTCAGTAAAGTGTAAGTCTCTTCATTTTTGTTTCAGAATACAAAACCATTGCAGAATCTTGATCACATGGTTACACTTTATTATCTTGTGGAAATAATGCTATTGACCTTTCCCGACAAACAAAAATGAAAAATGTATATGTTGGATTATTATTATCAAGGCAGAATGAATACAATCGTATATCTGCACCAGTAACTTGATATGGTGAGAATCGAAACTAGCATCTTACATCCCTTGGTGATTACTTTGAAAGCTAATTTCTAAAATCAGACTGTAAGATGCTAGTGAGCTGTTACATTAACCAGGGAGCTTGTGTAAAAGCATCCAACTTGAGCTAGTAACGCTCTTTCTCACATTCCACATCCCCATTGAAACAGAACTCCACGAAATGAGAAATGCCAAACAATGCTTCAAATTTACTATAGTTCCATAGTATAATGGTGTATTTCAAGATGACTTTAGAAGTTTGTTTTTCTTCTTAAGCCGTGTTTAGCTGCGAGGGTAATTTTCATGAAAATTCCTAAATGCCCGCTTGATTGTGCATTTTGGAGATTCAGATTGATATATACTTTTTCCGCTTGATTGTGCATTTGGAGATTCAGTTGTACTTTTTTTCTTCTCTCAATGCTCAGTGTGAATGTTACACTTGGAGTTAAAGAAGAGCGGATGATGATGACAGGCATGCACACTGTTTCTGACATATTCTGTGTCGGATGTGGCTCGATTGTAGGATGGAAATATGTAAGAATCCAGAAGCTGGGCTTTTAAAACTTTGATCTGCATGTGATATGTAATTGGTTAGTGACAAGCGACGGTTTTCTTACAGGAATCTGCTCATGAGAAAGGTCAGAAGTACAAAGAAGGCAAGTTCATTTTGGAGAGGTCAGATCATTAATATTTTAGTTACTGAATTGGCTTATATTCCACCGTAGTGTTTCAATTGAGATTTTTCTTCATTCGAGCAGGTTTAAAGTGTCGGGTCCTGATGGGAGCCACTACTGGATCAACCATGAAGCTCAGGTTGGTGGCAGTGATGCAGATGAGGCCTGATTAATCATCAAACCAGGTGTACCTCAACTGTAAATAGTTTAGACTGGATTCTTGAACATTTGGTGAATTCTCATTGCAGTGGCTAGCTGCCCTGATAACATGACTTATTCAATTTCATTCCATATCCACCATGTTGAACCCAAATTGCCTATGACTATGTTTTACTATTTGGATCATGGGTTTACATCAAGAGCCTCAGAATCTCTATCAGATGGAATTAGAATGCAATATTATCCATTAAGGCTGTTGTTGTTGTGAAGGAAAAGGGTGAACTAATCTATACAAATAGATGTACTTGGACTCTGTATTCTTAGACCTGCTTGTCTCTGAGTATCATTTTTGCATAGCTTTCTTGAACCATCGTAGCTTGGCTTTGACGGCACGTTATACTTGAACCTCAAAATTCTTTATATAATTGCATAAACTTACCAATAAAGCATTCATCGTCAGATAAATGAAACCTTGAAACGAAATCCTAGCTCACTTATTCATGAACATGTGACCATAACAAAATTGCATTCTACCCTTATTTTTTGAACTTCTTCCAGCTGCATGAAGTTGAAGCAATCAGTGACTCTGGGTCTCCTCCCATATTTGTTTCCCATCTTGAACCAGCTTTTCGTCTTTCTGTTCTGCGTCTGTATTCTTCTTGTGGAGGAACTTTAGCAGTCAATGGTGCTTCATGTATATTCTACCTTTCAGCTTTTTTAAGTTCTTCATCTAATTTCTCATGTGTTTCAAGAAATTTTACCCGCTCTTTGTCATAGTAGTCTCTAGGATAGGCTTTGCTAATTGAGTTCATGTTACCTTCCGTGAAATCTCTCAAAGCAGTCTTTTTTTTTGGTACTGAATTAATAAAGAGAAGGGCATGAGCAAATTTTGGTTCAAAAGGGTTTTTAAGAAGAAGAAAAATCCCTATTTATTTACTCTTCAACATCCATACTAGGCGCTCTCTACTGTCTTTGTTCATACCTATGCAAAAATCCTAAAAACAGTGGAAGGTTGGAAACAAAATTAAAGATGGCCACCTTATGGCCTAGTGAATTAATGTCCTTTTGTCACAGACCATACACCTAACCCCAGAGAATGTGAAGGATGCAACGTTTAGGTTTAGCTTTGGAGTATTGTTATGAAACATCATTTGATTTGATGCTTCAATTTGTCCATGGATCCATTGAATCAACCAAAACTGAGATCGAGTTTTTGGTTCCGAGTTTTTCTAGAGAGTCAGGCAGGCTAGGCCCAACACCATCCATCATCCTTGAGATGTGCATTTCAAGGATGATGGATGGTGTTGTGCCTGGCCTGGCTCTTTAGAAAGAAAGATGCTAGGGGTCGAGAGAGGGAGCGAGGGATGGGTGGTAACCACCCGTCCGTCTCGAGATGAGTGCATCGGCCATGATATGTGCAATGGCGCTCATCTCGAGGCGGATGGGTGGCTTCCACCCTTCCCTCGATCCCTCCCTCGACCCCTAGAATTTTCGCTTTAGAAAAGTTGGTTCCACAAGGAGGGATTCCACCAGCACATGAAATGCACGTACCCTGAATTAGCCAGAAATGAAACAGAGCACCTTTGGGGTTTTCACATCCTCCTTTTTTTTTTTTTTTTTTTAGTTCTTGTTAAAACATTCCATACGTTATTCATTGTTAAGAATTTGGATATCTTATATACCTGAATTAGTAACTAAAATGACTTTAAATTCATAAAAGTTTATAATTGACGGATAACTACTTCCCAGTTAGATTTGTTGAAATTGTGCTCTCTTTGAAATCACTCTCACTCATAATATGTAATCACTTTTTTTAATTGGTTAATTGATTTATTAAGCATTACGCATATATATTAACCTGAATTAAGATTACATAAAGTTGGCCTGCAATCGAAGCAAAGTCGTGAGCTTTGCCGTTCAGAAATGTATGAAGCTTCCAATTGTTTGAAAAATGAAATAAAAATCATGGTTGTAATTGGACAAAGATAAATTACACCAGGTTATATTAAAAAAAGAAGAAGTTCCGGAGCTGAATTTAGTCATTTTGTTGAAACTATAATGAATTATTATTATTATATTTTATTTTATTTTAATTTTTTAAGGGAAATTGAAATTTAAATACTAGCATGATAAATGTGCACCCGTTCATCTTTCACACCGGTGATAAATGTTTTATTTCGGGCAAAAGAAATTATTGATATTAATATAAAAGAATGGTGAATATTCACTTATTCCTTGAGGAATTTTTAGAAAGAAGAAAAAAAAAATATCCTTGAGAATAATTTAATAATATGGCAATCAAGTTGAGTTCCAACTTTTCCTATAACCTTTTTCCCAAAAATAGGATCCCAATTTTAATTATCTTAGAGCCAAGTTAAAAGCAAATCAACATCTAGATTCCACGCCAAGTCTATAACTGAGCTAGTACCCTATCATTGTTAAATTAGCTTAGAGTACATGTTTTATTTTTACTTGTTTAGAGTGTTAAACTGTTTCATCACATTATTGAGAATGTTTGATGTTTTATCTTGACAAACACTTTTGTTCCTTAATCTTTGCAACGATGTATCCGACCTGATATTGCCTAACATCTATTAAATTGTATTATTCTGACCCCATCTCACTCTGATTTAGAGTGGAATGGGATCGGGGTGGCGATTTTCAATCTCTCCCATGTCGTCTTGTGTCGAAATTAGGTTAGTATGTTACTCTCAAATCATTAGTTTTTGTTCAATAAAAAAATTCATGTATTCTACTAATTGCGTTTGGTCGTAACTATATCAATTAAGATATTCAAATATTATTGCATGTTACTAATTTAATGACATGACTTATAAATATGGTGAATTGGGTGTTGGAACTTGAAATAGAAAAAAATTGCATTGCCAACTACAAAATTTCAATCAACAACAACACTACTTTATGAAATTAATTAAAAATATGCATAACCGATTTTATGTATCTAACTGAAATTGCATTATCTAACTGAAATTGCATTATCAACAAATTAAACAAGTTTTAAAAAGATTAAAAACTTAGTTTAATAAACTCTCAGGTATGTATACCAAGCAGTTACTATTTTTCACAGTTTAAAACCACATGAGCACAATTATAGATTTTTTTTTTTTACTGGTAATAGGTGGATAATAATGATATTAGACAAAATAAAGTTAGTAGCCCTTCTAAGTTCATACAATTTAGAAGGAAGCTCCAAATAGTATTTTTAGTACATGCTCATTCCATCCCGAATCCTTTCGAGATGGGACAAGGACGAGGTTTATTCCGTTCCAATCCTGTCCGGATTCCAAATGAATGAGATGAGATATGAATGAGGTTTGTCCCATCCTATGCCCAACCCTAATAGCACCCACCCGACCAGCCCTCCCTTCAGAGCTTATCACGAAAGTGATTTACTTTATAAAATAGGCAAAACTACAACAAAAAAAATAACATTTTCATCTCAATCCTTTTACACCGCTATCACGTTCCTTTATCTTCATCTTATTTTTGTCAAAGAAGTAGACTCTACTCTATCCAACAACCATACCAAGCAAACAATGTAATGCAATTGCTATAATCAAATCCATTTTGATGGTTCCAAATTCACTTATTTTCATTAGAAAAATAATTTCAATTCAGCAAGTCAAAGGAAGAGAAGTAATAATTTTACGCTTTTTCTAAATGTCGAGGGAACGCGTCTGGAAATGGGTGAGGGAGGGGGTGTGACCCTTCATCCCCTCGCCCATTTCCTCGTGCGTTCAATCTCATGGGGGGTGAGTGGTAACACTCCCCTCCCTCGCCCATTTCCTCACGCGTTCCCTCGACGCGTAGAAGGGCTCATAACTTTAAGAACAATCTATACAACTAATATAAAAAAATCTAGGACTCTAAAAAAAGTAGTTTATTCGAGTATAGAGCATCTCCAATGGTAAAAATGAAAATGGTAGATCAACTATCCCACATTATAATCAAAAGCTAAATTTAGGAGTCTCCATATTTCTTCATCATTCCAATTACATCCCCTATTTTTACATTTTCATAATTATTTTAAATATATCTTACACTTTTTCATCATCCATTCCTTTTGTTTTGATTTTTGATTTTGTTTTTAATTTGGAAATTAAGATTTTGAATATTTTAATGATATTTTAAATTTTAGGGTATGGTTGATTGTTCATAAATTCAGAGAGAAGTTAAAACAGGGAATGATTTAGGGGATCCATTGAAGCGTACAATTTCTCACATAAGACCCATAAAATAGTTTTTTGATTATTTTAAAGGATCCATTGAAGATGCTCTTATGTTCTAGTTGCAATATAAAAAAAAAACATGATTGATGAATGGAACGAACGATGAAAGAGATGAAGACTGACAAAAGGAGTAGGAAATTGAGAGGAATAAAAGTGAAGAATATAGTATTTATTTATTAGACGAATTATAAAATTCAAAAACATTGATCTTGGCTGAGATTCACATTTCTAACAAGTTTTTTTGCAATGCATATTTTATATATTTCATTAATTGTAGGCACTGAAGTTTAATAATAAAATAATATAACGATTGGGGTGGAGTCCCAAATTAGTGCTTAAATATCCCCAATTTCCCTTTCTTTCAATGTAGGGTCAAAACCTTAATTTTTTTTTATCGTTTCTTCACAATTATTTCTTCATCTTGCACTAATTTTTTATGCTACCAAACACGACCTAAATATGACTTTGTGTGAGCTTCTATATGTTCATTATGCAAATTTTGTAAGAACTAATATAGTGTGCTGACGGAGATCTACCAAATAAGTTTGTTGATTGAAAGCTACACCACCATCTTTCAATAATAGAATTAAAAATCATGTAAGCAGTATGTTTAGCAACAGTAAGATAATATTAAAGCTGTTGAAGTTTGAACTTCACCCAAACTTAATATACTAATAAGATATACCAATCTTCACACATTGAACAACAATAAATGTATATATATATACATACATATACCATATAATGTTAGCCCCCTTAGGAACGGTACCCATATGAATTTTATTTTGATTTTTGGAATGTTCAAAATGTCCTTTAAACTCTATCATATTTACAAAAAAAAAATCCAATAATTAAATGAATAGTAGTCAGGAGTAATTTTGTCATTTTAAACCCTCTTCCCATATTTAGATTATTTTATTTAGAATTTCAATAATAATTTTACTTAAAATATATATGCCTAAAACTTGTCCCTCTTAAATATATATGCCTTTAAAATTATAAATAATTATTTTATTTAAAATTTCAATAATAATTTTATTTATTATTGAAAGGTTGTAATAAAATAAAAAAAATACACCCTAATGCTCTTGACAAATACGCCCTTGTCATTTTACAAACGAAAATTCTAAATGTCGAGGAAGTGGGCTAGGAAAACAGTGAGGGAGGGAGAGAGGGGACCGTCCATCCCCCTCGGAATGCATAATATCTTTTTTCATGCATGCATCCCGAGGGGGATGGACGGCCCCCTCTCTCCCTCCCTCGCTGTTCTCCTCGCCCACTTCCTCGACAGGTAGAAGTGCTCTTTTACAAATTCCTTTTTTTGGATAAAATTAGAAAAATAAAAATAAAAACATTGACAACAAACTTTCCCATTTCGTCCACTAGAGGACTCACAACTTCGTTCACATCTGATCACAATGGATAAGACACCGTTGGATATATCACCAGTTATAAGCAGATTGTGAACAATGTTGGTCCCGAAAATCTGTTTGTTTCGACCAGAAACAAATAAGCCACGTGGCAGGAATACGGAAAGCAGTATTTGAAATCTACAAAATGGTTTTAATATAGAAAATCTGTACTCTCTCATCTCGTCGTCTCTTCAAAAAAATTGAAGAAGAAACAATACTTGAGAGAGAGAAAATTGAAGTGTCCCTATTTTTCGAAAACGTAGCGTTTAAGTGAGAGTGAAAGAGAGAAAGCAAAGAGAGAGAGGTGATGTTATTTTCCCGTCAAGACAAATCAAACTCAAATCAATCGTGTTACTTCATCTCTTCTTCTTCTTCTTCTTCTCTCTCTTCACTCTCAACTTCACCTTTCTCTCTACTCTCTATGATTGAGTTTGATTTCTGCAACAATGTTGGTCGTAACAGTAACGGTAACGGAGTATTGACGGAGTTACGTTTTAGGTTTTCAGGTGAATAGAGAGTGAGAGAGGGAGAGGAGTGAGACGTTAATTTTAACGGCGAAATGATGATGGTGTGCTTTCAAAGAAGGTAGTCAGCTTTGGACCTCGTTTGCAGATCTATTGTTTGTGCATTTGGTTTCGAGGGAATCTGATGGTTGTTTTTTGGGTAGAAATTTTGGAATCTTGGTAGGTGTGAGCGAGTTAGGTGTTTTTTTTTTAGGTGGAGATCTCGACTGAGCAAGTGAGGGAACTGTTTGGTTTGGTTTGTTAGTGAAAATTTGCTGGTGAAGAGTAGGGGGATTTGAAGATGAATCGAAGTTTTAGGGCACATGAATCGCAAATGCAGACGTCCGTACAGAGGAGGCCACAGGGAAGGAACAATAACCATCTTGGAGCGTCGATGATGAAGGAGAAGGAAGAGGAGCTTGCTTGGTTTCTCGAAATGCGGAAGCGCGAGAAGGAGCGGAACGATCTTCTGCTTAACTCAGAGGAATTTGATGCCCCATTAGGTATTGCTTTTGTATTCAAAGTTGTTTACTTGATTATGTACTTATCAGGGAGTTTTGTTCAGTCTAATTAAGTGTGTTTGTTGGTTTAAATTAGTGTTAATGTCCAAATTCAATTGAGGGTTTAGTTTCTTCAAGATTTTTTTTCTTTATGGAATCGAAGATTAGATGGAATTTTGGTGTTTAGAATTTAGGGCATAATTAGGACACTGGATAATGTTTCCAAATGTATTATTTTTTGGCATAATTACGAACCTTGGAGCTCAACTTGCAACTTGGTTATGTTGTTATCATATTAGTAGCTTGTCAAAGCCTAAGTTCATGGATACTCAAGTACAAATTTTGGTTCGGACTTCAGTATTTACAGTATCTATGTAAATTTTAATCTTATTTTATGAATAGTAAAACTACAACAAAGGAAGTCTGGCTGAATTTAAAAGTTTTCTTACTTTATGGTTGCAGGATCTAAACCTGGCAGTTCTCCCATATTCAAGATTGTGCAATCTGCACCAACACGGAAGACAGCCACCGATGATTTTCTAAATTCTGACAATGATAAAAGCGACTATGATTGGTAATACAAACGAGTTGCTTTATGATTGAATCCTTTTGTTGCATTTTCTTAGTCTGTCTTCACGATTCAATTTGCTGAGCTAATCTATCTTCACACTTTCTAAATTCAAGCACTTGATTAGCATGTTCAGCAACATTAGCAATTTTCTTCTCGTGTTGATCTCGTCACCTTTGCCTTGTTAACTTTCTTTGTTAGATTATCTGTGTAATAAACAAGTGGATTGTTTCCTTTTTCTTATTACTGACACTTATTTAGTCACCCAACCAATTGCTTCAAAGACACTGAACATTGACACCTTTTTCTTTTTTATTTTGTTTGATAGTAGGGAATGTCACCTGATCCAAGTTAACGATATCTTTTTTATACAACAATGTAAAACCATATATCTCGAGGAAAGAGAAAATATGATCAACTTCTCAAGAGAAGTGCCTTATTCTTATCCATCATCTCATTCTCAACCATGATAGCCGATAATTCATGAAAAATGCAGTTAAATGTGGCAAGTTGTTCAAGAAAAGTTCTGTACCTTTCACACTCTGTAGGGTGGGTGGGAAGTTTTTGCTATCTACAACCAATTCTCTAGTCATCTTCGTGTGCAAACTTTAAACTTATGCTAAAACCCACTCACATTGATAGCAAATAAAATAAAATAAAATTGTGAAGCATTACTTTATAACTTGTTAGACTTAGAACCTCCAAATCATATTCTTTCTTGTCATTGTCGTCTGAAAATCATGTGAAACAATATCTAAACTGTTTTGGATAACGCATTTATGGCTTCCTTTTGCGACATGGCCATAATTTTTATTTTGTTTTATTTTTCCCATACAATTCTCTACCTCAAACTTTATGTTTGATATACTCGCAATCATTTCAATGTCAAGCATCTTGCTCAGATTTCAATTTCTTCTTAAACTGCATATTTACTTCCACACATTCTCGTTTGAAAAGATTCAAATCCTTTGAAATGAAATATACATATTAAATAAATTACAATGAGAATAAATACTTTCCCAACCAAGCTGGTTTATGAAGTCGCACCATTCTCAACTCTTTTACAATGATAACTGATCATGGAGAAACTTTTCCTCGTGTTGAAAGAACCTTAAAAGGAATCCAATAAAACTCACAGAATCTATTTGTGATTTACTATAGAGAAAACCGTGTCTAAACTCCAAAAGTTCTTGATTTTGGCCTCTTATGACTCTTGGCAATTTTGAATCCAATGGAAATTTCTCTAACGCTCTCCAAAGGCTTCTATTTAAAAAATTCACCAGTCTTATGTGTTGGTGCACAAACTCGTGGAACATCAGTTCTTGTCCTAATGAAAGAGCAATTCTTTTCTTCATGCCTGATGCTGTGGATATCCTAGCCTAACCAACCAGTGGACCTTAAGTGTGGTGTTTTATCTGAAAGGCCTTCACTTTAGTAGATAATGCCTTATTCTGTTATTCTTCACACGGTGTGACATTATGTCTCACATGTAGAACTAATCCTAGGATTGAACCGAGCAACAAGGCCAATAGTCTCATCTTGGTGACTTTCAAGCTCCGGTGGTTCACAGTCTATTCAAAATTTCATAAGCGTTCTCTACTTGAAAAACCTTTACTTCTACTATTCCACCATGAACACTTGCATTTATCCACATATCACCTTGAGCACTTGCCAAATCCAGCCATGAGTTAATCTTTTGGAACATGACGTATGCTCTTGGAATTCATGAAGAGTCTTTTTGGAATCACACTCTTGTTATCTCTAGCTTGTGCAACAGAATAGCAATGTCACTAGGGTTGGCTTTTGAATATTGTTAATTGGGAAAACTTTCTTGGTTCTGTTTTTGTTCATGTTGTTGTTCTTGGTTGCTTTGTAAGTCATCTTGACCTCATTTGTCTTTCATTTCTTCTTTTTAATAAGTTACATTTCACCAATCAGAACAGAAAAAGTGTATATCTCAATGGTATAAAGAAGTGGGCTATGTAAGCACCATCTACTTATGGATGGTAACCGTTTCTTCAAATTTCTTAGTGGGACTTACTAACATTAGCCTAATAAATTCATATTATATCTTCTTATCAGTGATTCCAGTTGACATGTTCTCAGTTTCTGCATTCTTAAAAGCATTAAAAATTGGCAGAGCTAAGTTTCTCTTGTTTAGAAGTCAACCACGAGTCTTGAAAGATTCTTAGTAGTGCTGCTCATGCAAATATATTATTTGGTTCCGCAAAAACCATTACAAGCATTCCGATTGTCACTATTCCTTGGTACATGGTTTGTGAGACTTGCTCTCACTTTAGTTATTAAATACTAGTCAGTCGAAGATATTGGATGGGATTAGTATTAGTATCAGTGGAAATTGGTATGTGTTGCAATACATTGCATCTTTATTGTAAAATTATTGAACCATGGTCTGTCCTAATAGGACTGTGTATGTATAAGTGTCTACAATGTTAGTATTTGTGCACATTTGTGATATTGATTTAGCTGTATTTGAATGGAAAGTTGATGTATTTTGAAGTAAAGTTGTATTATCATAAACAAGTTAAAAGACATTTGAACATGGCTGATAAAGATAAATTTCTGATGGGGAAACATGATTTTTGTTTTAGCAATTTAATGAAGTAGTGAATGAAGGACTTTTGTCAGAGATTGATGTAGAACAACACACAAAACTTGAGATTTTGTACGGAGGCTGTTGTGTACTGATGCGTTGAACTCAAATGGAGTGTTATTTTTATATCAGTTTTTATTTTCTCCAAGGAGTAGGGTTTCAAACTCTCATTTATCCCATAGGCACGTCACGTTCAATGTAGTTGTTAGTTGCACTCGGTCGGTACAAATGAAGTGCTATTGCTAATTGACTACTTACATATTTTATTGATGAAAATGCAACATTAGAAACTTGTCCCAGGCATAGTTGATGCCAGAACTCTTAGAAATAAAGACTCTAGCAACTCCTTTGCTATCTTCAATTAATTCCATTTCTGACACTCCAGTGGTACGAATACACGGATACTAAGTATCAGACATGCCGACTAAAATACCAACTAATAAAGGAATACATTCGTGCCACAATAATATTATTATTTTTCCAGCTATGAGCTTTATTTTCTTAGCTAAATATTTTTTACTTGTAGATCAATCTTGCAACAAATGTACTATCTTGCGATCATCCATTATATACTTATAACATTTGTAAGAAATTGAAACCTTGTAAAAATGAAAAGTTTGATGATGTAGGCATTGACTTTCTGTTGTCCAATGCATATTTGCATATTCAATACACATCTGACACGGGATTTACTTCAGTTAAGTGTCCTTGTTACACAAGTCATTCATAGACAAGTTGCAATAGATACCCACAGGAAGGAGTTGAGGGCACACATGTTTCTTTTGCGATAGTTTCTAATTTGTCTACTATTCACTAGCTACAAGATGATATATTTTTTTTTGGTGGGGAAAGCTTCCATTATGGATTTATTTCGAGAATGTCAGCTATATTTAGGATTGGCTAGTTAAAAGAGACATTATTTCATTATCTGTTGTAGTAACTGATCATGGTAAATTATCTTTGCTATGATTACAAGAATAATGCCATATTTTGATGGGTATGTTTACTTATTTAACATGTAACGATAGGTTCAGATTTTCCTTGAATGGCGCTCAATTTGATATGTTCTTAGTGTTGCTAGTATTGATACATATTATATTTTCCTGTTTCCAGGCTTCTGACTCCACCTGGAACTCCTCTTTTCCCTTCATTGGAGATGGAATCACAGAAAACTGTTATGAGTGAAGGTGGAACTCCTGATTCTCGTCGCACTGCACTGAAATCAAGGGTAAGAAACTTAACATTCTTATGCTTTTTAATTCCTTTCAAAGTGAATATCTCAGATATTTGGGTGCCAGATCAGTTTACTTGTCTTGTCTTAAATTATAACATGTTTGGAAAAAGTACTGTCAGCCTTAAATGGGTGGTGCATCTTCCCAAGGATTCAAAGGTAGTTTGAACTTGAACTCCAAGTTCAAACATTATGCAGAAGTTTCACTAAATTTCTTTTTTGATCCAGGACTAGGAGTACTATAACATATCATACAACATCAAACTGAAGGAATCTGAATAAACTTCATATTGATTCTGTCTTGCTAAATTTTTTATCATTAAATGCAGAACTTTTCCTCAGGAATGACTGAAAATTTATCCTCTTCTACGTAAACTACGGCTCTTTGCTTTATAAATATAAATATAAATATAAATATAAATAGTCAACATAGTTATGAAACACGTGTCAAAACACATTGTTTATATGATAGAAAATTTATCCTCTTCTACAGTTCTACGTAAACTACGGCTCTTTGCTTTATAAATATAAATATAAATATAAATATAAATATAAATATAAATATAAATATAAATATAAATATAAATATAAATATAAATATAAATATAAATATAAATATAAATATAAATATAAATAGTCAACATAGTTATGAAACGCTTGTCAAAACACATTGTTTATATGATAGAATATAACTTGCGGAATAACAAAAATTGAAGGATCGTGCTAGAAATCAAATAAATTGAAAGACAAAGTAAATAAACGACAAATTAACGAAACGATAAATAAACAAAATAAACTTCTTTTCATTACTCAACTGATGATCTCCTATTTATTAAAAACAAACCCTAAACCTAATAGGAAACAATGTTCTAATAATACTAGAATTCTTAATATGTCTAAAATACTATTAATACTAATATTACTATCTTAATTACATCAATCTCCCCTGGTTGAAGAAGCTCGCCCTCGAGCTTAAAGTCGAAGATGACTGATGAGCACAAGCAACAAGTCATTGAACATAAGGCGAAGTGCACGCGAAATAGTCTTCCCTGAAACTTGGCATGATGCACACTGGCTAAAAATCGAGGAACCAACTCAGAAAGAAACCAAGACAACTCAAAGAACCAAAAGCTGCAACAACCTGAAAAGTCGCCTGTGCATAAGCTCGTGTTACAAAAATATCCCAATACGGATCAATATAGTCATCGTCACTCACTATGTCTGCCTCTGTGGGAACATCCCTTGTTTGCTAAAAAATGGGAAAGAAATGACACAAGTAAAAAATCGAGTACATATGACGGTGCCCTTAACTTCTTCAAAAAGTTGGATGGATTCTGACAAACAATAGGGCTTATCCGGGCAAGGTCATCTACATCCAATAGTGCCTGAAGATCTTGAATGTTGTCAGTAGCGATCTTGTGCAGTGCTTAGTACATTTCCATAATTTCTTTCCAAGACTATCCGAGTTTGACTCAACCTGCATAACGGTGGATGTGGTAGTAGGGTGTACATCACTAGTTGCTAGGGGTAAGGGTGGGGCTGTAGGGCAAACTGGTTTAGGTAGTAGCGGTTTTATGTCATGGGCCACTGAAGGAGGCGGTGGTAATATAGGAGACCCAAGTTTAGAATGAGTGTAAGAGGGGACATAGGTGGTTTGAGGTGGAAAATACTAAATTGGAAGATAATCGCTATAAGACACTGTAGGGTAATTGATTGCACTTGTGCTATATTGGTATTGGTATGAGGACGGGGAATATGATGGGTAGGATAGGAGTAATAGGGGTATGTATACGGGTCATAATATTGGTCACTTAATATATATATATATTGGTGGGACGCTCATACTGATTCTAGGGTGGAAATAGCTGCTGGGACAAGGACTTAAGGGAAAATAATGGGGCAAAGACTAACTAAAAAAGAATTCAGACAGGGATCTGAGCAGAGACTTTATGGAAATATCTCTTCTTCCTCCTTCGACTGATATAGATGAGGGGGGCTTGCGATTGGGACAATGGCTGCTGGGGTGGTGGCTGGTTTTGGACGATGGTGATGACGGAGAGGACGATCAATAGTGTTTGAGGGTTTGGGAGGCGATCGAACAGGGAATGGTGAGTGTCTGACTCAATCGGCGGGGAAGGTGAGGTACCTTGTTTGACTGTGATGGGCTGTTATGAGATGGTGGCTGCCGATTGGAGGTGATGCTTGTCGGAGGTGGTGCCGACCGATGAAGGCTATGAAAGTGGGGAACGGTTGAAGCTTACGATCTAGTGCTGGTGATTCTGGATTTGAGGAACTGGGGTGGCTATTGATGATGCTGTCGGGCAGACTGAGGTTGCGATGTGCCGGTGATTTCTTCTTCTTCTTCTCTATTTCTCTTCTCAGCTTCTCTTCGAATCTTCAATGATCCTCAATCTTCTTCCGTCGAACCTTTTTTTTTCTAACCGAACGAACTAAAATCATTAGGCTCTGATACCAATTGATAGAATATAACTTACGAAATAACGAAAATTGAAAGATAATGTTGAAAATCAAATCAATTGAACGATAAAGTAAATCAATGATAAATAAACGAAATAAACTTACTGATTACAATGAATTACCTACGCTCCCATTTATAAAAACAAACCATAACTTTATAGGTTATAGGAAATAATGTCCTAATAATAATATTAATATGCCTAAAATATTATTATTGCTAATATTACTACTATTCTAATTACATCAGTATCATAAGATACAATGCAAAAATAATTATTTAGAAATCAAAATATATAGTATATTAATAGACATAAGATTCATTCAAGCAAGAAGGTATAAAAACACTTCTATTCATATATGATTTGTGCAACACATATAAGTAAGCTATTGCCTATCAATATCGAACATCCATTCATTCATTAATGTCAGATGTACAAGCATGATAAATCCCTGCATCTTCCTATATTAGTGTATCGTGAGATATGTATATAGCGTATCGATGAGGCTTAGAAATGATTCTATACTCGATGAATATCGTAAAGGTAGTGATAACTATGTTAATCAGTAAAGAATTTTCTTGTTTTATAGATTTTTTATTTTCTTTTTATCCACACTTGGCAGTTTTTAAATGCGTTTGATTTTCCCGACGTTTTGCACTTGCATAATTTGTTTGAAAGCATTGCCATTGGGGGGCTAACAAGCATGCCATGCCTTTCCTCTAGGATTTTTGAATTTCTTACTCTTGGATTCTGAAATAATGTCTCCTACAGCACACTTGGATATTTTTGTAAAGTTGCAGTACTCTGTAATAATTGGCATTGAGTGCAAATGGCAGAACTTTTAATTCATAAATATCCTTATTCTTTTTTTCAGATTTCATTGTTTTTACTGACTTGTGGAGTCGTTCTGTATTATCATCTGTTTATGAATTCACGCTGCAAAAATATTGTACTTTTGGTTGCAGTTAATGAGTTCCCCAGCAGAGCCTGCTCCAAGGAGCAATCTAGCATCTAGGCAGCCTGCAATGTCTCCTGGATTGAATACTTCAAGTGCAGGAATACGCAGGCCTTCATCGTCAGGAGGGCGGTCAACTGGTTCAACTGCATCAAGACCTGCAACACCAACTGGACGCCCTACATTAACTAGCACAACTAAAGCTTCTAGGCCATCCACACCTACTTCAAGGGCCACATTATCTTCTTCCAGGATCACAGTTCCTCCAGCAAGATTCTCGATTCCTTCTGCAAGGTCCTCTACTCCAACAGCCAGGCCCACTTTGTCAGCAAACAAGTCCACCTTACCAGCATCCAGGTCTGTACCAGCATCAACGTCCACATCAAGGTCGGCAACCCCAACACGACAACCATCAACCCCATCAAGCACTAATGTGTCTGGTCCTCCTAGCCGATCTTCTTCGGTGACCAGATCAGGCCCCACCATAACGAGGAATCCTGTGCCATCACGCGGAAGTAGTCCAGCACCCTCCCGTGGAAGTAATCCAGTGCCATCACGCGGAAGTAGTCCAGCACCCTCCCGTGGAAGTAATCCAGTGCCATCACGCGGAAGTAGTCCGGCACCATCACATGGAAGTAATCCAGTGCCATCTCGAGGAAGTTCTCCAACAGTGAAGTCCAGATCTTGGAAGCCCTCTGAGATGCCAGGATTTTCCCTTGAAGCTCCTCCTAATTTAAGAACTACAATGCCTGACAGACCAGTGTCTGCCACTAGGGGTAGGCCTGGAGCACCCAGTTCTCGATCTGGTTCTGTTGAGCCCGTTCCGAATGGAAGATCAAGAAGGCAGTCTTGCTCTCCTTCAAGAGGACGAGCTCCAAATGGAAGCATCCATAGTAGTGGGAGCTCTGTTCCTGCAGTTAGTCGAACGCGCCTCAGTGGCGGTGACAATGTGAGCCCTGTTCTTATTGGTACCAAGATGGTTGAAAGGGTAGTTAACATGAGGAAACTTGCACCTCCAAAGCAGGATAATCAACAGTCTACCCTGATCAACTCCAATGGAAAATCCTCGTCTCCTGATAGCTCAGGCTTTGGAAGAAATCTCTCAAAGAAATCTTTAGATATGGCACTGAGG
Source organism: Berberis vulgaris (assembly GCA_963556465.1). Taxonomy (NCBI): domain Eukaryota; kingdom Viridiplantae; phylum Streptophyta; class Magnoliopsida; order Ranunculales; family Berberidaceae; genus Berberis; species Berberis vulgaris. The sequence continues at coordinate 103,144,434 of OY747124.1, read as the reverse complement.
CATATGGTATGTATTCCTCACCTTCTACATTATCCCTTGCTTGAAACTTTTTAACTTGTGAGACAGGATGGTTTATGTGTGACCAGGGTACATGTAGTTACTAGATGCATATTACCTGTCAATCTCCAGTAATGCAAACCTGAAATTAGATAGTGCATATGGTATTATGCTGTGTATGGATCTATAAAAAAAAATTTCTGACAGGAGGCTAATGACGTTGATGAATGAAAGGAAGAAATATCATTTCAATGCTAAAATATTGCAGTCCCCCAACCGAGACCAAAAAAAATAAATTTGGATGCCCTCTGGATAGTAGCCTTTTCTAAATATTATGAGGAAGGCTAAATGTTTTCATTGTGGACCTTCTGTACATTTTGCGATATTTTAATTTTGACTTACTTTTGGGATTTCTGCAGGATATAAGGCGAAGTATTCCTGGTAGCATGCGCCCATTGATGACAAATATTCCAGCTTCCTCTATGTATAGTGTGAGATCTGGGCCAGTAAGAAGCAGGACGGTTAGTGTTTCAGACTCTCCACTCGCCACATGCAGTAATGCAAGTTCTGAGAGTGTCAATAACAATACCCTTTGCTTGGATGCAAGTGATATAGAAGACATTGATATCGTCAGTGAGAGAGGAGATAGATCCTCTCCTGCAAGCCAGTCCGGCAGATGATCTGTAGAGTCATAGCTTTTAAATCCATGTTGTTTTTGTGCGCCTTTTAACAATACCAACTTTCTTCTATCATTTTCTCTGAAACTTGACCATCAGGATATTAGAAAGTGAATCGATGCATCAAGGTCCTAATGGAAGGCACTCATCTAAGCTTAATGTAAAGTTTATCGCATTGGTTGGTAGCTAACTTGTAGTAATGGCTTTTGTTTAAAATTTCTTAGGGACATGCCAAACCTTTCTTTCTAGTTGGTCTTCATATTATGGGTGTTGTGAATGTTCTGCTATATGAAACTCGAATGTTGTAAGTTGCAAACTAGAATTGAAGTGTTTGGATTTCCGGTCTGCAGCTACTCATTCAACTCCAAGGCTGAAATGCTTTTCTAGTTTGATATAAAATGGTAGTATAATGATTTCATTCACTCTCTTAGTCAGTAGGGCTGCTATCAGGTATCTATACCCACATTGTAAAGCTGTTACAGCTATTATATTATCAGTTTGTCACAACCATCATGCAGAAGGATGAGGTCGTCTACAAGTTGTATAAGCTGAATGGTGATAGATCTGCAATCTTCTCTCGACCAGCAACTGAGTTTTACCTTTGGCACCTTCAGACAATAGTCTTTGAGATTGCTTCAATGTGTTCTTGACCTGAAAAGCGAAATGGGATGGGACTGACGTCTTTAGTCAATAGATAACGTGCTTGCAGTATGATTCGAGATGGATCAAGCTTTTGGTGTCATTGACGAGGGGATTTAATTTAGGTTAATTTCATAGTTTTGGTGCATTTGCATTGTTTAGTAACACCTTGTAGTTTGGAAACTATGATGCATCTTTATATTTGTATATTTTAAAATATATAACTTCTGTTATTAAATTTTTTTCAACTTTTCAGGTGCATATATATGATCTGAGCTTTCCACTTGTTCATTGGATTAACGTTTTATGAGAAACGAATTTTCAAACTTGAACAACTTGTACTGAAATTTGGACTGTTGCCATATGTTTGGAAAGCTTTATTTGTGGTTTTTAGATTCTTTTTGCACTTGGCCTGATTGAATATTGTTCTACATATTGTCTAGTTTCTAGATCATCTTTTGGTGTTCAATTTAGATAATTGGTTGAAATAGAATTTGAATTCTTGTAACAGGTACAAGGTTTACCAAATACTAAACAGTACGATGACAGTCTTCAGGGTGGAAGTAAACTATGTCTCAATAGCCCAAAGCGACTATGTCACCATACCATCTAGTATTTGGTAAACCTTGTCATTTACCTATTGAGCCCGACTACAAAATGGGGAATCAAACGCCTTAACTTTGACATCAATAAAACCGGTGAATAGGGCTGAAAACCGAACCGACGGTTCGGTTTTTCAGCCAAACCGAAAACCGAACCGACTAGTATCGGTTTTGTTTTTTTCCAACCGAAACCGAACCGACTATATGTAAAACCGAACCGAACCGAACCGCCTATTAATTTATGTAAACCGAACCGAAACCAAACCGCTAACATATTAATAAAACTGACATAAAAACCGAACCGACCGCGTGATGGGATGCATTATTCTCCTCCTTGGTATGTGTAAATGTTTTCCTGTTATTTGAGTATGTTTGCACAATTGTAATATAAATCAAAACATTATGTTACAATGGTAATACAATAGATCACATGCCAATTCATGTCTAAATCAACTTACAAGAAATAGTCATTCCAACTAACTGCAAGTAACATGTAACTAAAAGACAATGTGTTATCCAATCATCCATGTTATGCAATCGAAGCTATGTATCCCATCAAAATAACATTCAAAAGCCATGTATTTCAACAAATTCAAATTCATAAGCCATGTATCCCATCAAAATATCATTCAAAATAACATTCAAGTGAAGATTTCCGTTTTTTACCTTCAATGGATGGGAGTGGGTCATCCTTAGTTGCTTCGTTGGCAGGCTTGGGATCATTTGTATTTTCTTCATTTGGACGATCGTTTGTAGAAGCCATCTAGCAAAAAAAAAAAAACGATTAAATGGTGTATTTCATTTACTTTCTGCATACAACACTAAAATCATAAAATTCTAAGAACTAACCTTGTACACTAAGTTCTAGAGACTAGGTGGTTTTCTGTATAGACACTGAAGATCGACGGAGCCAATGAGGAGTCCACTCTGCAAGACAAAAAAAAACTATTAGTTCCCCAATAAAAACGTGATCAGCTCAAGCAATATAAAAGTATGCTAAGAAGTATATATATATTTATTTTTATTTTTAGACGAGACCATGTGTAGTGGACCGCTGAAACATGTATCCATAATAATTACAAATTACAACATTTGAGAACTAATAATAATGCTGGAATTATTTGCAATGAAGATTGGAAAGCTACATGAAAATGAAATTATCCATACTTATTAGCTCATAGAAAGCAAACAATCAATATAAATGTACTTCAGTTTTATTTAAGTGTCTTTTTGACAATAGGTACCTTTTGTGATATGTAGGAAAGAAATGTTGCATAGAGACAGAGAAAATCAAACAACATTATTGGTGCTTCATGCTTGAAAGCTATTAGTAAATTTCTTTTAAAATAAAACAAAATTTGTACTTTGGCTTGGCAGTCACGTACAATGTCCTTTAAATGAAATGGACATTGTTGTTTTTGTTTGTATTCTATGTTATTTTAAGTTGTGATCACAAATTAAATGAAATTTGTACCTCTGTTTGATTGTTGTTTTTGTTTTTATTCTATGTTCTTTTAAGTTGTGATAACAAATAATTACATCAAAGAAATTATTATTGGTTTAAAGTACTAGCAACAACTATCAACAAAGACAACGTACTAGCAAAGTAGAAGTCATCCCCAACTAAATGCCAGTAAGCAGTCATGGGTTTCAGGTGGCCGTGCAAACATTACACTAAACTTCAAGAGCATAAAGCTTTTGGTATCAAGCTTGGTATAAAAAGGCCTGCTTATCATTAGAGAATACATACCCAAAGACGATGTACCAACTTAGGTATCTTCCTGCTGTTTTACACCCCAATCTCTCTCTTTCCTCTCCCTGCTGTTTTACATTATCTTTTCCTGGAATAGATAAAAAACAAGTTTTCACTTTAAACATCACAGCATATATAGACTGAAGTGCAGTGAACCCAAAGGAGAACATTATACCAACACGTAATAGAGCTTTGTTGACAAAAAAAAGAAAGAAAAAGTAAAGTAACAAATAAAATTTACCGGTTAGCAATTTGGCATTTGCAACTTCTTGAGAGGTTGAAATGTTGATAGAAAGAGAGCTTGAGAAGATGAAGATGAAGGGTTTAAATCCTTTGTTGTTTTTAGACTTCATACATCTACACTACCCAAAAGATGGCTTTTCATTTTCACTTTTGAGATGAAATCACATTGGAATCCGAGAAAGAGTAAAGTAGGAGAGAGGGTAAAGTGAGTGAGAGAAAATAAACTAATAAAGGAAGAGAGAGATTTGAATAATATAAATAAAATTTACTCTCTAGATATAGGTATCGGTTCGGTTCGGTTTTTTCGGTTAAAATGACTTACAAACCGAAAACCGAACCGACCCTATCGGTTTTAAAATGTGTCAAACCGAACCGATCCGAAACCGATTTTAAAACCGAACCGATCGGTTCGGTTTTGATCGGTTCGGTCTGTTTAATCGGTTTTTCGGTTTTTTTGTTCAGCCCTACCGGTGAATATAGAAAGTTGCAAGTTGCAACTGAATGAACTCGATGAGCTAAGAAATGATGCATATGATCCAAGGATTGTGATTTCGTTTTTTGAGGGAATTTCGGTAAATTGATTTTTAAGAAATATTTCGTGAAATATTTCATTGTGTATAGAAAAAATGTAAAAAATTCTATTATAATTTTGGAGTTATCAATATAAGTTAAACATTTTAAACTCTTACAAATTACATAAAGAGTGCCACGAGACTTGTAATGTCATACAAACTACATATTGCATAAGAATCACTTATATAACCAGATTTTAATATTAAACTAAAATTATAACGGGTTAAAATGTACTGACATTGAGATTGACCTAATGAAAAATAAATAAAAATTTTGATTTCGAAAGAAATTTCGATAACTAAAAAAAGAGAAATATTCGGGTATGATAGCCTACTATGTGGCTGCATAAAGGACGAAACGAAGAACCTACGAAAGTGGTTGCCTACTATGTGTCCTGTACTGGGAGAGTCTATGTTTGCCTTGTATTCCCTAATTGCAAAAGGAGAGAGAGCATCCAGATCTTTTAGGCAGATGCTGATAGCAAATAGTTGCTTGAACGAAAGGGAGTCCGACCTGATGAAAGCACGCGGGAGGGAAAACACTGTTGAAAGCGAGGCCAGTCTGGATCTTGTTTGACTGTTGTTTGGGAGGTTTGGGGGTTCGGATAGGCGCTCATCAGTATGATTCTTTTTATTATTATTAAAGAGCAAGCTACCTTTCCTTTAACACTAGACTTATATAATTGGATATTTTCGAAGGTGGAGTTAAGGGTGGTCTACGATTAGACGGTGCTTCGGTTTCTGTTAGCAGGTAATCAGATATGTGTAAAACAAATCCGTCCTGGTAAGTGCAGGAGAGATCTATCTAAGAGATTCAAAGAGAAAATGAAAGGAATCTATGATAGTTAAATCATATGAAAAAAGTTTCACCTCGGTCAAAATTTACTTTTGTACAAAATCTCTCTCCCCCTATCTCAGTCTTAAAAACCACTAACAAAACTCATCAACTAAAAACCCATCGGCCATCACTTATCAAATCACAGAAAATGCCTCAAATCCTCGAAATACCATTTGATTTTCGTATTCGTTGGTCCCTCGGGATCAAAATTTTCATGTTTAGAAAAATCCTATGAATAAATATACAACTAGACCTCGATATACGAATTCATCTCGAAAAAATACTTTTAAAAAACCATATTTTTTCATCAAAACATGTAAGAGGGCTTGGGTTGCTTGTGGCTGGTGGCGCTGGGGGAAAGGAAAATAAATCAAACAGAGATAAGGAGGCGGGGCGGTTGTTGTCTCGTAGTAAACAAAAAGAGGGAGCAGAAGATAGCAAAGGGTCAGGGCGGGGTCGTCGGTGTCGCAGAAAACAAATGGAAAGAGGAAGGGGTGGGGTGGGGCGGGGTTGCATCGTCAAAGTCGTAGGTGTGAACAAATCGCAAATAATACAAAAACATTTCAAACGTCAGAGGGGGCAAGTGCCCCCACTTGACCCCATGTAGATCCGTGCCTGGACTACAATAGAACCTTCGATGCTCAAAGTCTGGTTTAGAAGAGCCAATATGGCTTCGTAAAGTGGGTGCTTATATTTGTTTACCCAGTTGTTCAACTTAGAGATTTGGATACAATGAAATAATAAATTGTTAGAAGAAAAATGATCGAGCCAGGTTACTTTATACTTAAAGTGAGATACCGGCTGAAATTGGCTATGAATATTTTCAAGCTAAAGAAAGTGAATCGCAGATTTGATGTTGTTCGTAAACTAGGACTCGAGGTTACTATGATTCATTATAAACCACGTCTAGTGCTTCATTGGATGTATCCACCCGTTGGGTGGCACCATTGTAGTCAAGGTGACCGCCTAGACGTGCCTCAAGGCGTTTTTATAAGAATTCGCCTCAATGTGAGGCAGTGCGATGTGGTGAAATAAGGCATCCACATCAGTCCGCCTAGAGCCTCGGGCATTTACATGGTTATTCTTTTATATTTAACTTTACATATTCACAAGTCATTTTTTTTTTTACATATTATAAGTAAAATTTTACATTACTATACGATAAATATATAAATTTAGGGTCTGAGACTTTGAATCACAAGAGGTTGCAACCGTCAAGAGGTTGTAGGAGGAAATAAACTCACATGATGAATAAGTATATCCCAATGATACCGTGGGGTCAATATGCACAACCTGCTGTAGTTGGTGAATGATCATCACAATCACATAGAAGTTCCAGAAATAGTACAACTCCAAGTAACTTGATCAACAAGAGGTTCTACTGCACCTACATCTACATTTACACCATTGTGATTATTGGATTTACAGGAAAACATGGTTGATTTTGAAAATGATGAAATTATGATGATCAAAAATTGAATTATGAAGAGGAGGATGAGTGAAAATATGATAAATGAGAAGTTGGTGAACTAGTTTACATCGTGCTTTGATTTATTTTTTTTATTTTTCTCTTTATAAAAAAATAATTTTCAAGTTACTTGACACTTATATTGTGCTATGTTTCCATTTTGATTCTAGGTAGTTATGTGATTTTTTGTACATATTTGTTTATATATGTATCGATATGATGTTGTATACTACTATGATGCACTTATTATAAAATAAGTCTACAAAATTTTGTAAGACTCCCTCGCTTCACTAAGGCGTGTGCATAGTGTTGCGCCTCACGCCTCAGGCGTTTTCAGGCCCATGTGTATCACCTCCGCTTCAATTACAATGGGTGGCACGCTCTTAACATTGATGGTTCTTCCAAGGTTAATTTTGCGGCAGGAGGTATGATCATTCAAAACAGTTATGGATATTGTGTTCTTGCCAAGAGGCATTTTTTGGTAAGGGATCTCTAATAACTGAGTTGAATCGTTTGCATTGTTAGAAGGTTTGCGCTTGTGGGCAGCAACAGGTGTTGAAAAATGCATCATTCAAACAAATTCCTTGCTGGTTCGGGCATGGTTTAAAGGGGTTCTTAAAATCTTTTGGGAGTTAGAAAACATCTGGAAGGAAGTTCAAGAACTAAGCTCCGAGTTGGAATCGCTTTCTATCATGTTTATCATGAAGGGAATGCGGTTGCATATGAGCTGGCTAGCTTGGCTTAGATTGCAAAGGTTACCTCAAAATTTGTGGGTGCATATCTTCCTAAGCGATCCTAGGCGTTGGTTAAGTTGGACAAGGATCATACAACCTACTTGAGGATCCCATTAGTTTGATGAGTTGTTTAGCTAATCTTTGTAATGGTTTATCCAGGGTAAAGTGGACGTCTCCCCTTGTAGTTTTAGTCTTTTTTTACACAGTTAACGAAGGTTTGGCATAGTTGCTCCTCCCTATTGAATGTTTACTATACATGAAAAATGAAGGACACTGATAATGGTAGACCCCATTTGGGTTAAGGCGAACCTCGATGATTGGCTTATTTTATCATACCTCCTTGTTATGAACACTAAATTAGAAAATGTCTCTCTAGTCGTCACGATTAGGCTAATCGTAAGTCTTCTAAACCTTGATTCCCGCAAGATCGTGAAAACAACAAAATCCATAGTTTAACGACCGTGTGGATGCAAAACATTTTTGAGACACTTGTTACTAGTTTACACAGGCGGTTCAAACCGGGAAGTTTTGATATTGACGGTTAGGCTAATTATGAGAAGGTAATTGTAATTGACCAACAATTAGGGAAGGTAACCCTAAAATAACCAAGGTTACGGGGAGGTATGATTATATAAGTCTAAAGTCAGCGCTTGCTTTAAACTAAATGGGGTCTGTCATTAACATCCTCCTAAATTAATAACTCAGTTAAATAATATGTTTGTCAGTCCTGACTTGGGGATAACGTGTTAAATTAATAATTATCTAAATTTATAAATGATACGGGTCCTATATAGTTTATAAACTAGTAATTTTCTAATACATAGTAATAATGATTGAACTATGCTGTGTTCCTAAAATATGATCTAATCATTGTTTTTTTTAGGGGTGGGCAAAAACCGATTTAAATTCGGTTAACCGACCGAATCGGTTTTCAAATTCGGTTCGGTAACCGAACCGAAATATGAGTAGAAAAAAAATAATTTAAACCAAACCGAACCGATTATAAACGGTTCAAAATCGGTTTACGGTTTTGAACCGACCGATTTATAACTGAACCGACCGATTAATTAGATATATATAAATAACTAAATAACAAGTAGGTGTCAATACTTGATTAGTGCAACAAATGCACTGCAGTACACCCTGTTGCACTGAATCACCCCTTTCTCTCAAAGTTTTCAGTTTTTGGCTAAAAATTGGGTCTGTAAAAAAATTGAGCCTGTAAAAAAATTGGACATGTTTTAATGAAAGTCTTACAAATGCTTAAGCCTGAAATTTCGGCCCAACCGAACAGAACCGAACCGATCTGAAATTCGGTTCAACCGAATTCATCGGTTTACAAATACAAAATTCGATTTCGGTTTGGATTTTGGGCAAACCGAATGAAATCGGTTCAAAATCGGTTTGGGGCTCAAAACCGAACCGAACCGACATTGCCCACCCCTAGTTTTTTTTTCGTCAAATTGATGTAACCATAGATCTCATCCAATGTTTCTTAATATAGTAAGAAATTTTGTGATTTTTTCGTGCTGTTTCAATGTCATTATTGCTTTGAGAGCTTCTTTTTCGCGAAATCGGCTCTCTTCATTTTCTTAATAATGGAAAACTATATAAGAATTTTCTTATTTGAGTTTTATAACCCCAATGCATTCGTACAGAACTAAGAAAAAAAAAGAACATTTTCCTCGCCCACTTCCTCGACATTTAGAATTTCTGATTAAAAAAACGAGCTGAGCCCTCATCCTCTCTCTCAGTCGATTCATTTCCGTCTCACTGCCCTTTCGCGCCTGTCTCTCTCTGTTCAATTTCCTCTAAAATCCCCAACACAAACCCTAATTTCTCTCCCTCTCTCTACACTGCCACATATTACTCTCTTGATTTCTAGGGTTTAAGGAATATTAAAATCAACAATGAATCCACTTACTTTGGTGAAACGGATTCAGAAGATCAATTCGAGAGAAGCGGCGTTAGGGATCTCTGAAGCTGCTTCGTGGCATGCCAAGTACAAGGAGTCTGCTTATGTGTTCGTTGGTGGCATTCCATACGATCTCACTGAAGGAGATCTCCTCGCAATTTTTGCTCAGTAACTACTTCAACCCCATCTAATTAAATCTTTTTTTGGGTGAACTATGATCCCCCTAATTGTTCTTCATTTAGTTTGCTAGGGTAAGGTATCTCAATTACCAATGTGACCCAATTTGTGAAAGTAGAAATTGAGGGTTGCTCTGCATTAGTTCAACTGTTAAACCCAGTTTTTGTTCATAAGAGAAGGTTTAGTGAGTTTCAACAAAAACAGCATAGACAAACAACAAGATATTAATGACAAAAGTCACCCAATTCCACAATATCCTAGTTACTAGTAATGGACCCAGAATTTTAGTCAGGGGAGCGAAATGGCAGATAATTACTAGTTGATAATAGTAGTTATCATGAGCAGAGTCAAATTTTTTTCCTACCCTAGCTAATAATTAATAAAAAAAATTTCAACTATCAAAAGTACGTTACATATATCAAATTGAATTCAGTATAACCCAATTTAAAGCCAAAATAAGGTCACAGCATCGATAACCTTGGCAAAGGGAAACATGTAATAACTAAAATAGATAACTAAAAGCACAAAATAATTAAGATAAGTATGTAAAGCTATGACCCTCAAATTTTGTATGAGTTCGGTAATGGTATATATTTTCATTGAATTTTATAGTTATTATTTTATATTTTAATTTCATATATATTTTTAGTTGAAGGTTTTATACCACTTATATATATATAAAATGTTTGCAATTGCATATAAAATTGCATTGAGAATAAAAAAATTAAGGGCATGTTATAGTGACAAAAATAGTAATTGTTAAATAGCCATTAAGAAATCATACGCTCCAAGTGAACAAAAGTTTTTATTAAACTAAACAAATTTTTTTTGATGTTTGTGATTACTAATAAAATTGCATTAAAAATAAAAAAATTAGGGGCGAATAACAATGACAGAGAATAGTAATTGTCAATAGACATAAAAATGTATAGAGAATAATAATTGTCAATAGTCATAAAGAAATCTTACGCTCCAAGAGGATTGAACTTGGGTCGTTTAGTAAAAATAATCAACTGCACAAACAAAGACATGTAGAAATAATTGAATGAACAATTTTCATATTGTATTATACATTATATACTTGATATATATATAATTTTTTTTTTGTGAGGATATGTTTATACTAAAAATGTTTTCAAAGTTGGGGGGTGGGGGGGAAGGAGCTGCCCCCAAGTCCCTTAGTAGGTCTGTCACCGCCAGTTACTACTAAATTTCTCGAAGGGAAGATCCCCTTAAGAGCATCATGAGCTGAACTCCAATGCAACAAAATATCCTAGTTGGTGTGCTCCCTAAAATACCTTGCATAGAACAAATGAAGTCATACAATTTTTGATGAATCACATGCAAGAAACCCTGAAGCAATTCAACAAACGGCACCAAATGGAAGAGCACTGTTATAATGGAGAAAAAGAAAATGGACAAGCACCATCAGAATGGAGAAAAAATGATCTGTTGATTTTGAATCTTCCCATGTACACAACACATCTAACATCCTATAAAGGAATTGAATTTATAGAACATACCTGATCAAAATCCACACCTGTCATACCCAAGCCCTCCATTTTATGCACCCAGTTCTTTATGAACTCCCAAATAAAAGACCACACTTTATTTAGGGGAGGGCCAGCTATAGTGGAAATTTACGTGAGCTATGAACATAACAATATTTTCAAGATTGAATAAAAGATTACAAAACTAAAGGGTTGTAATTCTATTTATAAGATTTGTAGGGACTGTTACTAAGCAATCACAGATTCACAGATGATATCAAAGGGAATGAAAGGAAAATGGTGGTAGTTATTGTGGTTGCTGCTGCTCATGGTAAACATCCAGGGAAATGTCAGAAATAAGAGCTAAGGGCCATCAAAAAATGGGCAGTAATAGGATAAGTAGATGCATTGGCTTGCATTTCATATTCAAACCAAAATTTTGACAATGATGAGAATTTGCTTGTTCCCTCCCTGTCACTAGCTTACACTCAGAAAGGATCAAACCCATCCATAGGGCAAGTAGCGGTCATAATTCCTAACCCTAACTAAGTCTATCCAAAAGGTTTAAATCAGTTTTAGTCCCCTAAGTCTATCCAAAAGGCTTAAATCAGTTTTAGTCGTTTGATATGTTTTGGAGAGTGGGATAGCCCAACTAGTACCTACTGATGCCATAGCACGGAGTGTGGCCTCAGAGCCTGATTTGGAAATTGTTTTCTGCTTTTAACTGATATGTTCAGTATATGTTTGTTTGATTTCATATTTCTCTATCCTTTACATCCTTTACTTGCATTTTCTTATAATATTGCTGTAAACAATCAACTGGTTTTCAGGTACGGGGAGATCGTCGACGTGAATCTTGTTAGAGATAAAGCAACTGGTAAATCCAAAGGATTTTCTTTTGTTGCATATGAGGATCAGAGAAGTACAAATCTTGCTGTAGGTAAGTCACCACATTTGATTTTCGCATCATTGGGACTTCATTCCTTTGCCAATGACAAACAAAATAAAGTTCATGATTTTTCCTTTTTCAAGGCTCTAATGTAATTTTTTTTTTGTGATCTATGTTAGCAGATAACTTAAATGGAGCAAGTGTTCTTGGCAGGATCATAAGGGTTGATCATGTTACTAACTATAAAAAGAAAGAAGAGGAGGATGAAGAGGAAGCACAGAAGAAGAGGGAGGCACGTGGTGTATGCCGTGCTTTCCAGAGAGGTCAATGTAACCGTGGATCTGCTTGCAAATTTTCACATGATGAGCAAGTAAGATCCTATGCATAATGTCTATTTTGAATTTTTGTGATCTTAGGACCTTTTGTTCTCCGACATTTAACTTTTTTTTTTCTTCCCTATATCTTACTCTTCATTTTCATTGTCTTTTCATGGACTTTTCCTGTTTAAAATCAAACATAGCCTGAACTATTTTGTATTCCAGTTGCTATATATATATATATTGAGTTAATTTTGTGTGCAATAAAATTGTAGATAATGTAATGTAAGACTATATCTACTGGATTATTCAGTAATGTGTTTGGTATCTATCTAACTTTTACCTCTTTATATTTTTGTTTTTTGTTATTTTTTTGTTTTATTGTTAGAAGATAACCAGAGTTGCTCATCCAATTTATCTTTTTCTGTATCTGAACAAATACAAGAAATATGCTTGCTTTATGGTATCTTGTAAATTAATGGTCGCTGCATCCTCTGAATAATTCACTTTATAGTTTATATGTTTCTTTGGCTGCAGTCGCACATCAATAAGTGTTTTGCCTTTCTTTGTATGATACATGTACCTACTTTTATATTTGACCTACAGTTATCTAACAATGTACTTACTCATTTGCAGAGATGTGCGAATACCGGTTGGGGTGGCAAAGACAGTGAGCCGAATTGGGAACATGATAAGGCCAATATCCCACCAAAACCAATTCGAAAGGAAGACCGTGATTTGAGAAGGGATGAGAGGCCAATAAGGCACAATTCAGAACAACAGACAAACGGTGATCATGATAAAAGGGAAGAGAGAATCGGAAGACATGAGTTGGAAACAAATCCAAGAAAGAGTCGCGATAGGAGAGAAAGTGATGTGGAAACAAATCCAAGAAAGGATCATGATAGGAGAGGAAGCGAAGTGGAAACAAATCCAAGAAGGGATCATGATAGGAGAGGAGGTGATATGGAAACAAATCCTAGAAGGGATCATGATAGGAGAGTAAGGGAGGAGAGATCTAGAAGGCATGATTCAGAACGAAATGAAAAAGATTATTCTGACAGAAAGGGAGGGGAGAAACGATCAAGGTATGACAGAGATTCCTCTTCTCAGCATCACAGGGAGGAAGATGAAAGGCGTAACAGGAGATCACACAAGTTATGAGTCTTGCAATGGTGACAAAAAAAAGCTTGTATACGCTTCTCCCACAATCAGGACTTCAGGTACTTACTATTTTATCTTGGTCGGAGTTTTTTTTTTTTTTTTTTTTTTCTGATTTATAAACTGTTTTGACATGTTATCCGCAAGTTAGATTCTTTTGGAAAGTCACATACTGTAGAAGGGAAATACCCGATTTTGAAAAACAGTCAATGTTCTAAAAAGCGCTAGGCGGTGGGCGGGCGGCAAGCAGGGGCCTAGACGGTTTTAGGTTTTGTATTATAACTTTAATAATTTACAAAAGTTAAGCATAATACCTTATCAATTACATCCAATTTTAATACCAAGATACATATGCAAAATTTATAAAATGAAAAATTAACAATCATGAACAAAATTTATTAAAACTCAAATGACTGAAGTTGGTCATGATGGGTACTTTATACAAAGTTGAATTTGTGGACAAATATCCAAACTTACTCTTTTATTTTTCTTCAAAATGCATGAATGACCTCAATCATGTTTGATAAAATCTACATTACTAAAATTGGTACTGGCAGATACTTTGAGAATTCCATTAAGTAATCATCATTTGTTACATTCAGACATATACTGAATAAAAAATAATTAAATTCTTTCTTTCCAAAAAAGGAAAGAAAAATAAAATAAGAACACAATCAGCCTTATTCAAATTAGTCTCAACATCCTTTTTCGTCGGTCTGAGTACATTATCTCAATTCCTTGATCACATAAATTTTTCATGATGGTAATGTAGAGCCCCTATGGTGTATCTTATGAGGGAACTTTGGGAGAGGTCAGAGGACTCGGAATCGTTGGAAAGAGATTGATGGACAAGGAAATGCAGAGACTCTGGACTGAGCTCGGGGTCGCTGGAGCCTCTCTCTTCTTCTTCCCCTATTTTTCCTTCTTTTTTTTCTTTTCTTTTGTTTTGCAATTGCAAAACCTAGATCTCGATGGGGGTTGGTTATTTGGAACCAGAAAAAAAAACCCGCCCAGACTGGCTAAATTGCCCAGAACCTGCCTAGGCGCCTACCCGATTTTTCACCCTGCCCAGCCATTAATCTAGGAGTTTCTCTAACGCCTAGGCGGTCGTCTAGGCTGTTTTTTAGAACACTGAGAAAAGTTGCATAATTCAAATGCAGAAGACAATGTACAAAGGAAATTTACACAATAGTTATAACGTTTTTAAAGGTAACATGTTGACTATATCAATTGACATGTGAATCGTATTTTAGTTGGCGATGGTTGTTCTTTTGTTTAAATTTTTTTATTAATTCAGCGTGTCTTGAGAAACATTCAAATCACTAAATTTTCGATCTTTACGCATTTCACCTCTCCTGGAAAAGTTTTTCGTACCCTAGCTTGGTAGTTTCCAGTTCCAGGTTGACGGAGTTTGAATGAAAATCCAGCTACAGATGCTTTAAGCCTATTAATTTTATACGACAATTATATCCTTGCCTTGCTTTGGTCATGGATGAGTTGACAAGACATCTGCAAGAAGATGTACCTTGGTGCATGTTATTTGCAGATGATATTGTCTTAATGGATGAGACTAGTGCAGGTTTAGGTCAGAAATTAGTTAAGTGGCAGGAGGCTTTAGAGAGTAAAGGTTTTAGAATTAGCCGTTCGAAGACGGAGCATCTAGTGTGCAACTTTGGGTGTGAACCAAGAGGGAGAAGTAATGCAATTGAGATCGAAGGTGTCGAGGTCCCGGAGTGTGAGGCTTTTCGATATCTAGGGTCTATAATTCAAAAGAATGGGGCTATTGGAGCAGATGTAGACCACAGGGTTAAAGCTGGTTGGTTGAAATGGCGAATGGCGTCAGGAGTATTGTGTGATAGAAGGATGCCTGCAAGGCTAAAAGGGAAATGCTATAAGACAATTATTCGACCAGCCATGCTATACGGTTCAGAATGTTGGGCTACTACGGGACAACATACGCATAGGATGACAGTAGCAGAAATGCGTATGTTAAGGTGGATGTGTGGTAAAACTCGTAAGGATAAAATTAGAAATGAAAGAATTAGGAGATACTTAGGTGTAGCGCCCATAGAGGAAAAAATTAGAGAAAGACGTTTAACTTCGTTTGGTCATGTGCGAAGGAGACCAAGCACGGCGCCAATTAAAAAATGTTTAGATTGGCAAGTTAATGGAGGGTGTAGACGGAGGGGACGACCGTTGAAAACTTGGATGAAGACGGTGAATGAAGATATCATTGAGCTTGGATTAGGTGAGGAAATGTGGGAAGATCGCATTGCTTGGAGAACCAAAATTCATGTAGCCGACCCCGAAAATCTCGGGAATGGGCTTTGATGATGATGATGATGAATTATATCCTTGCCTTACAATGATTGGAAGTTATCCTGATTTTTACGCAAGAACTAAAAAAATTACTTTTCTAAAGCAATCTCAAGTCCTCTAATCATTGTCAATGAAAAAAAACGATAAAAGACACGTGGCGACGAAAAGTGGTTTAAAATATGAAACTAAAATTGTAATTTTTTTTCCCTCTCCTTTTAGCTTTTATGATTCCATGATTCATTTTTATATAGAAATTCAACCCTTATCGCATAACGTGATTCAACATGATGGAATACCTTTATTTCCACTTGATGGAATAACCTACCCTCCAATTGTTAAAATTTAGGTTTTACCCCCATCTTCGTCCTTTTAGAATCATCATACACCTACCTCAAGTTTAAAATTTCTGTGAAGAATCGTCATACACCCATCTTCGTCCTTTTATAATTTCTGCGAAGAATCGTCATACACTTGCCTCAAGTTTATTAATCTTTGACTGTTTACTAAGTTATTAATGCAGCGAAAAATCACCGATTAATCGGTGATTAATCACAATTCGGGGTTTGATCGAACCAAACTGGGTGAAATCGATTGGAGTTTAGTGGTCACCGATTAATCGGCGAAAAATTGGCAAGTCACCGATTAATCAGCCCAATTGACTTGCCGATTTGTCGCTATGTTGAGAAGACGGGTTGTTTGTAGTGATATAAATGTTGCAACCTACAAAATTAAATTCATTTGATTAATTAGTAAAGTAATATATGACTGATTAATTAGTAAAGTTATATAATTACAAATTTACACCATTTTGATTAATTATTTATTTTTGTAATCTATGACTATGATTAAATTTTAAAAATATATGCTTTGAAAAAATTGACCGATTAAATTCGATTAATTTCGCTTAATCGTAATTAGGTTCTTGACTGCGCTGCGAGTCTGCGACTACTTTCCGATTTAACTGCATCTGTTTATAGAAGTAACTTTGCTTCACTTTTTCCTTCCGCCTCGCCCCAAAAGAAGTCTGTCATTATGGTCTTTAGTTGATGCATAAGCCGTTGCGCTAACGCGCATACGTTTTTTTGGTTCCATAACAAAAATGAAAGAGAGTCGAACCGAGCCGAAAAACCATCTCTTTATGGATAGCGAGAATCATCATCCTAGCCTATGGCTCCTTCACCGTCTTCTCTACTAAGGCTGGAAGCCGCTTTCGATGACGAGGCCGAGAATTTGATATTACGCAATCGTTACTTCTTTATCAGCCAACTCCCCTGCCCTGTTTCCATCTTTCAGAGTTTACCACAAAAAAGAATACTAAGACTAAAGGGAGTACTTTATCCCAAAAACAACTGTTTATAAAAACGAGAAAAACGAAACTGGTGAGCTTGATTGATTATGTAACTGATGGTGCTAATAGCTTGCGATGGGAAGACCCATTCACCATTGACGAGAACTGAACTGACCTTTGCATCCTTGTGTAGAACTGAGTTGTATGTGAGGTTTTTGGAAATTTTTCAATAAGAATCCCGGCTGGATGCCAGTTCCCTTTCCCATGGGCAGCATAGCGAGTAAGGTAGTTTAAGATGATGATGGAATTGCCTACGGTAACATCTTAAGCTTCTTAACATGGTCTTTTCGGATGATCAGCCACACTGGGACTGAGACACGGCCCGGACTCCCACGGGGGGCAGCAGTGGGGAATCTTGGACAATGGGCGAAAGCCCGATCCAGCAATATCAAGGTGAACCAGGTTCTGTTCTGAGCTAGAAAGCCACTCTTAATTTTCGTATGATTAGATTGGGCCATAGCTAGGTGAACCAGATTGATTGAAAACAACGTCCGACTTGCATGTGTTAAGCATATAGCCAATAGGTCGGCTGTTTCACTCTCAGCGAGTCGGGATACATTTGCGGTCATTACATCAGGAACGGTTTGTTTCGGGAACTTCTTCCGTAGAGATCTACGATTCTCTATCTTTGCTTTGCTTAGTAGGAATAGCGTTTCACGCAGCTGCGCAGTTGAGTTGCTCCCCAAGACTTTATGCCAAGACCCACTTGCTAAAATCAAATCTCAAGACCTTTAATCCTCTCCTTGTGACAACCCACCTTCCCCAAACCTTTGTTAATCATTAATGCTAATACGATACTCAATGTTGCCACCACTGTTGTTGTAGCAAGCTAGCAGCCACTACCAACAGTACCTAAAAAAATCCTAAATTTTAGAGATTTGTTCGTCACTTAGGAAGGAAGCACAGACACGAGATGTTAGGGGTGGGCATCCCAACTCGCGATCCCAATCCCATCTCGGTCTTGTCCCGTCACGTCCCGATTTTTTTCGGGTCATTTTAGGATTGATCAAACCCATCTCGATCTCGTCCTGTCCTGATCTAGACTCGAATGTGATCGGGATGAAGATTTTCAATCCCGTCCATATTTTCTTGAATTTATTTATGTAATATTCATTATTATTAATTTTAATCAAACAACTTTTCAAAAGAAAAATTTAGGATGTGTTGAAATTAAATCAAACTTGAGTTTCATTATGTGTAGTCACCACGAAAATGTATGCGCGTTAGCACAAGGGCTTTCGCGGTAGTACGCTTATCCGTTGCTTGTTCGTCTTGACAAAAAGAAAAAAAGTCCCTTCTGCAAAAGCTACTGCAAGAGTCAATTTAGGATGTGTTGAAATTAAATCAAAATATCTACCTTTGAAAATTTACTTACTTGATTCGGTACTCTTTGTTTAGGTATAAATTTTAATTTGGACATTTTAGGTCAAGATTTATGTTTTTTTTTTCACATTTTAGATTGGTTATAAGGTATATGAAAATTATTCTTGTAGAAAATAAGGTATATGATGGTTTGGGTTAGTTTTGCACTATGAACTATGTAGTTGGAGAACATTGCTCCTAATTGTATTTTGTATGAATGATATTTCAACTCTTGCGAAAATATACAAGACGGGATCTATGGAGGGGCTCCTTTCATCTCCTATCAGTCATTTGACAAAATTGATTCCATTGTAAGATAACCCTCCACAAATTTTATGACATTTTATATTTTTATAATGAAAGTTATATGGACATAAATTTGACATTATTGGTATGTGAGCAATGTGAGATGAAATTCTTTTGTTATTTTTCCTTGGATGACTATTTAGTACATGCTCATCCCATCCTGTCCCAAATTCATTTGGGATGGGACGAGGTCGTGATGAGGTCTATCCCGTCCTCATCCTGAACGAATGGGATGTGATAGGGATGAGGTCCATATCGTCTCGTACCCACCCCTACGAGACGTGGACACAACATGATATAGGCAAGTCAACTCGGGATTGTATCGTTTATTGTAGGATAGGGTGTAAAAATACATAATAGATATAAAAATATATAATATATATTTATGAATTAAAAATAAATAAGACATTCAAATGAGGAGGTCTAAGAAAACACTTATGTTTATATTATTCATGTAATATACAGGTGACCCATTCACATGTCAATTATACAAGCTTGATACTTCCCTACATCGTCATTGTAGCGGTGTCTCAGTGTATTGTAACATACATATCAATGTGGATTGTAACATTTTTTTTTTTTTTTTTTTTTGAAAGGCAAGCGTGCCGCCGGTGGGTATAGAACCCAAGACGTGGGGGTTAAACCACCACAGTCTTAACCATTCAACCAGGCTACCATTGGCTGTGGATTGTAACATACATATCAATGTGGCTTAGATATGGTACATATCAAGTATCATAAGATGCATAATCTTCTCATACCCAAACACTTCATACTTAAATCATCAACTTTATAGACATTTATTAAATAATTAAACTATTTATTTAATATTTGTAAGAATATATGAGTACATTGCACATGCTAATCTATAACTAAAGAAAATGACTAATAATATAACTAAAATTGAGATTCACTGTAGCATGAATTAGTCTGTCCGTCATCTTTTGAATTCTGAAAATAACCTCGCTCATATTACAAAATTCTCGTCATGTCCGATACAAATCAAACAAAAAACATGTCATGAGTATTCATGTACTTTCTGATCCAAATTTTGAGTTTAGTTGAACATAATTTCACATTGCCCCTCTACTTTTAACAATAATAAAAGTTCTTTTAAAGCACATTGACTTTTAAGTCAATATTCACAATAGAATAGGGATATCACTGAAACATCAATAAGGCTGTTTTTGTTGACTTTTAATCAAATAAGGTGGTTTCCGCAAATTTCCTTAGCTAAATTTTTTAATTACCATCATGTCCCTTACAAAGTTAGTGGTTTTTATTTGACAAGGCCATTGTCTTTTTAATTGATTTTTATGGTCCGACCTACATTTAATTTCCTCTTAAATTATATACAATTGCCATAATGTCATTAAACAATTCATCTCCCCTCTATTTTATCTTTTTCGGCACTCCCCAAGGACTAGGGTGGCTGCCGAAGGCATGACACAGTACTCGTGGGTACACGTTACGTGGAAAGGCGATCGTTCCAACGACACGGCTATAAACTAGTGACTAATAAAAAATAAAT
The DNA here is from genome assembly GCA_963556465.1 of Berberis vulgaris. NCBI lineage: Eukaryota > Viridiplantae > Streptophyta > Magnoliopsida > Ranunculales > Berberidaceae > Berberis > Berberis vulgaris. Next base: position 103,124,096 of record OY747124.1, on the reverse strand, counting down.
TTTATAGCTGAAAAAACAAGTAATAATGGTCCTTATGCCATGTGAAGGTGGTCTTTTTTGTATATGTGCGTTGTGTGGTGGTGTTTGAAGCTAAAATAGCATGGCAAAAATGAAACCAGTTAACAGTTTCTTACTTACTCTAATTAAATATGAAGTTATGTTTAAAAAAATAAAAGAAATATTTTCTTAAGTAACACAGGGTTCACAACCTAACAACTTCAAATATAAATTCATCTCTTGATTAAACAGGTGTAGTAGTTTATGTCATCATGTTTAACATGTCATGGCCTTGCTAGTAAGCTAACTATGTATTTCACTCCTTTGTAATTGTCATGTCATTATTATATACTAAATAGCACAACAAGCTGAGGTAGACAGTTCTGGATTTTTTAGTTAATACTTCGAAGTTTGGGTTGGCTAAAACAATTTCGCTGTTTAGAATTTTAATTTTGGATACGTATTGTTTAACTTAATATGCTTAATATCATGGTAGAATGAAGGTAATGATAATTTTTCTTCCTTTTATGTCAGAATTCTGACTGATTTTTTTTTTTATCTTGTTCCAGCTTCTGTACAATGGCAAAAGATTTGATTTCAGTATTTCACTGCAACAATCTCCATGTGAAACATAGTTTGTGCGATATGGTCCTCATAATGGGTAAAGCTTTGAGAATATGTTGATCATCTTGTATTGGTCCTCATAAGGGTAAAGCTTGTTGACAACATTATCTCTGCCTTTCTTGTAACTTTTGTTATTCACAGTTGTCAGGTTGTGACAAGATAGGCTAAACTTCTTTGATCATATAACGAGCTGTTCTACACAGCGAGGAAGCGGGCGAGGAAATCAGCGAGGGAGGGAGAGAGGGGACCGCCCATCTCCCTCGGGATGTGCGCCGTCATTTTTCATGCGCGCATCCTGAGGTTGATGGCGGTCCCCTCTCTCCCTCCCTCGCTGATTTCCTTGCCCACTTCCTCGACATTTAGAATTTCTCTATTTTCAGTCCTGATTTGAGAATTGTTTAAACAATCATTTAGGCTATACTACATAACAGAAAAGGTTTGTTTGGTAACTGCTATAAAGATTGATTTGATTATATCTTTGAGAAAACATTGCTGTGTGTATCGTTTTGAAAGTAATAACTGAAAAATACCAATTAAAGTAGTGATATTGATATTTGGTACTGATAAATAGATTTTCAGTACCTTGATGACTGCAAAATTTTAAGTTTGGTCAATAGTTATTAATCTCTAATATGATTCATGATTGATTCAACAGTTATATTATGATTGCAAAGGCACTGTTGTAAAATTCTTTGAAAAGAATCTATTTAACCGTTCTTACTAACTTTAATTTGTTGTAATCCCACATTTTTATGCAATGGTGAGCACTGGGTTAGTAGCTTTGAGATGTCTCAATCCAGCATTTGAGGAGCTCAAGAAGCAACTTGGTTAAACTATCCACAAGTAAATTTTCCTAGATCTCTGGCTGATCGGGTTTGTTACTATTCTAATCTAGGTCCAAAGGAACCCTTCACCGTTGGCCTCACCAGAGTAACTTTCATTTCCAAGTCCAATTCTGCGTTTCTTGGGTGTGAACCAACAAGCATCCGTTGGCTTCACCAGAGGAACTCTCATTTCCCGAGTCCAATTCTGTGCTTCTTGGGTGTGAACCAACAAGGATCCGCTTATCAAGAGGAGTTGCTGCAGTCATAATTTCTTCTCCTTAGTGTTTGTTACGACTCTGACTCATAACTGGGAGGCATGGAAAAACACAACCCAAATTTAGGGCGTTTTATGGACCTGACCTTTTTGATGTAGCTAGACTTACTGACTCAAATCAACTTGGGGTTTGAGGTTGAACAACGAGATAACATAGATCGAGTCTGTTGGGATGTAAGTATTGTGAAAATCAATCATAAATGTTTTATTTTGTAAATATTGGAATATAACTGCATTTTATCCTAGTTGACAAAATCACAGGGCCCGGTAGTCGGTTGTGGCGTGCCGATGGTTTTCAAGAGTTCAATATCTATACAAGACCTTGCATCACAGGATCAGCATTTTGAAAACGACTCTGAGACCACACAAAAAGATTTTCCCTGCCATTCAAGCATCACCACAGAACGACCAAGAATATGCCATGTCAATCCCACCAATAAGCTTCAAACGCAGATAAGGCAAGAGCCAAGAGATAAGGCCGAGACAATCTCAACCCTTAAACGGATACTCCCTTCGAATCCGACGGCTACAACCCATCACCCTGGATAAACCGTAAAGCCTTTATTATATATCACACTACCAGTTCAAGCTCAAGCACTCACACATTCAGCCACCTCTCTCTCTGCCACAACACATCCTTACTCAGCTCACAACAATGGCCACCACTGCGGCTACTGCCTCCGCATTCTTGGGCACCAGACTGCAAGACGCGGTAGTCAGCTCAAACCCGGGCAAATTCTATGCCCGGTTTGGTTTCGGAGCCAAGAAGTCCCCACCAAAGAAGGCATTCAAGCCCACCAACGACCGCCCTCTTTGGTTCCCCGGTGCAAAGGTTCCTGAGTATCTTGACGGGAGCTTGGTGGGCGACTACGGGTTTGACCCATTTGGCCTGGGGAAGCCAGTGGAGTACTTGCAGTTTGATATTGATTCTTTGGACCAGAACTTAGCCAAAAACTTGGCTGGTGATGTTATCGGGACTAGGTTCGAGAGCTCTGATGTGACCGCAACCACATTGCAGCCATACAGTGAGGTGTTTGGCCTGCAGAGGTTTAGAGAATGTGAGCTGATACATGGAAGGTGGGCTATGTTGGCCACACTCGGTGCTCTCACCGTTGAGTCTCTCACTGGAATCACCTGGCAAGATGCAGGAAAGGTACGTTAAATTTGTAATTACCAAGAATATGACAATCACACTCTTTACAAAATTTCCATGTTCATAGGATTCCGTTCAATTAGCTTAAACATAGGATTTCATGCAACCAAACACACTAAGAGCAGAGGGGATGAGACTTCATTAAAAAGTGTGGATCATCATGATGATTATTTTTTGTGTGAGAATTATAAATTAGTTTCTGTTATTTTATTTTTTTCAGGTTGAGCTGGTTGAAGGATCTTCATACCTCGGCCAACCTCTTCCTTTCTCAATCACCTCATTGATCATTATCGAAGTGCTAGTCATCGGATACATAGAATTCCAACGTAACGCAGAGCTCGACCCAGAGAAGAGGCTGTACCCAGGTGGGAAATTCTTTGACCCATTGGGTTTGGCTGCTGACCCGGAGAAGAAGGCCACCCTTCAGCTGGCAGAGATCAAGCATGCCAGGCTTGCCATGGTTGCTTTCTTGGGCTTTGCTGTCCAAGCTGCTGCCACTGGGAAAGGCCCACTCAACAACTGGGCTACCCACTTGAGTGACCCACTTCACACAACCATCTTTGACACTTTTTCTTCTTCTTAAGCTTCTCTGTTTCTTCCTTCTATCCATGTTTGGTTTTACTGAGTCTGATTTGCTATCTCTATATATCTTTCGTGTCTTGTAAAAATACAACATTTGACACTCCTAGGCTTTTATGTTCATGTCAATATGTATTATTCAGTATTCTAAAAAGCGCTAGGCAGTGGGCGGACGGCGAGCAGGTGCCTAGGCGGTCTTAGGTTTTGTATTATAACTTTAATAATTTACAAAAGTTAAGTATAATACCTTATCAATTACATCCAATTTAATGCCAAGATACATATGCAAAATTTAAAAACATGAAAAATTAACAATCATGAACAAAATTTATTAAAACTCAAATGACTGAAGTTGGTCACGATGAGTGCTTTATACAAAGGACAAATATCCAAACTTACTCTTTTATTTTTTCTTCAAATTGCATGAATACCCTTGGTCATGTTTGATAAAATCTACATTACTAAAATTGGTACCGACGGATCATTTGAGAATTCCATTAAGTAATCATCATTTGCTACATTTAGACATGTACTGAATAAAAAATAATTAAATTGTTTATTTCCAAAAAAGAGGGAAAAAAATAAAATAATAACACAATCAACCTTATTAAAAAAAAAAAAACTCGCCCAGACCCCACCTAGGCCGCCTAGACTCGTCTAGACCCACCTAGACTGTCCAGAACCCGCCCAGCCATTAATTTGAGCGTTTTTCTAACACCTAGGCGGCTGCCTAAGCCAATTTTTAGAACACTGATATTATGTAGTAGTTCTATGCCAATGTTACTTATGGGAGTAGAAAATTTGCATGGATTTAATAACTTGATAAATATATAAGAAAAGAAATTCATAATATCATTGTAGGAACTTCAGGCTTTTACAAATTAGTTGCATTATCAATAGTTTTGATCGCTTTAGTATTTGTTGATGCGTACAAATCTCGTCTCTTGTAAATCCGACTAATAAAACAAATGTTAGATTGTCAAATACCATCTATTTGGTGGTCGAAGATACTCCGATTCTTAAGTCAGTAACCTAGTTATAGATGAAGACTAATTTGGACAGAATTCAGTTAAAATTGCATACCTTTGTCAAATGTTCTCTTTACCTTATATAATGGTCGTTATTAATTCTCCGCGTGACTTAAACATGCGAAGCTCAACGAGGGGAGATGTTCTCTGTAACAGTCTTCTCCTTTATGAAGATACGTCCTTGGGGGAGTAACTCCCTCCACGACTCTTTTTCTGTGTAACGTTCCTCCTCTTTAAGGGAGAGCTTCGTTGGGCTAGGATTTGGGCAGTTGATTGTGATTTGTTCTGACAGACCCTTTTTAGGCTTTAATGACTGGATCCGTCCTTTTTAGGCTTTGTGGGTAGGCCCGAACTTAAAATACCCGATCTTCGTAATAAGCGATTTTTGCCTCGTATATGGTACGATAGTCTTATTTGATGTATCATCATTTGCGAATGGTACCTCTGAAACCATACGGAAAGCCTGGAATGGGTGCGGTCTTTCAGCAACTGACATGTTAACCTCCCCATTATTTGCACCCTTAGACCATGTTGTTTAGCTACATTGAGCACCCATTTGTTTATCCTAAAGAAGAATGTTCTGTGTATATCATTGGTTGAGTCTGCTCCTATCTTGAGGCTCCTTTATGCTAAAAATGCGAGGAGATATGGTAAAGAAACAATCAATATTCATCGAAATCTCGAGTAAGTGTTAGCTTTGTCTATGACTGTTAATCCAAAACCTAAAGGTTAATTGAGAAAATTGCCAAATGTTACTTGAGAAGCCCCAAATCCACAATATATGATGTAGGCTCTAGTGGCAGGCAGGAAGCCAGGGCAATGAGCGCAAATTCTTTAACACTTGGCCTAATTAATGACTTTCTCTTCGCTTTGTTGCTTATCATCTTAATCAATATATTTGTTTGTGTTTTGTTGATTAAAAATATTACATGATTAAATTTTTTTTTCTTTCTAGAATTCCTTTTTTTAAAAAAATTCACATAAAAGTTTTGCAAATTATGCTCTGGTCGTGTATCACACTTTGAAGGAATATATAAAAATTCACATAAAAGTCTATGATTTTTATTAAAATAAAAAAAGGAACAGTAAAAAGTTGTGCCTAAAAAATTTACTCCTTAGCAATATATAAGAGACTTTAAGATTGAGCTTACACACGAGTGTGTATATTTTGCGTTTGTCTTTTATTAACCTGTGTTCCCAGTCATGCAACATAGTTATTTGATTAACATGTGTATATTTGAAATCAGGGTGATTTGGCGTTAGAAAATGATGAAATTTCCAAAGTATTTATGTGTATCTTTAGATTGTAAAAAAAACTCTTATGATGATGACACATTATCCTGGTTGCAGAACCTTATTACAAAACTTGATTTCCTAGCTAACAATATTGTTAAACAACAATATTTGAAGGGTGTTTTAAAATGGAAAATAGTAGTTCAACAAACCAAAGGTATATATATATATATATATATATATATATATATATATATATTTTTTTTTTTTTTTTTTGAACCAAATTGCATAGATACTAAATTAAAGAAACCATATAATCTGGTACAACCTTTGCCTGATTATGGGATTGGAATAGCGAAAAGATGAATATAAAAATGTCTTCAAATTGAAACACAAAATCGAACAAGTGCGAGGTGATCTCTCTTATACCCTCAAAGAGGCGTGTAACATCTAGAACAGTATACATGAAAGTATGTCTCCTCCCATGCAAGAGTTTGAGCTTATTCAATAGATTTCAGTGCGGCATAAAACTCTACTTCAAAACAGAGATTATGGATCGGCATAAAACTCTACTATAAAATTCTACTATAAGTTTTATAATGCGGCATAAAACTCTACTATAGGTTTTGATTCTTTTATTTATATTTTCAATTTTTCTTTTTCTATTTTAGTTTTCTCCAATATCTCATTAAACTTTTAAAATTAATTATATTAATTTGTGGCATTAGTTGTTTTTGTAGTAATTGATCTTGTGTGAGCTTGTTAGCATTTAGTTTTATACTAACAAATCACTCTAAAAGAATGAAAATGTGTCTCTCATGAAAAAGTGTGAATAATAGATTCATTAAAAACTAATGCTTTGCGCACCATTTTTTTTAATCAAAGGAAAACATGAAATGCTTATCATATACCTTTACCTTTACTAGTTGATAGGCTAGTAGATTATAGTTTCTATTAACATAAATTATAGACCAATCATCATACCGAAGCAACATAGGGAATACTTTATCGACAAGAATATTTGATCTCAACTAATAACGAGCCTTGACAAGCATTAACAAGGTCAACAATATTTAGTACACCATTAGAAACCCTAAAGCTTTACAATGACCAACACAAATGAAAATGAAATAGTGTCAATTGGTATTTTCATATATCAAAACCAACAATCGCAATCATCACTAATGTTTCATCTTAAGTGATGCAAAGTTTAGTCTTCTGCAAGCCAATCAAAGGATGATATGTGTTAAGGCTAGGACCAAACATATATAACTTGGCCGTGGAAATCTTCAATGTGTTATGAATGTTATTAAGTGTGTATGCCAACATTAGAGAGTGGGATGTACATAGTACTGTATTAGGGTTTTGCTTGTGCTGCCTACATAAAGGCATCATCCCTGCCACCTATAGAAAATAAATGAATAAGAGAATACATATTCTTCCTCTACATTGTTCTCTCTTTCTATATTGTTTTCTCTAGTAATGTTACTACCGGAGCTAATGGATGGCACTACACCAACTTAGCCTCCCACTGTATTGTAGTATTGGACCGAGTAGTGAATATTATACTTGCATATTAGAGAGATTGATACATTACATGAAAAAAAAAAAAAAAAAAAAAAAAGAGTTGCTACGTGACTAAACTATTTTTCATCTTTATTTTACATATTTGAATTTTAAAAGTTGCTTAGTGTAACCAATCATGTTTTAAAATTGATATATTCACCTAGATTATTTTTTGATTTAATGTTCATATGTGTGGGTGTAGCTAGTCCATGTTGATAAACATCGTTACGCACTTTATTTAGATGTCATTACACTAATACTTACAGAAAGTGCAGTGGTAACTCTAAAGTACCACTCACATACAGGGGTGGATCTACTAAGGGGGGGGGGGGGGGGGGGGGGGGGGGGGGGGCAGCTGCCTCTCCCTAAACTTTCAAAATATTTTTAGTGTATACTTAGTGATGCAGTCGATTTTCGCTCACTGCTTGACCTATTGACCTGCATAAAGAACGAACGTGAGCCATGGACCACAATTGTGGTGGCCGATGGAACTCCGATGCTAAAGTCAGACATGGATTTGAGGAAGGCTTAATATGGTAAACATGGAATTTGTAGCGTACCTTAGCTTACAACCTCATGTCTTATTTATAGTACTGGAGTCCTAATTCGACCGGGCTATCGATGGTGTAGTTTAGGGAATGAGATCTTCATGGAGATCATTATTTAATTAGGAGTTGTGTTGTGGAGGGAAGTTTCCATATTAGTTGTGCTCCTAGATACGCAGGAGATAGTTCTCAATTTGAGTGTTGTCCATAAACGGAAATTTTCATGTATGATGTATACTCTGGTATTTGCTTCATAGTTGAAAACAAAGTATTGCTGGCTTGCCTGTCCGAAGCTGATCCCCGAGATACTTGCCGTAATAGGTCTTACGGGTATTGGGGATGGTTGTGAGACGTGTGGGCTTAGCATGCTGTAGTAATTTGGGCTCGTCTGGCGGACTGCATTGTGCGGGCTTGAAATCGCTTGGGTCGGATCAGTGTTGGGCTGACGCTTAGGCGTGTTATTCCTTGACATCATCATGACACGTTTACAGTGTAGGAAATAGGATGTTTCAATGTATTATCAGCTGCTCCCCCCGAATTAGTGAGCCATCGTATCGATTCACTAAGTCACTTCTCGAAAAGATACGCTGCTTATGATGATTGAGTCTGAACTGTTACTTGAGTGGCGCGCTTCCTTAATTAAGCGTGCGTCAGTTTAGTGGAGAAAAAATGAGAAATCAATCCTTATTTAGATCTCCCTTTTTGCAGAGGTTGACTATTCAATTTCTTCGTTTTTAGAGACTCCATTCTGTTCAGCTTTTGATTAAATGTTTATTCACCTTTTCCATGGCTCGCCAAAATCATCTTGACGATGAGTTTCTTGCTAAGGGCCTCTAGTTATTCGAAGATAGGTCGGCTTTCGAATCGATCCTTGCTGAGATTCAGAAGACATATGGGGTCCCTTGAGAACTGCCACTCTACACTTTGAATGATGATTAGATGCCAAAGTTTCCTCCGGAAGGATTCGCCTGATTGCACCGCGAAATATTCAAACTGGTATCTGTTTTCCCGTGCTTGACGAGATCTGGGGCTTTCTAGAATTCCTTGGAATCCCTCCTGCCCAATTGGTACCAAATGGGTACAAGATTATTCTTCTTATATTGATTAGGGTGAATGATGCTGGTGTCCACGTGACTCCGAGGGTGATTCAGTTGCTAACTTCCCCTTGGCTAAACAATCACGCCATGTGTAAGATGATGTCGTCGGCTTGCTTCGGAAAACTGTTGGGTGATTTTAAATTCTAGTAGAAATTCTGCTTCTTTTTCTCCCTTCGGATTCCACTGAGCCGGCTCGCAACAAAGGGTCGACTGCTGGCGACAAAGGGAAGGTTGTAGATGAGGGCCCAAGTGCGGTGGAGACTACAAAGGGCGGTGCTGGCGTAATTTCGCATCTGTGAGAGCTTCATCCGGACGTGCAAATGAGTTTGTTTGTTCCGGATATAGTGAAAATGAACAACCAGGCCTGGCATCAGGAGGTTGACATTGATTATGCTACGAGGAAGCATATAAACAGACGTTATAGCTGGTTGGCAAACTATGCTATGAAGCCCGAGGAGGATGCGCTGGAGGAGCGCACAGATAAGGGGTTGAAACACCTTATGCTGGGGATATCCGAATTGATTCAGATGGTCGTCGCTGGGATGGAAGTTGAGGCGGCTTGTGAGATGGTATGCACCATGGAGCGTGTCTTCTCAATTATGCAGAAGTCTTATTCTGATGCATTTTTTAGATTGAATCACTGAGAAAGCGGATTGAGGAGAGGAGGCTGGAACAGTTAGTCGTTGATGATGAGACTCAGAGGGTTCGTTTGGAAGCCCTTGAGTCTGATTTAGCAGAGGCGGTGTCCGCAAGAGACAAATCTAGAAAAGAGTTGAACCGGGTTCGTCTTGATCTAGAAGTTGCGCATGAAGCTGCGGCTAAGATGAAATCTGAATTGCAGTCTCTTGTTGACGAAAATACCATGAAGGAATCCAAGTGGGTTGTTCAGAGACAACAGTTAGAGGCCGACGTGGAATTCAACGCTTTGGAAACAAGGAAAGCTGGGGACAAACTTCTCCAGGAGCAACATGAACGTAGCGCAGTTAAAAGTAGCCTGATCACTGAACAATCTCAGGTTGATGCACTAACAAGCAAGCTGGAACCGCTGGAATGTGAACTTGCTGAAGTAAAGGCGCGCGAGGAAGAACTTCTCAAGGCGCAAGGCACATGTGAATTCCATAGGGTCGTGCATGGGAGGTTAAAACTGTTGACGCTGATGAAGGAAGAACATCCGAAATGGGACCTTGCTTATTACAAGAATGTGTCCTATTCAGACTTTGAAGTGGTCTCTAAGTTGTCAGAGGAAGAGGGCGATCCAGATCATGACGCTCAAGCCGAGGCACACGTGGATGCAACTCCTACTTCTTCTCCTGTTAGGCTTAGTTCCCCTGTAATTGTACCTCATCCTGATGAGGAGTAAATTTTGTACATCTGTACCTTAGTTTCAATACAAATTTCGTACATCATGATGAGGAAAAGCATCCCCATGTTTTTTTTAATATGTTTTGTACCCGTGTTCTGTTCGGTCTCCCTGTTGCACTTTCCATTTTGCTTTGTCATTTTATTTTGACGTAGGTTCGATTGGGTTAGTAGGGAGCCGAGTGGTCTATCTGCTATTGAGAGTTTGACCGCTTATGTTGCAAATAATTCTGACCTATTCTTCCGTGAGGTTTCAAAGTTGTTATCGTGTGGTTACATCCAACAGTGGACATTCAGTGGATGGCTTGGCAGCGGGTTACACTACCCAGACTGTAGCTTCTCCTTTAGGTGAGCCGTTGGAGACTCAAGTTATGTATTTGACTTTCGATTTTGGTTGTTGGCATGAGTAAACTATCACAGCTGAGCACATGCGTTGTAGTTGAACAAGAATGCTTGGCCCGAGTCAGGTTTCATAAGCTTGGGCTGGTACCTCGTACATCATTCGTCCGTGCTTTAGCAGGTTGATTTTTTAGTCGGCTCAAGTGGCCATTGCTGATAACAGAATGTCAGCCTATGTGGGCGTAAAGACGCTGCTTGAGTTGTAATCGGATTCGGCGACCGCTGTCCTGAGAAAGAGCAGTGGTCATGTGGCGAGCCGTTGACATCATTTGGGGCTGATTGAGTTCCCACCCTCCAAACCATCTACATTCAGGTGCAGCGAGCTACAGGTTTGAGATGAGAGAATTTGGCGATCATGGTTTGTAGAAGAGCAGTGATCCCATGGGGAGCTGTCGACATCAGTCGGATCTGACTAGGCTCCGACCTTCCAAACCGTCTACACCCACGCGGAGCAGGCTACAAGTTTGGGATCTGACTAGGCTCCCAACTTCCAAATCATCTACACCCGTGCGCATCGAGCTTCAAATTTGGGAGCTTTCGGTGACCATGGTCTGTAAAAGAGCAGTAGTCCCATGGCAAGTCGTCGTCATCAGTCGAGATTGACTAGGCTCCCACCTTCCAAACCATCTACACACATGCAGAGCGGGCTACAGGTCTGGGCGTTGACCAGAAACCATCGTTGTCAGTCGTCACTGACTAGGCTTACATGATCGAGTTTGACGATCGTCATCCACACGCTGATTAGACTCCCGCTTCATAAACCATCAACATTTGCACGCGACGAACTAGGCGTCGGGGTGAACCAGAAGCCGTCATCATTAGTTGAAACTGACTAAGCTTGCCTGGCTAGGTCGGGGCTTTACCTATTAAAGGCGTGCGAGCTTACTTCCATAGACGAATTGCATTGTGCGGATTAGTTTTCACTAATTTCAAGAAAAAAGAGGTTCTTAAATCAGCTGGTGATATGTAGGTATGCTTCGTGTGTCAAAAGTGACTAGGGCCTCTACTGTTTGCATCAGCACACGTGGTAGAGTGGCGCTCTGATATTAGGCCGAGCCGATGGGTTCATATAAGAATTGGGTCCTGTCGTAGGATCGTGGTGCCACATGTACATTGTAGATTGCAGGGTGACACGCGTATGACATAGATCGCGAATGGTAAAGTATCAGTTACTCCCCCCCCCCCCCCCCCAATTAATGAGGTTGTGTGCAACATCATTAATTGATTGAACAGGGTCTTGTGCAGTTTCCTTGGGAACTGTCACCTTCTCGTTTCCTATACGGTATTTAATGTTGATATTTAATCTAGACGTGCCTATTTGGTGAACCACTACATCTATATAATGATATTTCTTCATTGTTGTAGGCATTATTTCTACAAAGTGTATTTCTTCAGATGTTCTTACTCAAAGAATATGCTTTGGGTTTTCCAAAACCTGAAGAAAGATCTCAACTGTTGGAGTCTTGGAATGTTCTGACATTTGCACCGATGAGTCTTGATAAGACTTGTTTATTATGTGTGGTCACCTGCTCTGGGTGAGCACCCAATTGGTTCGTTGAGACCTTGTAATTTCTTCTCGTATTGCGAAGAAAAGTTACAGGCTTCCTCTCAAGGGATGAGTCTGTCGTTTATTAGTCGGTGGTGCCTTGTGCCATCCTGTCTATTAGGAGACACTCCCTGCAACTAGCTTATGGTTGATCAAAACGTTGGCAGATGCAGCTTTGCTTCCGGGGGTGGTATCTCTGAGTCACCCTGAGTATCGCACATTGGAAAAAATCCTCATTTGGCAGTATTGTGAGACCTCAACTGACTCGTGGCTTGTAGGCACACAAGTATGTCATCTTCTACCTCATTCGGGAGGTCGGATGCTGGATCAAAGATGTCTATAGCTCGTCGCTAGGTTCATATTGTCGTTTGCAGACCATTTTTTCGGGGTGATTTGATGGAGTAGTGGACACAACTTGTCATTTTAACCCCTTTTTGTACATTTGCCCTTGCTCGCAAATCATCTTCTTCGGAGAAGTTGCAGAGCAGAACTCTTAGAGGGCTCTCTAATTTACCCGGGGTACTGTTGCTGTCATTTTTGAGTCCTCTTCTGAAGTCGAACTGTTTAAGCGAATTTTTAACTGTACGTCGCATCAAATTCGGATGCTTGTAGTTTGTAATTTTTTGTACTCGCCTTTGGGCGATCGTTGTTACATCTTTCCACTAATCAATAGAGTGTGTTTGCGTAATTCTCTTTTATTTATTAAATGATTGCAAATCACATAAGCTCCTAAGAATTAAAACTCTACATTAACTACTGAAAGAAAACTAAACAACTGAATAGACTAACTGTTGGCAGAGAGAGGTTGATCCGACCCTGAAGTGAATTTGCATGGCCCTTGCTTGGATAGTTAGTACCTTCAGCGAATTGTCAAGTTTCGCTGACGCTGTTAGGGTTACTAAAGAGTAAAACTTGCGTGGGAGGGTCCTTCCGCGCCCACTGACAGTTGTGGGGTTGTGTTCCCGTTTGCAATGACCTCTCTGCTGGGCCCAAAGTTCTGTCGTGCTAGGGGACAGACTGCTCCTGTAATGCTGGAATGTTCTTCGTTGCTAAGTTGACCCATTATTGTAGGGTCTTTGTCTCCATCTGAGTAGAATTTTCTTTTCCATAGTTTCTGAGTTTGCCTTTTGTTCAACTTGTCTGGCAAGTTTCAGTTGCATCTGGGAACATTCTATCTGTTTTAGTACCGCATAGTGACAGCCCCGTGCCATTGGTTGGTCCCCGCGAATTGTTCCCTCCGAGTGGTTGGCGGTATACTTCACGCATTGATGAAGGGTGGAGACTACTGCCTCCATCTGATGAAGCCAGAGTCTTCCCAAGATGAGGTTATAGGTAGATGATGCGTTTACCACCATGAAGTTTAAGAACAAGATCTTTCTTAGTTGTGGCTCTCCCGCCACCACTGCTAGCCTTATCTTCCTGATCGGAAAACATTCTCTCTGCCGAACCCGATCAGTGTGTAGTCGGAAGACAATAGGTTCTCTTCCTTGAGGTCCATATTGCGGAATGCTTTGTAGAACAGGATGTTGAGAGAGCTTCTCGTGTCCACCAGGGCCCTCTTCACTTCCGACCTTGCAATAGGGACTGAAATGACAAGAGTATCATTGTGCGGTGCGCGTCCGCCTTCAAGGTCCTTATTTGTGAAGGTCAAGGTCGGGATGGGGCTCTGCACCTGTGAGTAGTACATGCGTCTTTCCTCGTTTGTTGGTTGTGTCCGCATCTCAAGGAGTGTCCACTTGCGGGACCTACTTGATTGTTTTTTTTATGATCCGACTCCATGAAGGACATTTATTATGCCCGGAGTTTCCTTATCAATTTCTTTGACTCTCTCCCCTTTCCCTGGTTCGGTCCTGCCATTTCTTCGAACCCATAAATTCCTTTAGTTTTCCCTTGTGAATCCAATACTCGATCTCGTACCTTAGACTCTTGCAGTCGTTGGTGTCGTGGCCACCCTCATTGCGGCATGAGCAATACTTGCTATTGTCGCTTTTGGAGGGGTCTCCACACAACTTCAGGGGCCATTTCAGATCTTCCAAGTTTTAATGGAATTAAGGACGTCTGACAAACTAGAGTTGAGAGGGGTCATGGATCCGGATCCGGATCCAACATAGTTGGAAGATTTCTCTGACCTGGCGCGACCAGAGTCCGACTTGCTGTCGTTGCGCTTCGGCTTATTTTTTTCTTCGTCTTCTCGCATTTTCCCCTCCCTTTTGTCTCTAGAAACGAAGGGTTACTTCTCTACTCCAGTTTCCTTCTTTGCTATTCTCATTTCCTCCAGGGTGATGTGCCTCTGGGCGCCCTTCAAGAGTTCTGCCATATCCAGGGGGTTCCAAGGTGAGGAAGTCGTAAACTTTCCCTCTTTTAGGCTCGTAGTAAAAGTCATCACGGCGGTATCTTCGCTGCAGTTATCAATGAGCGTTAGCTTGTCATTGAAGCGCGTGACATATTCCCTTAGCATTTCGTTTTACTTCTGTCTTAGGGAGAGTATATAGTTAGGGCTTTTCCTAATCCGCTCGCTTCAAACAAAGAGGAGGAATTCCAAGGCTAGTGTCTTGAATGAGTCGATTGACTTTGGTGGGTAGCTGTGAAACCACGTCAGCGCTGACTTCTTAAGGCTGGTAGGGAACGTGATGCACATCACCGATTCTGAACCTTTTTTGAGCGCCATTACATGCTGATAATGACACAAGTGATCAAATAGGTCATCGATCCCATTGTAGAATTTAAGCTTCGGAGGCTGAACTTCTTTGGGCAAAGCCTCGTTCATGATGTGGTCCACGAACAGGGGAACAGAGAGGTGGTACAACACATTTGGATCGTGAGCCCCTCGGCATAGGGGATTCTGCAAGGCGAGTCTATCTACCCTATGAGTTAGATCTGCGTTGACCGCACCGCCACATCTAGTCCAGTGAGAATTAGCAGGGGCTTGACTCTCCTATGCATGCTCTTTGTTTTCAACGGTGATTGAGGTATGCGCTGCTCCTGATCTCCATTTGTGAGTGGAGGGTTCTGCTGAATGAGAATCTACACTATTTTAGCAATCTGTTGTATTTGTGATGAGAACAAATCCATCCTAGGGTCTGTCGCTACTGTTGCTGGCGGGGGAGTTTGAGCCTGCTGCCCTTGTGTTACCGGCACCGCTGGAAGCAGTGGTATAGCGCCAGTCTAAGCGTTTGACATGTCCCCCAATTCTCCATTGTTGCGAGATCTGGTGGTCACTATCTTCTTGAATTCTGAAGAGAGATGATGTTAGTGATTGGTTAGGAACTCTGTCGTTCCCTCGGATGACACCAAACTGATGAGTCGATTTTCGTTCCCTACTTGACCTTGACCTGCTGACCTCCACAAGGAACGCGGGTGAGCCACGGATCACCGTTGTGGTGGTCGATGTCACTCTGATGCTAAAGTCAGACATGGATCTGAGGAAGGCTTAATGCTGTAAATATGGAATTGGTAGCGTACCTTAACTTGCCAACCTCATCTCTTATTTATAGTGTTGGAGTCTTGGTTCGACCAAGCCAACGGTGGCGTAGTTTAGGGAAGGAGATCTTCGTGGAGATTCTTATCTAATTAGGAGTTGTGCTATGGAGAAAAGTTTCCCTGTTAGACTTGCCCTCCTTCAGCTAAAATCCTGGGTCCGCCACTGCTCACATATCCTACAAGATATGACAAGCAAGATGAGAAGGGGGTGACAAGTTTTTTTTTTTTTTTTTTGATTTTTTTTATAAAACTTTTGTGAAAGAATGCAAAGGTTAGTAGGCTGTATGAACACTTATAGACTTCATGTCAAAATAATCTTCTAGACCTTAACACCAATAAAACTATCAAAGATAGGAAAAAAATGAAATTATTCACCTCTTAGTCTGTATGGTCTCACAAGTCTTGGAATCTAAAACACGATTATAAGGAAATACTTTTACAAAGTAGATGCAAGACTTGATGCACAAATCATGCGAGCTAAGATAAGATATCAAAGACAATAAGATAAACAAACATGCATAAGTAAGTAAAAGGAGTGGAAAAGACAATATTGCACACAAATATAACAAGGATCACAAAAGGGTTTGATTGGCCCTGACTAATTACTTTCTCGGTGGAAAGGACTCACAAGCCTCAAGCTTATATTATATTGATTAAAAGATAACTGCACTCTCAAATAGCATTTTACGACATCGCAAATTCAAGTCGCTGTGCTCCTCTGAGACTTATCAACCAAGTATTCTGCTATGCGAGTCTTACGAATACCTTGGCGGTCACGTGGGATGCAACCACCAAGTCTTATGGACACGAGCTTGGGATTCTGAAGATACCCCTGATCTTATGTTTGTGCTCTGCGATGCTTATCGAATAGCCAAAGATCATACCATAATGGAATGCAACACAACCAAGTCTTATCACCAATTTAGGATCACCTGTGACACTTACTCATACAAATTCATTCAATGAATTTATGAACCCACACGAGGTTGGTTGAGTTTAGGCAAGCTAACACTCCAAAATTTATAAAAATGTCTCTCAAATAGACGAAAGGGAGAAAATTTAATTTTGGATCTCTCATTTCTTTATAGAGTAGGAGTAAGGTTCACCCTTACAAATATGAAGGTTTGGGGTGACAAATGAAGGTTTCTCTTAGGGTCTTTAAATCTCAAACAAAGAAGTTGTTTGGTTGAGGTTAAGCTCTAAACTTGAGCCCTAGGTCTTTCTCTTTTCCTTTTAAGTTCACTCAAAGATGGTATGGAAATAAACTTGTTTATCTTCTTGCTGGATATTACTGGATATGCTGCTCTTAAATAACTCTAACAAATTTCTCTTGAACTTTCAAAGTTGATGTATGCAAATGAAGATGCAACTATTTATATGTTGATCATGGAGGGGTGAAGTTGACTTCACTATTTTCAAATTTGCTTTTCAAAACGGCTAAATTTATAGTCTCTCTCTACTTTATCAGAATTGTCATCTGTTGATAGTGGAACTTTAAGGGTGAAGTCAACTTTGTTCTACCCAGACAACTTTTTTTTTTTTGAAATAAAAGCTTTCTATTGGTCACATGTTATTGTACTTGACATGAATATCTCCTTTAAGCATGTAGGCATGTCTAAAGTGAGAATATTCTCTTTTAAGAAAATATTCATTCTCATCTAACAAGAGGATGACCAAAATTCAAACTTTGAATATTCATTGCCACACATTTTTGCCTTAAAATAGTTTTTAATTAGCTCTTAATTTGGAATTTGGTCATCCATAAGCTATTTTTGCATTATCTTTAAATGTCACTTGGCATGGTCCACCTTCTTGGACGTCAACCATCTTGGACTTGTCTTTATGAATTATCATTGCTTGACCAGTTTCATATCTCTTACTTCGGTCTCTTGAATTGATTCCATCCTTAGTTGACTTTGGTTAGTTCATGACTTGATTTATTCTTCTTGTATTGTCGCATTTGGTTCAGTCTTTACGGTCACATTTGAATGATCAAATTTCATCGTTCACTCACAGCCCAGTATGACTGACTATAATTAAGTCAACATATTTTTACAATAACTCTTCATTCAACCTATATGGTTTAAGAAGGCTTAACCAATATTGGTTTTATACTAATTCATAAATAACATTTTCACTTACAGTGTTGATAAAGTCGTAACAATGTTTAAGCACACATTGTTGAAGAACAAAGTTTTTGCCCACATTATCTTGATGAAGTCTTGACACGTGTACAATTTCTCCCTACAAAAATCCACACATTCAATAACGAGTTTGTAGCAATGGAGATTCAAGAAATTGCACCTAGCAAATGCAAATTGGTGGACGAATATTAGAATAAAGTGATTGATCTAAGACTCTGTATTGTCCTCCGAGCCAAAAGTAGCCTAGAACTCTCAATGCAAACTTTGTTTCCAGCCATAAAAGTCTTGTTTGTCATTGATGCTCATTTAAAGCTGCTTATAAAAAAATGTGAAGCAACTTATCATAGTAGTACTAAGTGCTTGAATCACATGATAGTTTATTGCTTACCAGCATGTTTATCGATTGGCATGGTTTTTATAAGAATGTAGAGAACCCCTTGGAAATGCCGAGTTTGCTAGATTAACATTAGATGTTTAGGTTTATTGTTTGTAGATAGCAATTTCTTTTTTATTTTTACCTTCTCCATCACCTGTGACGCTCATATAAATTCATTCAACTTATTTAAGAACCCATACGAGGTTGGTGGAGTTTAGGCAAGCTAACACTCAAAATTTTATTAAAATGTCTCTCAAATGATAAAATTTAAGCTCGGATCTCTCATATCTTTATAGAGTAGAAGTGAGGTTTACCCTCATAAATATGAAGGTTTGGGGTGACAAATGAAGGTTTCTCTAAGGACCTTTAAATCTCAAACAAAGAAGTTGTTTGGTCGAGGTTAAGCTCTCAACTTGAGCCCTAGGTCTTTCTCTTTCCTTTTTAAGCCTACTCAAAGATCGTATGGAAATAAGCTTGTTTTTCTTTTTGTTGGAAATTATGAGATATGCAGCTCTTGAATAACTATAACAAATTTCTCTTGAACTCCCAAAGTTGATGTATGCAAATGAGGATGCAACTATTTATATGTTGATCATGGTGGGGTGAAGTTGACTTCACTATTTTCAAATTTGCTTTTCAAAACGGCTAAATTTATAGTCTCTCTCTACTTTATCAGAATTGTCATCTGTTGATAATGAAACTTTAAGGGTGAAGTCAACTTTGTTCTACCCAGACAACTTCTTTTTTTTTTGAAATAAAAACTTTTTATTGGTCACATGTTATTGTACTTGACATGAATATCTCCTTTAAGCATGTGGGCATGTCTAAAGTGAGAATATTCTCTTTTAAGAAAATATTCATTCTCATGTAAGAAGAGGATGACCCAAATTCAAACTTTGAATATTCGTTCCCACACATTTTTGACTTAAAATAGTTTTTTATTAGGTTTTAATTTGGAATTTGGTCATCCATAAGCTATTTTTGCATTATCTTTAAATGTCACTTGGCATGGTCCACCTTCTTAGACGTCAACCATCTTGGTCTTGTCTTTATGAATTATCATTGTTTGACTAGTTTCATATCTCTTACTTTGGTCTCTTGAATTGATTCCATCCTTAGTTGACTTTGATTGGTGCATGACTTGATTTTTTCTTCTTGTATTGTCGCATTTGGTTGAGTCTTTACGGTCACATTTGAATGATCTAATGTCATTGTTCTATCACAGCCCAGTATGACTGACTATAATTAAGTCAACATATTTTTACAATAACTCTCCATTCAACCTATATGGTTTAAGAATGCTTAACCAATATTGTTTTTATACTAATTCATAAATAACATTTTCACTTACAGTGTTGATAAAGTCGTAACAATGTTTAAGCATACACATTGAAGAACAAAGTTTTTGCCTACATTATCTTGATGAAGTCTTGACTCGTGTACAATTTCTCCCCACCAAAATCCACACATTCAATAACGAGTTTGTAGCAATGGAAATTCAAGAAATTACACCTCGCAAATGCAAATTGGGGGACGAATATTTGAAGAATGTGATTGATCTAAGACTCTGTATTGTCCTCTGAGCCAAAAGTAGTCTAGAACTCTCAATGCAAACTTTGTTTACAGCCATAAAAGTCTTGTTTGTCATTGATGCTCTTTTAAAGCTGCTTATAAAAAAATGTGAAGCAACTTATCATAGTAGTACTAAGTGCTTGAATCACATGATAGTTAGTATATTGTTTACCAGCATGTTTATCGATTGGCATGAATGGTATCAGAATGTAGATAACCCCTTGGAAATGTCGGGTTTGCTAGATTAACATTCGATGTTTAGGTTTATGGTTTGTAGATAGTCATTTCTTTTTTATTTTCACCTTCTCCATCACCTGTGACACTCATACAAATTCATTTAACGGATTTAAGAACCCATACGAGGTTTGTTGAGTTTAGGCAAGCTAACACTAAATTTTTTATTAAAATGTCTCCCAAATGGACGAAAATGAGAAAGTTTAAGCTAGGATCTCTCATTTCTTTATAGAGTAGGAGTGAGGTTCACCCTCACAAATATGAAGGTTTGGGGTGACAAATGAAGGTTTCTCTTAGGGCCTTTAAATCTCAAACAAAGAAGTTGTTTGGTCGAGGTTAAGCTCTCAACTTGAGCCCTAGGTCTTTCTCTTTTCTTTTTAAGCTCACTCAAAGATCGTATGGAAATAAGCTTGTTTTTCTTCTTGTTGGATATTACGGGATATGTTGCTCTTGAATAACTCTAACAAATTTCTCTTGAACTCCCAAAGTTGATGTATGCAAATGAGGATGCAACTATTTATATGTTGATCATGGAGGGGTGAAGTTCACTTCACTATTTTCCAATTTGCTTTTCAAAACGACTAAATTTATAGTCTCTCTCTACTTTATCAGAATTGTCATCTGTTGATAATGAAACTTTAAGGGTGAAGTCAACTTTGTTCTACCCAGACAACTTTTTTTGTTGAAATAAAAACTTTCTATTGGTCACATGTTATTGTACTTGACATGAATATCTCCTTTAAGCATGTGGGCATGTCTAAAGTGAGAATATTCTCTTTTAAGAAAATATTCATTCTCATCTAACAAGAGGATGACCGAAATTCAAACTTTGAATATTCGTTGCCACACATTTTTGCCTTAAAATAGTTTTTAATTAGCTCTTAATTTGGAATTTGGTAATCCATAAGCTATTTTTGCATTATCTTTAAATGTCACATGGCATGGTCCACCTTCTTGGACGTCAACCATCTTGGACTTGTCTTTATGAATTATCATTGCTTGACCAGTTTCATATCTCTTACTTCGGTCTCTTGAATTGATTTCATCCTTAGTGGACTTTGGTTAGTGCATGACTTGATTTATTCTTCTTGTATTGTCGCATTTTGTTCAGTCTTTACGGTCACATTTGAATGATCAAATTTTATCGTTTACTCACAGCCCAATATGACTGACTATAATTAAGTCAACATATTTTTACAATAACTCTCCATTCAACCTATATGGTTTAAGAATGCTTAACCAATATTGTTTTTATACTAATTCATAAATAACATTTTCACTTACAGTGTTGATAAAGTCGTAACAATGTTTAAGCACACATTGTTGAAGACTAAAGTTTTTGCCTCCATTATCTTGATGAAGTCTTGACTCGTGTACAATTTCTCCCCACCAAAATCCACACATTCAATAACGAGTTTGTAGCAATGGAGATTCAAGAAATTACACCTAGCAAATGCAAATTGGTGGACGAATATTAGAAGAATGTGATTGATCTAAGACTCTGTATTGTCCTCCGAGCCAAAAGTAGTCTTGAACTCTCAATGCAAACTTTGTTTACAGCCATAAAAGTCTTGTTTGTCATTGATGCTCTTTTTAAGCTGATTATAACAAAATGTGAAGCAACTTATCATAGTAGTACTAAGTGCTTGAATCACATGATAGTTAGTTTAATTCTAACCAACATGTTTATCGATTGGCATGGTTGGTATCAGAATGTAGAGAACCCCTTGGAAATGCCGGGTTTGCTAGATTAACATTAGATGTTTAGGTTTATGGTTTGTAGATAGTCATTTCTTTTTTATTTTCACCTTCTCCATAACTTGTGACGCTCATACAAATTCATTCAACGGATTTAAGAACCCATACGAGGTTGATTGAGTTTAGGGAAGCTAACACTAAATTTTTTATTAAAATGTCTCCCAAATGGACGAAAATGAGAAAATTTAAGCTTGGATCTCTCATTTCCTTATAGAGTAGGAGTGAGGTTCACCCTCACAAATATGAAGGTTTGGGGTGAAAAATGAAGGTTTCTCTTAGGGCCTTTAAATCTCAAACAAAGAAGTTGTTTGGTCGAGGTTAAGCTCTCAACTTGAGCCCTAGGTCTTTCTCTTTTCTTTTTAAGCCCACTCAAAGATCGTATGGAAATGAGTTTGTTTTTCTTCTTACTGGATATTACGGGATATGCTGCTCTTGAATAACTCTAACAAATTTCTCTTGAACTCCCAAAGTTGATGTATGCAAATGAGGATGCAACTATTTATATGTTGATCATGGAGGGGTGAAGTTGACTTCACTATTTTCAAATTTGCTTTTCAAAACGGCTAAATTTATAGTCTCTCTCTACTTTATCTGAATTGTCATTTGTTGATAGTGAAACTTTAAGGGTGAAGTCAACTTTGTTTTACCCAGACAACTTTTTTTTTGAAATAAAAGTTTTCTATTGGTCACATGTTATTGTACTTGACATGAATATCTACTTAAAGCATGTGGGCATGTCTAAAGTGAGAATATTCTCTTTTAAGAAAATATTCATTCTCATGTAAGAAGAGGATGACCTAAATTCAAACATTGAATATTCGTTCCCACACATTTTTGCCTTAAAATAGTTTTTAATTAGCTCTTAATTTGAAATTTGGTCATCCATAAGCTATTTTTGTATTATCTTTAAATGTCACTTGGCATGGTCCACATTCTTGGACGTCAACCATCTTGGACTTGTCTTTATGAATTATCATGGCTTGACCAGTCTCATATCCCTTACTTCGGACTCTTGAATTGATTCCATCCTTAGTTGACTTTTATTGGTGCATGACTTGATTTCTTCTTCTTGCATTGTCGCAATTGATTAAGTCTTTATGGTCACATTTGAATGATCTAATTTAATCGTTCACTCACAGCCCAATATGATTGACTATAATTAAGTCAACATATTTTTACAATAACTCTCCATTCAACATATATGATTTAAGAAGGCTTAACCAATATTGTTTTTATACTAATTCATAAATGACAATTTCACTTACAATGTTGATAAAGTTGTTTTCTTGTTTAAGCACACATTATTGAAGACTCAAGTTTTTGACCACATTATCTTGATGAAGTCTTGACTCGTGTACAATTTCTCCCCACCAAAATCCACACATTCTATAACGAGTTTGTATCAATGGAGATTCAAGAATTACACCTAGCAAATGCAAATTGGTGGACGAATATTAGAAGAAGGTGATCGATCTAAGACTCTGTATTGTCCTCCGAGCCATAAGTAGTCTAGAACTTTCAATGCAAACTTTGTTTACAGCCATAAAATTCTTGTTTGTCATTGATGCTCTTTTAAAGCTGCTTAAAACAAAATGTGAAGCAACTTATTATAGTAGTACTAAGTGCTTGAATCACATGATAGTTAGTTTATTGCTTACCAGCATGTTTATCGATCGGCATTGTTGGTATCAGAATGTAGAGAACTCCTTGAAAATGTCGGGTTTGCTAGATTAACATTAGATGTTTAGGTTTATGGTTTATATATAGTCATTTCTTTTTTATTTTCACCTTCTCCATCACCTGTGACACTCATATAAATTCATTCCACAGATTTAAGAACCCATACGAGATTGGTTGAGTTTAGGCAAGCTAACACTCAAAATTTTATTAAAATTTCTCCCAAATGGACGAAAATGAGAAAATTTAAGCTAGGATCTCTCATTTTTTTATAGAGTAGGAGTGAGGTTCACCCTCACAAATATGAAGGTTTCTCTTAGGGCCTTTAAATCTCAAACAAAGATGTTGTTTGGTCGAGGTTAAGCTCTCAACTTGAGCCCTAGGTCTTTCTCTTTTCTCTTTAAGCCCACTCAAAGATCGTATGGAAATAAGCTTATTTTTCTTCTTGCTGGTTATTACGGGATATACTGCTCTTGAATAACGTTAACAAATTTCTCTTGAACTCCCAAAGTTGATGTATGCAAATGAGGATGCAACTATTTATATGTTGATCATGGAGGGGTGAAGTCGACTTCACTATTTTCAAATTTTCTTTTCAAAACGGCTAAATTTATAGCCTCTCCCTACTTTATCAGAATTGTCATCTGTTGATAGTGAAACTTTAAGGGTGAAGTCAACTTTGTTCTACCCAGACAACTTTTTTTTTTTTAAATAAAAGCTTTGTATTGGTCACATGTTATTGTACTTGACATGAATATCTCCTTTAAGCATGTGGGCATGTCTAAAGTGAGAATATTCTCTTTTAAGAAAATATTCATTCTCATCTAAGAAGAGGATGACCCAAATTCAAACTTTAAATATTCGTTGCCACACATTTTTGCCTTAAAATAGTTTTTAATTAGCTCTTAATTTGGAATTTGGTCATCCATAAGCTATTTTTGCATTATCTTTAAATGTCACTTGGCATGGTCCACATTCTTGGACGTCAACCATCTTGGACTTGTCTTTATGAATTATCATTGCTTGACCAGTTTCATATCTCTTACTTCGGTCTCTTGAATTGATTTCATCCTTAGTTGACTTTGGTTGGTGCATGACTTGATTTATTCTTCTTGTATTGTCGCATTTGGTTCAGACTTCACGGTCACATTTGAATGATCTAATTTCATTGTCCACTCACAGCCTAGTATGACTGACTATAATTAAGTCAACATATTTTTACAATAACTCTCAATTCAACCTATATGGTTTAAGAAGGCTTAACCAATATTGGTTTTATACTAATTCATAAATAACATTTTCACTTATAGTGTTGATAAAGTCGTAACAATGTTTAAGCACACATTATTGAAGACTCAAGTTGTTACCCACATTATCTTGATGAAGTCTTGACTCGTGTACAATTTCTCCCCACCAAAATCCACACATTCTATAGCGAGTTTGTATCAATGGAGATTCAAGAAATTACACCTAGCAAATGCAAATTGGTGGACGAATATTAGAAGAAGGTGATCGATCTAAGACTCTGTATTGTCCTCCGAGCCAAAAGTAGTCTAGAACTCTCAATGCCAACTTTGTTTACAGCCATAAAATTCTTGTTAGTCATTGATGCTCTTTTAAGCTGCTTATAACAAAAAGTGAAGCAACTTATCATAGTAGTACTAAGTGTTTGAATCACATGATAGTTAGTTTATTGCTTACCAACATGTTTATCGAGTATCATGGTTGGTATCAGAATGTAGAGAACCCCTTGGAAATGCCGGGTTTGCTAGATTAACATTAGATGTTTAGGTTTATGGTTTGTAGATAGTCATTTCTTTTTTATTTTCACCTTCTCCATCACCTGTGACACTCATACAAATTCATTCAACGGATTTAAGAACCCATACGAGGTTGGTTGAGTTTAGGCAAGCTAACACTAAATTTTTTATTAAAATGTCTCCCAAATGGACGAAAATGAGAAAATTTAAGCTAGGATCTCTCATTTCTTTATAGAGTAGGAGTGAGGTTCACCCTCACAAATATGAAGGTTTGGGTTGACAAATGAAGGTTTCTCTTAGGGCCTTTAAATCTCAAACAAAGAAGTTGTTTGGTCGAGGTTAAGCTCTCAACTTGAGCCCTAGGTCTTTCTCTTTTCTTTTTAAGCCCACTCAAAGATCGTATGGAAATAAGCTTATTTTTCTTCTTGCTGGATATTACGGGATATGCTGCACTTGAATAACTTTAACAAATTTCTCTTGAATTCCCAAAGTTGATGTATGCAAATGAGGATGCAACTATTTATATATTGATCATGGAGGGGTGAAGTCGACTTCACTATTTTCAAATTTTCTTTTCAAAACGGCTAAATTTATAGTCTCTCTCTACTTTATCTGAATTGTCATCTGTTGATAGTGAAACTTTAAGGGTGAAGTCAACTTTGTTCTACCCAGACAACTTTTTTTTTTTTTTAAATAAAAGCTTTGTATTGGTCACATGTTATTGTACTTGACATGAATATCTCCTTTAAGCATGTGGGCATGTCTAAAGTGAGAATATTCTCTTTTAAGAAAATATTCATTCTCATCTAAGAAGAGGATGACCCAAATTCAAACTTTGAATATTCGTTCCCACACATTTTTGCCTTAAAATAGTTTTTAATTAGCTCTTAATTTGGAATTTGGTCATCCATAAGCTATTTTTGCATTATCTTTAAATGTCACTTGGCATGGTCCACCTTCTTGGACGTCAAACATCTTGGACTTGTCTTTATGAATTATCATTGCTTGACCAGTTTCATATCTCTTACTTCGGTCTCTTGAATTGATTTCATCCTTAGTTGACTTTGGTTGGTGCATGACTTGATTTATTCTTCTTGTATTGTCGCATTTGGTTGAGTCTTTACGGTCACATTTGAATGATCTAATTTCATCATTCACTCACAGCCCAGTATGATTGACTATAATTAAGTCAACATATTTTTATAATAACTCTCCATTCAACCTATATGGTTTAAGAAGGTTTAACCAATATTGTTTTTATACTAATTCATAAATAACATTTTCACTTACAGTGTTGATAAAGTCGTAACAATGTTTAAGCACACATTGTTGAAGAACTCAAGTTTTTGCTCACATTATCTTGATGAAGTCTTGACTCGTGTACATTTTCTCCCCACCAAAATTCACACATTCCATAACGAGTTTGTAGCAATGGAGATTCAAGAAATTACACCTAGCAAATGCAAATTGGTGGACGAATATTAGAAGAAGGTGATTGATCTAAGAATCTGTATTGTCCTCCGAGCCAAAAGTAGTCTAGAACTCTCAATGCAAACTTTGTTTACAGCCATAAAAGTCTTGTTTGTCATTGATGCTCTTTTAAAGCTGCTTATAACAAAATGTGAAGCAACTTATCATAGTAGTACTAAGTGCTTGAATCACATGATAGTTAGTTTATTGCTTACCAGCATGTTTATCGATTGGCATGGTTGGTATCAGAATGTAGAGAACCCCTTGGAAATGCCGGGTTTGCTAGATTAACATTAGATGTTTAGGTTTATGGTTTGTAGATAGTCATTTCTTTTTTATTTTCACCTTCTCCATCACCTGTGACACTCATACAAATTCATTCAACGGATTTAAGAACCCATACGAGGTTGGTTGAGTTTAGGCAAGCTAACATTCAAATTTTTATTAAAATGACTCCCAAATGGACGAAAATGAGAAAATTTAAGCTTGGATCTCTCATTTCTTTATAGAGTATGAGTGAGGTTCACCCTCACAAATATGAAGGTTTGGGGTGTCATGCCCCGATTTTTGAACAACATAAATAAATAGATTGTCCAAAAACCAAGACATGACAGAAACACATTAAATGGTACAGTCAAGGCAGAAAAACAACTAATAAGCTTCCTCAATATTCTTTCTCTAAAAATGAGGTCCACAACTAATAAATGAAAATTACAATAATCAATTCCCCAAATAAGTATCTGAAAAAACTGAGCATTTATTTCCAAATCCTACATCTGATTACCTAGGAATAATAATAAATATCTAAAAAGAATAAACGCGTCGACTCCTCAGCTATCGCCACGCAGCTACTATCCTTTCTTACGCTCCAATTAACCCTGATGGTTCTCTGGGGCTACGCTCATTAAGAACGTACCCAAGTTTGTAAAACAATACAAAATCTGGGTCAGTATAATCATACTAGTGTGAGCAAACTTACAAATCAAGGCAATAAAATATAAAAGGAAAAAATGCAAATTTCACCTTAAGGAAGACAAATAGTTTTCATTCGAGGTTCGAATGAGCTGTTAGTTTTTTTCCTCAAGGCTAACCTAGTACAAGCTAAAATAGTCTATACACAATTTCATGGTATGCTCAATTCAATGGTTTTTGTTTAATTATTTATTTTTATTTTTCAAATTCTTGGCTTCTTTCCCACAATCGCACTCTCCTCCTGTGCCGAACACACCTCACCCAAGTGTGCCTCCCTTGCCATCGAAGCCACTCGGAGCGTACATGACCCAAGTGGGGTGCCACCTCGAGTGTCATGTCACCTCACCCGAAGTTCGATCACTAGCAAGTATTCTTCCTAAATCTACACGTACAATCGAACTCACATGGAACGGTGCACCGATATGCAAGCAAGTCTGCATACCCATAATAATATCACACGTATACAAGCAAGTCTGTATACAAAAGTTTCTTTTCTTTTAACATTTTTTTTCGGAGTTGTGGAAAAAGAACATTTACCAAGTATTTTATTTGAGCCATTACTTTTCCAAATCAATTAACATCACACCACATTCCCCTTACAAGAACCATATGCATAAAACATTACCAAAGTGATATTCACAACATGACAAAATCTATTTTGCCATCTCCTTCAGAAAAGAATGAAAAGCAAGTGTGTCGCAAGCACAAGCATTCTTTTATCATAGTAACATACACGTGTCAAGAAAACAACCTCCATTAATTAGCTATACCCCAAATTAAGATACCTTGACTATCCTTATGGAAATCCACCTTTACTTTCTTGCTTAATTATAAAATCAAAATTTCAGCTCAAATGGTTCTAAGAATAGTTTTGGTGCCCCCAAGTTATTCAGCCTATTTAACATATAGGCCTCATTAACGATCTAGTTGATGCCACCAGGTAGTAGGTGACATAGTTCGGATCAACAAATGGGCTTGGATTCAAATCCATGTGATTATTCCCAAAACTGTAACAAAAAATTATAATGAAACCAACACTGTCAGACACAAAAAAAAAAACAGAAACCATATGTTTATTTGGGGAAACCCATACACACACAAAAAAAAACATGTCAGTTGAAAGAAAAACATATCAGTTGGGGAAACCCATGTCAGTTGAAAGAAAAACATGATTATTTGGGAAAACCATGTGATTAGAATTTCTGAAACCCATGGCTAACTGTAACAATATAATGAAATGGGCTAACTGTAACAATATAATGAAACCCATGGCTAACTGTAACAATATAATGAAACCCTTCTCATTCTCATGTCACATCACCATTAATAAAAAAAAATGTAAAGAGACCAATCACGATCAATAAAAGAGAATGAAGAAAAAAATTTCCTTTCCCATCCTCTCTCTTCCATACGTCAGATCACCAAAACAAAAATAAAAGAAATAAAAAAAAGACTTAAAACAAAACTAAAGAAAGTAGAGTTCGTACATCACAAATCACAGAAAGTAGAGTTCGTACATCAGTATTAACATCTCCAAAGAAATTAGAGTTCGTACATAAGAAAAAAATCAACGAATATTCGATATTATGGATTGAAAATTTCGGTAGAGTTTAACTCACAAATATTTTTCTTTGCAAGATTCCAAGGTTCCTCTTTTCAAGCGCCTTCCACCTTCAACGCATGTTTTTTTTTTTTTTTTTTTCCTTTTGTGTGTGCAAAGAGGAAAAGAAACTAGGGTTTCTTTTTAAATAAAAATTTAGGGTTTCATTAGCTAAACACACACATCCCTTATCTCTTACCCACCACCAGCCTAAACCTAAGTTTGAAATTAAAAATCATAAACTATTATTACTTGTAATTATTATCAATTAATAATTACTACCAATAAATATTATTAACTTCTAAAATAATGCAAGTATATTGGTAAGTGAATTGGGCGGGTATTACATGGGGTGACAAATGAAGATTTCTCTTAGGGCCTTTAATTCTCAAACAAAGAAGTTGTTTGGTTGAGGTTAAGCTCTCAACTTGAGCCCTAGGTCTTTCTCTTTTCTTTTTAAGCCCACTCAAAGATCGTATGGAAATAAGCTTGTTTTTCTTCTTGCTGGATATTACGGGATATGCTGCTCTTGAATAATTCTAACAAATTTCTCTTGAACTCCCAAAGTTGATGTATGCAAATGAGGATTCAACTATTTATATGTTGATCATGGACGTGTGAAGTTGACTTCACTATTTTCAAATTTGCTTTTCAAAACGGCTAAATTTATAGTCTCTCTCCACTTTATAAGAATTGTCATTTGTTGATAGTGAAACTTTAAGGGTTGAGTCTTTACGGTCACATTTGAATGATCAAATTTCATCGTTCACTCACAGCCCAGTATGACTGACTATAATTAAGTCAACATATTTTTACAATAACTCTCCATTCTACCTATATGGTTTAAGAAGGCTTAACCAATATTGTTTTTATACTAATTCATAAATAACATTTTTACTTACAATGTTGATAAAGTTGTAACCATGTTTAAGCACACATTGTTGAGGAACAAAGTTTTTACCCACATTATCTTGATGAAATCTTGACTCGTGTACAATTTCACCGCACCAAAATCAACACATTTAGTAACAAGTTTGTTGCAATGGAGATTCAAGAAATTACACCTAGCAAATGCAAATTGGTGGACGAATATTAGAAGAATGTGATTGATCTAAGACTCTGTATTGTCCTCTGAGCCAAAAGTAGTCTAGAACTCTCAATGCAAACTTTGTTTACAGCCATAAAAGTCTTGTTTGTCATTGATGCTCTTTTAAAGCTGCTTATAAAAAAATGTGAAGCAACTTATCATAGTAGTACTAAGTGCTTGAATCACATGATAGTTAGTTTATTGCTTACCAGCATGTTTATCGATTGGCATGGTTGGTATCAGAATGTAAAGAACCCCTTGGAAATGTCGGGTTTGCTAGATTAACATTCGATGTTTAGGTTTATGGTTTGTAGATAGTCATTTCTTTTTTTATTTTCACCTTCTCCATCACCTGTGACACTCATACAAATTCATTCAACGGATTTAAGAACCCATATGAGGTTGGTGGAGATTAGGCAAGCTAACACTCAAAATTTTATTAAAACGTCTCTCAAATGGGCGAAAATGAGAAAATTTAAGCTCGGATCTCTCATTTCTTTATAGAGTAGAAGTGAGGTTCACCCTCACAAATATGAAGGTTTGGGGTAACAAATGAAGGTTTGTCTTAGGGCCTTTAAATCTCAAACAAAGAAGTTGTTTGGTCGAGGTTAAGCTCTCAACTTGAGCCCTAGGTCTTTCTCTTTTCTTTTTAAGCTCACTCAAAGATCGTATGGAAATAAGCTTGTTTTTCTTCTTGTTGGATATTACGGGATATGTTGCTCTTGAATAACTCTAACAAATTTCTCTTGAACTCCCAAAGTTGATGTATGCGAATGAGGATGCAACTATTTATATATTGATCATGGAGGGGTGAAGTTCACTTCACTATTTTCAAAATTGTTTTTCAAAACGACTAAATTTATAGTCTCTCTCTACTTTATCAGAATTGTCATCTGTTGATAGTAAAACTTTAAGGGTGAAGTCAACTTTGTTCTACCAAGACAACTTTTTTTTTTGAAATAAAAGCTTTCTATTGGTCACATGTTATTGTACTTGACATGAATATCTCCTTTAAGCATGTGGGCATGTCTAAAGTGAGAATATTCTCTTTTAAGAAAATATTCATTCTCATGTAAGAAGAGGATGACCCAAATTCAAACTTTGAATATTCGTTCCCACACATTTTTGCCTTAAAATAGTTTTTAATTAGCTCTTAATTTGGAATTTGGTCATCCATAAGCTATTTTTGCATCATCTTTAAATGTCACTTGGCATGGTCCACCTTCTTGGACGGCAACCATCTTAGACTTGTTTTTATGAATTATTATTGCTTGACCAGTCTCATATCCTTACTTCTGACTCTTGAATTGATTTTATCCTTAGTTGACTTTGATTCGTGCATGACTAGATTTCTTCTTCTTGCATTGTCGCATTTGGTTAAGTCTTTATGGTCACATTTGAATGATCTAATTTCATCGTTCACTCACAGCCCAGTATGACTGACTATAATTAAGTCAACATATTTTTACAATAACTCTCCATTCTACCTATATGGTTTAAGAAGGCTTAACCAATATTGTTTTTATACTAATTCATAAATAACATTTTTACTTACAATGTTGATAAAGTTGTAACCATGTTTAAGCACACATTGTTGAGGAACAAAGTTTTTACCCACATTATCTTGATGAAATCTTGACTCGTGTACAATTTCACCGCACCAAAATCAACACATTTAGTAACAAGTTTGTTGCAATGGAGATTCAAGAAATTACACCTAGCAAATGAAATTTGGTGGACGAATATTAGAAGAAGGTGATTGATCTAAGGTTCTGTATTTTCCTCCGAGTCAAAAGTAGTCTAGAATTCTCAATGCAAACTTTGTCTATACCCATAAAAGTCTTGTTTGTCATTGATGCTCTTTTAAAGCTGCTTAAAACAAAATGTGAATCACTTTATCATAATAGTAGTAAGTGCTTGAATCACATGATAGTTAGTTTATTGCTTACCAACATATTTATCGATCGACATTGTTGGTATCAGAATGTAGAGAACCCCTTGGAAATGTCGGGTTTGCTAGATTAACATTAGATGTTTAGGTTTATGGTTTATAGATAGTCATTTCTTTTTTATTTTCAACTTCTCCATCACCTGTGACACTCATACAAATTCATTCTACGGATTTAAGAACCCATACGAGGTTGGTTGAGTTTAGGCAAGCTAACACTCAAAATTTTATTAAAATGCCTTTCAAATGAACGAAAATGAGAAAATTTAAGCTCGGATCTCTCATTTCTTTATAGAGTAGAAGTGAGGTTCACCCTCACAAATATGAAGGTTTGAGGTGACAAATGAATGTTTCTCTTAGGGCCTTTAAATCTCAAACAAAGAAGTTGTTTGGTCGAGGTTAAGCTCTCAACTTGAGCCCTAGATCTTTCTCTTTTCTTTTTAAGCACACTCAAAGATCGTATGGAAATAAGCTTGTTTTTCTTCTTACTGGATATTACGTGATATGCTGCTCTTGAATAACTCTAACAAATTTTTTTGAACTCCTAAAGTTGATGTATGCAAATGAGGATGCAACTATTTATATGTTGATCATGGAGGGGTGAAATTGACTTCACTATTTTCAAATTTGCTTTTCAAAACGGCTAAATTTATAGTATCTCTCTACTTTATCAGAATTGTCATCTGTTGATAGTGAAACTTTGAAGGTGAAATCAACTTTGTTCTTACCCAGACAACTTTTTTTTTTTGAAATAAAAGCTTTCTATTGGTCACATGTTATTGTACTTGACATGAATATCTCTTTTAAGCATGTGGGCATGTCTAAAGTGAGAATATTCTCTTTTAAGAAAATATTCATTCTCATGTAAGAAGAGGATGACCCAAATTCAAACTTTGAATATTCGTTCCCACACATTTTTGCCTTAAAATAGTTTTTAATTAGCTCTTAATTTGGAATTTGGTCATCAATAAGCTATTTTTGCATTATCTTTAAATGTCACTTGGCATGGTCCACCTTCTTGGACTTCAACCATCTTAGACTTGTCTTTATTAGTTATCATTGCTTGACTAGTTTCATATCTCTTACTTCGGTATCTTGAATTGATTCCATCCTTAGTTGACTTTGATTGGTGCATGACTTGATTTATTCTTCTTGTATTGTCGCATTTGGTTGAGTCTTTACGGTCACATTTGAATGATCAAATTTCATCGTTCACTCACAGCCCAGTATGACTGACTATAATTAAGTCAACATATTTTATTATTTTTACAATAACTCTCCATTCAACCTATATGGTTTAAGAAGGCTTAACAAATATTGTTTTTATACTAATTCATAAATAACATTTTAACATACAATGTTGATAAAGTTGTAACCATGTTTAAGCACACATTGTTGAGGAACAAAGTTCTTGCCCACATTATCTCGATGAAGTCTTGACTCGTGTATAATTTCTCCCACCAAAATAGCAATGGAAATTTAAGAAATTACTCATAACAAATGCAAATTGGTGGACGAATATTAAAAGAATGTGATTGATCTAAGACTCTGTATTTTCCTCCTAGCCAAAAGTTGTCTAGAACTTTCAATGCAAACTTTATTTACAACCATAAAAGTCTTGTTTGTCATTGATGCTCTTTTAAAGTTGCTGATAACAAAATGTGAAACAACTTGTCATAGTAGTACTGAGTGTTTGAATCACATGATAGTTAGTTTATTGCTTACCAGCATGTTTATTGATTGGCATGATTAGTATCAGAATGTAAATAATCCCTTGGAAATGCCGGGTTTGCTAGATTAACATTAGATGTTCCCATCACCAAATTGTTTTCATAAAGATAAGTTGGTATTACATATAGAAAACAATATTCTTGCATGTTAGAGCCCAGATGGATACACTAAATAAAAAATGAGATATCTAGAATAGCCTAAGGTACCCGTAGAAAAGTGAGCCTTACAATTTGAATGTCAAGAGACTAATTTAAGCCTCAAGAGTGTTTTCCAATGAAATCTAATTGTGCTAGGAGAACCAATTTGATTGTAGAATCTCCCCAAAGTCAACCAACAAAGATTTTTATTTGATTTTTGTAAAAGAACCACAAACATTATATTTTTGAGAAATTAAATTAATACCATAATAGTACTTTTACAATTTATCATGGTTTTATATCATTGCAATTTTCCTTAACCAAACAAACCCTTAGGAACATAAAAATTAGAATTAGTAAGAAGTGCCACCTAATCATGGAAATATCGATCCACCTATGAGTTGTAGCGTTTGTAGTCGTTTGTTATACCAAATACCCAAAGAGATTTCTTTCTCTCTCTCTCTCCACTGCTCTGTTCTCTTGTCTAGTTTTGCTTTGCTTTGTTCCTCACCCTTTCTTTTCCTTCTCTACTTTTTCTCCCTTCCCCTTGAGAGGCTCTATTGGTTGCTCACTCCACCACAAGGTACCATTTCTTCACTTTATTTTCCTCCAATTGTTTCATCAATTTACTTAATTTTCTTTATTTTGGGGTTCTCTCTAAGAGAATAAATAAATTTCTTTCAATATTGAATCTCAACTGTGTATACTCTGTTTGCTCTGTTTTCTGAATGTTTAGATCATTTCTTCACATCTCATCATTATATTTGTTTGTTTGGCTTTTCCATATGTTTTGGGTTCTTAATTTATGATTCCTCTTTCTTGAATTTGTGAAAATTTTGGTTGGGTTCTCTTTCACTTTCTATTTCAAGTTCCATGCTTCTTCAGTTTTTATCCAAAATTAGTATCCTCACTTTGGGCTTTTTTATTTTTTTGTATCAAATTATAGTCTTATTCCCCTTGAGCTATGTTGGGTTCTATTAATTTTGCCATGGGAAATGAAACATACAAACTATAAAAATCAGAAAAGTGAAGAATTCAATTAAGCTAAAGTTATTTGGGAATTAATGAACCTGAGAATTAAAAAGTCCATGAGATGCAATTTGTGCCAGATTCCCTAGCTGGAAAAATTAGTCTTCGAATTTGCGGGTGTAATTTAATCAGCAAGAACAAACACACACAAATTTTTATATGCCTTGGATCTTGCCACTCTATTTACTAATCTTGATGATTGTCTCAGTTCCTCCACTTGTCTTATTAAAATTACATTTGTATGATTTATTTAATGAATGCATCTTGAAAGTCTCTTAGAAATTGATTTTCAAACTCTTGAAAGAAAGTTTCTGTTCCATTGAAAATCCAGTGAATATACGATATATCCATTAGCGTACAGCTTCATCACTGGATTAGAGAATAAAAATTCTTTAATGACATCATACACTGGTGGCAAACTCCAATTAACAATTGATTGATGATCTTCAACCCCATAAAATTTGGAAATTGGTTTAACATTTTTTTAAATGAATTTGGAAAGTGGAATAGTAGTTGGGTAATGGGTTCCTGTGTAGAACAAGCAGAATTGGGCAACTACGAAAAAAAGGAGGATATGACTTCAGACTCTAATACCAAGTTGAAGCAGGGCTTGGGGTGGAGAACATATAACTCTACGAACAAGGGAATCAACAAGCATGGAAATTTAAGGTCTACTTGCAGACCTGAAAACACAAGTGCTTTGCTTCTAGTACCACCCCACGAGAAAAGAAGAATAAACAAACAATCTCTTAAGCAAAGAGAAAACGACACATTACGAAAATAGAACTCAACTCTTTTATAGTCCATTACTCAATACTCAGATAATACGTGGATACTTCAATTCCATTAAATACTCAATGCTAGAATGCTATCCTTTTCAATTACATCAACTAAGCTTATGGGCATAGATACTACCTAATATATAATGCTTACATAAACGTTACAATTACTGATTGCATAAACCTTGAAACTTACTCATAATAGGACTTTCATAAAAAAATAAACTGAAAGTTCATTGAGGCCAAAGTTACTTGAGAAGTAGAGAACCCGTGATAGATCATGTTCTTAGGCACCTTTTTTTATTGTTAAGATGCCCAGTCCTCTTGACATCTGTTCATTAGATGCAATATGAATCACATAGGGCCTAAATTCATAGCATGCATACAGTACTTTATAGATGATCTGCAATTGATATTCAAAGTTCTCTAAAACTGATGCTCTTTTTACCTTACATTTTCATACCCAACAACCTCGTATTATGATAAGGGTAAAACCTCATGTTTAGTCTTCCCAACCACTGATATGGAATCGCCAGCCCTAACCGATACATCCTTGAAACCCTTTTTCTCATACTTGGTGGAAGTCTTCTTTCACTCCAAACTACCTATCATCTTCTTCTTGCTTGTAAATATTGTCACCGTTTTGGTTTTAGGATATAGTGATATATATCCTATGTTACAACGACATGGATATCGGTATCGGCATCCAACACAGATATGAAGTGTCGGATATGGTGGCTAGAAAAAAAAACCATACAAGATACACTAGGGGACATGCTTGTACATTTTAGTATTATTTACTTTTCAACAACAATTTTAAATTATTAGTCATATTCTTTCACTTTTAGGTTATACTACTAACTTGCCATAATATGCTTGTAACATTATTATAGAATTGAAACTTTTAAGGATATGTGAAAAAGTTGATGATATAAGCATTGATTTCCGATGGGAGTATCCATGAATGTATCGAAAATTTTCAAAGATACGTGAAAAAGTTGATGATATAAGCATCGTGTGTCTGATGGGAGTATCCGTGACACGAGTATCCGACACGATACATGTCGAGATGCTTTTTTCTTTCTGTAGAAATATAGTGTCGTTACATAATATCTATCACGTTCTTGGAGGTCAAAATAGTAGTTTGGGCTCTGGTGTTCAAAAACATTTTAAGAATTGAGGACAATTTTACACATTATTTCCTCAGCTAATCCTAAACATTTGAGAAAATTGTTTTACTTTTCTTCTAGTTTGGGAATGACACAAGCTTCGAGATCGTGAGAGGTATAGTTATTGTTGTGCCCTGAAATAAATGCCTAAAAGTATTTGCTGATGTTTACATTAAGTGATCTGAGAATGTCTGAGAATCCATATTCATGCTAGGCTTCAATATTTCCCATCTTTATCTAGCTATTGTGCATTTTTCAGGGGATTCTCTCTCTATAATGAAGGGAGCCAAGGTGAAAGGTCCAGTCAAGAAGGATAAAAAGGAAGTGTTGAAACCTATTGATGACGGGTAATTAGTTTCATGTTTCATTATGTTGGAATTTTACTTTTATTTATTTGTTCGTTGTTTAAAATGAATACATATTATATCCAGTCACGGAGTATTAGCGTTGTTACCTACATCTCATGTATGTATGATTTCAATTGATTGTCATTATTGAGTGAGCATTTGAGTTAAGGTTTATGTATATATGTATTTATTTCTCTTCAGGAAGATTGGGAAGCGGAAAGCTGCTGTTAAGGCAGGTAGCAAGGGAAAGGCCAAGAAAGAAAAACTGGCCAAGGATCCTAACAAGCCAAAGAGGCCTGCCAGTGCTTTTTTTGTATTTCTGTAAGGTTCTAATTCTTTATTGATGGCTACTCTGGAACTGCATTTTTGTATGAAGTTTTCTGTAACTCTTGTCTTGTAATGTTACAGGGAAGAGTTCAGAAAGACTTACAAACTAGAACATCCTAATGTGAAAGCAGTCTCAGCTGTAAGTTGCTAATGTGAATTTCATCTTGTGTTATGAAAACTGTTGTGATTTAGTTCTTCATTTATTGATTTAGGGACATCACATTGACTTTGTCATTGAATTCTGCAACTGAAGGTTGGAAAAGCTGGAGGAGAGAAGTGGAAATCGATGTCTGTTGCAGTAAGTATCCAAGCACATATAGAACTCAACTGGTTGCAAGACCAATTTGGAAAATAACTTGAAAGGCCTATGAAAATTTCATCTAAAGAAAAGAAATGTTTGTAGGCGTAGCTGTGAAAGATATTAAAAATTTCCAGGCGTCTAGTTTGCAAGAAGTGGGAAACAAAACCTTTTCTAGAGAAACATTTTCTTCTTACTTTTGGTATAAATGGAAGCACAAAAAATAAGGAAAATCAGTTCCCTCGTTTGCCTTAAAAAAACTTGTCATAAAAGGAAGTTTGTTTTTGTTGCTGTGATATAAGTTGTCAACTTCCTATGATATTTTGTTGAAATTTGCACGCATATCCTTGATAATGGTTCTCAACATGTGCTAAGATCACTTTTTTCTTGTTAGAATGTGGTTCAAGATTAATTATTTCAATATGGATTTTCATTTAAACTATACATACTTCCTTTTGCAGAAAAAATGAAAAACCATGATAAAGCTTTTGAGGCTGGTCATAAAGTTTGAACAATGCACTGAGCATATGTCCAATCTATATCTCTGTCCGGCTTCTTCACGTTCTCGTGTCATATCCAATCAACCAACACATAAAATAAATCATGCTAAACCCACCCCTAGCAAAAGTTCATAAGAAGTGTCATTTTGTGTAGGAAATATAGCCTTAGCAATGAAGCTCTCAATTGGTTCCCTATCAGCAAAGCTTGTTGAGTAAAGTGTTTGATTTAAAATAATTTGTTGGTTTGGCATAGCAAATGCTAGGCTGATGTTGTCACTGTTGAGCAGGAAATGACGCTATTGGTTGGAGTTAGGGATAAACGCAGTGGCGGAGCCAGGGTTTTAATCGCCGCGGGGGGGGGCAAAGTTCCAAATCTTAGTTAATAATAATATAAAATTATTTCTTATATTCATTTTAAATGAAGTGAATTTTGTTCTAAATAAACTTTTTTAATGAATTCTAGCATCATTTCGAGTCTAGATAGTTTTATTCGAAATTTTAAAATTTGATGACAGAAGAAAATGTAATCTACTCTCCCCACGACATATTATGATTCAGCATAGATATATATTTGATCCGCTTTAACAAAAGGTAGATGAAATAAAGATAAAACCGCAAAAATCTTTCAATTCGGCATGCATTAATAAAATTACAATAACCGCTGTTGCTTTTAGAGTTAAACATTAGTGACCAGACAGTAAATAAATTGTTTTGAGGGGTATTATTTAATGAAATTAAATGGGGATCTAATAAATTACTTTAAAGTTGTAGGAGCAATTGTAGCCAGTTACAAGAATTGTGTGGTCCATGTGTCATCCAGTGGAAATTTTGTTTGTAAGGGGACAAATGGGAGAAGAAATGCAACTTAGGGGGGGGGGGGGGTGGAAAAAGAGCGAGGGAGCGTAGCCTAGGAAACTCAAAAGGCTAGGGCCTAGGAACTTCTTAGTTTATTACAAATTGATGTAGTCCAGAAATCAACTCATATCCACGTGTTACTTCTATTCTATGCTACTATGAGGCGTAATTACCCTATAACTTTGGCTATCTCACTTCACAGGAGAAAGCTCCATATGAAGCTAAAGCTGCGAATAGGAAGACCGAATATGGAAAATTAATAAGTGCTTATAACAAGAAACAGGTATTATGTTACCCACTTTACCATATCAAATTGGTGCTTCCCGATTGGGAATAGTTGTCTATAATCTTTGGCTCAACTGCAGGAAAGTATGGTTGATGAAGATGGAGAAGAAGATGAGTCAAAATCTGAGGTACGGGAAGACAATGATGAAGAAACTGGAGATGTAAGTTAATGTTTTTGTTTGGTATTGCTTGTCTGCCACAATCACATTGTTATGGGTTCACAACAATCTGTTAGTTGAAAGTTTAACCACAAGTTCAGGATTTTTTTTTTTTTTTTAACTTTAATGGTTTTGTTGGAACTATTCCAATTTTCTATCCTGGAATGCAAACATAACATGAATTAAAAATAAAAATAACCAGAGCAAACATTCTTATGAAGAGAATATTATAAACCAGGGAAAACACAGAAAGCCACACCAAAAGCATTCTGCTTATACTGAAGGATCCACCGGATGTAACTTGGGAATCTTGGTTAGTCATGCAATAATGAGCTGAATGTTCTGAACACGTGAAAACACGAAAATCCCCTTATGTAATCGAGTGGACAAAGGAGAATGGTATTTTTGAGTGACATTGGTCATTTTTATTCACATCTGCTTACGTTCACACGTGTAGTCATACCACACATGCGATGTAAAGGGAAATAAAATATATGGACATTATTCCTTTTCGTTTGGTTTCATTTCCCTTATTCTTCTATGAGATTCTGATATGAATGGTTGGTTATATCAGGAGGATGAGGATGAGGACGAGGATGATGATTGAAGTTGCCTTAATGGCAACTGAGGTGGCTTTGCCATTCTATTCACTTTGACACTCTTCACTTAAATTTTCTGTAATCATACATTATGTGTTTATTTGGTTTCTTTTCGACATGGAAAAGTATAAAAGTATGCAGTGTTTGTTGCTACCATCTTTCCGTGCTGGCTTATTTATGTATTCTATCATTGTACTGTTTGGTTGCTTAAATCAGTAATATATATTGCATTCTGACTACACGAGTCGGCCCTTTAGCCAAATTCAAGAATCTTCACTTTCCTTGTTACTATTGTAAAGCATGGTGGTGCATGATATGATCACACAAACAAATTTGCTATTCTTTTTTTATTTCAGTTTTGTGTCATTCTATCTGCTTATCATTATGTTCTAGCTAGTTAATAGTAATGTCACTAAGGTTTATAAGGAGTTAGTCTACTCCCTAATAACAACAAGGTCTTTTAAGAGGAAAAACTTAACACCTTCTAGGCTTTGATGGAAGGCCCGATATGGTGGTGTTTAAGTTGGGGACAATATCGTTGCTATGTATAGTGAACCTAGGTGCGTGCACGCGCTCAGCGTGCCAACAAGTGGTATCACAGCCGATGGTTCGGCTGAGACTTGGTGAGGTGGAGGTGGTGCAAGGCGGCATATTATTCAAGGAATCAGGCGCGAGTTAACGAGTCAGGTAAAGCATCGCATATGTGCGATCCGAGGTGGAGTTAGTGCGGTGGTTGCGACTAAGGTGGAGCCAATAACACCTGGATAGCGACCCGTACACCGAGTGCTATCCACAGGATCGTGGTTGCACATGAGACTCGAGGAGGAGGTGTACTTCAAGATGTAGTAGACCAATGGATGAATTGTAGGATGTGTGACAATTCACGCCAAAGGTAGAGATTGTTGAGATGAAGTTGTCTTGAATATTCCCACATCAAGTAAGAATGAGTCGACACTAAAGTTTATAAGGAGTTAGTCCACTCCCTAATAGCAATGAGGCCTTTTAAGGGAAAAAAAAAACTCCACACCACCTAGGCCCAGATGGAAGGCCTGATATGGTGGTGTTTAAGTTGGGGACAATATCCTTGCTATGTAAGGAGGATGAGATTGTTGAGATAGAGTTGGCTTGAATAGTCCCACATTAAGTAAGGAGGGGGAGATTGTTGGGATAGAGTTGGCTTGAATAGTCCCAAATGGAAAATCCGATAAGGTGGTGTTTAAGTTGGGGACAATATCGTTACTATATATAGTGGACCTAAAGTTGGGGACAATATCGTTGCTATATATAGTGGACCTAGGTGCGCACACGCGCATGGTGCGTCAAACGCGTCAACAAGTGGTATCAGAACCGATGGTTCAGCAGGGACTTGGCGAGGTGGAAGTGCAGGCGGCACCTTGTTCAAGGAATCAGACGCAAGGTAGCGAGTCAAGTAGAGCGTCGCATGTGCGTGGTCCGCCAGATGAATGGATCCAGATTAGGTTCCAGATCCTTGCCAAAAAAATGTATCCTATAAGTTTGGACGAGGTGGAGTTAGTGCAGAGGTTGCGACTAAGGTGAAGCCAATAACGTCGGGATAACGACCCATACATCGAGTGTTACCCACAGGATCGTGGTCGCACATGAGACTCGAGACGTCTCATGTGCGACCAGTGGATGGATTGTAGGATGTGTGACGATTCGCGCCAAAGGTGGAGATTCCTTGCCAAGAGAATGTATCATACATGTCCGGACGGGGTGAAGTTAGTGCGGAGGTTGTGACTAAGGTAAAACCAATAACGTCAGGATAACGACCCATACATCGAGTGCTACCCACAGGATTGTGGTCGCACATGAGACTCGAGCTCCTCCTCGAGTCTCATGTGCGACAGTGGATGGATTGCAGGATGTGACGATTCGCGCCAAAGGTTGTGATTGTTGGGATGAAGTTGGCTTGAATAGCCCCACATCAAATAAGGAGGAGTCGTCACTAAGGTTTATAAAGAGTTAGTCCACTCTCTAATAGCAACGAGACATTTTAAGGGAAAAAAATCCCACACCACCTAAGTCCGGATGGAAGACCCGATATGTGGTATTTAAGTTGGGGATAATATGCCCTTCACACTACCTAGGCTCGGATGGAAGGCCCGATATGTCAGTTACTTCCTTGCATTGGTTATATTAACTTCTTAGTTTGCGGTAGGGGCTAAGAAATTATCATAAAAGATTCTACTGACGTGGGGAAGAGTCATATTTCTTCCCTATATTTTTGAAATATTAGTACGGAAGTGAAAATTGCAAGCTACAATAATTTTCTTCTCTCGTTTTTTCTCCAGTTTAACACGTTTTCTCCCATTATTATTAGCTAATAGTTATCCATCTTTCTTTCTTGCAGTGTATGTGCCTCATGTGTATTTTCTTTCATACCTAACTGTATATTTAATTGTATCCTGTGTTATAAGTGATAAACTTCATAGTGGTGTTTTACTATTCATTGCTGACTGGGACAAAGACAAATCGAAAGTTTTACTATTCATTGCTGAC
The DNA here is from genome assembly GCA_963556465.1 of Berberis vulgaris. Lineage (NCBI taxonomy): Eukaryota > Viridiplantae > Streptophyta > Magnoliopsida > Ranunculales > Berberidaceae > Berberis > Berberis vulgaris. The sequence continues at coordinate 103,081,060 of OY747124.1, read as the reverse complement.
TAGGACAAAGTCAAATTGAAAGGATTAGAAATAAAAGATAGTTATGATTGAAAGTTGGGAAATGTATTGAATTTGAGGGTTGAGATTCATTTTCCTATGATGACATATTTGTAAATATAAAACAAGTAGAAGGCCAATAATAATGAAAAACTTTTGAAAAAAGTTAGTGAAATGTACATGTGGCGGAGAGAGAAAATATTGTGATTTCCTTTTAGCAAAATCAAAATCATCATATCTATATCGTTGTCGGATTTTGATAAAATTAGTATCGTTGAAATGCATTTTTGAAGATCTTTCGAACAAAATCAATGATCAATACAATTGCCAAAATATTAAAAATGTATATTTCATAATTAAAAAAACGTATAATGTATTACACGCCTTTAATATTTTTTAATATTTTTAAAAAAAATGAGACGGACTGATCATACCAGAAAAAATGCGCATCTTAATGCACATTTAAACAAAAATTCTAAATTTCATGCTTTGGAGAATTCAAAGATTGGGGGAGAATTCATTCTCGGCGTTTAAAATTTGTTTCCAACTGATTTAAATTTGATTGAATAGGCTTACACTTAGAATCGACTTACACTTCAATACTGATTGAGAGCGAAAATGAGGATAGTGATGGAGGTATTCAATACAAAATAATTAGCAAAAATAAAATTATGTGGAGTGTCAATGGCATAGGACATACTCTAATTTAATATAAGAGGGATATCTAGAAATAGAAATTCTAGGCAGCCTGGGTTTTGCTGCCTGGGGGGGTGAAAATACATTTTTGCCCCCCTCTTTAAAACCAAAAGAGGAGGGGCAAAAATGTATTTTCGCCTCCCCAGGCAACAAAACTCAGGCTGCCTAAAATTATTCATCTAGAAACATTGTCATTTTTTTTCATACCCAGCACCTAGTACCTAGTACCTAGCACCTGCTTGCTTTTCCCAAAAAAAAAAAAAAACAGGAATTCTAAATGTCGAGGAAGCCAGCGAGGAAATCAGCGAGGGAGGGAGTGAGGGAAGGAGGGGACCGTCCATCCCCTTTGGGATGCGTGCATGAACCTTCTTGTCTGATTTATTAAATTGCTATTATTCTCATAGATGGAGATTGACTTCATACTGAGCTTGTTACAAAGACATATAAAAAGGAGCTCGACAATTACATGAAGTAATCATCTGAAAAATGATTGCATTTTAGAATAATTCCATGATGTATTATTTACTTGTTTATTTTACATTGATTGATTGCATACTTTCTTGTTGAAGCAGATTAGGAATTCAGGCATCCTTCATTGGGGACACCTCAAAGCTGCCAAAGTTGTTTAAAAAACTGATAGTCGATTCGGAAGAAGCCACCAAGAACAATGAAAAGCTACAACTAGTATTTGCAGTGAGCTATAGTGGGCAATACGACATAATGCAAGGATGCCAAAGCATTGCCCAGAAAGCAAAGAATGGTCTGATAGAACCACAAGATATTGACGAAGTTCTCATCCGTCAACAACTTCAAACAAACCGTGCTGAATTGCCTTACCCAGATCTGCTCATTCGCTCTAGTGGTGAGCTTAGGTTGAGCAACTTCTTGTTATGGCAGTTGGCCTACACTGAACTGTTCTTTGCAGAATCACTCTGGCCTTTGGAGAGGCTGAATTGTTGGAGGCTCTTCATTCTTTCCAACAAAGACAGAGACGTTATGGGAGGAGAGAAATTCCATAATGTATATTGCTTTTGTTAAGAATGTATTCACATGTTCATTTATTTGTTACGACGGAAATGTATTTGGATAGGCTAGTTTAGTCAACTGAGTATATCAGGTTGGTCATCCGACTCATTGCCCAGTACCAATGAACACTTGTTCGAGTTACATTATTGTCCATGACTAACCCAATCCTGATTGAAGCTTTGCCCACACACCTTCCAAATCTTCGGTTGGGCACGGGTTGGACCCTGCTCAACTCACAGCCCCAGTAGAAACTCAGTACCTTACACCCTGTGCACAACAATTTTGAAATGATCGATAAGCATTTGATTGGCACAGCCCCAGTAGAGACTCAGTACCTTACACCCTGTGCAAAACAACGTTGAAATGATCGATGAGCATTTAATAGAGCCAATCGTGTAATCTCTGGTTTTACAAAATTCATTCATAAAAGCAATTATACCAAAATGTCATGTTCAGATCTCCTGTGTGTTAATTGACAATCATATAGATGGATTATCTGTGTTAAGAATCAAACAAGTGTTTATTTTTATTTTTTATTTCATTGTTTTTGAAAAACTTAAATCTTTTTTTCCCCAACAATAACTAATTTTAAATGGGAGGAGGGTTTACCGTAATCAAATCTATTTCTTACATAATAAAAACTAATATATAACCATGTTTTTTTTTTTTTTTTTTGCTTTCATTTCCCATATTCTTTTATGTAGTTCTGATATAAATGGTAGAGTTATATCTGGATGATGATTGAAGTTGCTTTCGATTGCAATGGCCTTGCAAACCTACTCGCTTTGACACATTTCACTAAATTTCCTGTAATTATTCATTAGGTGTATATGTGGTTTCTTTTTTACATGGAAAAGTACGAAGATTTTGCTGTTATTTTCCATGCTGGCTTGTATATGTATTCTATCAGTGTACATTGGTTGCTTAAATCAGCAACAAAATATTAATAGAAGTGAAAGTTGAAATCTGATTAAATCATTATTTCAATGATTTTCTTCTCTCATTTTTTTTTCCTCCACCAAAATCAGTGACGGACCCAGGAATGTAGTTAAGAGCGGTGAAATGGCAAAAGGTTATTGATCGGTAATAGTGACTAAAAATAATTAACAAAAGGTTATTGATCGACAAAAGGGTACAGCATACGGGAATAATAAACTGCAAACATTTAAAAAATGTAGATGTGGGCACATTTCTTGCAGTTGTGTACGCTGTTGAAAAATAAGTGTGAGATAAAAATTTAACAACCAAATCTTAATCTAAACTCTAATAATGGAAAGGAAGCAGGTAAGAAAAACGGGGACAGCAATGAGTTATTTAAAGAGATCAGAAAAATGATCTATGACCTAATGAAATATATTTAAACAAGAGTCGGTTTAAACGAGCCTTCAACAAAGCCATGCAACCTGAACTCTGAACTCTTAACCTTGAGATATTTGATCACCTCTACTATACTACTATACTGACTACTAAGTCGTCACAACGATGCTCTCCCATTCTCTAGGATATCCTCCTACACTGACCCCATGCAGGTTCTCTCCTCACAAACTGAAGATTCTTCCTTCAGTTTGCAAGGATCGAGCTCTTGTTTTCTCTTCTGCAATATAATTTCTGGAATTCAAGTATCCTTCACTGGGGACACCTCAAAGCTTCCAACATCATTTCAAAAACTTATAGTAGTCCAATGAGGCCAGTGGCCACCAAGAACTATGATAAGCTACAGCTAGTATTCGCAGTGAGCTATATATAGTGGCCAATATGACATAATCCAAGCATGCCAAAGCATCGCTATCACAAAGCAAAGAATGGTCTGATTGACATTGACCAAGCTCTCATCAATCAACAACTGCATCCGAACTGTGCTGAGTTGCCTTACCTGGATCTGCTCATTCAAACTAGTGGCGAGCATAGGATGAGAAACTTCTATTTATGGCAATTAATATACACTGAACTGTTCTTTCCAAAATCACTTTGGCCTGATTTTGGAGAGGCAGAATTGCTAGAGGCTCTGCATTCTTTCCCACAAAGGCAGAGACGCTATGGCAAGAGAAAATCTATAAGTTGTATGCATGTAATCGCCGGCATACTCATCGCTGGATTATATGCATCACTTGATCCATTTGTTGGACGTAAATGTACTGAGTAATGTTGCTTTGCTATTAGATCGGAAAAATCGTCTATTTAATTTGCATAGATTTCATGCTTTGCAAAGGATTTGTTTGGTTCCAACCAAAAAAAAATCCTAGGAAAAGTTTTTCAAGAAAATTTTTCAAAAGCGAGAATAACTTGCGAAGGGTGAGAAGGACGATGGAAAGTTGTACACTAAAGAGACAGGGAAGGCCATAATAATTGTGATCGTTAATTGTGGCAGATTGGACTGTGAAGGGGAGAAGTGACGATGACGAATAGAGGCTGATGATGACGAAAATTGATGGTTGCGTTGCAAGATGCGATATGGGTAGTGGAAACGATTGGTTGTTGCTGAGTTTGTCTCGGAAACAATGAGTTAAGAGGGGAGTATCATTTTAGTTTTTTTTTTTTTGTCCAATGAGATTGAAAAAGATGGAGGCAGAATGGGAATGGGTGGTAGTGGGTGAAAACAAAGATCGTGATGGACATCATGAAATAATGGAGATAAACAATTCACTCTTGATAGTAGGGGTGGGCATTTAGGACCGAAAACTCAGACCGATCGGGTCGGTTTTAATTAATTAAAAAATTTTCGGTTGTAAAAGCCCGGCCCGGCCCGACTCCTTCACTTAACTAACTCTCTCTCCCCTTAACTTCTCATCTCATTCTCACATCTCTTCACGACTGCCTAGATTTTCTGCTCTTCACGTTCTCCCCTCACAGAGACAGTCGAAGATCACTCCCTCTCCCCTCACAGAGACAGTCGAAGATCTCTCCCTCTCACACACAGAGAGAGTCGAAGATCACGTTCACTATTCTCTCCCCTCACAGAGAGAGTCGAAGATCTCTCACACACAGAGAGAGTCGAAGATCACGATCTCTCCCCTCACAGAGAAAGTCGAAGATCACGATCACGATCTCTCCCTCTCACACACAGATCTCAGATTATAGATTGAGATCTTATAAGATCTCCGCCTTCTTCTTCCAGATCTCAGATCAGAGATGCTCGATGGTGATGCTGATGCTGATTGATGGTGATGCTCGATGGATGATGATGATCGATGGTGATGCTGATGGTGATGCTGATGCGATGATGATGATCAGAGTTGTTTTGGACGAGATCGACCGCCTCCCTCTCTCAGCGAAGGCGGAGGCCTACTCCCAGCCCTACTCTCAGCGAAGGCGGAGGCCGAGCCGCCTCCCTCTTTCCTCCCTTCCCCGCCTTTCCCTAGATCAGATGTTGATCAGATCTCGAGCAAATCTCAATCAGATCTTCTCGTTCTGATCTCAGATATTGATCCACCTTACAGAGTATTTTTTAATTTTGTTGTATGGTTACAGACGATGAATGAAGTATTACAGATCTAATCTTGTAATTTGCTGTATGGTTTTTTTTTTATAATTTTTGTACGTATGATGAACGAAGAATTTTTTTTTTTTTTACTGTAGAAATATTTTTTTGCTCTTAGGACCGAGACCGGCCCGTTAATTGGTTAACCGGGACCTCGGTTATCCGGTTGACTCGGTCCGATTTCGGGTCTCATAAACAAGTGCCCGAATTTTACGGGCCGATTTTCGGTTTTTAACTTTTGGGTCGATTACTCGTACTTGCCCAGCCCTACTTGATACTATGGGTGGGCATTTCGGACCGAAAACCCGGACCGAACCGACAACCGGACTGATCGGGTCGGTTTTTTATTAATTATAAATTTTTCTGTTTTAAAACCCGGCCCGGCCCGAAGTTTCTAGTCCGGGCCTCGGTTTCCCTTTCTGAAACCCATCGGGTAACCGGCCCGGCCCAGGTTAAATAGTTAACTTAAAATAACATTTGTTTTGTTCATTTGTAACCGACCCTCCCATCTTCTCTCTCAGCGAAAGCGGAGGCTGAGCCGCCTCCCTCTCCCCTCCCTTCCCCGCCTTTCCCGCCTCCCTCTCCCCTGCCTTCCCCGCCTTTCCCGAGATCGACCGACGCCTCTTAGATCTTCTCTCTCTCAGATCGACCGATGCCTCTCAGATCGACCGATGCCTCTCAGATCGATCGACGCCTCTCAGATCTTCTCAGATCAAACGAGATCGACCGACGCCTCTCAGATCTTTGATCAGATCTGAGATCTGAGATTCTTCAGACAACCCGTTTCTGACCTTCCGCTGATCCTGCCGTGAGGGAATCTGTGGTTCTTGCGCGATGAACATCGATGGGAAGAATGGGCTTGCTTGTCTCAGTGTCTCACCATGAATTGTATCCAATTTGGATGTTGCTCTTAGGACCGAGACCGGCCCGAAATTCGGTTAACCGAGACCTCGGTTAACCAGTCAATTCGGTCCGGTTTCGGGCCTCATAAACACGGGCTTAAATTTTTCAGGCCGGTTTTCGGTTTTTACATTTTGGGCCCGTTACCCGAACCTGCCCAGCCCTACTTGATACTAATTGGCACAACATATATTAAAAAGAAGAAAGAGATTCAAAGATCTCGAAAGGAGAGTTTTTGTACAAGGAGAATTTAGTGAGCTAGATTCGAAGAAGAAAGAAAAAATAATAAAGAGATAGAAAATTTGGAGGAAAATAATTTGATTGATAACTTATTGCTTTTTTTTTTAGAATGCTTGAGCCTTTTCTCATTCAGATAAAAAACTAGCCCCGACTAAAATGGAACCTACAACTTCTATTATTAGACTCGCTTAGATGAAACCCTATTATTCTAATATAAACTAAAATAGAAAACCTATATCTTCTATTACTAGACTCACTTAAATGAAGCCCTAATAAAAATAGAATACCTAGTAATGTTAAACCAATAATATGTTCTACATTGCTGATAATTTGTTTTTAAAAAAATTCTTAATTAGAATCTTAGGGTAAGTAAAACTTTTTCTAAAGTGAGGGGGGGGGGGGGGGGGGGGGGGGGGGGGGGGGATGGAATGGAACTCTCATCCACATAAGAATGACATTCTTAGGGGAGAGTACGGAATATTATTCTCAAGCCTATTTGAAAGCCTAATACCACTATTGATCACAAATCTAGATGTTGATGGTGATTGCAACCTCAAATTTGCCTTAAAGGTAAATAACCCTACGAAAATGGATTTTGTGAAGCCAAATTGTTGATAATCAATGATTATCCTATGATATAGGGATATGATTAGGATACTATGGGGATATGATTAGGATATTGTAGTTGTGGAAATCTTAGGAATATTGTAGTTGTGGAAACTGAATTGTATTCTTATCAAAAGTTACCTAAAGCTACTAGGATATTTCTTGTATAAATACCACTGATTGTATAATGAAAAACTTATCTTGGCATATTATTTTCTCCATACCATTATTTTACATGGTATCAGAGCAAGGTTAATCCTAGCTCTTGTTTCAGTCGTCAGCTATCACTACAGCCATATTTCTTTTGTCATCCCTTTACCATGGTATCAAAACTAGGTTTATGATAGTGGCGCTACAGACCATATCACCTCAGCTTCTCACTTGCTTAGAGCCAAAGCTAAAAATCCCTCTATGCAGCCAGTAATGTTGCCAAGCGGAGATACAACACCCATTAGTTCCACTGGAACTTTATCTCTTAATTCTCATATTTCTTTGAAAAATGTTTTATGTGTTCCTACCTTTAAAGTCAATCTCATGTCTATCAGTCGCATCACAAAGGGATTACAATGTTTAGTGACTTTTTTTCCTTCTTGGTGTATCTTGCAGGACCTGGCAACGAGGATGACGATTGGTTTGGGTAAACAACGTGATGGGCTTTATCATTTAGTGGCGTTGGCTTCTGACCAAGCGCCTTCCACCAACAAACCATCCTGCCACCTTGCTTCCTCTTCCGCAGACTTATGGCATCGCCATTTAGGTCACCCTTCTTCTTCGCGTTTACATGTTTTAGGCAAAATTTTGTTAAATTGTTCTTCTAGTTTGAATAATGTTTGCGACGCCTGTCATTTGGCAAAACAGACTGCCTTCCGTTTAGCAAAAGTTCAATTTCCACTATGAAACATTTTTCCCTTATTCATTGTGATATTTGGGGGCCTCACAGAACTCCTTCAATCTCTGGGGCTCAATTTTTCCTAACAATTGTGGATGATTTCTCTCGATTTACTTGAGTATTTCTTATGCATCACAAAAATGAAACACAAGGACTACTCAAATCCTTTTTTCCATGGTTAAAACCAAATTCAATACCACCATACAAGCTATTCGTGTGGATAATGGAGGAGAATTTTTTTCATTAAGGGATTTTTTCAAAGATCATGGAACTTTATATCAACATATTTGCGTTGCCACACCACAACAAAATGGTGTTGCCGAACGTAAGTATCGTCATATCCTTGAAACTGCACGGGCCTTATGCTTTCAAGCTAACCTCCCCCTTCATCTCTGGGGAGAATGCATACTCACAGCTAGGGGTGGGCACGGGACGGGATGGGACGAGATATGCCCATCCCTATCCCATCCCGTTCATACGGGATCGGGACGGGACGGGATGGGAAAAACCTCATCCCGACCTCGTCCCATCCCAAACGGGTTCGGAACGGGACGGGACGGGACGGGACGGGATCAGCGGGAAGCCTGGACTGCTGGAAGCCTGCTGCTGCTGCTGGAAGCCTGGAAGGCCTGCTGGAAGCCTGCTGGGCCTGCTGGAAGCCTGCTGGGCCTGCTGGAAGCTTGCTGGGCCTGTTGGGCCTGCTGGAAGTCTGCTGGAAGCCTGGAAGGCCTGCTGGGCCTGCTGGAAGCCTGCTGGGCCTGCTGGAAGGCCTGCTGGAAGCTTGCTGGGCCTGCTGGAAGCCTGCTGCAGCTGGAAGTCTGCTGCTGGAAGCCTGAAAACCTGAACATTTTATGCAAATGTTCATAAAATAAATAAATAAGTAAATAAAAATATTAATAATTAATATTAAAAAATTAGTTCGGGACGGGACGGGATTGGCGGGATTGAAAATCTTCATCCCATCCCATCCCATTCTAGATCGGGACGGGACGGGATCGGGATGAAATTATTCAATCCCATTAAGACCCAGAAAAATCGGGACGGGACGGGACGGGATCGGGACGGGAACGGGATCGCGGGATGGGATGCCCATCCCTACTCACAGCAGTTCATTTGATCAACAGGTTGCCCACCCTACTTCTTTTCCACAAAACCCCATTTGAGAAATTGTATAATGCAACACCATCCTATATACATTTAAAGGTTGTTGGGTGTCTTGCATATGCCAAATATATCTACACTTCTCACAAATTTGATACACGTGCTAAGCAATCTATTTTCCTTGGATATCCGCATGGGCAAAAGACCTACAAACTTTATGATTTGTCCACTCTAAAAATATTTACTAGTCGTGACGTTGTTTTTCATGAAAATATTTTTCCTTTCAAGACCGAGCTTACCCAATTCAATCATTTCCCTTCCTCGGGTCCCTTACCACCACCAACCCACCATGATGCCTTACCTACTAGCCTACCCGATGACTCCCCAGGGTTGTCCCCTTCCCTTACTCCATCTACTCCTCTACTCGCTAACACAGAACTCGCCTCTCTTACTGACCACACCCTTCACTCACCAGGTAACCCTTCCTCTTCATTTGAAAGTTCCCCACTAGTGTTTCCTACTTCTCCCGTTCATGTCTCTCCACCAACCTCACCACCTCCTCGCCGGTCAGACCATACTAGAAATTTGCCTAGCCACCTCCAGGATTATGTCATCACGTGGCCACCATCCATCCAATCAGAGTCTTCGTATCCAATTCCCTCATCAAGTACTCGCTATCCCTTGTCCAATTTTACTTCTTACCATCGATACTCACCATCCCATCTAGCTTTCGTTTATAACATCAGCCGTCATGTGGAGCCTCGAACTTATGAGGATGTTGCCTCAGATCCAAATTGGCAACAGGCTATGCTTTCCGAATTTCAAGCGTTGGAATTAAACCAACTTGGACTCTTACTTCTCTTCCTCCCGGTAAGGAACCAATTGGTTGTCCGTGGGTTTACAAGATTAAACATCGCTCTGATGGTTCAATCGAGCGGTATAAGGCTCACTTGGTTGCTAAAGGGTACACTCAGGTTGAGGGCATTGATTACCATGACACCTTCTCTCCCACTGCCAAACTTATCATAGTTTGTTGTCTCCTTGCCATTGCTGCAGCTCAATCTTGGTCTCTTCATCAGCTCGACGTTCATAATACCTTTCTTCATGGTGATCTTCATGAAGAAATTTATATGCTCCCACCTCCCGTTCTACGGTGCCAGGGGGAAATCTGGTATGTCGCCTCAACAAGTCCCTATATGGCCTAAAACAAGCTTCTCATCAATGGTTTGCTAAGTTCTCTAATGCCATACAAACTGTTGGTTTCGTTCAATCTAAAACTGATTACTCCTTCACACGTAATAGAGGGAAATCATTCACTACCCTTTTGATTTATGTTGATGACATATTGATTACAGGAAATGATTTGGGTGCCATCAATACCCTGAAACAATTTCTTCATGATCGTTTCTGTATCAAAGATCTTGGGGATTTAAAATTCTTTTTGGGTATTGAGGTATTTTGTTCCAAGAAATTGCAATTTCTCAGAGAAAGTATGCTCTTGATATTATTAAAGATGGAGGTTTATTAGGAACACGACCAATTTGTTTTCCTATGGAACAAAATCTCAAATTGTCAGACACAGGTGAATTGCTTGCAGATCCACAAAAATATAAAAGGTTGGTAGGCCGCCTTATCTATTTGACCATCACCAGGCCCGATATTACTTATGTAGTTCATGTTTTTAGCAGGTTCATGCATGAACCAAGGAAACCACATTGGGATGCAGCACTCCGTATTTTGAAGTATCTTAAAAGTTCTCCAGGAAGAGGTCTTTTTTTCCCAGCTCATAATTCTTTGTGTTTAACAGCTTATTGTGATTCGGATTGGGATGGTTGTCCCACTACTAGAAGGTCAACAATAGGTTATTATGTATTTCTAGGAAATTCACTGGTATCTTGGAGGACAAAGAGATAGAAAACTGCCTCCCTCTCTTCAGCAAAAGCCGAGTATCGAGCCATGACGAATGCTTGTTGTGAAATAACCTGGCTGCGAAACTTATTGCGAGATCTACAGGTGTCACGTCCGAAGACAACAATGCTTCACTGTGATAATCAAGCTACTTTGCACATTGCGGCTAACCCGGTCTTCCATGAGAGAACAAGGCATATTGAAATAGATTGCCACTTCATTAGAGAAAAAATTCAAAATGGTTCAATTGAAACCAAGTATGTAACTTCATCTCAGCAAGTAGCAGACGTGCTCACAAAGTCGTTAGGAAAAGATGTTTTCAATGGCATGTTGTACAAGTTGGGAGTTCTTGACATCCACTCTCCAACTTGAAGGGCAGTGTTGAAAATCAATGATTTTCCTATGATATAGGGATATGATTAGAATACTATGGGGATATGATTAGGATGTTATAGTTGTAGAAATCTTAGGAATATTGTAGTTGTGGAAACTGAATTGTATTCTTGTAAAAAGTTACCTAAAGCTACTAGGATACTTATTGTATAAATACCCTTGTTTGTATAATGAAAAACTTATCCTGACATATTATTTTCTCCATACCATTCTTTTACACAAATACACCATTAGGAATCCTGATTAATCATACAGTAATAATGAGTTGAACGTCCTGACCAAGTGAAAACAAGAGAACTCATGTCATTGAGCTCAATATATCTACCAGTAGATTTCATTTGAGGCTCCACAAATGAAATGAATAGAGGAGAATGATATTCTTCTCTTTTCTGTCCTAATCTTTTATAACGTTTTAAAGAACAGTGTCATTGATCATTTTCATTTACATCTGCTTGTTCCTACTTATACATGTATGTGTACTCAAACCAAATATGGGAGGAAAAGGGAAATAAAATTACATGACCATCATTACATTTTGTTTGATTTCACGTGCCATTATTTAAAAGGTCAATTGCACTTTCCCCTCAATTAATATTCATATTGCACTTTCCCCCTTAGACTAACAATCAACGTGCCTTGACCGTCAAGGCACGTGCTAGATTCAAAAATGTCATATTTTACTACCAAAAATACCCTTTAATGATCTGAAGGCTGAGATTCAAAGTTAATGCAATTAAAATCAAAGGTTGAGATTCAAACTTCCACTAAGACGTTGGAATAATCCGCCAACTCCTCTTTCACCACCACCGTCTCCACTTCACCACCAATAACTCTCACATCTGCTTCTACATGTTATTTCATTGTAGATTTAATATTCAAGCATCAATAAGTGAAAACGCTTGCCAAGTTTTAATGGCAAGCTTGAGTTGCAGCTCATCATCATCATTTGTTAGGTCAGCTCTGTTGCAAGGGGCAAAGTTACATTCAAATTTATTTTAAGGGGTTAAGTTCCTGCCAATAATTTATTTAAAGGGGTTAAGTTACTGCTAATTAACAACTCTTAATTGATTTTCTTGCAGATCCCATGGTGTCACAAGCACAATCAAACTAGTGATTAGGAGGTTTGAAGTGAGCAAGTTTTTTAAGGAGTACATGTACATTGGATGTTAAAGCACAATGTAAATTCATTGGATGTTCTTGCAACAAAGTTTGATGTTGTTTCAACAATGTAAATTCATTTGATGTTCATTGGATTTTAATAGCACATTGTAATCAAATGCCTTAACACTTTCAAGCATCAATAAGCAACATTGCAATTCAAAACCTGACATAGCACCTTCAAGTATCAATATGCAACCTGACATAGCACTTTCAATACCATACTATACCAACAAACACTCTCAAGTATCAATATGCAACCTGACATAGCACTCTCTATAACATTCAGTACCTAACAACCTCAAGTGCAACCTGACATAGCATTTTCAATAATATTCAATATGCAACCCGACATAGTATTTTCAATACCATACCATACCAACAAGCATTCACTACCATTTAATAGAATTTGCATTCAATACCAACAGTAGTGTACCATACCAACAGAAGTGTACTATACCAACAAACATTCAAGTGTATCAGTTAGTGTACCATACCAACACAAGTCTGAGATAACATTCTCATACCAACAAGTATTCAATACCATCAGAAAACGCATAATCACAATGTCAATCAACCAAAATAAATTGTCTTTCACTAATCACCAATTGTCTAATTGTCTTTTACTAACTGCTTTCACCAAAATGAGTTACCAAAATGAAAATGTGAATATGAGTCACCAACTGTCTAAGGTCATCTCCAAGGCCCCTAGGTTTCCAACTGCTTTGTCCCTTGCAAATAGAGTTTGTCCCCTCCAGCCCCAACCATTCTCACGCTGAAACACTGGATTAACTGGTGGCCTCATTGGTAGGGGTCAAACTCCTTGTGCAAAGGGCTGAGTTGTGAACATGGTACTCTAATTGTTGTGTAAAGTTGGAGCTGTAGGCATCTCAGGCTGGAAGTTTCGTGTTGTGGAGGATATGTGGGCATTTCCTTTGGAGGTTCATTGTTTCCTCTTCCAGTAGCAGTCCTTGCACCCCTTGGTTTGTTGTTCTTTACCCTCGTGCATTTAGGCCTCTTAGATGTATGTCCATCCTCAGCAGTATGCTCCCTAGGAGGGTTTCTACAGGTTCTATTGTTGTGACCCTCCATTCCACACTTTCTGCATCTCCTGTGTTCCATGTGAACCTCATCTTCATCTCTTCTTCTTTGTCTCTTAGGTCTCCCTGGACCTCTTTTTACTAGAGGAGACAATACTAAGTATCTTGGCTGCCACATAAAATCCCTCATCAAACATGGAAATAAGCAAATGATTGTACTATACACAAGCAATGAAGTTAAAACTTACTTCATCCCATTCACACATATTTCTTATGCTCACAATGCCCCTAGAGTATGCTTCCACATAGGCCTTCATAGAATGATAGGGGCTGCACTACCTGCATCAAATGGAAATATAAGCAATGATATGGTCATTGAGGTTACTGATTATAAAAGCAATGATATATAAGCAATAACATATAAGCAATGAGAAAACTTAAAACAATGATGTATAAGCACTGAGGTATCTGATTATACTTACTTTGCCCACTGAGGTCTTTGATTGACTAGAATCAAGACTCTATGCACACATATGATACCTGTGAGTTCTCACTGTCTACAGTCACAATATCTAATAGATGTCTTAACTATAAACCTATCACCAGTGGCATTATGCTTGACTGTGATGAAGCCCTCACTGGACCCAAACATCCTGAATTGGTTCTGCATTTCATAGTACTTGTCAACTAGTATTTGAGCCCTAGGTACTAACCCGTTGATGTCCCAAGTGCTACTTTTCACCCTCCTGTCATACATTAGCAGCCTCATGACAAGCATGTGATAGTCATCAATGAACTTGCATATTGGTTTGTTCCTTAGGAGAATAATCCAGTTATTGAAGATTTCACTAAAATTGTTAGTGATATGCTTTGAGCATAGCCTAGTGTCAAAATAGGTCCTGCACCAACTCTTCACATCCCTATCAACCAGCCACTGATGAGCCATTGGATTAGCTTCTTTAATCTCTTTCAAGTGGGATACACACTCAAACTCTTTGTATGCCCTCGCATCCTTCCAACTTAGTCTCAAACCAACCTTCTTGAAGCTCTTGTACATGTGCCTAAAATAGAACCTATGATCTGAGTCTGGAAAGAACTGATTCACTGCTTTAATCAAGCCTTTTTGCTGGTCAGAGATAAAGGTCAGCTTCCCTTCATGCATCTTCAACTGCATCTCAATTATACTCAGGAAGGTGTACCAAGTCTGGTAGTATTCTGATTGGCAAATGTAGATGGCTAATGGAAATAGACCATTGTTGCCATCTAAAGTTGTGACTGACAAACAACAACCCCCATATTTTGTCTTTAGAAAGCATCAATCCATACCCACCAAGGGTCTACAACCATGTTGCCAACCAAGTAGACTAGCAGAAAAAGCCAAACACAAGCATGTGAACCTTTGATCTTCATTACTTGTTGAGCATGTAGCAATGCTTCCTGGGTTTACTGGCAACAACTCCATGCAACAAGAAGGGGCCATCTTGTAACTGTCATCATAGCTACCAATCATTTTTGCCAGCAATTTTTGCTTTGCCTTCCACCCTACATGGTAGCTAACTTCAACACTGTTATTCAACTATGTCTATTTCACAAGAGAGTCGAGTGTGATAGATTGGAAGTGGGTATTAAACATGGATTCACACTCCTTAGAAACAAACCTAGCATCCGTCATAGGATGCTTCTCATCAACAATCCCCATACATGTGTGTTGTTGCCCCATGGTCCTAACACTGATGGTGTGCCCATCTTTGTTTCTTGCTGCATAGTAATGCCATTTGCATTCTTCATCTGTATACTTAACTAAAAGCTTGTCAGGATCATTCTTCTTAAACCTCATCAGAAACTTTTTTCTTATTGCATATTTCCTCAACCAAAACCTAGCATCATCTACTGTGGGCCATTCCTTTCCAACCTCCAAGACTCATTCATCATCCTCATGGTGAGCCTCATGACCACTCTCATTACTATAAACATTCTTAGTCTCAGCCACAAAACCAGTATGCACACCTGGAGGCTGGAGGTGCCTTATCTTCAGTGTTATGGCCTGAATGATACTCCTCTTCTAATAGAAGATCATCTAGGTCAACAAACTCTGATGGACTAGGTTCAAATGGACCTGTTTCAGATGGACATGCTTCAGATGGACCTGCTTCTTGGCCTTGAGTTTGTTCATGGGTTGGTTCCTCAGCTGGTCCTTGTGGTACTACATCAGGTAAATCTTCATCTAGTTCTTTTTCACTCAACTCATCATATAACTTCAATCTTGTCTTACTTGAATTTATCCCTTTTTTGCTACTACCCTGGCCCTTCACCCCTGTTCCTTTCCTTGGAGAGTACCAATCACTGGGTTTATTCTTCCTTGGGGTTGGAACCTTCCTCCTGGTCCAAGGCCATTTGGCCCTGCATTTACGTCTCAAATGAAATTTTTTTTAGGAGGTGTGGGTTGTATTACAGGGGCAGGGTCTACATCAACTATAAGTGTGATTAAAATTAATTCAGGCTCTATCACACTAATCTCAGGAGTGTTGCTTTCATGTACTTGAGTTGCCACTTTAACCTCAACAAACACATGCAAAAAATCCTTGTCATCAATGTCTGCATGGGTCCAAAAATACATTGTCTTTATCATTTGTAATGTTCATCCTCACCCCATTCTCCACATAGGTATGTGTTGTTTCAAGGGTTAAGACACGCTTATGTGGGTTGGGGATAGCTTCAAGCATGCTCTTATTTAACTTATCCCAATTCAGATAATCCCCATGCACTTGTACAAACTCTATAGATAACCCATCTTTGTAATCATTAACCTTCCACAGACCAGGGATCTCTGCAATCTTACTTTACTTTCCATTTTAATGGATTACTAAGTTTCAGACTTCCAGTTCTTGTCCTCATTTACCATTGCTGCGAACAGACAAATATAATCATACCATTTTTACTGATGCAAACAAAAGACTGAAAACAGACAAACAGAACAAAATCATACCATTTTCACTTATACAAACAAAACAAACTAAACTAAATCATGCAATCAAACGTGAATAGTACACTGAAAACAGAAGACAAGTACAACACATAGCAACACTAAACCACCATATAACATCAAAAATAAAAAATGAACACTGTGACTGATTCACAGATGCACCAACCACTAGCGATACTAAACCACACTAAATCACTTTCAGAAAAAACAAATAAACAGTAAAGAAGCCAAATTTGTGCAAATGAACAAAATACTAACAAAATCATACCATTCACACTATCTATTCAAACATGCATTACATATAGAAGCACAAAAAGAAAACCCTAAAATAGCAAAGAAGACTTACAATATATCACACCAATGAACAGGAGGATGTTTCACATCCTCTTCAATGTCTGAAGGAGTGAAATCTCTCCTCAGATTTGGCTAGCTCCTCATCGGTTGAAATCTAACTGAAGAAATCACTAAAATCACTGAACGAACTGTAATCGTCCCAATGTATGCTAGAAGCAGTGCTCCCATCATCATCGCTGCTACTGATAGTGATTTTGACACCAAAAACAACTTTCTTCCCCTTCTTCGTTTTGGGTTTCCTCTTCTTCGTTTCAGTATTACGCTTCTTCATTTCGATGAGAAATCAGAGAGAGTGAAAACTGAGGGAGAGAGGATAAACGAAACAGAGATAATGAAAACGGAGGGAGTTTTCCCTCCATTCTTCGTCTCTTCAATGGTACAAGATGACAGGGAGTAATCCCTAGCCGTCGACGTGCCTGGTTCAGGTCACGGGCGGTTGGGATTGACATGCTATCACATCAGGCGTGATAAGCACGTGAATGGCAGTTTCGTCATACAAAATAGGAAGAATGGTGGCACATGAGGTGTTTGACAGTCAAGGCACATTGACTGGTAGCTGAGGGAAAAATGCAATATGAATGTTAATTTAGGGAAAAGCTCAATTGACAATATATTTTAGGGGAGAAAGTGCAAATAACTCTTATTTAAATGGGCTACCAGAAGGATGACAAGGATGCTGCGCAAGACGATGATTGAAGTCGCCTTTAATGGCCATTGAAGTGGCCTTGCTACCCTATTTGCTTTAGCACTCTTCACTCAAAATCTCGTAAGGAAGATGGGGGCACAATCAATTATGAACAGGAGATGTCGGTGAAGAATTCAGTTCAAAATTACCAAATTACCTGACTGAGTAGCCTATATAAACAGCCTTCAAACAAATCCGTGTAACCAGAACTGAACTTTGCAAGATCTTATAATCTATGTAGTACTATACTAACGACTACACAATGATGCTCTCCCATTTTCTAAGACCCCATCCTATACTGACCAAATGCATGTTCTCTACTCGCCAAGTGATACCACTCCATCTTTTCTCAGCAACCGATCACCTGTTTTCCATTCTTCTGGTTCTAACCTAAACCAGCGTGTTGTTTCGCCTTTTGCTATAGAATCTGGGGGTAAGGATCTAGAAGAAGAAGAGGAGGATGTAGAAGAGATAAATATGATTGAAGGAGAATTGCCTGAAGGACTTCAAAGAGAACTTATGCCCAAGCATGTGGCTGTGATCATGGATGGGAATGGGAGGTGGGCGACGCAGAGGAACTTGCCACGGTGGTCTGGTCATGCAGCAGGTGCTCGTGCTCTCAAAAAGCTTGTTAACTGTTGCTCTAGATTGGGAATCCGGGTTCTTACAGTCTTCGCGTTCTCCACCGAAAATTGGAACCGCTCTAAGGAAATGATCAGTTGTTGGTTTTCTTTTTTTTTTTTTTTTTTTTCGAGACTCTGTTATTAAAAATTGCTATTCTCACAGATGGAGATTGAATTCTTAATGGGCTTATTACAAAGAAAATTAGAGGAGGAGCTCAACAATTTCATAAAGTAATTATCTAAAAAATGATTCATTTAATATACAAGTTTTGACATATACTTGTTCATTTTGCATTGATTGTATTGCATTTTTTTTTCTTGAATCAGAAATGGAATTAAAGTATCCTTCATTGGGGACTCATCAAAGCTGCCGGATTCCATCCAAAAACTGATGGCCAAGTGCGAAGAGGCCACCAAGAACAATATCAAACTACAACTAATATTCGCACTGAGCTATAGTGGGAAATATGACATAATGCAAGCATGCCAAAGCATTGCCCACAAAGTAAAGGATGGTCTGATCGAACCACAAGACATTGATGAAACTCTCATCAATCGGCAACTCCAAACATACTCTGCTGAACTGCCTTGCCCAGATCTGCTCATTCGAACAAGTGGTGAGCTTAGGGTGAGCAACTTCTTGTTATGGCAATTGGCCTACACTGAACTGTTCTTTGCAGAAGCACTTTGGCCTGATTTCGGGGAGGGAGAATTGCTGGAGGCTCTTCACTCTTTCCAGCAAAGACAGCGACGCTATGGCAGGAGCTAATATGTATGCATTTACATTAATAATGTATTAATAATGGGCTGCCTTTGAAAAACCTGTTCTACTTAATTTGCATAACATAGATTTAACGGTTCTACAAGGTTTTGTTTGGCTAGCACATTCCATAAACACAAGCTTAGCAGTTTCTTATCTTCATGTTTACTGCCTGTAAATTTTCTCAAAATTTCTTTCATTTTCTTAGTACTCAACAAGATATTAGTTGGCTCGTGGAGTGGAAGAGCAAACTCCCCTCGCACCACCACCATACAATATGCACATAAGATAAGATTGATGGCCTTTTAACATGTTATGCTAGACATTAATAATATTGTCTCTAACTTAAACACTCACATTTGAGAGAGGGGTTTTAACTCAAAGGGCCTTGTTACTACTAGTGAGAAACATGCATGTCCAACTCTTTAATCACCTAACAAAAATAAAAAATTCTAACAGGAGGTTTGATCTCCCAACATGCATCACATATCCTTTCCATCTGTGTTGTTCCTTGTAATTGGTTACGCATGGCAAGACTGAAGCCACCAATTATGAACTTTGGTATGTACCCGTAACTAGTGTTTTAGGTATTCATTTTAATGACAATTTAAGAAGGGCAGCATGTCCAGTCCACTGGCTTAAATAGCGTATTAATTTTTACAAAACGTGTCAAGAAATATATAGGTCTTATTTGTCCTCGTGATTTTATAACGTATTATTGGTGTGCCCATCAATTCAACACGTGATGGATGGAGAAGAGGTCGAGACTACTGTGCCAACCATATCACTGACCATGTTAATGCAATAGTCCAAAATCTTTGCGTAAAGTAGTTACTGTAGAAGTTAACCTTGCTGCATTTCAATGAGACTAGTTATTGGCGCCTTTCTATACTTGAATGAGATCCCACACATGATTTTAAGTTGGGACCATCGTTATGGTGGTCAAAGGCACTCCGATTATTAAGTCAGATAGCGATGCATGGTGGTCGAAAGTACTTCGATGCTTAGTCAGATATTGATGCAAGGAAAAGTGAAGATTGTATGTAAAATTGTGCTATGTATGCGTATCTTTCTTCTCTCTATCACTGTCTCTTATAGTGAGAATTCCCTCTCCAACTGTCCATGCGATCGATGGCGTAATAGAGGGAGGAGATCTCGCATAAGATCTTACTTGTGCATGACTGAAACTCTTCGATACTTTGCTCTGTTCAGGACTCAATTTGTGATTGGGCTAAGAGTTGATTTCATGCAAGTGGATCTCAGGCCTGTAACAACTCTGAGATCTGTGTTCGAGCCTTATTTTCCTGGGCCAAGCCTTAAGACCCGTGCCTCTTGGGCCTGGGAGCTGACTTACGGGCTGAACAATAGCTTACATATGAGTCCACTCGAAACTGCGCTAAAACCTTTTATATGCTAGAGTTAGCCCATGCCACGTATACATCTGTAAACATATGATTGATTGACTTCTCATGATGACAATTTAAGAGAAAGGACACTACGTCGAGTCCACTGGATTAAATGACATTAAATTGTACAAAAATAATCAAGAAATATGTGGATCTTAAGGCGTGCCCACCAATTCAACACATGATTCATGGATGGATAAGAGGTACTCTCCCAACCATGCATATCACTAACCAGATTAATGCAATAGTCCAAATGCTTGCGTAAAGTAGATGTAGTTACTGTAGAAGTTTACCTTTCTATGCTTGAATGAGATCCCACGCATGGGTTTGAGTAGGTCTAAGCAGCCGGCTAGACAACCATTTTTTGGTCAGGCCTGAGCTTATTTTTATAAATTTTCTTATTCTCTTTAAAATACAACTGCAAACATCATCTATAAAAGGTGTAAAACAGTTAGGACTGACAAAAAAATGGTTGCCTTGAATTAGTGCATGGGTTAATATACAAGAGCTTTCCTAGTTTTCTTTCCTATATATGTTTGACAAAGTGCACCAGACCAATCCCACATGTTTGAGTTCCCTGATTGTAGGGAGCGAGGTGGGAGTGAGGGCCGCCCACCACCATCCATCATCCTTGAGATGCGCTCATGGACAGCATCTCGACGATGATGGATGGTGGTGGGCGGCCTTCGCCCCCACCTCGCTCTCTCTCCCTCGCTCCCTATAAGGGCTCGTTTGAGATATAGGGTTATCTCATATTATTCAAGGGATTGGCCATAGGCCTATGATATTCTATGACAGATTGGTTGACTAACTTATGAGCTTGATTGATACGGCTTTCCACTCCTCTGCAAATTTGATAGTCGTGCATGGATGAGTTTGGAGTGTTAATGGTCGACACTGATGTTTATTGGGCTTTTATTGAAGAAATTAGTTGTCTTATCGACGAGTTTGGAGCACAATAATCAAAACTGATGTATGTGTAGGCCTTTAGTAAAGAAATGAGTCATTTGATCGATCTGATTGATGTCTTATATGTAATTTAGGGTGTGAAAATAAATTTGGTATAAAAAGGGTTTGTTAGTAGTAGAAATGTAGAATAAAATATGGGACCCACATAGTACAGTGAGGTATTAAAAAGCAAACTTATTTATAAGAAATTTAAGGAGCTAACCATGATTTTTTAAAGCAAAATTCTAGATGTCGAGGAAATGAGCGAGGAAACCAGCGAGGGAAGTGAGGTGGAGGGGGGGGAACCGTTCACCCCCCTCGGGATGCGTGCATTGACTTTTTGCACGCGCATCCCGAGGGGGTGAACGGTTCCCCCTGCCACCTCCCTCCCCTCACTGGTTTCCTCGCCATGTAGAATCACTCTTTTTTAAATTAAGGGAGCAAATAAAAGTATAAAACTCATGGGATTATAAGAGCTATTTCATTAACTAGTTGGGATTACTTAAAGTTGAGGGGGCAGACAATCATTTGGAACCGAATAAGGTTATCATAGTATAGAGTGATTGGTGATGGAACTGAATGGTGTAGTTTATACAAAAGTTGAGTAATTAAAATTGTTTAAGCAAAATCAAGACTAGAGAACGATACTCTAATAAGGTTAGTGCGTACTGAGGTTATCATAGTATAGAGTGATTGGTGATGGAACCGAATGGTGTAGTTTATACAAAAGTCGAGTAATTAAAATTGTTTAAGCAAAAACAAGACTAGAGAACGGTACTCTAATAAGGTTAGTGCCCATGCCTGATGTGGAGCGTACATTATTAGGACAACCAGCCCAATCTGCATTTGAAAATTCAAGAAGAGGCAAGAACAGGGGCGGATCTATGTGTCAGGTAAGGGGGTCAATTGCCCCCTTACCTTTTTCAAATATCCCACTAGTTACTCATTTTTTTTTTAAATTGCTCCCCTTTAATATGCAATATTGACTTCTGACTTCACTAAAAATTAAAACAATAATTTAAAAAAAAAAAATTTAACTCCACCCTCACCAATCCCACTCCTTTTTTCTGCTTTTTTTTATCTATTTTTTTTTAGTTAACACATTAGATTGATTGGGGATTGGGATCTGATCTACTTTGTTTTCTCTCTAATTTCTCAAAATAAAAAAACAATCATTTTGGGTTTTGGTTTGGGGCGGTTGGAAAAACACGATGGTTGTAGGTCGATTCAGCTAAGCTGTTATTTGTCTGCTTCGCCTGAGCTAGCCCCAAAGGAGAAAGCTCTCTCTCTATACACACACATATATTTCCCTTTCGAAAAGACAGACAATAGAATAAGAAGATAAAAAAATAGCGGATTGGTTGTGTAAGTGTTATCCTCGGAGACTCTGACTCACGAGTGAATTTGAGAGAAGAAGAGACAGACAAATGGATAAAGTAGGAGGAGAAGAGGTAGGAGGATTTAAAATTATCGTCTAACAAATTCACATGAATCCATCTAGTCCAGCTCAGGGAAGAGACACTACTTAGGCTACTGCTGCGACTACTCCTTGGACTTGGACTATACCGTCCTATTGCCTCAAAACAAAAAATCCATAAAAAATAAAAAAACCACCAGAGGTCTGTTCCTTGCCAATTCTCATCTTATACCACCATGCCTGCTTTTCTTTTCTCCAAGTCAAATAAGCTCTTAATTTGCTAGCTACGATTGAATTAATCATGTCATATATACTGTTTATATGGTTGAATAGTGGTATAGTTAAATAGTTATGTACTGTTTGCCCCCATTTATCTGCAATTTTGGCTCCGCCCCTAGAATCATGATGAAGGTCGAAAAACCAAGCCAAAGTCCATGGTTCCTTTGATGTATAGCAAAATAAGCTTAAACACTAACAAGATGGGTAGTACAAGCTAGGAACGCCGAAAAATTGAGCTACCTGATGAACATAGCTAGCATTATATATTGAAGGGAGCTCAACGAGGTATTTGCTATGGATGAACCATGGTATGAGACACTTCATTCATTCGACTTCTCAAGCTTTCCATGGTATGAGACACTTCATTCATTCGACTTCTCAAGCTTTCTATGGATGGTTGCGTAATCGAGAGGCCAAAAAGTCAGACCTGAGGAACTCGTGCGCAGGTGCTAGAGGAAGAAATTGAAAGCCTCACTAGGGAGTTGAATGCAACAAGGGTTTTCCAGTCTCCTCCATCTAGTGACAGTAGTAGGAGGCGTGAGAAGCATAATTAGGCCCTTTTTTTAATGTTAGTTAAAGTTCTAGCTAATGTTTGGATGGTTTTGGTTTGTTTGATGTTTATTTTTTTGAGTGATTTCTATTTTAATTGTCGGATTTTAATAAACTTGATATTATTGGAATGCATTTTTGAAGATCTTTCAAATGAAATCAATGATCAATACAAAAACTCAAGTTTTCAAAATATGTATTTAACGTCTCATGCAATTCATGTCATAGTTTTCAATATTAATCAAAGTATGAGATGATCATCTAAAGACACACTCAAACAAAGACCCTGAACTCCATATTTTGGAAAAAATTGTATGTAGAGTGCCAACGGCACGGAAAATACCCTAGTCTATATTGGTGTTCCAGGTTAGAGATAAAAGATGGCTAAGATTTACCCAAATATAAGAATCTAACAGATGACATAGAACTTACAACACAAAGAGATAAGTTTGTAGATAAACATAGTTCAGGGTTGAGATTCGTTTCATCTAACGGTTGTGACTTAAAGTTAGCTTTTATGTCTTACCTTCAATCAATCCCCAGTAAGAGTGCATGGGTTTGATTCTCATACCCAACAATTTGATATTATTTATCTTGATATTTAAAGTAGAACAATCTCTATTTATCATGTTAAACTTTTATCATGCCAACGGCACGGGGAATACCTTACTAACTATACAAAACACCATTTGCTAAACAAAACTACATCTAATCTATGGGGGGTGAAAATGGATCCAACAAGCTACTTTGTAGAAGCACAAAAGATAAATATATGATGGACAAATCAAATTGGTTTATGAAGTCAAGGAGCATAAATTAATTTAGAATGTAAATTCATATGTTTACAAAAAAAAAATAAGGTTATTTGTGATTGGTTCCCTATCAAAAATAGATAATTAGAGGTTACCCCAACATTAATCACTAATGCAGTATCCCCCGGGACTAGCAGTCAATGTGCGTTTAAAAGACTCACGTTGATTACCAAAATGCCTTTCAAACAATAACCTACAGATGAACCTCGAAATACAAACATGTGTCTTGAGGAAAAATTAATGGGTCAAATTTTTCATGTATTTTTAGAAAAAAAAACCTATGAATAAAACTAGACCTCAATATACAAATTCATCTCAAGAAAATACTTTAAAAAAATATTATTCTTCCTCAATGCAAACAAAAGAGGTTGGGATTGCTGGTGGCTAGTGGCGATGGTGGATGGTGAAAAAGGAAAATAAATCAATCAGAGTGGGAAAGAGATGAAGAGATGGGGAGACGGGATGATTGTCGATCTCGCAGTAAACAGAAAGACAGAGCAGAAAAGAAGAAAGGGGTGAGATCGTCAATGTCTCAGAGAACAAAGGGAGAGTGGAAGGGGTGGGGCGAGATGGCTTCGTCCGCGTTGTAAGATGGGCAAAATGTAAATATTC
This sequence comes from Berberis vulgaris, assembly GCA_963556465.1. Taxonomy (NCBI): domain Eukaryota; kingdom Viridiplantae; phylum Streptophyta; class Magnoliopsida; order Ranunculales; family Berberidaceae; genus Berberis; species Berberis vulgaris. The sequence goes on along the minus strand of OY747124.1, from coordinate 103,056,200 downwards.
AAAAAAAATTCAAAAGTTAGTGGAGGCAAGTACCCCCGCTTGCAGCCATGTAGATCCGTGCCTGCCTAGCACCACCGCCACATAGTATGCACATAAGACATGATTGATGGCCTTTTGACATGTCATACTTAGACATCAAGCACCAATAGTGTCTCTAACTAAAGGCAACAAATTTTTAACACAATATGTATCACACCACCAATAAAAAAAAGTTCAAACTCAAATACTTTTATTCAACAATAAGGGCTTCTTCTTCAACAACTCAAATATCTCCTCCTCATTTATGGTTCCTCGACAAAAACATCCCAACATTCTCACATTCACCTCATTCCAAATACCCATTTTACAATTAACCCACATTTCTCATCACTTTTTTGCAAACCCCAATCAAGAAATTCAATTAGGATATCTACAAATGATGCACCCCAGAGAGAGAACGAACCATCTTCTTCATCATTTCTTCTTCATCAAACATCACCACCACGCCATGCCCCATCACCGTTGGCCACTGCGCTACCGCCTCCTTCTTCTCTCCCTCTTTTCTTCTCCTGTAATACATGCATAATTAAGTAAATATAAATACTATTTATTTAGTATTTGGTATATATTTTAATTATATGCATTATTATGATTTTGTTGGTAGTGGTTAAATGAATAGAAAGTGGGTGTACGTTTAGCAAAAATTAGGAAACCTTAATTAGAGCTTTATAAAAGAATTTGAATACCTAGCTTCTTTTTCTACACACAAATACAAAGGGAAAGAGGTGAAAGAAGAGGGTGAAGAAGGAAAAAAAACCTTTCTTCAATTTTGGATTTTCAATAAGGTGAGTAGGAACTCTATCTATCTATTTCTATGTTTTGTTTTGTTTTCATTTTCTATGGTTACTGTCGTTTTGTGTGATTTGTGATTAGGAGCAGTTTCTAATATGTTAAATTAGAGTAGTCACTGTCCATTTTGTCTTCATCATTTGTTTTTTTAATTTCACACATTCGTACAAGACCATGCACTACTCTCAAATTGAATGCATATTAATTATCTCCTTTGTTTGTGATGTATTCATTTCTTTCCTTGCTAATCTCGATGATATCTAAACTGTAAAATAAGCAGTAGTAAGCCTAGGACCACCGTTGTGGCAGTCGAAGGCATTATGATGCTCAAGTTAGATACCGGTTCGAGAAAGAATGAAGACTGAATGTAAAATTGCAGTGTGTATATTTGCGTATATGTGCGAGTGTTTGTACCTTTCTTTCTCGCTTTACCAACTCTTATAGCCAGCTTTCCATCCACAACTGTCCTTGCGATCAAGGGCGTGATGGAAGGAGGAGATCCCGCATAAGATCTTACATGTGCATGAATAAATACTTCGGCACTTGGCTCTGTTTAGGACCCCATGCTTGATTAGACTAGAGGTGATTTCGTGCGAGTGGATCTCGGGCATGTGACAGCTCTGAGATCCAATGTTCGGGCCTTATTGTCCTAGGCCAAACCCTAAGAACCATGCCTCTGAGGCTACCATGTTTTGGTCTTGGGCGCCGGACTTATGGGCTGAATAGTAGTCTTGCCCAAGGGTTTGTTTGGGACTGCGCTGAAGCTTTTTACATGTTAGGGTTAGCCCATGCCACGTGTATGGATGTGATTGAGTGACTGTTTGATGTCTTATCAGCTACTCCCCCCAGTTAATGGGATTGCATGCAGTTCCATTAATTCGATGAATGGGGATTGGTGCAGTTGTATTTGGAATCGTTGCCCCCTTATTCCCTACATAACATTTAATGCTAACGCGACTGCTGGATGACCTCCTTCTGTGAACCGTCACGCCTATATATAAGATGATTCTCTTAGGGTCAGGCATTGCCATGAGTATCGTACAACCTATTCTTTACATGTGTTTTTCTAGAGAATGTGCTTTGACCTCTCCAGATGATGGAGGAGGATCTCCAATAGTGAAGTCTCTGAATGTTCTAACATTTGCAGCGACGAGTCTTAACAAGACTTACTACTAGGCGAAACCACCTGGTTTGAGTGAGATTCCGGTGGTTCTATGGGACCTCCGAATTTCACCTTATATTGTGTAGAATAAGACAAACTTCCCCTTCGGGGCCAAGTTTTTCCTTAATCTTCTGTTGCTCCCATGTTGTTGTCCGCTACTGTCTTTGGGAGATGACACCAGCAGCCAACTTTGGGTGGTTGTTCATTTTGCTTCACTTCCAAATTCTCTTCTGCAAGGCAGAACAAAGTCTCGACTTGTATTCCAGCGGATCTTTGCTCACACTTTGCTTTTCACCAAGCTCAAATACTTGAATAAAAGATAGAATTGGAATCACCTACTCACAAGGTCAATATTTTCAACATTTGACACACTATAGAAATTCATTAATCCCTAAAAAACAATTATAACATGTTCTTCTCTGAAAGAGGAGTTCAAATCTCTACACCTGGGTCTAGATAATATGGAATCTAAAAAAAAATGTTTGATGGAAGTCGCATGATTTCTGCAAGCCATCCAGCTTCTTCCCATAAACGATGTGATCATGTATAGCCTAAAGGTACGAAGTTATTCAAGTTTGAAGATGTACAAAGCTATGTACGAGGTTTCGGGTCTGGTACACAACTTTGTGCATATGCATTTCTCACAGCACCACGCACACAGCCAAGGTCTGAGTTCAAACTTCATAACTTATCACCTCCAATATAAAACACCCATTCTCCACTGAAATGCTCACCACCACACCACATTTACCCACCTCTCCCTCCATTTCTTCATACACTCAAACTACGTTCGCCAAACCCTAAACCCCCAAACAATGCTCTCTCTTCGATTCCCACTCCCCCCTACAGAACCCAAGCTCTCCTCCCTCCCCAAATCAATCAAAAGACCTCCTTCCCGCCTCACCCCATCTCGTCTCTCCCTCTTCGACTCCACCGTTTCTGCTTCTGTGGAAGAAGAACTGAGGAGCAGAACAACTGATGCAAAAGTCTCAGTAGAGGCGGAGGCGGAGGAGGAGAGGGAGGGGGTCTTGCCGTCGGGTCTTCGAAGGGAGTTCATGCCGAACCATGTGGCAGTGATCATGGATGGGAATGTGAGGTGGGCGAGGAAGAGGGGTTTACCTTCTTCAGTGGGTCATGAAGCAGGTGTTCGTTCTCTCAAGCAGCTCATTCAACTTTGCTGCGAATGGGGAATTAGAGTTCTTACTGTTTTCGCCTTTTCGTACGATAATTGGAATCGCCCCAAGGTCAGTTGGTTTGCAATTCGCTGTTTTGCTTGTTAAAGTTGGCTCATTTGTGTTTTCTTTTCTTTTGTTTTTGATTTTGTTTTGAAGTTTTGGGTGGGTCTTTTGTTTTTGATTTTGTTTTGAAGTTTTGGGTGGATCTTTTGTTTATTGTGATATAGATGGAGATTGAGTTCTTGATGAGCTTGTTCGAAAGACGGATCGAATCAGAGCTCGAGAACTTTGTTAGGTAAGTTCTTGATAATATACTGCAATGAAATTTGTTTCAAAGTTTGATGCTTGACATGACATTAGTTGATTGCATCATCTGTGTTTGTTGAAAGGCCTAACCAAGAATTTTAGGTCTAAATACCTTTGCTATGTATCAAATTGTTGGCCTTTTTGCTTTACAATTGAGGAAGCAGTCGGACATTACAGTGGATATCCCTAATGATTGGATCGACCACGTAAAGGCATATATGATAAGAATATCTCTTGCAATTTTATTTACTTTTCTTGGAATTAATTTGTTGAATTTATTTATAAATCTCGTTAGTATATGTTTATGATGCTTAGGACATCATAAGTGAATGAAATTTGTTCGTCTTCTTCATTTTCTTAGATCCATGATGTCCTCGCTCATAGGTTTATTAATGGAGGTTACAAGAACTTGTCTATTCATTGCTTGCAAACTTTTTTATCTTTTAAAATTAGATATAGAGTTACATCTGATGCATAAGAATATATAAAGCATGAAAAAAAATCTAAATTAACTTGAGGCTGCTTGCAACTTTTTTACAGTTTGAATTGCATGCATTTAACTTTTGAAACGCCTCCTGTTTTTCAAGATTACTGTTTCCATTACTATCATTATGGTTTTCATCATGCTTCTTAATTCATTTAGCTGTAGAATATTACTCGAGGGAGCTGAAAAGATGTGTTCTATCACTTGTTCCCTTTTGAGGCACTACTGAAAACCAATTGGTTTCTCTGGTTGATTAGGGAAGGCATTCAAGTATCTGTTATAGGAGATTCCTCAAAGCTGCCTGAGTCTTTACAGAGACTGATTCCCGACATAGAAAAATCTACCAAGAGTAACTTGACGCTCCAATTGATTGTTGCAGTGAGCTATAGTGGCCAATATGACATTGTACAAGCATGCTAAAAAATTGCGGAAAAAGCAAAGGATGGTCTGATCCTATCGGAAGATATAAACGCATCTCATATAGAACAAGAACTAGAAACTAACTGCGCCAAATTTCCCTATCCAGATCTACTTATTCGCACCAGTGGGGAGGTTAGGTTGAGCAACTTTTTGTTGTGGCAATTGGCCTACACCGAACTATTCTTTGCACAATCACTTGGCCTGATTTTGGAGAGGCCGAATTTGTGGAGGCACTGCTTTCTTTTCAACAAAGGCAGAGATGCTATGGTGGGCGGGGTTCACGGTAAATAGGTCTTAATGAGTGGGTAATGCATGGATGATAAAGAAGATAATCTACTTCATATATATTGGAGTAGTGTAGCTTGACATTATCGCAAGCAAGTACAATACAAATTGCCATACAACTATTCTGATCAAGATGCTTAGTTCGCATTGAATGAGTATTATAGCACCTCTTTTCTGTATTTGGATTCCACATTTGTTATCCATACAGCTTAAATGGCTAAACTATCATCAATGTATTCTTGTACTGGTTTTTCACTTGGTTTCCTGGGTGTTCATAGTAATACACAATTGTAGTTATGGGTGGGCACGGTCCGAGTTTGGCCTTATTCTGGTTCCAGTTCCGGTACAGTGAAACGGGAATGGTACGGGTTGGAAAAGCCAATTTTTTTTGTCATACCTGATTGGTCTCGGACTGGTTTGAACCGGGACAGGACCATGCCATCTCGGTACTTTTTTTTTTTGGAGACAAGGAGGTGGGTAAAAGGACATGGACTAGACTTTGAATCCCTATCTTTTTCTTTTCAATTCCCAAAGTTCTATTTTCAGAGAAAACTTTAATGCTTTTTGTTTTCTCCCAACGAGATTGAACTTCATCATCACCTTTTCCTTACTCTCCACCACACTCTCTCTACCTCTACTTCACCTTTTCTTCCCTTGCAATTTGCCAAACTTGATGTCTCAGCTTTGATTCAAAAGACACTTGATGTTCTCACATTTGACCCCCTCGAGTCTGAGTCATCACTTGAAACTTACGAAGAAATTGATAATATTTTTGTCATGTCTGCAAGAAGTAGTGAATAGATAGAAGTTAGGCGCGAAAAAGAAGAAGGAAATTTGAATTTGAATGTTTTTGTATTTTTTTTTTTTTGCAATTGTTGTAAGGAGAAGAATGGGCTATTTGTCAAACCTTCATTTGTCCATTTTGAAATTCTGTTGAGAAAGTTGTTAGGAACATCTGTTAAATAGAGATGAGGAGAGCAGTAAGTAATTTTGTATGAAGAAGGTCTCTTGTTCACAGAGAACTTGAGAAGTTGTAGAACCCTACTTTGAGTAATCGAATCAAGCTTTCTTTCTCTTATGTCTATCTGATTGTTCACCCAAGAGTCACGACTGTGACATTTGGTATCAGAGCCACTTTAAGATCCACCAATCTGTGCAACCATGGAGACCACATGGGAAGAGATCGAAACCCTCACAAACAGATTGAAAGCTCAGGAGAAGAGGACACACTCCAAGTTTGAGCAACTGATTAAACTGATGCAACCCTCACTTGGGGTTTCTGGATCGAGTGCTTCTCCCACCTTTCAAATTGCAAATCCAATTGTGCCACTCAATAGATCAGTCTTCCATAATCCCTAGGAGACCTCTGGTACGTATCACAAAATCCCTAAACTAGAGATTTCTCAATTTGATGGTTTGAACTCTATGTCATGGATTAGAGAGTGTGAAAGGCATTTTGCATTCTATGATGTGTTGGAAAAGAATAAGGTAGCTCTTGCTTCAATTCACTTAAGTGGTAGAGCGGATTCATGATTTTTGGACCACCTAGTTGATAAGGAGAGCCTCCATAGGAAACCATTTGTCCATGATCTGTGTGAGGAATTTGAGGGTGCTACCTTAGATGACTATGTGGAAAGTTGAGTCATGAGTTACGTATTCCGTGGGTGAAGATTTAGAATGCACACCAAAGGTATTTGATGAAATGTCTACAAGAGAGGTTTTGGATTTTTTGCCTACACTTGCTAAGCTTCAAGGAGTCACTTACTCTTCTCGGGTACGGGTTAAGATGAAAGTTATTTATCGAAAAATTGTTTGTGATGAGGGAGCTGGTAGTGCATGTAATGCTGATAGAGATGGTGCTTATTATTTGGTAAGTAACCCCTTATATGTTGGTCATGAATCTGTATCTTTCGTTTCGAAAGAAAAATCTGATCATGATGCGGATTTTCTCCATGAGAATGTGGATTGCAATAGAGCTTTTGAAGCTGATGACAAACCTATCTCTCACTCACTTAGTTTCTACTTAGTTTCTGAGACCAAATATTGTACAGAGGATACTGATGCTATGACAAAGAATGTAGAAATGAAATAGAAGGAACTGCTGGCATTACAAGAAATGCTTAACGCTAGAAAAAAATATGAGATTCGAAAAGCACTTGATGATCACAACAGTATAGTTGGTGTGAAACAACAAGAATTTGAGCTGAAAATGGACCAGAAGAGAAAACACTTTGAAGAGGAGCTAAAGAATAAACTATACGAAGTTCTTAAGCAGGGCTTTGCTGGCATCATTACCCTGTTCATTATCAACTCAACAATCAGTTTTATTGAAGAGAACAATGCGGGTAATGCGGTTGCAGCTTTCATGGCTAGGCTAGCTCCCAAAGCCAAGGTTCTTAGAGATGGAAGGTGGAGTGATGAAGATGCAGTCATTCTTATTCCTGGTGACGTAGTTAGTTTCAAGCTCGGAGACATATTACCTACCGATGCCCAAATTCTTAAAGGAGACCCGCTGAAAATTGACCAGTCTGCTTTCACAGGGAAATCCCTACCTGTCACAAAAGGTCCTGGGGATGGGGTTTACTCTGGTTTCACATGCAAACAGGGAGAAATTGAAGTTGTTATCGTCACTAGCGTCCATACATTATTTGGCAAGGCTGCCCACCTTATAGACTCTACAAATCAAGTTGGTCATTTTCAAAACGTTTTGACTGCTATTGGAAATTTCTGCATATGTTCCATCGATGTGGGGATGATAGTAGAGATTATCATCATGTATCCAATACCAGATCGCGAATATCGTCCTGGAGTTGATAATCTCGTCATGTTTCTCATTGGAGGAATTCCCATTGCCATGGTTTTGTTAGTGACAATGGCAATTGGTTCCCATCGCCCTTGTCAGCAGGGAGCTATTACAAAGAGAATGATTGTGATAGCTGAAATGGATGTGCTTTGCAGTGACAAAACTGGAACTTTGACACTCAAGAAGCTTACAGTTGACAAGAATCTTATTGAGGTTTTCTCAAAAGGAATGTACCCAAATATTGTTGTTCTGATGGCAGCCCGAGCCTCCCGCATTGAAAACCAGGACGCAATTGATACTGCTATAGCATGCTTGCTTATTCAAAAAAGGCACGAGCTGGTATTCAAGAAGTTCACTTCCGTCCTTTTAACCCAACCGATAAGAGAACAAAGAATGATATTGGTTCAGGAATGTTGATTGAGAAGAACTTAATAGGGCTATGTGTATATACAGTCCATATGTGGTGGACTGCTATACATTTTGCAATGAGAAAACTGGGAGATACTTGCATCCATCCTATGATTACGGATCTGCTACCAACGCCACCTAGCTGCAAGTGGATACTTACAACCCCGAACAATGTCATAGCCAAATTGTGTCGCCATTTGATTCTTACAAGTTTTTAGTGTTTGCCAGTACAATATATTCATGGTGGCAGTCCCAACTACATGGTGTATGCAGTGAAGTGATCAGGCATTGCCTTCTTGGAAGGACTCCATAGTTTGACTCTGCAAAGAAAGCCACAAATGACACTCTGTGGTTTCGTTTGGGTCGTGGGTTGTGGTTATTTCATCCGTTTATGCCATTTGTTCCTAACAAATTAGGGCAACACCTTCCTCAACTTGACGAGAGCTGCAACAAGGAACCCATAATAACATCAGTAACTTAGTGGGTCTGACACTTGGAAAGAAGCTACTTGGGAAGGGTTGTCTCACACCAACTCAAAGTTCCTTGGTGCAATCCTTGAGGACAAGGATTTGAAAAAGGGGTGGGCAATGTCATGTCTGCAAGAAGAAGTGAATAGACAGAAGTTAGGCGTGAAAAAGAAGAAGGAAATTTGAATTTGAATGTTTTTGTATTTTCTTTTGCAATTGTTGTGAGGAGAATGGGCCACGTGTCAAACCTTCATTTGGCCATTTTGAAATTCTGGTGAGAAAGTTGTTAGGAACCTTGTTAAATAGATATGAGGAGAGCCTCAGTAAGTAATTTTGTATGAAAAAGAAGGTCTCTTGTTCACAAAGAACTTGAGAAGTTGTAGAACCCTACTTTGAGTAATCGAATCAAGTTTTCTTTCTTTTTTGTCTATCTGATTGTTCACCGAGACAATTTTCTCTGAAGGAACTCTTGTACAGTCTCAATTTTAACCCGCTTTCAGTCTTGAACTTTTTTTTTTTTTTTTGAAAGGCAAGAAGGGTTTTTATAGTCTTGAACTTCATTCATGCACAATTATCATCTCGTAAGAAGGAACTCTTGTACAGTCTTGACTCGAACGTGACTTAGGCCGAGTCAAATCGCTAAATTTGAAGTCAGATCTGGTGCCATAGGACACAAAGGGGGTTGAAGCCAAGACCGGAGAAGATCTCCAAGGTTCAATCATCTCTGGTGCCATTTTAATGTCTAACGAGTGAGTGAAAGATAAATGCAATCTCGTGGACGGTGGTGATGAGTTTCCAGTAGAGAGGATAGCGGAGAAGAGGAGGAAAGCGAGCAGCGCTACTCGGATCGAACCCTAGAGACGCCATTGTTGTTTGGTGTTTGATTTGGTTATGAGAGAAAGAGAGTTATTGAGTCTTCATTCACAGATTGTGAGGCTTAGGTGGGAGGTGGATATTTTAGGGATGAAAAATTGGCTTGGACTTGATAAAATCGCTTGAGCTTGGGCTTAGACTTGATAAAAATCACTTGGACTTGGGCTTGCTGCATTTCCCGGGATGAACCGAAACGGTCCGGGACAAAATTAGTTAAAACCGATTCCGCACTACACCACATAACCTCATTGATAGTATTTGTCAATAGCATTTTTGGAGAATTCGCCGTGATGGAACATATTTCACACTTCGTTCATTTTTGGATTTTTTTGTATTTGATTCTTTTTTTTCAATTCATTCGAATAAAGATACAGTTTTGGCATATTTGATTTTTGGATCGATCACTTAAAGGCATATATGATAAGAATATCTCTTGCAATTTTATTTACTTTTCTTGGAATTGGTTTGTTGAATTTATTTGTAAATCCCATTAGTTTATGTTTATGATGCTTATGACATCATAAGTGAATGAAATTTGTTCGTCTTCTTCATTTCCTTAGATCCATGATGTCCTCGCTCATAGGTTTATTAATGGAGGTTATAAGAACTTGTCTATTTATTGTTTGCAAACTTTTTTTATCTTTTAAAATTAGATATAGAGTTACATCTGATGCATAAGAACATAGAAAGCATGAAAAAAAAAATCTAAATTAACTTGAGGCTGCTTGCAACTTCTTTACAGTTTGAATTGCATGCATTTAACTTTTGAAACGTCTCCTGTTTTTCAAGATTACTGTTTCCATTACTATCATTATGGTTCTCATCATGCTGCTTAATTCATTTAGCTGTAGAATATTACTCGAGGGAGATGAAAAGATGTGTTTTATCACTTGTTCCCTTTTGAGGCACTACTGAAAACCAATTGGTTTTTCTGGTTGATTAGGGAAGGCATTCAAGTATCTGTTATAGGAGATTCCTCAAAGCTGCCTGAGTCTTTACAGAGACTGATTCCCGACATAGAAAAATCTACCAAGAGTAACTTGACGCTCCAATTGATTGTTGCAGTGAGCTATAGTGGCCAATATGACATTGTACAAGCATGCCAAAATATTGCGGAAAAAGCAAAGGATGGTCTGATCCTACCGGAAGATATAAACGCATCTCATATAGAACAAGAACTAGAAACTAACTGCGCCAAATTTCCCTATCCAGATCTACTTATTCGCACCAGTGGCGAGGTTAGGTTGAGCAACTTTTTCTTGTGGCAATTGGCCTACACTGAACTATTCTTTGCACAATCACTTTGGCCTGATTTTGGAGAGGCCGAATTTGTTGAGGCACTGCTTTCTTTTCAACAAAGGCAGAGACGCTATGGTGGGCGGGATTAAAAAATAAATAGGTCTTAATGAGTGGTTAATGCATAGATGATAAAAAAAAGATAATCTACTTCATGGATATCTTGGAGTAATGGAGTTCGACATTATCTCAAGCAGGTTCCATACAGATTGCCATACAACTATTCTGATCATGATTCTTAGCTCGCATTGAACAATTATTATAGCCAAAGTGCGTGAAGAAATGTTCAGCCACCTCCCTTTCTGTATTTGGATTCCGCCTTTGTTATTGATACTGCCTAAAGATTGGACTTGGTAGGGTCGAGGTGCATGCGACGTATTCTTATACTGGGTTTTTACTTGGTTTCCTGGGAGTTCAGTTTAATACACGTGATTACCTGGTATGCAAAGTTTAGGCATCATTCAAAACTTCAAAGACTTCAAATGCCCTTGTTAAGTATGCACGTGATTACCACAAGATCAATTTCCTTCTTGTTATTGAGGATTTGGGTGTAGGAGTTCCATCGAGTCATTAATCAATCAAATTGTGTTAGTTGGAGGTGGGTTACTTCAAATTGATAGGAAAATATTAGAGGTGGGTGGGTTATGGTCGAATTCAGTTCTTGAATGTTTGTTTGGAGGTTGTGTGATAGTGGTAGTGCAGGGCGGTTTGGTTCAATTCAGTTCAGGTGTGGGTGATAGTGGTGTGGAGCTAGGTAGGTTGGATGGCTAATTTAGTTCAGACTTCAGAGTGTTGGAAGGGGTAATTGGCATTGGGTACTTTAGTAGTTGCATAGGTTGGGGGAGGAGGGTGTTTGGGGTGGGTGAACTGCTTCAGCAGGGACGGATCTACCGAGGGGATAGGGGGAGCAACTGTTCTTCTCAACTTTTAAAATATTTTTAATAAATAACTTAGTTTTATAAAAAGTCAATTATATAATTTATAATATAATAGGATAAATGTTTATTCAAATACTTCAACATGTGTTTTGTTGGTGTAGTGGATGGAAGTTTAAAATTTTTAATAAACGATCAGTTAGGGTTGGCAGTGGGGCGAATTTTCACGGATATCCGCCCCACCCAATCCGTATGGGGTGGATTTGGATATGGCTGAATGAGTTTTCGGGTGGTTTCGGGTATTCAAACAGTATTCGTTGACTATTTGGGGCAGATACGGTTTTAGCCATATCCGCCCCACGGATATCCGTTTATACTGCTCAAATTACTGTAATACCCTTATCCCTAAAGTAAGTAACTAAACCATTTAAAAAAAAAAAAAAAAAAAAAACTAAAACTAAAACTAAAACCTATGTAAAATTGTATTGTCAGGCGGGGATTCAAAACCCACCTAAAAACCTATTTTATACGGATATTCGGGGCGGGGCAGATATCCGCAAATCCGTCTAGGGGCGGGGGTGGTTTTAAAAAATACTAATAAACGGATATGCGGGGCGGATTTTGAGCCCCGCAATCCTCAGCGAGGCGGGATGGATTTGCTTAAATCCGCCCCGTTGCCATCCCTACGATCAGTGTTCGATATTTTTGGATCTCACCTTTTGTTTTTTTAAAATTTTCAATGCAATTTTATTGGTAATTGCTGACATTAAAAAATTGTTTAGTTTAATAAAAACTTATTTTCAATCATCTTGAAGCTTATGATTTTTTTATGTCTATTATTGTGTTTATCCCTATTTTTTTTTTAATACAATTTTATTATATGTAATTGCAAACATTAAAAAAATGAATTGTTTGTTCACTAGTATAAAACCTTCAAAATTTGAGGCTCATATAAATCATTTTTTTCTGTGAAATTGTATTAGGATCTTATTATGTTTGTAAATTTTAGATTTTTTTAAGCTTCAACTAGATACTTATCCTAATTTTTTTTAGTTATAGATTATTGTTTTTGCCCTTGCTAAGGTTATCAATATTGTGACCTTATTTTGGCTTAAAATTGGATTATACTAGATTCAATTTAGTATATGAAATGTACTTTTAGTTGTATTTTTTTTATTAATTACTAGCTCGGGTAGGAAAAAAAATTTGGACTCCGCCCTTGATAACTAATAATCATTTGTCATTTTGCCCCCGGGACTAAAATTCTGAATTCGCCACTGTGCTTCAAGTTTAATTGCAGAGGGGTGTTTGGAGAAGATGATGATGATGATGGGGTGGTACGTGGGAATGTGTTTAACCATCAGAGTTTCCTCGTGATAATGTGTCTCAAGGTGAACTCATTTTAGAGCTTGGCTAACTGGCGATGAAACCAGCGAGGGAGGGAGGGAGGACCCTCCATCCCCCTCGCGATGCGTGCCTTCCATCCTCTACACACATCGCGAGGGGGATGGAGGGTCCCTGGCTGGTTTCCTCGACAATTAGAATTTCTACTCATTTTTTATTCAGGTAGGTAAGATGTCATTTAGGTGCGTAGTTTTTTTTGCTTTCTTTTTTGTAAAATCTCCACTGTTATGAATGATCTCGAGATAATTTTTTCTTTGATAAATTTTTTTTTTGATAAAAGATCTCGAGATAGTTATTATTTCTAAATTACTAGACCCTTCACTTGCACACTTAACATTGAGGGTATTTTTGTCTTTATAGTTTATGAGACTGTTGAGCTTGGTGAGCGTCCTTTAACACATAGTCAAGACATAATTTTGTTTTCATTTTGTTATTATAGTAAATTTTTGTACTTAATGTGAATTATGCCTAAACTTGATATTACCCAAACTATAAATTAGGGGTCGGCACAGGACGAGATGGACTCATCTCGTTCGTTTGGGATCGGGACGAGACATGATAGACCTCACCCCGACCTCGTCCCATCTCAAACGGAATCAGAATGGGACGGGATGAGCACGTACTAAATAGTCCTCTAATAAAAATAACAAAAAAAGTTTTATCTCACATTACTCATACACCAATAATGTCAAATTTATATACATATAACTTACATCATAAATAATATTAGATATTAAATAAATAAATATTAAACTCTTTTTTGGTAGGCAAATAAATATTAAATTTCATTTAGAATTAATGATTCAATTCATTTAGATTTCATATAAAATTTCATCTTACATTGATTTAATTTTAACACATCCTAAACTTTAATTTAGAAGAGTATTTTGATTAAAATTAATAATAATAAATATTAAATAAATAAATTCGGGACGGGACGGGATAGGTGGGATTAAAAATCTCCATCTCGATCTCATCCCACTCTAGATTATCAAAACACGAAAATTATAACACTGAGTTATCTAATAAACACAATTTGAACCATTTGAAAATGTTTTGAAAATGAGCAAGTTATTGTCATTTTACTAAAGTCGTACAAATCTGTCTAGCAATGAAAACGGGGTAGTGTCCCTGACTTTCGACAAACTTATATCCTCGATCGAGATCGATTCTCAAGCTCATCAAATACATGAAAATTGTAATACTATGAATTATCTAATAAACACTATTTGAATCACTTGAAAATATTTTGAAATGAGCAAGTTATGGTCATTTTACTAAAGTCGTACAAATCTATCCAAAAAAAAAAAGTTTGTTTTCACCCATTTGCCCGAACCTATACAAAAGATAAGCCTAAACCTCGCCTTGTTCCAGGCGTGGGCAAGGCAGATCCTCGCCTAGATCAATGCGAGGTTTTGCCAAATCCTCGCCTGGAGCAATGCGAGGTTTAGGTTTATCCTCGCATAGGTCTAGGCGAATGGGTGAAAATAGACTTTTTTTCGAACAGATTTGCACGACTTTAGTAAAATAGCCATAACTTGCTCATTTCAAAATATTTTCAAGTGATTCAAATAGTGTTTATTAGATAATTCATAGTATTACAATTTTCATGTATTTGATGAGCTTGAGAATCGATCTCGATCGAGGATATAAGTTTGCCGAAAGTCAGGGACATTACCCCATTTTTATTGCGAGGCAGATTTCCGCGACTTTAGTAAAATGACCATAACTTGCTCATTTCAAAACACTTTTAAGTGATTCAAATTGTGTTTATTAGATAACTCAGAGTACTACAATTTTTATGTTTTTATGAACTTGAGAATCGGTCACAATTGAGGGTTGAAAGTTATCATATTTTTATGTTACTATTTTTTAACAGGTGGTGAAGCAATCGAATGGGGGAAAAAGTGGAGCCGGTGGTGAAGCAATCGAATGGGAGAGATAGTGGAGCAGCAACTAGCAAGATATGGGGAAGAGCTATCAAACCAATCGAATGAGGGAGATAGTAGAGCAGAGAGGGAAGATTAGATTAGGGCAGAAAATGAAGAATTCAATTTTGAAAGGAGGAGAGAGTGGATGCCTGTTTATATAGGTGGTGTCGAAAATAAAACAGGTGGTGTGAGAGAGTGTAATAGTGTGAGACAACATATATGGTGGTGTGGAGTAGTCGTTGCCTTTCATGTTATATAAATCACAAATACAAATACTGAGATAGGAAGAAGATGAATAGTGGTTTAAATGGGTGGTATGAGAAAGCAGGTAAAAAAAATTGGATGAGTGGTGTGGGTGAGAGGAAGTTATGGTGTCAAATAGTCATTGCTAATAAGCGCATACATAGAGTGTTTTTAGTAACTGAATGATTTTAATAAAAACAAGGGGTGAAAAAACCAACACCCTTAATTAAAAGATATTTATCGCAAAGGAACAAAGCAAGGCAAGCATTGTTTAACCATCAAAAGTATTGTCCCACACCACCATTCCAACTTTTTCTCTCCCACACCACTTCATTTATTTCCTACACCACCAATAAAACCCAACTTTTAAAATTCTCCTCTCTCTTCCTCTTATTCTCTTTATCTTCTTTTTCGCTCTCCCTCTCTTCTCCATCAAACACCGCCATTACTCTGCCACCATCACTACCACCCCGCCACCACCACCTCTCTCCCTCCCGCCACTGCCACCTTTCTCTCTATTTTCTCCATCAAGCAACACTACCACCCCTGCCACTTTTATCTCCCTCGTCCCTGAAAACATGGTATTGTCCCTGACTTTGGTTCAATTTAATCGCTCAATTGATATTAATTCTAAAGCTCATCAAAACATGAAAATTGTACTACTCTTAGTCATCTAATCAACACAATATGAACGAATTAAAAATGTTGTGAATTGAGCAACTTGTGGCCATTTTACTAAACTCACTCAAAACTTTAAAAAAAAAAAAAAAAACAAACAAACCAACAATTTTGTCCCTGATTTCGGCCAATTGATACACTCAATTAAGACTGATTCTCAAGCTCATCAAAATATAACAATTGTGGTACTCTAGGTTACGTAATAAACACAATTTGAATCAGTTGAAAATGTTATGAAATGAGCAAGTTATGGTCATTTTACTAAAGTCACACAAATCTGTCTCGCAAAGAAAATGGGGTAGTGTCCCTGAATTTCGGCCAACTTATACGCTCGATTGAAACTGATTTTCAAGCTCATAAAAACACAAAAAATGTGGTACTTTGACTTATCTAATAAACACAATCACTTGAAAATATTTTGAAATGAGCAAGTTATGCTCATTTTACTAAAGTCGCACAAATCTGTCTTACAATGAAAATGAGGTAGTGTCTCTAATTTTCGGCTAACTTATACTCTCTATTGAGGCCGATTCTCAAGATCATCAAAACACAAAAATTGTAGTATTCTAATTTATCTAATTAACACAATTTGAATCACTTGAAAATGTTTT